>JAZHRO010000063.1:94160000-94910000 GCA_037157565.1 Thalassia testudinum
CCATTATCTCCAAGAAAGAAGTCTCTTCCATCATTTTTTGTTGACCCTCTTAATCTAATTGTTGGAACATGGTAATCATTCTTTGTTTCATCTCAATCAATCTTTGGTTCTGGTTATACAGACCCAAATGAATATCGCAAAGAGTTGACTGAGTGTCATTAGGTTTCCCTTGGATTTCTTCCATATTGTACTTAACATTCAAATCAGGATTGGGAGGGTATGGGTGAGGATGTGCATTAGGGTCTGTACTAGGGTTTAAGTTCTTGGGTGGGTCCCCCTATTCTATCATTTTCAGGGTCCACTTTCTCAAGAGGCACCATTTTCTGTTTAGTTCTACTCCAGAATAATTGAGGTTCTAAGTCCTCCCAGTTGGATTCTTCTTTAGGGGTCCAAAGCAGGGGTTCATCATCCTTGGTTTGCCCAAGTGTATACTCATCATAGTGATGCTCAGAATATCCATCATATCCTTGGGTGAAAGTTGTGGGGTTATCCCAATAGGGTTGATGAATGGACTGAGTGGTATTGGGATAGTCTTGGTGGTGGGTAGTAGGGTTATCCCCATGGAGGTTGGGGTTGGTCTAATGGGGATAGTTGGGATAAGGCGAATATCTTGTGTACTCAGGTCCTGGGTTATATCCCCAACTGGAAGAAAAGTCACCACAATCATTTAGATTATGCTGGGGATAGAATGGATAAGAGGGATAGGCATTGAAATCCATCTTCATCAGAAATGATGATAGAGGAAGGAGAGAATAGAAGAGAGAGAGAGACCTTGCAGCATAAGAGAACAACGCTATCCTTAGGTAGGGTAGCCTAAAGACTTGAAAACTCTTAGAACTAGTCTTAAGATTAAAAATGATTTAGTCTACTTCTATCTGGTCAATCCAACCAGTTAGAGGGAGGAATTGGGGAGAAGGTTCTTCCCTTGACTTTCACCTCAGGTTCCTTTAATATCCGCTAACTACTATCATTTGATGGTACTTCCCTAGCTAGACATCAGATGAACCAGTAGTAGTAGATTAATCATAAATAATCTCAATATGAGTCCCAAAGAGTGAGTCCAATCCTTATGGCCAGGCTTAGGATTGTGTTGTACTCTGGAATGTGGTGGGCCCTTAAATAGGTTGTGCCCTTAATGATCAGTTTACAAGTGTGTGATGTGATGCATAAGCAAAGGATTCGCAAACAAGGTTTAATATGAGGCATCTTTTAAATTTCAACCTTGTTTAGTTCTTTTTATGGTTCTAATTCTTAGGTTGATTCAACCAAGTTTTGTTTGAACACACAAGAGGTTATGCAAACACATGTATTTTGCTCTTTTTCCTTCAAGAATATGTGTGTCCCTAAGAAATAGAAACCCTAAGAGTTTTCACCCCTAGAGTTCATGCAATTCTATCGGGTGAATTGATTTTAAATATGAGTGGTGTGGTCTAGTTCAAAACATGGTTGGCTTCGCAAACGCCACTCAAAGAGAGAACCACTCAAGAAGATTTTCTAAAGAAATTAGAGTGTAATTTCTTTTTCAGGTGGTGGATTTGAGATGTGTATCAAGTAACAATTCACCATGCCATTTTTTTTTTTTTGAGATTTATATATATATTTTTATACTTTTTTGAAAGCAAGTAAACAATCTAACATAAGAATCATGCACGAGCATAAATGCCATTTTTTTTTGATAGAAGAATGGATGAAACTACGCAAGATAAGATGATACTCACTGAGGTTTCCACTACACTTTACTCCCAATCTACCATCTTGGAGTGTGCTCCTCCTGTCGCCTTTGCTTCGAATTTCTGCAACCAATCAATAGAAAGAGAAAGAGAAAGATCTCATGAATACCACCAATGCAAATATAAAAGTGACAAATAAGATCTATTGCCTCCCCGGAGATGGTGCCAAAAATTGACGTTGGAAAATGTGTTGAGATAATTCATACATTGTAGCGTGTGCTTACGACATCAATTTTTTTAAAAAAATGGATGGTGAGTCTAAGTGTTGATCTCAGGGAGGCAAGAAATTGAATATTTTTATTGCTTACTTTTATTGCAACATGATAGTTTTTTTATTTACTTGCATAAAACGTAGAGAGAAATAGATAGAGAGAGAGAGTAGGGTTAGAAATCTAACGGAGATTATAGTAGCTAGTTATGCATCAATAAAGATAAGCACAAAATGTAGTGATTGCAACACAAGTATAGGAAGTAGAGGCCTAATTCAGAACGCATAAAAATAACACTAGAAGACTATCAACAATTACTTCTATGAATTATCAAAATCATCTTACAAACATAACATAAAAACTAGAGAAATGCTTGAATAAAATGTGAAATAAAAGCTAAAGAAGAACTAGAAATTAGCACTAAGAGGAGCGAATCAAGGCAGGCACAGTGGTGGAGGAAGCTCCGTCGGTAGCTCTGGGGACATTCTTTGAGCTCTATGGAGGTGTTGGAATGCTTGGAGAAGAGATGGTTTGCAATGGGGGTCTTAAGGCCCTTTTATAGGTGAAGAAACACCAAGATTTGGCCTTTAACCGCTCCAAATCAAGCTGAACCAGCCTTGGACCACACCCACCTGCTGGTCGCGCTGAACCAGCCACATCCATCTCATGCATGCGCACTGGCATGCTGGAACGTGCATGGACACACAGTAGCTATTCGATGGAGATCGTACGCGTGAGATCAACTCTCGTGCGTGCCTTCAAATCGCATGCCTCCACGTCAGATCGAGCGTCATCATGCACGTATTGCATGCTTGCCATCCATAGCGCCACATCATGCCCTCGTTGCCATCCGATGAAGATCGTGTGGCGCTTATCATGGTGTTGGGGAGGAGAGGAGCGCTGGCGGGTCAATGTGGTTAGATCACGGCCGTTGATTCCTCATCGCATGACTGAATTTAATCTACACACTCTTGTGGATTGTGGTTCGACTGCGCATTGTGTGGATGAGGGACATTGTGCCTTGCCATCAAGCTATGTGAAGCGTGATGCAATCTTAGTCGTTGATTGTTGATCATGTGGCTAGTGGCATGGTGCATCAAGCGCTCGATGGCAATCCAATGGTTGAGGTCGCACGGATCACGTAATGGGGGGAAGAGGCAGGTGTTGGTAGGTGCGGATGGACGACGTAGCGGGTGCCACATGGCACGTTGTGGGCCGTTGATCTAACAATCAATCACTAAAACTTCTTGAGCTCATTGTGGGAGATACAGAGGTTGGATTGGAGCAATTTTAGAGCCGTTGGACTCTGATTTTCGTCCTGAATCCATCCATGCTGCTCGA
Organism: Thalassia testudinum; assembly: GCA_037157565.1. NCBI lineage: Eukaryota > Viridiplantae > Streptophyta > Magnoliopsida > Alismatales > Hydrocharitaceae > Thalassia > Thalassia testudinum. Next base: position 94,163,281 of record JAZHRO010000063.1, read on the forward strand.
TTGCTCATCTAAGACCTATTTCAATATGCACTTGTAAAACTTGGCCAATAAACTTAATTTTAAGCAATATTAATGTAAAGAATGTACTATATGCATGCATTGGTCCCAGACTGACTATATTATGATATTTACATGCGTGAGCCCTCAAAATTGACTCTAATTGATATAATTAACATTAATAACTGTAAAGACCTCATCTTCCACTAAATACTTTTTGAGACACAATGTAATGAGTGTGGGAAGTGAGTCATGACAAGCTATTGGAGACGATCCGGAAACATGAGTTGAAGCTAAGAACAACCCAAACTCAAAAAGAATTGAAACCCTGGATTTGAGACATGTGTTCATCACGGTAATCCTATTTTCCCAAAGCACTACCATAAACTCTTGACTCATTAGAATTTGGATAAACCTACTGGATCCTGAAAGCTGTACTTCGGTTTAAATATCAAGAGTCCTGATTAGTTGAAGGATGGTCTATGTCATGTAGCCTCAAGTACTGGTAGTCTTCTGCGTTGGTTCTTACAATGTCCACCATATAAACACATATAAATTGTTTTAGAAAAATCTCAGCTTAAGATCTTTTAAACAATTTACAAACATTGAATTTTGTTACAAGAATTCTCTTTACACTTACTTTGCTAATGACAAATCAAATGTGCTTTAAAGAATGGCTTGCTAGGGACTAACAAAACCTAAACATGGGGTATGATGAGGTGTACCTCATCATAGTTAACAAGCCTAAGTTAAGCTAGAAACTAAGTTAAAAACCTAATATTAACTCAATGAAAAGGGTAAAGTGTGGTAACAATGGAAAATCACCTAAAACATCTAAACTACATTAAAAATGCAAAATTACGTCAATAGAAGAGATTCTATATTGAAAATACAAAAGGCTAAGCAAAAAGATAATTGAAGATTGTAATGAGCTCCAAATCACAATTCAATTGTTAGAATAACTTCTAAAATGTTCAAAACACATGCCATAAAAATTTCATTGCATTCTGACTTCATTAGGACCTTGAAAATAGTGCATTACATTTAGGTCCTTTCTAATTTTTCATACACTTATTTCCTTCTCAAGCATAGCCACCAGGGACCTTTTTTGTTATGAACTCTACCACTTAAGATTTATATTGCAATTGTCATACCAATTCACCATAAAGGGGTTTCTTGCAAATTCACCAAAAGACCTGCAATGCATTATTATTGTAATGCGAAGAACATGCTAGATCCTAACCGTTCAACTAATCACCTAATTTGATCCTATGGCTAAGTCCTAATCTGATCGGGTAGCTCCAATACCCCAAGACGCCTTGCTACGTATAGATCTGATCTAATGGTTGGATAGCCATCTAGTTCATCAAGCACACTCTAGATCACCTGAGACCCGCTGATCTGCAATGAGTCATACTTATGATTTCTAGTAGCTCCCAGCTCCCATTGCCTATAAATAGAGCTCACCTGTGACCTGAAGAACCCATCAACTCCCTTCCTAATCATGAAATCGTGTAAAGGATAAATACGTTGTTGTAGTTGTGAAAACATGTCATGAGTAGTAGCTCCAACCTGGAAAGAAATCAACCTACTATATATAAGCAAAACTAGCTTAGGTTGATTCCCAACAAGCGCTAAGTTTACGCCTTCAGCTAAACTATGTTCACTAGTACAAAATGAGACAAATGTTAGCCCTAGAAGTAAGGATATTATATTGGGCTTGCAGAAGAGGTAACCGAGAATATTAACAAGCTGATAATGGAGCGTTATACCAGATTCTCTCCAACAGAGATTGGTAAAGGAACTTTCTTGGGCTTCCCTAAGAGGTGTAATAGGTAAAGAGTCATGAGTAGTATCCTCTCTAAAATCATACAAATAAGGATAACAAGTATCCTCTAAATCATTCAAAGTTCTCAATAAGTTATGCAAAGTTTGTTCTACCCCTCAAGTGGCTCTGTCCATACCTCATCCATGTTTAATGCGAGTTTGATTCCACACCTCCTACCAATTAATGGTCGTGCCAAACCTCCCAATCAATGACATTAAATCTATTCTTAAATTCTCAGTGGTACTGCATGCCCAATCATCCAACATCTTATTCTCATGTATTATGGCCAATGGATCATCAACATCTATAATCTCAACCTTGGGACATAGCTCAAATTCATCTTTGGACTTGGAAGGGAGTTGGTCACAAGTGGGTCCTACTAATGCCTATATTTCACAAATATCATCCTCAATTGGTTTTGTAAATTCATTCCTCAAGTAAGAGGCTTGTTTGTTTTTCATTTCTTCCCTTCAATGGTTAGATTCAGTTCCAAGACTACCTTGAGGCTGATTCAACCAATTGTCCACCAAGGAATCCAATTCGTCTATTTGTTGTTGGGTTATCATTAGATCTAATTCATGTTTAGCTTGCTCAACACCTTTTCCCAGCAACTTTTCTAATTCTTCAACATCTATTTAAGCGGATCTTGCAATTGCTTCATAATTTAACTTCCTATCCATGGATATTGAGCCCAACTTAGAATCTTCACAATGTGTGCTCATCAACTTGGCCTTTGTGATCATCAAGGGTTAGATTAAATGATTCATAGTTTGATTCAAAGTTCAACTCCTCATCAGGTGTAATGGTTGGCAATTCTTCCTCCTTCACCCTCAATAGTCTTCCTAGATCACGAATATCCTCTTCGCATTATTGTAGGTTGCTAGCATAGTCTTGTTTCGCAAGCTTGGTGGTTGTTTCCTTTGTTAATTGTTTAGTCATAGCTTCTTGAAGCACCACCTCAATTTTTCCGAGTTCCTCAATTGATCTATCATCTTTTAATTCTTGAGATGCCTTGAAAGTGTTAAGTTGCATCTTTTGATCTCCAAAGGCAATCTCCATGTCCCTAGTCTCACACTCAATATGAGCCTTTGAAGTGACTAAGAAGAGACGACCTAATATGATTGGAGTGTTGCTCAATAGCTCTAGTACTTCCATGTCAAGGGCTAGAAAATCAACAGGGTAATAAAAGTCCTTGACCTTAACTATCACATCTTCCAACACTCTTTTTGGGGTTTTAATTGATCAAATAACTAACTGAATTGTGACAGAGGTTGGTTTCAAATCATCGAGTCTGAATCTCTCATAGATCAATGTTGGAATAAGGTTCACGGAAGCACTTAGATCTAATAAATCCCTATCAAATGTCAAATCACCAATAGCATATGAGATCAAGGGGGCTCCAAGGTCTTTCTTCTTAAAGGGCAGTTTATTTAAAATCACCGAGTTGGCATGTTTTGACAACACTACCCTCTTACGAGACTTGGTCTTGGCCCTATGCTTTGGAGTGCAAAGTTCCTTCAAGAATTTAGCATAGATCGGGATACGTCTAATAGCATCAAGGAGTGGAATGTTAATTTGCACTTGTCTCAACACATCAAGGATCTCCTTGCTGCTAGCCTAGTTTTTCTTTTCTTTACTTTCTCTAAGGCTTCAAGGAATGGAATATGGGTGTGGATTTGATCCTCGGGTTCCTCAACCATAAGACCATCATCCTCAGTATTAAACATTCCATCCTCTTGTTCAGGATTGGTATTATGGGTTGGCCAAACAAGGTCCTAGGTTGTGGTCCCACTCAAAAAAGTAATGGTATTTGTAGAGGCATGTGGGTTGGGGGGCCTTAAGGTGGGTTAGGCAGAATAGGTGGGGCCTGATTCGAGTCAGGTCTAGGAGGATTTTGGTAAATCACAGGGGGGGTTTTGGTAAATCATGTGAGCTTGATTTTGTGGTTCCCTATTTTGATTGAACCTCGAGGGAATTTGGGCTCGATTTGATGTATTCTTAGGGTTCAAGATGGGTTAGGATGGTTAGGCACCATATTGTCTATTATCCACCAATTGGCTTGATGTGAACACATCTTTATAGGATAAAATGCCTATTTGAGCATGTTCCTAGGTTAGTTAGGCATTCATAGCATTATAAATATTGTATAACATGCATCACGTCGCATTTAGAATAGACTCTGCAAATTATGTGTTAATTAGTTTATTTCTGTAGCTAGGGGAGAAGGAGATATATTTCGAGGCCTCAGATTGATGATCCAACTATACAGATCTAATCAAGGTGACAATCAGAGTCTAATGCCTCCGAAATTGCCTTGATTGTAGTTTCGTAGCATTAGTTGTAGTCCAAGGAAGACCAATGGCTAGGGGACAAGGAGACCTAATTTGGATCTCCAAATGACAAATCCAATCACATGGATGGATCTGGATTGACGATCGTAGCCTAACGACGTAGAAATCGACCCAATCTGACATCCGTGGTGCCACACATAGGCATCTGAAGTTGGACGATCCAGATGGCACCATGTGGTGCCACCTAGACCATCCAAGCCAGCCTGTAGCCCCTGCTTAGCCTTAAAGGTACGCATGAGGAGCAACCTGGGCTGTTGGATCTTCATCCAGCTATCCAGATCATACCACGTTGCCTTTTCAACCCGTGCTTGATCTTTAAGAGCATTTCCTCATGAAATCTCGACCATTGGATTTCAATCCAATAGTCAAGATCATTTGTCGAGCGTTGGGATGAGGAATGTTGCTCAGACCAAAAGGGGGCATGGCACAGTGGTCCGGAGAGGTGCTTGCAAGGCGAAGATGCTCGTTCGAACTCTATGCACTCCAAATCCTCAGCTCATGGTAGGAGCGGGCGATTGGAGCCGTTGGATCAGCTATTGACAGTGGGCAGGGTTCCACGTGGCATGTCAGATGGAGTGCATTTTACACGCGTGCGATAACGCGCCTCTGAACTCCCCCTCATGTGATATGAGAGCATGATCTTCGCACGTTCTCACCCATTCAATGCCCGATCGAATGACTCTCCATCCACTAGCAATCTAGCTGCAGATGGAATGTGTGCACACTACATGTGGAGGCTGGGTCGTGCGTAGGCATTCAAGTATTTGTAGTGGCAAATGATTTGACATGAGTCCTATATAAACCCCATGACCCTAAGGAGTCCTAAGCTCGGGATGACCCTCTAGAGTAGAAAAATAAAAATATTTTCCCGCTTCTCACCCCCTTCATGGAGCATCCTGTGGATGTCTTTTCACCACATTCGGTAAGTAGATCCTACCTATGATGCCATCCTGCGCTGTCCTCCTTCCTCCGACTCCGTTCTTCTTTGTTCAGCCTCTCACCATCTTTGTCGAAGGTGTTGTCAAAGCGAGTCATCCTCCAAGCTATCGTCGAGGAGGATTTCTCTCACCTTTTTATCTTTTACTTCTTTCTAGTGTAGTTTTATTTTCCGCAATTAGTTGTAATAAATATTTTGGACCACTTTTATATTATTTGTCTCTTTCTCTCTTTCTCTCATTTATTTTGCAAGTAGATTAGCTACATATTTTGGCTTGATCTCTTGCCTTAGAAAAATACAAAAAAAATAGGAAAACTCAAAAACACCAAAAACAAATAAAAGTAAATCAAATGTTTGCCTCTCCGTGTTCGACCCCGGACTCACTTTGAGTTTCAGTTATAAATATTATCTGATGATCGGATTTTCTTGTGAATTTACAACTTGGGTTTTCCAAATTCTGACTTTTCCACACTTGATTTCTTATTCATCATGGCTCAATTGTCCCTTGATTTCATTCATGTCATCTTGATGTCTTAGATTTTGCTGATTTATTTGCTCCTATTATTTAGTTGAAACCTCACCCATCATTTTAATCAAAGATTCCATTTGGTTCGATTGGATGGGTGTCAAGGGGTTTTGGACATAGTTTTGCCTTAACTAGTGACCTGATTGAAGGAATTGGGATAAGGTTGTCTCATCTGGGTCAGGTGGGGCACTTGTCCATCCTTTTGGTTGGACCAGGAGAAGTTTGGATGATTATGCCATCTAGGATTGTAAGTGTTGGAAAATGAATCATTCTTAGAGTATCCTTGGATGGTTTGAACATCCTCGAATCCTGAGGATGGGTCAATAGGATAGGAAGAATCAGTATAAGCAGGAATAATGGTTCTTAAGCCTCATAGGAAGGGTCCTGATAGCTTAGGCTCATAGAGTGAGTTAGATTTAGGTTATGAAGATACTCCCTTGCAGGAGTCTGTGATGAGTAGAGCGGTGATGAGGGGAGAAAAATCCTCTCATTATAACTTTGCAAACCAATCTAATGGGTTTAATGGTCCGGTGACCAGTAGACCTGGTTAGTTTCTTGCTGGATCTAGCCCAGTCCAAGGACCCGATAACCTGTCTGAGGATCCTATTGATTGAAGTTGAAATGGACTGCCATTGCGTCGATGTTTGCGATGGTAGTCTATGTCGGTTACTCAATTGAATTCTATTAATAGCCAAATCACAGGATCGAGGGGGAGGCCACGAGATCCACGATTGAAGATGGTTCATCCTATAAATACCTAGGATAGGCTAGCTTTTATTTTTTACGCAATCAGAGAGAGAGACACAAGTGAGTGCTATTGTGTTACCAAAAAATATATTAGTTAAGCTTGGGAGAATCACTCTCCCCCCAGACGTACACCTTTTCTAGGTGGAACTGTGTCATTAATCCCTGGTGTGATCACTCTTGTGCATGTTTGTTTAAGTCAAGGCTCCTAGTCAAAGGACCTTGATCAATTGGCGCCGTCTGTGGGAAGCACTTGGTGTTATTACTACGTTTCTCAGTTCTAAGTTTAGGTAATAGCTCCTACTACATGTCATTCCTCTCATTCTAACCTCAAGGAAGCTATTCCGGAATAGTCCAGCATCTCTGTGTCAAGAAGATGCCATCAAGATGCCAAGCCTAGCAAAGAGAAGGAGGTGCAACCTAGCTTGTAGCCTGAGCCTTTTCATTAGGAGAAGCCTCAAGGAGATCCTCTCCTTGAGATATGGGTAAAGGAAGGAGAATATGAGGCCAAATTGGCAGCCTTGAAGGTAGAGCAACAGTTCGTGGTGGACTAGCTCTAGGAGATCCAATTGTTAAAAGAGAAGGGGAGGACTCAACTAGAAGAGCCTCAGAACTCTAGCCCCACCAATGACCAGTTGAAATGGTGTCACGTGGTGGAAGAGGAAAACGCTCACCTGTGCAAACAACTCGAAAAGTTAAAGCACGAGCTTAGTAGGCAAAAAGGGGAAGTTCCTCTGGGTCCACCCCAAGCTCCACCTCTGCCTTTGCAAGAATCAGAGGAGAAGTCGGGGGCTCACTGTTCGGTAGTCGTGAAATGCATATTTGATTCAGAAAAGCATCATAGTATAGTGCAAATCATGATTCCAAAAAAAATTTTAATATCGAGATGGTGAGTCCCGGTCGATCTTAGGGAGGCATATGAAAACGAAATTGATTTTGATTTGAGTCTTTACTTGCTTAGAATTGGACTCCAGTTTCAATGGTGTGAGTGAAAGATGTGCCGGTCGCATTGTTAACATGGAAAACATGTGCGTGCATCAGGTATATCACAAAAGTGAATGTGTGTGCTTGCGTTCGCATGACTTTTACTACACGATGGCGACTAGCAGAAAATAAGTCTATCACTAAATCATTCACATCCTCTGGAACCAACATTTTCTTGCAATATATATATATATGAATCAGATATCAGGGAATTGATGATTTTATTTGCTCAAAAATATTGTCATTACAATCAAGTTTAGAGGAAGGTTTGTACATGAAAGATTGAAAACACTATTTCTCGCTAACAGAAAAGTTATGCATGCATGGATCTAGGATAGATTATGCATGCATTCTTAGAGATGGAAGATTACTACTATCACTAGCAGATAATAATGCAAGAATTAAACATGAAGAATGTGAAAACTATCTAATAGAAATCAAGACATTGGAGGTGGTCTCCAATGGTTGTGTGGCTTGACGTGGTGGGAAGGGAAAGAGGGGTAGGCAAGGTGGATGGCCGGCCTCTTGAGAGGGTGGTGGAGGTGCTCTAGCTCTTGGACGTGAAGATGGTGATGATGGAAGTTATGGAGCTTGTGGATGAAGCGATGAGTGGAGGTGGTATCCAAGATCTAGATTAGGTGCATGGCCATCCAAGAGGTTCTATAAATAGACCAAGAGGTGGCTCATCTAGAGAAGTGTGGAATTCTCTAGAAGAGCTCCCAAGGTGGCCGTCCAACCCATTTGAAGTAGGTCTTCTAGATCCACTTTTCATGGGAAGGAGTTGTGGACTCCTTGAAAGACTATTTTTAGTCTTTCAAGGCGGCGCCACTTGGAGGCCATTCTAGAGAATTCTAGAGTGGGCGGCCAAGTGGTAGTGTGTGTGTGTGTGTGTGCATGAGTATGGGTGGTGGCTAGGTGGTTTAGGTCGAGTCCTATAGGTCTAGGCAATTGGGTTTAGATAGGTCTCTAGAAATAGGTTTATAAACCCTAATACTAATGTGATAAGTGCAATTAAACTCACTACAAGTTTCATTGATTGGATGTCTGTGTAATTGGGAGAGAAAGTACCCAATTAAGTCAGGCTTAAGTCAATTGGACTCTCACTGAGTCCAATTGGACTTGTGTTGGTTGAGGTTTGAACTCAATTGGACTATGAGCCCAATTGACTAGGTGGAATGTAATTGACTAGATCCAAGTCAATTGGGCTTAGTGAGAACCTAATTAGGTTCTTAGGAGGGTCTTAGGGTAGTGTATAGTTTCCCTGGTAGGAGGGGGAGACGCAAAAAAGTGCGGAATAAAATATAAACAATCTCACAAAACAACAATCACACAAAGTACACAATGATTTTAAAGTGGAAACCCAACCCAGGTGAAAACCACCACCTAACCCTCTCGAGTTAGGATTTTCCGATCAACCAAGTTGATCAAATCCACTAACGTACTACTTAAACAAGGGTAGTACAACCTCAATTACAACCACGCTACTTAATACGAGGGTAGTGTACCTCAAACCCCTTCTCTTCACGAGAAGGATTTTGTCTCACGAAGGAGACGGGAATTCACAAAGCAAATACCCAACCAAATGATAAAGTAAATTACAAATAGTCCTATAAAGCCAACAAAGATATTCTAAAACTAAGCTTCTATAGGAGTAAGGATGCTTCCCTTTGGTGGAAGTGCGTCGACGACGCGGATGCGTGAACTATGCGATGGCGCAACGGTGCTCTTGTGAACTACGGTGAGAGAACGGGGGCACAAGTGATCGATGCTCTCTAGATGTAGAACTTGAGCTTGGAGAGAAAGAGCTTGAGCTACTTCTCTTGGACACAAAGATGTGGAAAGTATGTTGCTAAGTGTGTCTTGGTGTGTTCTAGGTGTGTTTGTGAGTGGCAAAGGTTCTCCTCTATTTGTAGAGGTCCTAGGAAGGCTTTGGAAGGCTTTGGAAGGCTTCCATAGCCATTGGGTGCAAGCTCCAAGAAAATCAGGCCAAAATCAGGGTTAATCATTACACTGACAGGGTTATAAGACGTCTGATCCTGGCATCAGACATCTGGAAAACTAGTTTAAGACGTCTGGGAACAAAGTCAGACGTCTGATTTTAGGCAGGTTTCCTTCATGACTTGAATCAGATCTAAATAGGGTTCTAGTACATTGTCATCAGACGACATACAGGACGTCTGGAACTAAGACTGGACATCTGGAAACCTACTTTTCCACGGGAATGGATTTCCAAGAGAGTGCAACGGCTAGAAAATCTCTGAGAAGAGATTTTGGGTTAGCCGAGGCAAAACGGTCATGTATCAGACGTTTGGGGTCCTCTACGGATGTCTGATACCGGCTAATGGTCATATCCTTCAGTGTTTGCTAAGCCAGTCAATGGTCCACTAATTGGACGTCTGGTCTAAGGTCTTGACGTTTGATTTCATCAGACAGAACTAACAAAGTCCAGCCTAAACATAATCGGACGTCTGAGTCAACATTCAGACGTCTTAAAAGTATTTATCAGACATTTGATTTTCAGATTAGACGTCTGAAAAGGCTGTTTGAACCCTATTTTGGTTTTCTAAGTTCTCTACAGAAAACCTAAGTATCCTAGGGTTGTGCAGGTGTTCTTAGGACTATTGCTAGGGTTCTTTGAGGCTCTTTAACATGAATCTAAGTAACAAAATAAAGAGTAACAAAAGAAACAAAATAACAACGATTACAAGGAAAGGAAATCTATCCTATTCTTCATCTCCTTCCTTCTTCAGGCCATCGCTCCTCGCGAATCTCCTCTGTTCTCCATCAAGCTCCTCCAATCCATCCTGGATGCGAGCTCGAACTCCGTCTAATCACGTCTCCATTTGCAATTGACCTGAAATCTAAAACTTCAAGTGCAAATGTTAAATGACACGTGTTTTGCTATCATCAAAATAAATGATCGCAATGCTCTAGTACCAACAATCTCCTCCTTTTTGATGATGACAAAACCATAGATAATAATGCAAAAATTCCTCCTTTTTGACATTGTCAAAAAGGTTTAATTGATTTTAAATTACCTATAACTCCCCCTTAAAACTTACTCTTCTATAAATGAATTGAATTTCTTTTAAAAGTAATGTCCTCCCCCTTTTTGTAACAACAAGATAGCTATTATTCTTCTCCTCCTTACTAAAGGAAATTTAGCTCACTTAATTCTCCCCTTTAATAATTGACAATTAACTCATAATTTAAACTCTCCCTATCTAAATGCTAATGATAAAAAGGATAGGGTGAAGAATTTTCACCTCACCTACCACGGCCAATAAAATGGCCCAAATGGAGGTGGTGGATGCCACATCAGATGGGGCTCCCATCCGTAGCTTGGAGGCCCAGGCATCGACGCCGGTCTCCAGTCTGGCGGTCGATGTGTGGTGGGTCCATTGTTTGTTCGCCGTCATGTTGGTCTTCTCATTCTCGTCCTTGGTCTACTTCTTGGTTCTCTCAACATGAGTTGGCCAGCCTTTAGGTTGTAGGTCCATTCTCTTGTATTATGTCACCCTTGAAACCTACAAAATAAGATTCCAAGTCTTTCTTCGGTATCCAAGTGAGCTTAGATCCGTATCTGTTAGTAGGTCTCCTTGACGGAGTTCCTTTCTCAACCTTAGGGCTATATAAGTTATCTACCTTATTTATCAAATTATTTGATCTCTCCCTAAGACATGCAAGTTCATTTTCTATAATATTCATCTTAGTCTTTAAATCAGAAATTTCTAACTTTAGACTAGCATTTTCCTCAATCAATTTAGTATTTTCATTGATTAAATCTTTATTTCTAATAACAGGTTATTATCCTTAAGACTAGTTTCTATGTCCTTGAGTTGTTTTTCTAACCTATCATTTTTATTTTTAAGAAAACTAAGGTTTTCTTAATGTTTTTATTTTCTATCTTAAGTGCTTTACTAACTTCAAAAAGCTCATTAAATGCATCTTGTAAATCGGAATTTACCTCGTTGTCGGAGTCGCTTCCGCTTTCGCTATCGCTATCACTTCCTCTGGCCATGAAACCAAAGCAAGCGATTTCTTCTTCTATATACTTTTCTTCTTCCTCTTCCTCCGAGCTCGAGTCGTCCCAAGTGGCTTGGAATGCCATCTTCTTAGACTTCTCCTTTTCCTTCTCCTTTTTGAGAAGAGGGCATTCTGGTCGCAGATGCCCTTTCTCGTTGCAGTGATAGCAACATCTCAGGCTTTCCTTCTTCTCCTTTTTCTCTTTCTTTGATTTCCTACAAAACTTGAAAAATTTCTTAAGTAAAATTTTAAAGTCTTCGTCATCGGAACTTACCTCGCTATCCGACGTGGGTCTGAAGGCGAGAGTCTTCTTCTGCTTTGGCTTCGGTGTATCCTTCTTCTGCTTCAATTTTGTCTCGTAGGCCATTAGATTGCCTAGGAGATCTTCCATGTTGAGCTCCTCCACTTCATTCGCCTCCTCGATGGTGGTGACTTTCTGTTCCCACTCCGGTCTGAGGGAAGGAAGAAGCTTCCCTTGAAGCTCCCCCTTGATGAAAGTCTTCCCTAAATCTTTCAAATTGTTTACTATTAGAGTGAACCTTGTGTTCATCTCACTTAAAGTTTCGTTAGATTTCATGGAAAATGACTCAAATTCTTGTGAAAGTAAATTGAGTTTAGAAGTTTTTACCTTAGAGGTACCCTCGTGAGTTACCTCAAGTGTGTGCCAGATGTCGTATGCGGTGGCACATTGCGATATTCACTTGAACTCTTCCAGGCTGAGTGCGCAATACAACACATTCATTATTTTTTTGTTGAGCGAGAGTTCCCGGATTTGCTGCTGCAAGTATCCTGCGTCGGGTCGCTTTGGGATCTCGAATGGGGTTTCGCAACGTCCCCACAGAGTGAAGTCCGTGGCTTGAAGCCACATCCTCATCCTCAGCTTCCAGCAGTTGTAGTTGTTTCCGTCGAAGTAGGGTGGTCGGACGGTGGACTGCTCCTCTGATATTCTGATCGTGGATGTGCTTCCCTCCAACTGATCTCTTGTCGGTGTGTAACACCGATCTGCAAGACCTTGCTCTGATACCAATTGTAGTTTCCCTGGTGGGAAGGGGTGACGCAATAAAGTGCAAAATAAAATATAAACAATCTCACAAAACAATAATCGCACAAAGTACACAATGATTTTTAGGTGGAAACCCAACCCGGGTGAAAACCAGCACCTAACCCTCTCGAGTTAGGATTTTTTGATCAACCAAGTTGATCAAATCCATTAACATACTACTTAAACGAGGGTAGTACAACCTCAATTACAACCATGCTACTTAATACGAGGGTAGCGTACCTCAAACCCCTTCTCTTCACGAGAAGGATTTTGTCTCACAAAGGAGATGGGAATTCACAAAGCGAATACCCAACCAAATGACAAAGTAAATTACAAATAGTCCTATAGAGCCAACAAAGATATACTAAAATTAAGCTTCTATAGGAGTAAGGATGCTTCCCTTTGGTTGAAGTGCGTTGACGATGCGGATGCGTGAACTATGCGATGGCGCAACGGTGCACTTGTGAACTATGGCAGGAGAGCAGGTGCGCAAGTGATTGATGCTCTCTAGATGTAAAACTTGAGCTTGGAGAGCAAGAGCTTGAGCTACTTCTCTTGGACACAAAAGATGTGGAAGGTATGTTGCTAAGTGTGTCTTGGTGTGTTCTAGGTGTGTTTGTGAGTGGCAAAGGCTCTCCTCTACTTATAGAGGCCCTAGGAAGGCTTTGGAAGGCTTCCATAGCTGTTGGGAGCAAGCTCCAAAAAAATCAGGCTGAAATCAGGTTTAATCATTACACTGATAGGGTTATCAGACGTTTAATCCTGGCATCGGACGTTTGGAAAAATAGTTTAAGACGTCTGGGAACAAAGTCAGACGTCTGATTTTAGGCGGTTTTCCTTCTTGACTAGAATCAGATCTAAACAGGGTTCTAGTGCCTTGTCATCAGACGACATACAGGACGTCTGGAACAAAGTCTGGACGTCTGGAAACCTACTTTTCTGTGGGAATGGATTTCCAAGAGAGTGCAACGACTAGAAAATCTCTGAGAAGAGATTTTGGGTCAGCCGAGGCAAAACAGTCATGTATCAGACGTCTGGGGTCCTCTACGGACGTCTGATACCGGCTAACGGTCATATCCTTCAGTGTTTGCTAAGCCAGCCAATTGTCCACTAATTGGACGTCTGGCGAAGTCATCAGACGTCTTCTAAGATGTCTGGTCTAAGGTCTGGACGTCTGATTTCATCAGACAAAACTAACTAAGTCGAGCCTAAACATAATCGGACGTCTGAGTCAACATTCAAACATCTTAAAAGTATTTATCAGACGTCTGATTTTCGGATTAGACATCTGAAAAGGCTGTTTGAACCCTATTTTGGTTTTCTAAGTTCTCTACAGAAAACCTAAGTATCCTAGGATTGTGCAGGTGTTCCTAAGACTATTGTTAGGGTTCTTTGAGGCTCTTTAACATGAATCTAAGTAAAAAAATAAAGAGTAACAAAAGAAACAAAATAACAATGATTATAAGGAAAGGAAATCTATCCTATTCTTCATCTCCTTCCTTCTTCAAGCCATCGCTCCTCGCGAATCTCCTCTGTTCTCTATCAAGCTCCTCCAATCTGTCCTGGATGCGAGCTCCAACTCTGTTTAATCACGTCTCCATTTGCAATTGACCTGAAATCTAAGACTTCAAGTGCAAATGTTAAATGACACGTGTTTTGTTATCATCAGAATAAACGATCGTGGTGCTTTAGCACCAACATAGTGTACTAGTGTAGGTTCTCTAATGATGGGGGTGAGATTTGCGTGATATATATATAAATGCGGAAATATAAATAATAATCTCACAAAATTTTAATCACACAGTACACAAATATTATTATGTGGAAACCCAAACCCGAGGAAAAACCACCACCTAAATCTTTTGGTTTAGGATTTCTTGATCGACCGAGTTGGTTAAATCCATTAACGTACTACTTAAACAAGGGTAGTAGAAGCTTTTACAACAACATTAGTTCATACGAGTGTAGTGTACCTCAAGCCCCTCTTCTTCACGGGTAGTATTTTGTCCCACAAAGGAGACGGGAATTCGCAAAGTGAATACTCAACCAAGAACAAACCAAAATTATGATAGACTAATAGAGCCACAAAGTGTTGTCTTAAACATAGCTTTTATAGGCAACGGGTACTTCCCTGAGATGGAAGTGGAGTGCGTGATCCACGCGATGGCATGACGACGCTCTCGTATACGTAGGTGGGAGAGCAGGTGCACAGTTGGAAGATGCTCTCAAGATGTAGACGAAGGCTTGAGCACTTCTCCTTTGATTCTAACTTCTCTTGGACACAAAAGGATGTGGAAATAGTTTCTCAAGGTGTGTCTAACAAAGGAAGAGTCCTCTATTTATAGGTGGCTTGGAAACCCTTAGGAAGGCTGTGGAAGCCTTAGGTAGCCATTGGAACCAAATCCAAGGCAAATCAGGCCAGAATCAGGGCTATTAATGATTCTAATAGGGTTATTAGACATCTAGATCTAATATTAGACATCTGGGTCATCGTCTGATTTTATGGTTGGACGTCTGATCTAAAGGATGGTTCAATTGGACAATGTTGGATTAGAACGGTCGTCTAAAGATGACTTATAAGATGTCTGGACTTAAGGTTAGACGTCTAATTCTAGATGGGTTTCCTTCATGATTTTGTTCAGACCTAAACAAAGTTCCAGGTCATATTGGTTAGACGACAGGTCAGATGTCTATCACAAAGTCTGGACGTGTGGAAATAGGTTTTACTACGGGAATTGATTTCCCGAGGCTCAAATGGCTATAATCACTGACAAAAGTGATTTGGGCCTAATGTTTGCTTATCAGACATTTAGGGATCACTATGGACATCTGAAAGTGAAAGTAGGTTGGATAAAGAGTTAATCCTCTAAGTTTAGCCTGATAAAGCCAACGGTCCTCTAGTTGGACGTTTGGCAAGTTCATCAGAGGTCTGGACTAAGGGCTGGTCATTCGAGATTAACAGACAGAAAGGACTAAGCCTAGCTTAAGTGTTTGGACATCTGATCAAATAGTTAGACATCTTAAAGTGAAAGATCAGACGTCTGATTTCCATATTGGATGTCTGATCAGGCTGTCTGATGCCTATTTTAGCTTTCTAAGTTCTTTACGTAAAAGCCTAAGTATCCTAGGGTAGAGTAAGTGTTCCTAGGACTAATGTTTAGTTACTTTGGACTCTTTAACAAATGATATAAACAAAAATAAAGAGCAAGGAACAAAGATACAAAAATAAAATACATGAACAGAATAAACTTTTATCTTATTCTTTATCTCCTTTCTTCAACCTCTCACTCCACGCGAAGCTCCTTCTCCTCCATCAAGCTCCTCCAATCCACCATGGATGTGAACTTGAGCTCCTTCACACTTGTATCAATTTGCAATTTCCTGAAACTCATAAACTCAATGGAAATGTTAAATTACAAGTATTTTGTTATCATCAAAATTAACGATCATGGTGCCCTTGCACCAATAACTAAGCTTAGGGCCCCTTAATTTAGGTTCCCAAGGGTGTAAGATTGGGTTTAAGGTCTTAAGAAATCAAGATCCAGGCTTGATTTCAAAAACAACATCTGGAGAGGGGTTCCAGATGTCTGATTTAGTAATTATATTACTTATACTTCAAAATCAGAAGTCTAAGTCTTTAGTCTAGATGTCCAATGTTGAGTCAGGGTGAAGTTGAGGTTCTATCTTGGATTCTGCAGAAATTGGACGTTTGACACCTTGTTTGGACGTCCAATATTCTAGCAGAATGGGTTTTAGGTCTACGGGTGGTGTCTAAGGGTTCTGGACATCCAGATATGGGCTAGAAGATGAGTTTTAAGGTATTCTATGCTCGGGTGACCTAATCTAAGGGTGGCTAGGGTTTAGGATGGTCTCTAGGGCTATTTTAAGGCTAGGGAAGATCTTATGTTCTTCATAATTTAACTCATGCATTAAAAGTATACTAATAAGGTAGTATGCCTCTTCCCTACATCATGTCTTCATCTTTATTCCAGGGCTTCTACTCCATCTCTATTGCAGCTCTGGTTTCTTCCCTTCTTTAGATCTAGCTTCAGGCCATCTACTGAGCTTCTTATTGCTTACAAACCAATTAGTACCCTAATCAGTACATTATTGCATTATTTCATGAATTCTAAGTAAAGCAGGAAAGATGTAATGCATGCTATTAATGCATGAATTACACTACAATTATGCCAAGTTCTAACTTAATTCAGGTCATTGAAGTCCTATGATTACTGTACAATCATGCCCCCATTCCTAAATCTTGCTAGTCCCTAGAAAATGCAAAACTAAGTTATCTACTAATGGGTCCCTAGAGGATTTATTATTTTTATCAAGCGTACAACTAGAGGTTCTTTCCTTTTTGTTTTCATCCCAAAATTTAGAAATCTAGATAATTGTGAAAGTGCAATTATGTAGCTTATGCATCGGATTCGAGTGCAAAGCCAATTCACCTCTAAAACCTGTACTTGACCCCTAGTAAAATTATAGTATGATAGGAAAACTTCTTCCCTCGGGGTATAACAAAATATTCTATAATTTCTACCCTACCTTTTAGCTTAGGTAGAGGATGTCTGAGTCAAGTGGGTTTGTATTTGGTGGCTTAGATTCATTTGGTGCTATATATAGACTAGTACTACAGAATTTAGATTTCTAGACTATCAAGTAAATCAACTCAGAGAGAAGTGGGGAAAACTGTGCTCTCTTTGGTTCCTTTGTACTCACTCTTTTTTGTTTTCTTCTCTTCATTTCTTTTTCTTTTCTTTTGAGCTCACAATCTCATTAGATTTACTAGTATAATTCATATTTGGTGGTCTCATATGGCATTAACACTTTAATAGAGTTCTGATAACCCTAATACTAAGTTAGAATTCCTCAGCCAGTATTCGGGTGGTCAGAAATACAGAAAAGTGGGTTAAGGCCGTATTTTATGGATTGCAACTGTGGTGGGTAATGTTGCTTCAGTGCAATTGAAATAAACACTAAACACACTTATAAACTCATTTTTCTATTTTTTATTTTTTTCCTTTTCTATATTTTTTTCTCTTTCTTTTTACATACAAATATATATTTTTTTCTTTCTTCTTTTTTTTTCTTTTTTTTTTCAACATAGTGCAATACAACACACAACATACACGACTTTTATTTTAGAGGCATTATTGGGGATTGGTGGTATTCAAAAGGAATCGGGTGGCTTATTTAGTGGAAGTGCCTACTCTCAGCATCGGGAAAGAGACAGATTGGACGGTATATTTTCTGACTTTGATATCAATACCCTTCTTCAGCCGAGGATTTCGTAAAGAACAGTTGTAACTATCCACCTTAGTCCTAGTTTTATTAGAACTTGATCTTCGTGTATTTGCCTTATTTGGTGGTTCTCAGAGATTCACACAAAGTTTGTACACGGGAACCGAAAGTGAAAACTATGCCTAACTCTGAGTATTATTACGTAATTATCCAGAATTTCAGATTCCTTGCACTAGTCTTTGAGCAACAGTAATGCTCTACTCTCACCTCACACTATTTGGTGGATCTTCTAGAAAAAGGTTTGCCTGACTCCCTAGCCATTATCCAGGGGTTCAGGAAAAGAAGCACTGCTTCTTCTCTATAAACTAAAGGCATTTATCAGTCTTCATAGTGAATCCATTGTAAAATCTATGTGTGAATGTGAAAATTATACTGGATTCCAGATTGTAGGAATCAACTAAAGAATAAAATCCCTAATGCAACATCTTGATAAAAGTCTTATTCATGGATGCAATATATATATATGCTATATACAATTAACCTCTTATGATTGTACTTTACTATTGTTCCTTTATTGGGTTACATTCAGCTTAGTCCTAATTCAGAACAAAAAGGTGAGCGAACGAGTCGGAAGTTGTTGTTGTGGACAATTTCTAGCTCTAATGCAAGCATTGGAGGTGAAGTCGGTTATTCTTAAATTAAGGACCCTAAAGTACAATTAACATGCTGCTTGGAGGTTTTTCTAAGTGTTGGCACACAGATTTTTAGTTTTAGTGTATACTACCCCCCCATGCCTAAGTTCTTGCATGTCCTCATGCATGAATATAATAGAAATAAATTACGACAGGGAGTAAGTGGGTAGAAATCATCTGAAATCGCTCTTAAATTTTTCGTTCATCATAAACTAACCTGATGATATGTAATATGTAGAGAAATATGCTAAAAGAAAATATGCTATGCATAAAAAGATATGTTTATATGTATAAGTGCTGAGTTTAACACCCCTAGCTGGGTGAAAACTCAATTACATGTTCTCAATGAAATTAATGATTTCGTCAGTAGGAGGTTCCTGAGCCATAAATGGTTTGAGGTGCTGGCCATTTACCATAGAAACATGGCCAGATTTTGGGTCCATGATTCGAATCACCCCATTAGAGTAGGGGTGAATCACAATGTACAGGCTAGTCCACTTGGACTTGAGCTTTCCTGCAAAGAATTTAAGATGAGAATCGAATAGCCAGACTTACTGGTTAGGTGTGAATTCTTTCCTCTGGATGTGGTGGTCGTGAAAGGCCATCATCTTGTCTTTATAAATTTTTGCATTCCCATAGGCCTCCCATCGAATCTCTTCTTGTTCATTAAGCTGTAGCTTCCTTTCATAACCTCTCGCATCGAGGTTAAAATTACACTTTCGCATCGCCCAAAAGGAGCGGTGCTCCAGCTTGATGGGAAGGTGACAAGCCTTTACATACACCATACGATATGGTGACATTCTGAGTGGGGCCTTGTACGAGGTTCGATATGCCTAGAGTGCATTATTGAGAAAGAGCTGCTAGCTGTAGTATCTGGCCTCGAAAATTTTGATCCTATCTTTTGGGTTCCCATGCTATCATATACTCGGATCACACCACAGTGAGGCACCTCCTCGCGAAGAAGGATGCAAAACCTCGACTAATCTGTTGGATCTTGCTGTTGCAAGAATTCGACCTCGAGATTCGTGACAAGGCAGGAAAACAGAATGTGCTAGCTGATCACTTGTCCTACCTTCCTTCTAATATCATCGACCCTTCCGGACCAATCACAGAACACTTTCTTGATGAGCACCTCCTGACTATTGGTGCAGGACTTCCCTAGTACACTAATTTGGTTAACTACTTGTTACATCAGATCCTGTCTGATTGGCCGAAGGCCAAGTAGGACAAGTTGCTTTCTGATGCCAAGTACTACATCTAGGAAGACCCGTACCTCTTTCACATTAGTGCTGATCAGATCATTAGACGATGCATCCCGAAAGCGAAAATTTAGGACATTTTGTCCTTCTGCCATGACCAGGCCTATGGTGGACACTTCTTCGGACACAAAATCGCAGCTAAAGTCCTCTAGTGCGGCTTTTATTGGCCCACGATCTTCAAGGATGCATATGACTACTGTAAGGCATGCACTAGTTGCCAGACCTTGGGCAACATGAGCTACCATGATACGATGCCTTTACAGCCGATTCTCATATGCGAAATCTTCAATATATGGGGGATTGATTTCATGGGGCCCTTCCCTAAATCAGACGACTTCGAATACATTCTCCTCGCTGTAGACTATGTGTCTAAATGGATCGAAGCTATCTCGACCCGAACCAATGATCATAAGGTGGTAATCAAGTTTATTCATCAGCACATGTTTTCACGGTTCAGAGTCCCACGTGCCATTATCTCAGATGGAGGGGACATATTTTACAAATGCATAGTTCAGATCATTGATGACCACGTACAGGGTGTCACACTAAATCTCGACTCCTTATCACCCCCAAACCAATGGATTGGTTGAATTATCTAATCAGGAGATCAAGAAAATCCTTTAGGTCACTGTCTGACCTAATAGGAAAGATTGGTCAGCCCGACTTTCGGAAGCCTTGTGGGCTTATAGAACTGCCCATAAAACCCAATTAGGTATGTCTCCATTCAGATTGGTGTACGGGAAGGCATGTCACCTCCCCATTGAAATGGAGCACAAGGCCTATTGGGTAGTACGAAAATGCAATCTAGATCTTTCTAAGGCTGGAACTCACCATCAACTTCAAATGAGCGAGATCGAGGAATTATGCAATGATGCGTATGAGAACTCACAAATTTACAAAGAGCGGGTGAAGGCTTTTCATGATAAACGCATATCTAGAAAGTCTTTCCATCCTGGTCAGAAGGTCCTATTGTTTGATGCCAAATTCAAATTATTCTCTGGAAAGCTCCGATCAAAATGGATTGGACCATTTCTTGTCCGATGTGTTTTTGGAAATGGAGCCATCGAAATCAGTCAACCTAGCCTTGATTCTGAGCCTTTCATTGTGAATGGCTAGCGACTTAAGTCGTTCATTGAACTCACTGATACAAACTTGGCAGAGGTATCTTTTGATCTCCATTCTCCATGAGCTTATTGCACCTGGTTGATGGCATTAAACTTAGCACTTAACGGGAGGCAACCTGTCATCTTTTGAAAAAACCTGAAACCCTTTTGACACATCTCTTTGCTGAACTCATAGTGCACTTTAGGGTTCATCCATTAGAACAATCAACTCTACCTCTGGTACTCGTACCAGAGCTTGAAATTGTCTACAACAGTCATCCCGATCCGTCCACCCACCCTTTGAACCTATTCTAATGTAAGATCTAAGCTGAACACGAACCCACCTAATTTACAATGAGGACATTGCAAATTGTAGGCATGGGGGGTATTAAAATGCAAAACACTATGAGAATGAATTCACATAAAGGGTTTCATCAAAAAAATTATATATTTCAAAAAAAAAAAGGAGGTTGAGGAAAAAGAAGAGCCATTTT
Organism: Thalassia testudinum; assembly: GCA_037157565.1. Lineage (NCBI taxonomy): Eukaryota > Viridiplantae > Streptophyta > Magnoliopsida > Alismatales > Hydrocharitaceae > Thalassia > Thalassia testudinum. The sequence goes on from JAZHRO010000063.1 coordinate 94,184,508, forward strand.
AGAGAAAAATGAGAAAAGGAGAGAGGAAAAATTGAAAAGAAAAGAAAGGAGCAAAAAGATAAAGAAAGAAATTGAGTCCCTTCAAAGTAATATGGAACTTATCTAATTTGTAGGTTGGATCGAATGATGAATTAAGACCTGAAAGGCTAAACCTTAAGGGATTAGTGGTGAATACCGACCTTAGGCCTCTTGGATCTGATTGGATTTAAACACTCATGTACTTATCAAGATCTGGATTAGTCCTTAAGAGGTTGGGGAAAATGCAAAGCTTGTGTATTAGGTCTAAGGCTTAGGGAGTATTCGGCCTCATTAACTAACCTCTAATTTGCTGGACTCGGTAACTTATGCACCCTAAATCACACACAGTCTGGTTCAGTGCGTTTTAAATAATAAAATCATGCCAAAGGGCATTTAATTTGTTCTGAAAATTGTCCTAAGATCTAGATTAGGAGCAGCTCGAAAATACAAGTTGATTTGGATGAGTTCCCGACGTGGAGAGCTGGGAAATTCCCCTCGAAGATGCGTAATAACATAAAGTCTCCTCAGTGCTTATCTCCTAGGATATCTAAATATCCTACTGGGGGCACGTAAGCATCCTGTGCTAGTTCAGATGCCATGGGCAGGATTATCCCAAAATCTCGATTGCTAGGGTCTGGATTTAGCTATAGAACGTCATGGGCGGCACTATTCCGAAGTGTCGAAATCTAGGGTTCTGGGGGTTGCCATGGGTGGTGCTTTCCCAAAGCATCGATTGCTAGTAACCCTACAAGGATTGATGGTGGGGACAAGGAATCCGATACAGATCATGTTTAGGGCTAATTTGAGAATGGATCTAAGGAAAAATACAATGAAAAGAAAAAGAGATAGAAAAGCTCTCCGCAAATTAAAATTCTTCCATCTCTCTCTTACAAAAATGCACTGGCAAACTGAACCTGGACTAACCATGTTTCAAGCACAGGTGCTTTAACCGCTGGGTACAACAAACCTTAGGTTAGTTCTTACAAGCCTTAGAAGCCTTCGTGGCAGACTGAGGCGAAAGCTAGTCAAGTCTGGATCTGGGCTGGTACTTGAGTACCTTTAGGCCTATTGTTGGTATTAAGATTTGATTCTTGGCAATGCGGCTTAGTAGGGCATCCTGATGGTTATATTTGACCTAGATAACTGGTTTGATTCATTGAATTTTGCTAAGGGACTAGCAAAAGCTAGGTATGGGGGTATGATGGGAACACCATCATGAGCCATAACTAGCTCAATTTGATCTGATAAAGTCAATAAAAGTTCCTACATATCAGTCAGAAGGTGTCTTGGGCAGGTTGAGTTGTTTTGAGAAGAAAAGAAGAATAAAAGGTTATTTCTGTAATTTTACCAATAATCCACAAATACAAAATAACCACGTGGTTATTTCAGGGGTTTACTAAAGGTCAAATGTGCTTTAGAGTCTAACAAGATGGTCCATGCAGAACAAAATGGGTTTTTCAAGCACTTCATGAATTAAATGACATTTGAAACCCTGAAAATTGACTCGCTTAACTAACTGAGTTTTCGGTCAGGATAAAATTCATCCAAACCCTCTACAATCATAGAAAAATATCCTCTAGGATTTGATACCTTTGAAGTGACCATAGGAACCTATTTTTAACCTAAAATAGAGTCACAGACAGACTATTGCCCTAAATTAGGCTTTTGCATAAATTACCCAGTCAAACTAGGTCAAAACTAAAATCCAACTTTACCATTGGATTTCTTGAGTCCAAATTAGGTTTATACCAATATTTAGGCCCAATCAGAGATCGTCTTGACCTAGTTTGCATTTCAGTTCTGTCTGATTCTTTTTATTTCACAAGTGCCCCTAGCTTTTGAAATTTATTGCAAATAGGCCCCTATCTTGGTCGTCACCCTTTGCAAAGAGGTCCTTCCGCCATTGTTGTCTAGGAATCCTACTCCGACGACCTTCATTTGGAAAGTCTTGATGATTGTTTGACGAAACTCTCCTAAACTTGAATTAGAGATTCCTTAAGGAATTCTCTTTCCATCACACCCAGTCTTGGGCTCCATAGCCTTCCCAATCTCTCATGTGAAGACATGAGAGATTTGAGTATCTCTTGTGCGTCAAGATTACCATGATTGAAAGCATGGTTTCCAAGCTTCAAACCTCCCTCTAAGGCCTATATAAAGACCCATGATGCACGCTGATCACCCTACGCTCATTTTTGGCCTGAAATACCCCTCTTTCCTCCCTCTTCTTTGGCCAAAGGGCTCCACAACGTCCGGCGACTCCCTCCGACCACTCTCGTCATCCGCTCATAATACCAACGGCGGATTCTCCTTCCTTTCCCTCTTTTGCGTCGTGCCATACCAATCCTCGTCATTGCCGCCGCTTCTACCCCACTGGAGCAACCTTCATCTCCGACATCGGCCAAACCAGACCTAGTGTCGCTCCTCCTCGTCGTCGTTTGCTACCTACTCAGATCAACTCCCTAGCTCCTCTACTTCACAGCTTCGTCTTCACCACTCCTACTCGACCACCGCATCGCCTCCTGCAAATTCATCTTCTTCTGCTCTGGAAACCACTCCGACGAGGTCTTCCGCATGCTCCACTGCTCCAAACACCTTGCCAACCACCTCATAAGCTTCACCACAAATCACCCATCAAAACCCCTCTCCCTATTCACCACTCTGCTCACCCAAATTATCCACTGAACAACCCACCCTCTCGTTTCCATCTTCGTCACCGTCCGCCATCATCCATGCACGAATCACCCCATGGTCACTGCCATCACATTCCACGCCCTACGACGATCCTCTTGAATGTTTTAATTGGGGCTTAGTGATCGTATTCTTGATTCCAAGTCTTCCACTGGAGCTCCGCCACTGCAACGACTTCCTTGGCTGAGTTCATGGTGTTATAGCCACGATACCTCTAGGTGCTTGCTCTAGGTCACGCGGAATGATCCCAAGTCACCCTCTAAGCCTTCAATTGGAAGCCACGAACTTGTCTCCGATTGCAATTGGAAGAACCTTCGTCAGCAGCTTTGCATGGAGAACTGTGGGAACTTAGTCCCACATCAAAAGTTCACAAAGTAGCATGTGGGGATAAATTGAATTTGTGTCTGTGGCTTATCGCCTCAAACACGGGGTAGGGTCCCGCTTACCCCTCACCCGATTACCCACCTATGCCCTTTCTCACACCTCATTCATGACCCACGCCACACGGACCTGGTCCCGGGTATCGGTGTACTCGATTGCCCGAATACCTACCTGATTGAGAGAGAGAAGAGGAGAACAGGAGACAGAGAGCACGCAGGGTTAAGGGGGTTTTGCTTCAGAGAATACTGTTTGACACTTAGCCAATTTCGTGAATCCTTCCCCTGTTCATAAAGAGAAAAAAACCAGTGAAGAGAAGAAGAAGAAGCCAAAGAGGACTGTAGCATCAGACTGAAGTGCAGTATGCACTCATCATACATGGCATTTGGTTGATTGATACTATTAAATTATTTAAGTATAATTGTAATAGGGTAATTTGGTGATTCAAATCACCATTTTGCCCTAATCTTTTTGCCACATTGACTCTTGAATTTATATTTACATCATTTGTCCTTGAAATTGCTATTACATTGTTATACTTTTGCTTAAAATTATGATATTGAGATAAATTGCCTCTTTCTCCCTGAGTTCGACCTCGGATTTCTTTCGAGCTATAAATTTTAATTGTTCTATGTGATTTATTGGCTATATTACAACACATTACTTTTAAAACACCGATTTAGTGCTAGAAACAATTTAGGTTCCTGTGGAAACCAAGCTTTCAAGCTTGGTAAGCTTGATGCACTTGAGATACCCGAATCTCTCATGCGTTCGCTTGAGAGATTGGGAAGGTTATGGGGTCCAAGATTAGGTGCGATGGAAAGAGAATTCCCTAAGGAATCTCTGGTTCAAGTTTGGGAGAGTTTCATCAAGCAATCATTAAGAACTTTCCAAATGAAGGTCGTCGGAGTAGGATTCCTCCATGACAATGGTGGAAGGACCTCTTTGCAAAGAGTGACGACAAAGATAAGGGCCTATTTGTAATGAATTTCAAAAGCTAGGGGCACTTATAAAATAGAAAGAATCAGATAGAACTGAAATGCAAACTAGTTCAAGACGATCTCTAATTGGGCCTAAATTTTGGTATAAACCTAATTTGGATGCAAGGAATGGTGAAGTTGGATTTTGGTTTTGACCTAGTTTGACTGAGTAATTTATGCAGAAACCCAATTTAGGGTAATAGTCTGTTTGTGACTCTATTTTGGGTCAAAAATAGGTTTTGATGGTCACTTCAAAGTCACCAAACCCTAGAGGATATTTTTCTATGAATTTTAGAGGGTTTGGATGAATTTTATTCTGATTGGAACCTCAGTTAGTTAAACGGGTCAGTTTTTAGGGTTTCCAATGTCATTTAATTATTGAAATGTGTGAAAAACCCATTTTGTTCTGCATAGACCCTCTTGTTAGACTTTAAAACACATTTGACCTTTAATAAACCCCTAAAATAATCCCGTGGTTATTATGTATTTGTGGATTACTGGTAAAATTGTAGAAATAACCTTTTATTCTTCTTTTCTTTTTAAAACAACTTAACCTACCTAAAAGACCTTCTGACTGATATGTAGGAGCTTTTATTGACTTTATTTGTTCAAATTAAGCTAGTTTTTCTTTTTGAGAAAGTAAGGAATGCTATCGAATCACTGATAGCAAACCAGGAGAGCTATTATTGATAATAAAAAATATTTACAAGTTCGACCCCCAATGCTGTATGAGACTCCAGCATAAATTTACAATATTTTCCACATACACTGGGGTCTCCTGAAAAACTCACTCATTTCTAACCCTCCATACAGCCCATAACACAGCCACCATATGTATATAAGGCTTATTCCCATCCACAAGACAGCACCACAAATTCCCCCATGTGGGTAAGGACTCGTTGCATACTCTCCTCCATACATAATCAGTGATCGCACATGAAGAAAAGATATGAATGCTAGAATCATTATGCATCCCACATAAATAACAAAACTGGGTGGGGGTCCCCATCCTTCTGTGCCTTAGATCTCCAGTAATCAATCCATCCCTCCTGCAGAGTCATAAGAAAATTTGTAACTTTAACGGTATTTTTAACTTCCATAGATTTTTCCCCATTTCTTCATCTTCCGCCATCCTGGAGGACATTATCAATCTGTCATAAGCAGCCGCAGTAGAAAAATTACCTTCCCATTTGTATGTGTCATATTCATGAGGCATGGGTTTGAAAGCAGCAAGCTCTTGCATGAGACGTTCATTCTCTACACGAGTTCTTATTTCATGATTATTCCACCCACCATTATTTAACAACCACGGCTCTGAATCCATGTCCCAATAATCGGCTACCACCGCATTTTTATTTGCAGCCGCATCATAAGCAAGGGGGAACCTGTCTTTCAATGTCCCTCCATGTACCCAATTTTCCAGCCAAAACTTGAAGCTTTTTCCATCACCTAAAACTGATTTGAAAAAATTCCAATTATCCTTCAGGGCGTGCACCACAGAAGACCAAAAGGGGGACGGTTTACATGGGTTAAGATGATTTATCTCATCATTGGTACTCCCATAATTGTCCTAGATAATTTCTGTCCATATTTTTTTCCCCATGCAGCAACCGAACAGCCCACTTCAATAGTAATGCTACATTGAATTCTTTAAGGGATCTAATACCCATACCTCCCATCTTCTTTGATCTGCAAATTGATTCCCACTTCAAGGGTTGAAAAAAGGCCCCTTGATGAGAGGCCCCTTTCCAAAAAAATCTTTTCCGCATCACCTCCAGCTTTTTCCAAATAGAGTTCGGAGCTCTAAGGACAGAGAAAAAGAAAACAGGAATAGAAGTGATAACAGAATTCAGTAATACATACCTCCCCCCTTTTGATAAGTATCTACTGCTCTAGCCCTCCAATTTCATAGCTACCTTTTCAAAGAGGAAAGACCAATCTACTTTCTTCATCTTAGAACATTTCAAAGGCAGACCCAGATATTTAATCGGCAGTGGAACCACAGGTGTACCAAGAATGTTGGAGATCTCATTCTGTAACCCACTATTCATCCCAAAACGGACCAGGGAGGATTTACTTCCATTCAATCTGAGACCAGAAACCTCTCCAAAAATTTTTACCATATGTAACAGAGCCTGCGCTTCTCTCTTCCCCCCTTCCACAAGAAAAACAGTATCATCAGTATATTGAAGTATAGGGGCTAGAGCCCTATGATTAGACAATGAATACCCCCTTATAAAACCATCCACAACCAATTTGCAGGCAAATCTAGCCAAAGTATCCACCGCAAGGTTAAAAATCAGAGGGGCAATAGGGCAACCTTGCCTTACTTCACATTGGGGCTGAATCCAAGAGCGACATGGTTTACCATTTATCAATGGGGAAAAAGAGGTTGTCGTAATGCACCTCTTCAGCCAATGAATCAATAAGGGTGGAAATTTCCTCCTTTTAAGAATCTCCCACAAGTATGACCAGGAGACTGAATCATAGGCTTTGGAAAAATCTACTTTTCATAAGAAAGCCTTGGATTTTCTCCTTCGCCAACCCATAACAATCTCCTGCTCAACAATGAATGACTCTTGTAACGATCTCCCAGGAAGAAAAGCTAACTGAACAGGCATTATCAAGTCCTTTAAAACCTCCTGCAATCTGTTGGCAATAACCTTACTAATAATAAGGAAAATGGAATTAGATAGCGTAATGGGTCTGTAATCAGAAAAACTTTCCGCACATGATTTCTTAGGCAACAGAAACAGATAGGATTTGTTCAGCCTCTCAAATCCAGAGTTGCCCAATTCAAACTCATGAATAACCTTTAACACATCCACCTTAACAACATTCCATAGCTCTCTGTAGAAAAACACGTGAAATCCATCTGGACCGAGAGCACCTTCATTATTTAACTCTTTAATAGCTTTTAGCACTTCTTGTTCAGAAATAGGGGTCACAAGCATGTCTCTCTGTTCATTAGTTACACAAGGGAAGTCCATTGCTGCCATCCTCCAAGAACCTCTTGGAGCAGCCTTGGAAGTTTCTTTAAAAAATTTACTTGCTTCAGATCTGATCTCCTTAACAGAGGTAATATTTCTTTCTTCAACTTTAATAGATGAAATAAGGTTGAATCTCCTTCTAGCAGTGGCCGTAAGATGGAAAAATTTTGTGTTTGCATCACCCTCTTTAAGCCATAGCTATCTGGAGTTTTCATGCCAATCCATTTCTGTTTTCAGATCTTCATCCCCCACAACTGCTTGCATCTGCTGCCTCAGCTGCTGCTCCTGTTGGTTCAAAGCCAGCCTGCACTCTTTCAGATCCAAATCCCTGATGATTGTCAAGGCTTCCCTCCTCTTCTGGTCTCTGATCAGATTTACAGCCTGCCCATATTCCTTCAACATTTCACGCTGACCAGCTAATTTTGCAGCAAACTGCTGTGTGGCAGTGCCTTGAACATCCTTTCTTTGCCACCACTGAGAAACCATTTGCATGAAGCCTTCTTCCCTAAACCAAGATCTCTTGAGTTTGAAGTATGATCCCATGTCTGCATTCACCCTACTGTCCCAAACAAAAGGCGTGTGGTCAGAGAAAGGCCTATCAAGGCTCAAAACAGCTGATAGTTGATATCTCTCTAACAAACTAGGATTGCCAAAGAATCTATCCAATTTGGAAATCTGTCCACTACCATTCCTCCAAGTATACTCCACACCACTGATGGGATATTCAGTCAAGCCCATGTTCTGCACAGCCAATTGGAAGCCAGCTGTAGAACTGTCCACTCTCCCATCCGGCTTATCATCACTAGAAAGATAACAATTGAAATCACCCCCTAACAACCATGGGGTCTCTTGCACTCTTTGATGCATTGCATAGAGTTCCTCCCACAAGCCAACTCTGTCTGCTACCACACAAGGACCATATATGCAAGATATAAACCATTCCATATCTCCTTGGGGAGATTGACATCTACAAGAAATTAAAAACCTATCACGAATAATTTCAGTTACTGAAATGGAAGAATTTCTCCACCAAAAAGCCAGTCCTCCAGACCGACCAGTAGCACCCTTAGCCGCAATATCACTACGGCCCAATTGCTTAAAATAGTCCCATTCTTGACCATTTTCCCTCTCCAAGTTAGTCTCTTGTCTAAGAGCATAGTCTATCTCCCACTCAGAGAGATATCTACACAATGAAGCCCTTCTCTGTTTGTTGTGTAGCCCACGCACATTCCAAGGCAAAACTCTCATTCCTCATTAGAAAGATCCCCATTGGCCTTGCAGCCCACATATTCAACCATAATGGATTTAGCAATATTTTGCTCCTCAATGGGGGGCAAAGAGTCCTTCCTTCTCCTTCTCAACATGTATGGAGATCTACCCACACCTTTTTTTTGATTGGAACCACTGCCATACTGCAAGTTAGCAGGAATAGCAAGCTACATCTGGACTGGCTCTTTAAGCATCAAATCCCTTCCTGTCCTGCCCACTTCTATACTGTAGTTCATCTCAGAATCTGCCATTGAAGTCTCGGCAACCACCAGACAGCCGTCCTCTTTGACTATCATAGCTTGTCTACTATCAGCAGCTGTAACAACATCTTCCATCTGATCTTCCTCAGCCATGACACAGTGACAATCCTTCCTCTTTTTGGGTTTAGGAGCATTAGCAGGAGGAGTGCATCCACATCTGTCACTCTATTTTCTCGCCTCATTGTTGGTTCCAGGCTTCAATTCTTCCTTAGACGACTTATCTTGATCACATTCAACCTACCCTAACACCTGTCCAAGAACAGCAAGCCTAACAAGCCAAGAAGTGCCCCCACATCTGATTGTGATCGAATCAAGAATTGAGCCAGCATTGGTAACTTCCACCTCAATTTTTAGAGACCTAATGTCCCCCTCTCTGATAAAAACTTCAGAACCTTCACAGATTGATGCAAAACCTGCTAACATTTTAGAGACAACCCCCTTTAACTGCAGGTGTAGTGGCAGACCAGAGATCTCAAGGAAAATCCTCCTAGAGGTCACTCTTTGTGGAGGCCGCTCAGACAGAGCCCCATCAAATGGAGAGACCATTGTCCAAATCACAATGAAGTCTTCAAAAATACTTGAGCGAAATCTCAATCGTTCCACATCCAGCACGCCCAAACCATACACCAAGAAGCGAGACTGGGATAACATGGCTACCTTCCAGCCCGCAGATAGAAGATCTAAGGAACATACCAGGTTCTGAAGCATTTCGATCGACAGCCTGCCTACCATGATCTCTCCAATCAAAGCACCTCTTAGCATGATCTTTGCAGTTGAGATCTCTTCCGAAGATGGGATCTCAACTTCAATCGTGTGCCTACCCAATGCCGGCGGCGGCGGCGGATGAGTTTCATTCTTAACCCTCCAGACAGGATGCGGGACTGCCCTGTGTGATCGCAAAGAAATCCTCTTAGGGCACGACTTGCGCTTGTGTCCTTCACTCCTGCATTCTAAGCAGATCAGGGGGTTTTTACAAATTGCTGCCACATGCCCCCTTCCTCTGCATCTGAACCAGAGAACCTCTCCATTCTTTCTCCTCCAGGTACGTCATTGAGCATTTTCAGACGACCTAAAGAACCTCTCATGCCAGATTCGCTCCCTTCTCCTCCAAGCCCTCGATCTCCACGTCCTCCATTCACCTTCTGCTCCAGCCCTGGACGGCTCCACCCCATTGCCGCCCTCCGCCTAGCGTCGATCACCCTCCGCTCACCTTCTCCCCATCCTCCCTCAAATTAAGCTAGTTATGGCTCCTGATGGTGTTCCCATCAGTGCATCAATTAATCTATCGGACCAATCCTTCCTATCTGGTCTAACTATCTCTTGAAGAATTAGCTTGATTTGACGATTAGACACTTCAGCCTGCCTGTTGGTCTGCGGATGATACGGGTTGGCTATACGATGATGTACCTCATATTTCTTTAATAATGACATGAAGTGGGCATGGATGAAGTGGCTACCCCCATCGCTAATTAGAGCGTGGGTTACATCGAAGCTCGCAAAAATATATTCCTGTATGAAAGAGATGATGGTTTTATGATCAGTTCGTCTTGCTGGGATGGCTTCGACCTACTTTGAGACATAATCAATAGCGAGAAGTATGTACTCGAAGCCATGTGAGTTCCGGAAAGGGCTCATGAAATCGATGCCCCATACATTGAACACTTCTACGACCAGAATGGGTTGGAGAGGCATCATGTCTCTCCTAGTCATAGAATCGACCAACTGGCATTGCTTGCAGCACTTCGCAAAATCATGTGTATCTCTGAAAATGGTTTGCCAAAAAAATCCTGACTGCAAAATCTTCGCAGCGATTTTTTGGCCTGAAAAATGACCACCACAGACTTCGTTGTGGCAAAAAGATAACACACTCGAGATTTTGGAGTATCGGATGCATCTCCTGATAATCTAATCAGCTCCAATGCGGAAGAGTAAGTGGTTAACCCAAAAATAGAATTTGGCTCCAAATATAAACTTGAGTTTCTAATCCTTGGATAAATTCGTGGGAATCTTGCCTACAATAAGATAATTTGCGATATCCATGTACTAGGGAAACTCAACAGAATGGATTGCCAACAAAGACTCATCTAAGAATTAATCTGAAATGGGCGGGGAATAAGGGATGTGGGCTAGGTCTAATCTTGATAAGTGATTTGCGACAACATTTTGTGCTCCAGCTTTGTCGCGTATTTCAACATCAAATTCTTGCAAGAGAAGCATCCTTCTAATAAGACGAGGTTTGGCATCCTTCTTTTCCAACAAATGTCGAAGGGTGGAATGGTTTGTGAAAATTACTACCTTGGACCCAAGCATGTATGATCGTAATTTCTCCAACCTAAATACTACCGCTAGTAGTTCCTTTTTAGTGACTATTGAATGTGATTTCTATGCTAAAAGTTTGAGTTGGAAAACCCATCGTTGTAGTCGAGTAAAAATCCATCAAACAGATAATTTAATCGAAACTCAAGGTGAGTCTTGGGTTGAACACAGGGAGGCAAACGTTTGATCAAAAATCATGTCGGAATTATTGTCACAAAAGCAAATTAGCTGGTTGAAATTGATCTACTAGCTATTCTACTTAAAGAATAATTAATAGAAAAGAGAGATCGAATATTACAGAGAAAAGAGAGAAAGAGAGTGAACCAACATTTGATAACCAGATAATGGCATTACATCTACTTGCTACACTAGAAAGCTGTAAATCTACACTAGAAAGCGATAAAAAGAGAAGAGGGTGAGAAGTTATCCTCCTCAATGGTTGCTTGGAGGATGAGCTACGTTGACGGAGTGCCTGGACGAGGCTGGTGAGATGCTGGACAAAGGAGGACGAAGCTGGAGGACGGAGGACGAAGCAAAGTGATGTCTTAGCGAGATCCGCTTCCCGAATGGCAGTGAGAGGTGAAAAAATGATTTTCACTTTTGAAGTAATTTCACACATAAAATGACGCATCGAAGTAGTATCGAAGTGGTGGAAAATCGCTTTTCAAAATAATTAAAAATAACCACTCGAGAAGAGCAGGTCGTATCCACAGGGAGGTAATGTCTATTACAAACTTGCACGGGTCAAAAATTGATGTACACTATTGATTTCCCCCAAAAATCAACCCAAAATCCCCTATAGATTATGCTATCAATTACTAAATATGTTGAAATCTCATTTGCATAAAAGAGAAGGGGGATCTCATAAAACCACCATAATATTTAATTAATAAAGGAAAAATGAAAAAGGTGGAAATGGCATGTAAATGAAATTATTAATAGGGACAAAAACAGGGGATTTCCTTCCCCAAACTTGTGTGCACGAATGGAGGGATGGCTGGAGGTAAGGAGCTTGCTAAAGGGAGAGTGAGCCTAGATGCTTCCGATGGTGGCGACGGCGAGGTGTGGCGTGACCGAAGCTGGTCGGACAGAGGGCTCAACACCGGCGAAGCTTCTTCCTGTTTCTTGCTACAGGCTATGCGGGGGGAGCACACGGTGATGGCTGCTTGCTGCCGGAGATGCACACGAAAAGGAGAGGGTGGAGGTGCGATGAGGAGGGTGGTGGCTGCTGGAGATGTGCACGGAGAGGGAAGTGCTGGTTGCGTGTGGCCTGGAGGTGTAGCGAGGAGCTAGTGGCGCGCAGCAGCTACAGGTGTGGCGAGAGGTACGCGGGCGTGCTGCTGTTGGGTGCACACAGGCGAGAAGGATGGCAGTGGTGCACTGCGTGCATGTGAGGGAGGTAGCTGTTGGTGTTGGTGGTGGTGGGTTTCATTGAGGTGGAGGAGAAATAAAGGAAGAGGAAGAATGAAGGAGATGGAGAGTGATGAGGCATGGAGATGGGAAGGGGGGTGCGAGGTTCTCTTGGCATTGGAGGAGCAGGTGGTTGCCGAAGGTGATGGTTGTGAGTGGGAATGGTGGTGGAGGTTATGGGTTCTTTGGTGGTAATAGAGAAAGAAGATGGGGAAGATGAACGGTGGTGTTGAGTTGGAAGCATGCACACCTGTGTGTGCTTATGGTGGAGTAGCGTGCATTCACGGTGATGCGAGCAAGCTCCGGATGGCGGTGCGGCCTGTCACACCACACGCCCATGGTGGTGGAGGCTTGTCACCACCGTTGAGGCCGGCGGTGATGGAGGTGAAGCACAGTGATGGAGTGGATGGTGGCCTGCCGAGCATGGTTGTCTCTTCCTCTCTCTTATAGCTACAACTAACAAATTTGAATTGCAATGAGGCGGGAGTAGATCCACTCTTCTTGTCGAATGGATGCTGGCAGCTGTAAGGAGTGAATGGGTGCAGGAGGAGGAAGGGGAGCCGTTACCTGTGGAAGAAGATGAAGAATAAGAAAATAATAAAATAATAGGATTATTTATGCACAAACCCTTAACTTCTTTGTTAAATTAAAATAATGCATGTAATGCTCCTAATTGATTAACTAATCAAATGCATGCAATTTTAAGTTAATTCTAAATGCATTTAAATATGAATGCAATGCATAAATTATGCAATTAAGCTAAAAATATGAATTAATTTATTTACATCCTAATGTATGCTAGCTAAATGTTAAAGATATCTTAATGGCTAGGCATTCATATACTTAAATAGCCCACAAATATGGGCTAATCAAGAGGACAACCACAAGATGCTCCACGAAGTGGGTGAGAAGATAGAAAATTATTTTACTCTAGCTCTAATGGAGCATCCCGGGTATGGGACCAACTCGTAGAGCTTTGGAGGGGGTGAGAGGAGAAGAAAAGGGATGATAAGAATAAGGGGCATAGGGTCCTTTATATAGTTGTGGTACAAGGGCAAAAAGGTCTTTTAAAGTCTTAAAACATTGAATGCAGGGCCTTTAGTGACACACGCGCATGTCGCTGTAGATAAGCATCGGTGAAGATACGTTCATGATCTCTGCCGCTCATCGCACATCAGATGCACCTCACGCTACGACATCATCACCTTTTCTCCTTCATACGTTTAAGGCGTAGACTGATCTCCACCCTAAGATCAAGGTCGTGTGGCCCAAATCAGCAGAATGCCATTTCACCATTGCCCATTATGCAGCGACGTGATCACATCCTTGTCGTTAGATCAAGATCGAATGCTCTAGATCACTCATGAGCGCGTGCGTTGAGGAGTGCATATGATTATGCGTGAGATTTGGAGCCTAATCACGCATCCATCTGATCGGTCGATTTGAGCCATTGGCACTTGATCAAACAGTCGAATTGCGATCTTACACGCGAGGAGGGAGCAAAGGACGGGTGGCTCAAACACGTGTCCAACTATGGTGCAGCGTCCTAACTGCTACGCTATGCGCGCTATTTAGTCGCGTTTATGATTTAAGGGTTGTGTGCTCACGGCCATTGGATCTCAATCCAACGGTCGAGATCGCATGACCTTTGATGAAGAAGAAGAGTGCTGGTGCCTTTAGGCAGCTTGGATGGTGCCATGTGATGCCATCTGGGCCATCCATCTTCTTTTGATTGTAGGAGGTGCCACGGTTGTCAGATTGGACTGATTTTCATGTCGCTGGGCTACGATCGTCGATTCAAACTCATCCGTGCAGTTGGATTTGTCGTCTAAGGTATGGATTTTACACCACCTTGTCCCTTGACCTCTGATCTTTCTCGGACTGTATCTGATGCTATGGAGGTCCGATCGTAGTGATCTCGAAGCTGTTAGACTCCGATCGTCGCCCTGATCAGATCTGTACGATTGGATCTTCAATTTGAAGCCCCAATAAATATCACCCTGTCCCCTAGACACAAAAAGAAAAAATTAACCTATAATTTGCACAAACTAATTTAAATGTATGATGATGCATGTTATGCAGTATTTATAATGCATGATACTTCTATAGACCTAGGACCAATAAATACGCATTTTAGGCCAATTAGATGTGTGTACATCACACCCCGATGCCTATCTTTTGCTAGTTCCTAGCAAAACTATATGCTATTTATAAACAAAATTAGGATCAAACTACTTGGGTAATAGTTATTTTTCAACTCTGGGAAGTTTCTACTAAGACACAACAACACCCGGGTGTCTGCCAAAATGCAGACGACCCAAGCCCTTACCTTATTCAAAAGCAAAAGCATCTTTTTGTTTTTCTTCTTTTTTAATTTTTTTTGATTTTTTTGAGTTTAGAGTTTCAAGGCAGCTTTCTACGGCTACCCAACCCACCCAAGACTCGAAAAGAACTCTAAGTGCTAAGCATCTTTTTGTGATTGTGATAGACTCACTGATTAGTAATCAGAACAGACTTTAGGTTTCTACGCCTTTAGGTGACCTTGAAAAGAAATTCTGCTTAAAGGTGTATCTATCTGACCAGTTGCTTTTTCCCAACTTTTTATTTTTATGGGGTCAACACAAGGGTGAATCCAGTGTATATCTCTCCGACTTATTCTACTTCCCCGCTTCTTCCGAAGTGTTTAGGAATTATACGTGCATTTCATGAGCTGGGTTTTGGACAACTGACTAATGGGCTGTTACCCACGGAAACTTGCCAGCCATACTTGTGCGGTGAAGTGTGGCTTATTTTCTTTTTTTTCTTCTTTTCTATTTCTCTTTTTTTTTCTTGGATGTTTTTCTTTTTTTTTTTCTTTATTTTTTTTAAGTAGGTGGCTTCTTTGATCTAAGATTTACCTAAAGGTAGCAGAAAAAGAATGGTCATGTGGCTAGGCTCTGGACAACCGGCTAGTGAGTTGTTACCACCGACTACTTACTAGCTATATCACCTTAGAAGGTTCATTAGCTACTTAATTCCGTTAAAACTATCGAAAAGTGAGTCAGTGCAAATAGTGTATAGATGCTTAGACTATAAGTCCCTTCAAATTAGAGGGTGGGTTGATAAGTCGTGTACTTATCACCCCAACATATTAATCAATTAGAAATGAAATTTCAAATGGCGAGGACTTGAGAAACAAATCCACATTTTAGTGGACACCTGGGCTACTTAAGCCCGAAGACTTGAAGGATCTTAGTGCTCATGTCCTATCGTATCATTCCTAAAGTTGAAAATCTCTAATGCCCAAATTCTCTTTTTCGAATTGAATTTTTCTTTCCAAAAATAAAAAGAAAATAAAAAGAATCTACGGAGCTAACAAGATGATTTAGAGATGAATATCCACCCCCCATGCCTATCTAATGCAATGTCCTCATTGTATTAAATGACATGAAAAAGAGCGAAGTAGAGAGGAAAGCACTTGAATTTCATGATTAATAAGTCGGCTCTAAGATGAAAATAGACTATACACATGTTGAATTTAGTGCCTTCAGCTAGGCACATTATACAAATAAAGAAGAAATAAAGAATTCACAGGTGCAGGTTAGAATCAAAAGAAAAAGATTCACCTCAGGACCTACCAGCAGGTGTCCATAAATGTGGACCAGGTTGTGGTGCAAACCCATGCCCTTAGGTTGAGTGTATTTAAAGTTCTGGATAAAAATTACCTAGAACTGGATATCAGTATACAAGTGACTGGGCCTACGATTTGTGAGGGTGCAACCCAAGTCTAAAAAGTAGGACAATGGGAAAATTTGTATCAAAAAGATAATTAGCTAATTTATGCTTGGGTTGGACATCCTATGAATTGAAAATGTCATAAGGGTCCTGGTAGAAGGTTGGTGGTTTCAGGCAAATAGGAACCCTTAGACTTAGACTTCTACTTCCCCTAAAATTGGCTTCCTAAATCTTCATTTCCTAGCTCCTATCCTCCATAATCATAATTCCGAATTTTGGGACCTCCTGCATTTTATTCACCCCATCTAAAGTATCCAAGTCCAAGATTTGTAGCTGAATCAGAATTAACTTGGGTCTAATGATTTCAGAAACATCATCATTTAGCTCTTTAGGGTGTGATTGAGGCATGGGGATTTGAATCCACCATGCTACCCCCAACAGGATAAATTTCCTCAATTACTGGGCTATTAAGTGATTCATTGAATTCCTCTGGTCCAATTGTCTCACTAAAATCATTTTCCTCAAATTCATGTGAGACTTCACATAATGATTCTTCACCTTCAGAATCAAAGAATTCTGATATGCATTTATATATGTCTCAAAATCATCTATCATTATCTGATCCATGGAGACATATTTTTCCTAGTACCCTGGCTAAGGGATCTTGGGTGAAGAAATTAATATATCTTCAATTGGTTTCTTTTGAACAATTTGGTCATCCTTGGTCTCGTAAAACATGCCCCCCCCCAATAGGTGCCTGAGTGGGTTCTGACATTGCCCTCCTGAAGGGGGTTCATCCTGGGAATCATCCCAAGATTGAATTTAAGCAACCACAAATTTCATCCTCAATTTCAACAACTTCCCAAGTAAAAACTCACTTGGGTCCTTTTCCTTAACATCTTGGAGCCAATCAAATAAATACTTTTTAAGATTATCAATCATTTCAATCAAAGTCTCCAATTCTTCAGTGCAAGGTGTTGGTTGAACTTCTAAAGATTGAATGGTATTCCTTAAGTTAGCCAACACATTATCTTGGACCTGGTTCACCTGAACCAAATGGTTTGGTTTAGGGTTGGGTGGGTTTGGGTTTAGTCTAGGGGAGTCAAGGAATTGAGGTTCTTGATACCTTCCTTGATAATAGGTCATTACGGGTTGTTCAAAGAGGGGTGGTGACCTATATGCAGTGTAATCTGGGGGAGGGTATGAGTTGTAATCAGCATATCCTTCTTGATTGTAGATCAGATTGTGTTGATCATATAGAGGCAGAGATCTATAATCATTATAGCTCATAGAAGGATAGAAATCACAATCATGGTGTCCAGGGTTAGACCCTGAACACGGAGGTCTGGAATTGTATCCCCAATTCAAGTTATCCCAACTAGTAGATGGTTGATTATAGCATGGGTCAAGATAATAATCATCATATTGGGGATAAAAAATGTCAGGAGGGTAGTAGTGGAAATGTGTATAGGATGTGGAAGGATCCATGACAAAACGGGAGGAAGAAAGGTGCCCTACAGTAAAAACAATCAAATCGGTCCTTAGGAAGGGTAGCCTAAAGACCTACAGACTCTTAGAACCCATCTTGAGATGAAAAGAATGATTTGGTCTACTTTCTGGTCAATCCAACCAGTTAGAGGGAGGGATTGGGGAGAAGGTTCTTCCCTTGGCTTTCGCCTCAGGTTCCTTTGATACCCCCAACTGTGGTCATTTGACACTACTCCCCTAGCTGGACTTCAGATTGAATGGTAGAAGCAGATTAATCAAAAATAATCTTGATCTGGGCCTCGAAGAGCGAGGCAAATCCTTAAGGCCAACGCCTACTTGATTTTAGTTAGGCTTAAGTTTGAATGTGCTTGGGAATGTGATGGGCCCTTTATCTGGGTTGTGCCCTTAAAGATTAGTTTCGATGTGTGTGCGTGCACAACCAATGGTTTTCAAACGAGGTTAATTTTAGATGCAGTGAATTTTAGGGTTTAAATCTTGCTTAGTAGCTTTTAGGATTCAACTTTTAGGTACATTCAGACAAGGTTTCAGTTGGCACGCTAGGTTTTGAAAGCACAAGTGAAGATATCTTCCTTTGAAACTCAAAAAGAATGTGGAGTGCTTGGTTAATTCCTAAAAGTTGAATCCTATGTGGCAAGCTACTAATTGATCACTTTTATCTTAAGTGGTGTGGCCCAAACAACTTAATCAATTGGGTTCTTGCACCACTTGATTAAGGCACACAAGATGGTTAGCCTAATTAGATTTCTAATCACTTATTTGTATAAGTTGTGTAGGTGTACCATGTCCTTAGGTTGGATTCCCAGTTAAGTTATTGAAATCAGAAGAGGTTGTGTCCCTCTATCGGTGTATGTGATGTGTAACTTTAAATAAATCCCACATTCAGATTTTTTTCTAAATATATATATGCGAGGGTGAGGTGGGTGGAAGTGACAAACAACAACCAAGAATAACCTTAGGGTTTATGCAAGCTCCTAGGTTAATTAAGATTTGTGTTATTAGGTGATGGAATGAAATCTAAGGGATGGGTGGTATGGATATACTTACAAACCCTTCAACTACACTTTACTCCAATCTACCGCTTTCGCCCTCCTTGAGAGAGTAC
Organism: Thalassia testudinum; assembly: GCA_037157565.1. NCBI lineage: Eukaryota > Viridiplantae > Streptophyta > Magnoliopsida > Alismatales > Hydrocharitaceae > Thalassia > Thalassia testudinum. The sequence goes on from JAZHRO010000063.1 coordinate 94,203,142, forward strand.
CTGTAATCACAATAAGAATGGAGACAAGTGAGGTAAAAGATAAGTAAGACGAAAAACGTGGGAAATCAAAGAGCGTTGCCTCCCCAGCAATGGCACTAAAATGTTGAACGTGATTTCTACGCTAAAAGTTTGAGTTTGAAAACCCATCGTTGTAGTCACGTAAAAATTGGTCAAATAGATAATTTAACCGAAACTCAAGGTGAGTCCTAGGTCTAACATAGGGAAACGAATGTTTGATTAAAAACCGCATTGGAATTATTGTCATGGAAGTAGATTAGCTGGTTGAAATTAATCTACTAACTATTCTACTTAAAGAATAATTAATAGAAAAGAGAGATCGAATATTACAGAGAAGAGAGAGAGAGAGTGAACCAACATTTGATAACCATATAATGACATTACATCTACTTGCTACACTACTACACTAGAAAGTTGTAAATCTACACTAGAAAGTGATAAAAAGAGAAGAGGATGGGGAGTTATCCTCCTCGACGGCTGCTTGCAGGACGAGCCACGTTGATGGAGCATTCGGACGAGGGCAGTGAGATGCTAGATCAAGGAGGACGAAGTTGGAGGATGGAAAATGAAGTAGGGCAACGTCTCAGTGGGATCCGCTTCCCGAACGGTGGTGAGAGGACAACCGTAGGATGCTCCACGAAGGGGGTGAGAAGATGGAAAATTATTTTACTCTAACTCTAATGGAGCATCTCAGGTATGGGACCAGCTCATAGAGCTTTGGAGGGGTGAGAGAAGAAGAGAAGGGATGATGAGAATGAGGGGCATAGGGTCCTTCATATAGTTGTACAAGGGCAAAAAGGTCCTTTAAAATATTAAAAAATTGAATGTATGGCCTTTAGTGACACACGTGCATGTCGCTGTAGCTAAGCGTCAATGAAGACGTGCGCTTGATCTCTGCAGCTCATCGCACATCAGACGCACCACACACTGCCAGGTCACCGCCTTTTCTCCTTTATACGTTTAAGGCGTAGGTTGATCTCTGCCGTTCGATCAAGATCGTGCGACCCAGAGCAGCCCAATGCCGCTTCACCTTCGCTTGTTATGTGGCGACGTGGTCACATCCCTGTCATTAGATCAAGATCGAACACTCTAGATCACTCACGAGCGCATGCGTTGAGGAGCACGTCTGATTGCGCGTAAGATTTGGAGCCCAATCACGTATCCATCTGATTAATCGATTTGAGCCATTAGCGCTTGATCGAATGGTCGTTGGCACTTGATCGAATGGCCAAATTGCACTCTTGGGTGCAAGGAGGGAGTGAAGCACAGGCAGCTCGAACACGCGTCCAGCTGTGGCATAGCACCTTAATCGCTGCGCTACGTGCGCTCTTTGGTCGCATTTTTGATTTAAGGGTCACGCGCTCACAACTGTTGGATCTTAATCCAATGGTCGAGATCATGTGACCTTTGATGAAGAGGAAGAGCGCTGGTACCTTCAGGCGGCTTGGATGGAGCCACGTGGTTCCATCTGGGCCATCCATCTTCTTTTGCTTGTAGGAGGTGCCATTGTTGTCGGATTAGATTGATTTTCACTCTGTTGGGCTACGATCATCGATCTGAACTCATCTGTGTAGTTGGATTTTTCATTTGAGGTACGGATTTTAAACCACCTTGGCCCTTGACCTCTGATCTTTCTCAAACTGTATCTGATGCTATGGTGGTCCGATCGGGGCGATCTTGGAGGCATTAGACTTTGATCATCGCCCTGATTAGATCCATACGGTTGGATCTTTGATCTGAGGCCCCAATAAATATCACCCTGTCCCCTATCATAAAAAGGGAAAATTAACCCATAATTTCTACAAATTAATCTAAATGCATGATGATGCATGTTATGCAGTATTTATAATGCATGATGCTTCTATAGACCTAGGAACATGCATAAATAGGCATTTTAGGCCACTTAGATGTGTACACATCAGTGATTGTATAATTATGCTAAGCCTAATTCAGCGCCTTGCTAGCGTAGTATATCACAAAAGGATGTCGCTCCCGACGTTAGCCTAAAATATCTCCGATAGCGAAATCGGAGGCGTTCACATCATCTTGAAATCGAGAGACCAATCGGGTGGTTGGAGAATCAAAGAATTAGAAACAACACTTTGTAAGGTCTCGAAGGTGCTGTGACACGAGGCATCGAAGTCAAATGGGACATCGATTACTAGAAGATTTGTTAATGGGCGTGCGATTTTCGAAAAATCACTTATAAATCTTTGGTAAAATCCGACGTTTCTTAGGAATGATATGATTTGTTTAATTGAGCTAGGTGTAGGTAATCGGGATATGACTTCTGATTTAGCTTGGTCAACCTCGATACGTTTAATGAGATCCTGTGACCTAGTACAATGGAATCCCTCACCATGAAATGGCTTTTCTCCCATGAGAGTACTAGGTTTACTTCTATGCACCATTTCAGGATCTTAGTGAGGTTTTCAAGACGATGAAAAGTCATCTCTGAAAATGGAGAAATAATCCATAAACACTTCCACATAATCCCCAATCATGTCAGAAAAAATGGCCATCATACAATGCTAAAATGTCATTGATGCATTGCAGAGGCCGAAGGGCATTTGTTTAAAAGCGAATGTTCCAAAGGGACACGTGAAGGTGGTCTTGTCTTGATCTTCTAGGCTAATCGCTACCTGATTATACTCGGAGTATCCATCCAAGAAGAAAAAGAAACTGTGCCCAGCTAACCGCTCTAGGATCTGATCAATGAATGGTAAAGGAAAATGATCCTTCTGGGTAGCTGTATTAAGTTTCCTATAGTCCATGCAAACCCGCCATGAAGTCGCGGTGCGGGTTGGGATGAATTCTCCTTTGTCATTCTTTATGATGGTGAGTCTTGCTTTCTTGGCCATAATCTGGGTAGGACTCACCCACTGGCTATTGGAAATTGGATACACAATGCCAGCATCCAGCCATTTAAATATCTCCTTTTTAACAACCTCTAGCATATTAGGGTTCTGTTGTCTTTAAGGTTGTCTCGAAGGTTTCACCCCCTCATTCGTGTAAATGTGATGAGTGCAATACGAGGGGCGAATCCCATGGAGATCAGCAATACTCCACCCAATAGTAGCCTTTTGGTCTTGTAAAATAGAAATCAATTGATGCTCCTATTCCTATGTTAAGTGAGCACTAACTATAATAGGATATGCCTCACTTTCACCCAAAAACACGTATTTAAGTGAGTCGGGTAAGGGCTTTAGTTCAATCATGGGTGGGTCAGAATCAGGATTGTGAGTGGGAAGAGTAGAATTAATAGCGGGAATCTGATGATCCTGATATGTAGGAATTCCTATTGATTTTCCCCCTGCAAAATAGTTAGTTGTGACTGTATTAACGGGAAACCCATTTGTTGTAGTCACACCTTCCTATGTCAGTAAGGGCGATTCAATAATTTGTGGATCAGGATAATCAGACTAAGGGGTGTTGTGATTAAATGAACACCTTGGACAATCAGATTGGTGGGAGAAAATGTGAATTTCGGTGGTCTCAGTCCTGTGTGGATTGAGGTCTAGAAATCCTGACAATGAAGACGAATGAGACATTGGATCTTCACAAAGGAGCCCAATGTTACCAAAGAAAACTGATTCTTCATCTTCACAGTCCTCGATGTGATCACAGTCAAAGTTCTTTGATGCCCTGAATATGCCTAGTCTCAGTCTTTCATTTCCTATGGCAGTCTCCATACATGTAGATGCATAGTCGATGTTTGCTAGGGCTATTGCCAAAATGGGTGACCTAAAATGATCGGTGCATCACGGAGGTTTGGAGGAACCTCTATATCGAGAATGAAAAAGTCCGCGGGAAAGCAGAATCCGTGGACCTTGACAATCACATTCTCAACCACCCCCCTTAGTGTTTTCACTGATCAATCAGCCAGCTGAATAGTAACCGAGGTGGGTTTTAACTCCCCGAATCGAAAATGATCATATACGATGGTGGGAGTTACTTTGATGGATGAACCCAGATCAAGAAGAGCCCAATCAAATGAAGAATCTTGCAAAAAGCAGGAAATGAGTGGGGTACTGGGGTCTTTCTTCTTAGGCGATAGGTCAGCTAGAATCACAGCGCTAGCTTCCTTCGACAGTATCGCCTACTGTCCATTCTTCTACTGTTGCTTCGGGGTACAGTAGTCCTTAAAGAACCTAGCGATAGTGGGAATGTGATCTATAGCCTTGAGGAGAGGGACCTGAATATGAACTTCCTTAAGCATTGATTTCAAGTCCTCGAAATTTTGTGTACCCTTTTTTTGTGCTACATCTCATGTCAAAGACTCAAGAAAAGGGACGGGAATCCCAGGGTTGATTGGCCTCTTGCCCTTATCTACCATAGGTGGCTCCTGAGATGAGAAAGGAGTCGAACAATCCTGCGGTGAAGGGTGCAAAAAATCAAGACTCGCCTGCCTAAATGGTGGTCATGTGTCTTCTTCTCGCTCCTCAATGTAATAGCTTTCGCATTAGCATGCTGTCCGTGAGGTGGCAGAGGAGCGGAAGGGGCAGAGTATGCAGGGTTCTTCATCAAAGGCGGTTGATCTTGAACATAACCAGGTGGTGTAGGAGGCACCTAAATATAGCATGCACCTGTCCCAGTGGTGCCTGAAACCTAGGTAGGGTGCCTTGGTTTTGCATATATCGTGGGTTATGGATTGGTTGAGAGGACAAGGCCCTCTAAGTCCTATTCTCCTGCAATAGCTGGTTCTGCGTCTTTTGAATGCTTTATTATTTGGTCAGCCATTGCCTTCATAATCTGCAATCTCTCATGAGTAGATTTCTGCATTGATTCTTGCAGTTCTTTTAATTCCTCTAAAGGGTCGGCCCACTTTGGAGGGTGACCGACAACTTGATGTAGTGGTTGATATATAGAACGAGATTGCTGCTGAGACGGGAATGGCTACTGCCTAAGGTACTTGTTTTGCACATTCCCGTATTGTCTGTTCTGGTAGTATGAATCTTGATGTGGTCTCTACGAGTTACCAGACCAGGAGAAATTCGGATGCTGGCGCCAACCAGGGTTATACGCCTTTGAGTACGGATTATTACGTCCGTATCTGTTGATAGCAGAAGACTATGCGATCGAAGTTGGATTCGAAAAACTTGTTATTGTAGTTTGATTTGCAAAGAAATCCAACAACAGATAAATTTATACCGAAACTCTAAGAATTCTGGGTTGAACACAGGGAGGCTACGTCGATATAAAATCTGCGATTATAATTTTTTTGTATTTTTGTTTGAAAATGGGATAATTACATTGGAATCAATATAAACAATAAGAGAGAGAGAAAGAGAGAGAGAGACAGAGAACAATCACTTGATATAATCAGAATGTTTTTACAACTAGAGAGCGGGAAATTCTATTCTAGAAAGTGATTAAAATGAAGGGAGAGAGATGTTATCCTCCTCGATGAATACTTGGAGGACAAGCCGGATGGAGCGACGCCTGGAAGATGGAGAATGGAGCAGGAAGAAGAAGGATGAAGTAGGAAGAAGTGGGAACGGGGTAGCACGTCATCGTCGTCGCGGGATCCACTTCCGGAACGGGGGCGAGAAAATTGGATTTGGCTCTAGAATAGCATCCCGGGTGTGGGACAAGCTTTTCTTGAGCTTTAGAGAGGGACAGAAGTGAAGGAAGGGATGAGGATTTCGTAGGGTAGAGGTCTCCTTTTATAGTTGCAAGGATAGGGGGCAATTTGGTCATTTCATAATTAAAACATTAAATGAGGGGGTCTTTAGTGACGGATTTAAGCGTCACTAAAGACCCCATGTCGCTGCAGCCTCACACGCGCGTTTGCCTCCTTGCTTGCCACGCGCATAACGCTCACCCATGTTCTTGAAATCTCATCCATCCGATCGCGAGATCAGATGGCTCAGATTACTCTTTGCACGCGCCTTCTTCTGCGCCTAATCGTAACCACGTGTGCGATGTGGCATCCAAAAGCGCGTCATCGTGCACGTGGCGATCTAAGGCTCCTCCATGCACCATGTCTCTAATTCTTGCCCGCTCGATCACCATCTAATGGCTGGATTGCACCTGCTTTCGCACCCATGCATTTCGAATGTGCACCTCACATCTCACGCATAGTGGCGTAACCACTACGCTGCCTCCCCTTCTTTGTTGCGCTTTTGTTTTAGGTGCGCGTTCTCGCGGCTGTTGGATCAAGATTCAACGGCCCAGATCTCGCCTTGCAGGGCCTTCAAAAGATGGGGAGTGGTGTTGTGGCTGATTTGGGCGATTGTGATGGAGCTACGTGGTGCCATCATGGCCGTCCATCTTTTGTGACATGTAGAAGGTGCCACAGATGTTGGATTGAGCCGATTTTCACATCGTTAGGCTACGATCATCGATTCGAACCCATCTGTGTGGTCGGATTTGTCATCTGAAGTGCGGTTTGGCACCATCTTAGCCCTTGATCTTTAGGCTTCCTCGATCTATATCTGGTGCTACGGATGTCTGATCAGGGCGATCTTGGAGTCGTTGAACTCCAATTGTTGCCCTGACCAGATTCTTATGGTTGGATCTTTGATCCGAGGCCTCAATTAAAAGTTGTCCTATCCCTAATCATAAAAGGAGACAATTACTATACAATTTATACAATTTGACCTAAATGCATGATTATGAATGTTATGCAATATTTACAATGTATGATGCTAATATGACACTAAGAACATGCATTAATAGACATTTTTGGCTATTTAGATGTATGCACATCACACTCCCATGCCTATCTTTTGCTAGTCCTTAGCAAAAACTACATGCTATTTATAAAAGAATTAGGATTGGATTACTTGGGCAAGTCATTTTCAATATTAAAAATTTTTTGCTTAGGACTTGAACTTTCAAAGACACAATAGCGCTCGGGTATCTACCACAATGCAGATCCCCTCAAGCCCTCACCTTACTCAAAGAAGGATCTCTTTTTCTCCTTTTTCTTCTTTTCTAATTTTTTTTTGAATTTTTGAGTTTAGGGTTACAGAGCAGCTTTCTACAGCCACTCAACCCACCCAAGACTTGATGAGAACTGACGAGTCGATTGTTCGCTTTAAAGTCGTTTGCAGTTTTATGTGGTGGAAAAATCGACTAATCAATATTTAAAAAGAAATAACCACTCGCAGAAGAGCGGGTCGTATCCACAGGGAGGCAATGACGTATTTAAATTCTCATCGGTTAAAAATGTTTGTTCGTAGTTAGTTTAGATAAGAAGCAAGCCAAAATTGCCTTCAGATTAAGGTTGAATCAAGAAATCATGATGAAATAGCAATTCATAATAACTAGAAGATATTTGTTGCAATGTAGAATCAATAAAATATCATTAAAAATTGACAATGGCAGAAAATGTAATTATTAATGGCAATGTTACTATAGCAAAACAGGGGATTTATTCCCCTTGGCCGTGCGCGACGAGGAGTGGATGGCCGGAGGCGGGAAGCTCGGAGGAAGTTCCTTGGACCGAGGGCTTCGCCGCGGTGGTGGTGGCGTGTCCGCGGTGGCCGGAGCTGGCCGGACGAGCTTCGGCGGAGGTGGCTGCAAACGGTGCTGCAGCTGCTGTTGGCGGGCGGTGCGCGCGGCCTGTTGGCGGAAGGCGCTGCAGGCGGGTGCACGTGCTGGAGGAGGGTGGCTCTACTGTTGCATGCACAGGCGGGAGGTGCTGCAGGCGCAGGAGGCGCGGGTGCGCTGGAGGAGGGCGGCTCTGCTGCGGCATGTGGGTGAGCGCTGCAGCCGGTGTTGCACGTTGGCGTGGGTGCGCACGAAGGCTGGAGGGCGTGGGAGGACTGCTGGCCGTGCCTGCCTTGCACGCGGCTGGAGGGCCTGCGACAGGCGTGGATTGAGCGAGTGATGGCTAGTGGTTCAGGTGAGCGGGCGAGTGTGGTTGTTGCAAGAGTGGGAGGTCGAAGCTTCAGACGTCCAGGAAACTTCCCGGACGTCTTAACTGGCTGAGGGGTGATTGCAGTACCTGCGATGGTGGTTGTTGATGACGACGGCGAGGGAGGTGCACGGTGAGGTGCTTACGGTAATGCAGACGACCTCCGGATGGCAGTGTGGCCTGTCACACCACACGCCCACGGTGGTGGAGGGTCGTCGCCGCGGTTGAGGCTGGCGGTGTGGAATGGAAGAGAGAAGAACTCTCTGCATAGTGATGGGTCGGTGGTGGAGGCTTGCTCTGCTCGGCAACCTCTCTCCTCTTTTTATAGTTGACTTCACGAATTTGAATGGAAAGGCGGGAGCAGATCCACCTTCTTCGTTGATCCATGAATGTGCTTTAGTGTGGCAGGAGGCATTGCAGCAGTAGTCGAGTCGTTGCTGAAAAGAAGAAGAATAAAGGATATTATTAAAATATTATGATTATTTATATACAAACCCTCAACTTTTATGTTAACTTAAACAATGTACCTAATTGGTTAACTAATTAAACAAATGCCATTCTAAGCTAATTCTAAATGCATTTAAAATATGAATGCAATGCATGAATTATGTAATTAAATTAGAAATATGAATTAATCTATTTACATCCTAATTTATGCTAAATAAATGTTAGAATTAACCTAATGTCTAGGCACTTAAATACTTAAATAGCCCACAACTATGGGCTAATCAAATACCCCCATGCCTAATTTTTGCTAGTCCCTAGCAAAATTAAGCGAAATCTAGCACTCGAAGTAGACTAGTCAACTCACTTAGTCTTCCTTCAGAAGCATATTAAGTTTAGATTCTAGACCCAAGGTTCTTAAGTAGTTGCTAAGTTACAGACTAGGTCGGCTAAAGACGAGTTGCAGGCACAAGTTTCCCTGATTTCTGACTCTACCCTAAAGTTATTGATCCCTGAGATTAAAGCATCCGTGCTTGTGCATTGGTCTGAGTTATTTGAGTTAAAGGAAAAAGTTATATATATATATATTTTTTGTTTGTTTGATTCTTCTAAGTCTAACCTCAGATCAGCTATCAACACAGTCTGTGTCGGATTCATTGTCCCCATTACCATTTCTCGAAGGGTGCCTGGCTTTCAATGCTTCGAGATAGCACCACCCATAACGACCCCAAGAACTCCTGGCAATCGACACTTCGAGATAGTATCACCCATGGATTTCTTAAGCGAATTCAGGCCTATGGCAATCGGCACTTCGAGATAGGACGGCCCATGGTACCTGAACCGCACAATGCGCTTACATGCCCCCAGTAGGATGGATATCCTAAGAGACAAGCGTCGAGGAGGTAATATGTTATCATCGCATCCTCAAGGTGAGTATATACTCCACCTCTCCTGCGGCAGGAACTCTTCCAATCAAAATGTGCTTTCAAGCCTTTCCTAAGTCAAAACTAAGAGAACCAATCTCTTTTCAGAAAGAAAGAAATTAAGTTAATTACCAGACGAAGTGTGTGAAATTTGGATGCTTAGGTTACAAGGACCTGTAAACCAAAAGATAGAACAAGACTCTAGGAACTTCCCCACCTTTTAACTCAAACCCTAGCTTCCTTTCCTCAACCTCTTGAGGAATGGTCCGCAACTTAACTCCTACTTAAGTTTTTAAGTCCACAAAGGACCCTAAAGATCTAAAGCTAGTAGCTCATTTAGCTTCAAAAGTTTGACCCTAGAATTAACTTAGTCTACCTAGAGTTCTGATTTACTTATGACTGTAAGATCTAGCTAGTTAAGCTCAAAACTCTTTTTTGTTTTTTATGCAAATGTATGCAATGAATGCACTATGCTATGTATATCCCAAGTACACCCCCCCATGCCTAAATTCTGCAATGCCCTCATTGCATAGAAGGATATTACCTGGGTCAGAGCTGGGCTGAATAGCCAAAGAACCTGCAAATCAGGTTCAAGAATTGCAGAAATAGGCCCTAAAAATGAGCAAAGCAATGTTGGCCTAGAAAATAGGTAACCTAGGATGTTGGCGAGCTGATGATGAATCCCAACAGCAAATGCTCACCCAACTAAGATGGGAATGAAATCTTCCCAGGTCACCAAAGGAGGTTCTAAAGGATAAACAGGTATAACAACCTCCAAAGGGGTAGGGGGAGGATAAGATGGATCCTCCAAAAAGAATGGGGAAGGAATGGTGCAGAGATAAACCCCCAGGGTAATGGACTGACTAAAGAAATTGATGAGAGCCTCATCATGAGCCATAACTAGCTCATTTTGACCCAATAAAGAAGATAAAAGCTCCTACATAACCTAGAAGAAGGCCTAAATAAAAGAATAAGTGCTCTGAGAAGAAAACATGAATTAAAGGTTAAAACTGCAATTTTACCATTGCAGTACATAAATAGGATTTCTCAGAATCAAAACATAGGTCAAAAGGTCTAAATGAGATAAAAAGTGGGTTGATTCAATCAGACATGGGTTTAGGTGCAATCTAGGAATTAAATGACATTTGGTAACCCTAAAACAGACCCGCTTAAATTAACAAGGTTCCGGTCAGGATAAAAATCAAGTAAACCCTCTAAAAATCATGGAAAAATATCCTCTAGGGTTTAGAACACTTAATTTGGCCTTTGGAACCCAGTTTGACCAAGATTAGGGTCCTAGCTCTTCAAGTAACCTAATTTGGGTTTTTACGCAAAATATCCAGTCAAACGAGGTCAAACCTAAAATCCAACTTCACCATTGGATTCCCTAGGTCCAAATTAGGTTTTTACCAAAATTTGGACCTAAGGGAAGGTCATCTTGACCTACTTTGCAATTTAGTACAACCAAATCATAACTTGGTCCTTATCTTTTGAAAATCCTTGCAGAGAGTCCCCTAATTTCCTCTCCACCTTTGCAATCAGGTCCTGCCGCCATTGTTAGGGCAGAAGCAACCTCCGGTGAGGTTTAGAGAGGGATTACTCTCTGATACCACAGAGATCCCCTCCCATAAATGGAAGGGAGATTCTCTGAGGAATTCCCTTCCATCTACGGCCAATCACAATCTCTGGTGTGAACCCAATCTCCCATGCGAATGCACGAGGGATTTGGGTATCTTAACCTCTTTCCTACTCCGGCGAGCCATCAGAGGCAATAGGCGTGCCGTCCACGCTCTGAAAGCACGGCCCAGTGCCTATAAAAGAACCCACACCTCCGGCCGCTCAATTTTAGCTTGACTTGGCCGGACGTCCACCTCCAATTCATCTCTTCTTCTCCGGCCAAGTACCCAGTGAGCTCCGGCGAGCCCCCCTCCCCTCCCTCTTCGCTCTGCCACAAAACCAGTGGTAGAGTTATCTTCCTGATTCCCCTCCGCGTTGCGCAACACCCGCGCACGCTGCCTCAGCCCCGTCGTCGCCACCGTCCTCCCCCACTGGGCAGTGTCTTCTCCGGCAACAGCAGGTACAGCTGTATGCCTTCCATCCCCCTTCGTCCCTACAATTAGGTTAGAACTACTCCCCGTATTCCCCTCTCTCTTTTCCCCCTGTTATTTCATTTAATTGGCCCTCGACCGACGCGGACCACCTCCATCTTCCTCGCCTCCGATCGACCTCCGGCGAGCCGCTCCCACCATTCCGCCCCTCCACACGGCTCTCCAACCATCTCATAAGCTCCGCCTCACCACAAGGAACAATCTCCGCCCCTCCACTGTCACTCCACACCTCCACAATAGCCTTCCGAACTCACCCACACTTCCGGCCACAGGTTGACCTAGGCATGCATACCTAGGCCATCCCACAGCCTGCCGCGTGACTCACCACCTTCGCTGTGCCACGGCGAAGGTCCCCAGCTGGTCTGATTGAGCCGAGAGGCTCATTTGTGTTTGACAGTATTGAAGCTCCTGCCGCCATTGACGAAGGTTGAAGCAGCTTCGCAGCAGCTCCAGGCTTCAGGTGCAGCAGATTCACGTGAGCAGTGCGAAGTGATTGGGTCCAGCAAGGAGCACTGTTGAAGCCTGCTGCTGTGGCAATTGCACGAAGGCTCTACAGGCGCACGCGAAATTGGGGCAGACTGGATAGTCCCACATCGGCGAATTGTGTGGCGCGGGTATGCTATAAGTTGAATTTGTGTTCTCTACTTATCGCCTCCGAAAGCACAGGGGTGAGGTCCATCACCTGACCCACTCGCCTCGTCCGCGGTTTCATCTCGCGGATCTGGAGGGATCCGACCTGACCCTGACCTGAGCACTCCTCGCGCATCACCCACCTGCCGGTGCGCCTGGTCCCGGGTGTGAAATTCGACCCAATTACCTGTGTGGCTCTGGGAGAGCATCCTTGAGCGAATTGCCGAGAAAGAGAGAGACGTTTGGGTAGAGGGAAAGGGGTAGGTTTTGCTCTGTGCAGGTAGGCTGAACGTTGAGGAAGAAAGATTGAGCTGCGAGGAAAGAGAAGAGAGAAGAGGAAGAAAGACTGCGCTGCGAGGAAGAAGAAAAGGAAGAAAGAAGGCAAGGCAGAGAAGAGAAGGAAGAAAGAAGGACTGCAAGAGAAGAAGTTGAGCAAGGCAGAGAAGAGAAGGAAGAACAGAGACCAAGGAAGAAAGAGAAGCCTTCGCAGAAGAAGAAGAAGGCAGAAGAGAGACTGCAGAGAAAGAAGAGAGGCCAAGTGAAGACCGCAAAGAGAAGAGAAGAGAAGAGGAAGAAGAAGCCTTCGCGGAAGCCAAGATCAGAAGGAAGAAGGAGAGAATGCTGAGAAGAAGAGAAAGAAATATCAGAAGCGAAGAATAACACTTTTAAGACGTCTGATCACAAGATCAGACGTCTAATTTCATTTCTTTTGTCATAATTACTTTTAACCGCATACATGCATATTTGAATTAGAGTTTTGAGTAAATTAGAGTGTTCAATTACATTTTAGATTAGTAGTAAATTCCAATTGCTCCTTGTGTTCGACCTTGGATACTCCAATTTTCGAGTAATAAAATTCTTTATTTGTTTGAACGCTTTGTCGGCTATATTACAAAGTGACATTCTTTAAAACCCGTACAAAAGCATACGAACATTTTGGCGCCGTTGCCGGGGAGCAATGTGCAATTTACCACTAGTCTCTACATTCTTTTTATCATATTGAACACTAACTTGCCCTACCTTGCTTTGTTTTGATCTTGCAGGTATTTCATGAGAAAATCCCCTCCCGCAAGTCAACCACTCCAAGGCAGGTAATTTCTTCCTTAAACTATCCCCTAATCCTGAAAAGACAAAAGGAAGAAAATCAATTTAGGAATCAACTGCCTTCTTTATATAGTAATCACCATCTTTGAGGAAAACGTTTCCTAATTTTGCGAAATTTTTTTCAAATGTTCTTGAAGTTAGAGCGATTTTTTTAGATTTCATCCCACAAATTCATGTGCCTAATAGAAATAATGCTTAATCTCTGTGGACAACACATTTCTTGCTTTTAAAGTCCAAAGAGAACCTTTTCAAAAAGAAAAAAAGGATTGGAAATAGAACCAAATTAGGGTTTCTATAGTAGGATCTTGAAGTGCTAGTTACACATGCCTGCATAAAAGGAAATAAAACTTCCCACATTAGTGTGCTACCCAAGACCTTGATTGAAGAGATATTAACAAGCAAACCCTAAAAATTGAGTTCTAAAATCACTTGAATCTTAAAATTTCTGGACCTAATAACCTGGGAGTCGAATCAGGATGATCTTTAGGCTCTAAACCTAGAATCATTCTGCCATCTATAGGACAGGTCAGGTAAAGTTGACCCCTTGGGTCAACCAACCTCTAAATTAGGTCACAATATCAAAACATCTAAAGTTCAAGTGAGAACCCTAAAGCACCTGTGAACTAAAAGTGGTAGACTTAAGAGGTCAAGATCCCCATTCTGGTCTACCTGGAATCTCAGTGACAAGAGAGGTTGGGTGGGGTTAATCCTGTAACCCGTGGGGACGCTCTACCGTGTAGGGGTCTTTGCGGGACTCTCCCTCTCTGGCTGCCCAGGTAATTCTCAGGTAGACGATCTTCTGATCCAGGGGTCCATCTGCCCCGAACCTCCATAGTCATCCAAACATCTTTGGGTGTCTTGATTGGGTCAAAAACATCTCCAGTCCCTCATCTTTTCTCTTTAGAGCACACATACACATTTTCAGTGGGACTTGTTATTCAGATCTGATCGCTTCATAACACATCTTGATTCCAACTTTGATTCTACATCTTGATTCCACCATCTGATCCAAATATGCAGCCAAACCACCTAGAACTACCATTCGAGAAACCTGAATATCAGAGATCCATGAGAGATAAAATGATTGAGGATGCCATGAAATTCTATGAAAATGAAGAAACCTCAATAACAGTAGGAAACATTCAGGTTGATGTCCCAACAACCACAACCTTTGTCATAACGTGTGCCCAAGTACTATTAGCAGAAGCCACAAAAGGATCAACCCGTGGCTTGATCATTACTGGATACATTGAGATAGAAAAACTACACAATATTGAATACCTTCAATGTATGACAAATCCTCGACTTTGGAAGCAACACCAAGATAGTCTTGAAAAACGGGAAGAGATACTGAGATTAGTAAAATAAGTTATTGACCAGAAATACCCATATATACCACAAACAGAGAAGGAACTATCTTGGGACAACATCAAGGATAAATCTGATCTTGGGTTTGAGGCACAAAATGGTTGTGGATTCCCAACCCAAATAGAATACAATGTGCTTGATATTGAAGAAGGTTGGGAAGCTCCAAATGCAGGAAAAGACCATGATGAGCCCATTCTAGAATCCCAAAACTCCTGTAAGTATGAGAGTAGAACTGAACCTCTCGAGGGTGTAAATTCCGTCCCTTATTCTGATAGGGTGACCCTCAAAGGTTATTCAGACCTAGATTCGAGTAATTCAACCCACTTCCTAAGCCTAGAACCTAGATCGGAAACATATTTTGAAGATTTCAAGGCCCCATATGAAGAAGATCAATCTTTTAATGAAGAATATGATTTTGGGCCTCGATTTGATGAATATCCCTAGCCAACATCCTCAGAGGAACGAATCAATTTTTCGGAAGTCATGCCAATCTACGACATAGAAACTGAGGAGTTAGACGAGCGGGGTTTCGATTGGGTCTGCCCTACTAACTTTGAACCTGAGCCTCTACCAAATAGGGACGCCCTTTTAAGCTCAGAATTAACATTTAGGCTAGACCCCAGTCAGGCTGCTGAGTATACAACATATGATTTATTTTATGGTGGAACTCGTGATCTTGAATCTCATTCAAATGTTGATTTTCGCAAACTCTCCAACGATTTCGAATCTGACCATAACATCGGAGAAAATCTGCCTCCTGATTATAACATGTCAATCTTCTTTGAAGCCACCTGCTCCACATATATAGAACCAATCAAAACCCGTTCCCCACCCCGACCCGCAACCGGACTCAATTTCTATTCCAATTCACCTCTCACTGAGCCGGCTGCAGATGATTCAACTCCATATCTATACCAGGTATCGGGCATTGATCAGACCGGAAATCAGGAGCCTCCATCCTTTGATCACCCCTGTAGGGATTCCACACCTTACATTGATTATTTTTCGAAACCCTACTCTGACCAGGCTGAGTCGACTCAGCCTAAACCCGAGTTTTCACTTCCATATCCATCAGAAATTTACTACATATGGTGGGTTCCGCATTTGTTAATCTACATCTATCAACCCACCAGACTTATTGGGTTTGGGCTGCATCATCAGCCCACTGATCTGAACAAGTACTTGGTTGGACCAACCAGGCTCTTAATTAAGGTGCTTGTTTTCCAAAATTCCATTGATTTGACCACTCCCTCTCCACCCCATTTTTCGTTAGGCTGAAGGCATTAAATTTAGCGCTTAACGGGAGGAAACCTGTCATCCCAAAAACAGAGACCCGTCTGATTATCCGTCCGTACTCCACGTCTATTGTACCTTGAGTTTAGCCTTAGACAGTTGATCCCACCTCTGGTACACGTATCAGAGCTTAAAATCATCCGCATCAGTCATTTCCAACCCATTCACCCACCCGATGTATCCTATTCTAAGCCACTGACCTCAACACTAATTCACACCCTCCGTTTACAATGAGGACATTGCAAAACTTAGGCATGCGGGGGTGATAAAGTGCATACATACAGAACCAAGAAAAAATCAGAAGGAGGCTCACACAAAAAATTCACATATGTCAAAAACACAAAAAAATTGAAAAATTATGAAAAAGAACAAAAAAAATGGGGGGAGGGAGGAATTGTGGTGAGCCACATATTCATAAGGAAGAGAAAAAGAGCAAAAATGACAAAAAGGAGCACAAAATGAGAAAGAAAAAAGAAATAGTCATTAGTAAAAGATTAAGGAATTAACTGAAGTTCTAGACCAAATCAAATAAAAGAAAAAGTGCTAAGGAGACATAACAAGAGATTAGCGGGAACGTTGGTCTTAGGCCTCTTGGGCTAGAATCTTTAGCTTAAAAATTCACGTATCCGCTAAAATCTGGATAATCCTTAAGAGGTTGAGGAAAATGCAAGGCTTAAGTATTAGGTCTAAGGCTTAGGAAATATTCGGCCTCGTTAACTGACCTCCGGTTTGCGGGATTCGGTAACCTAAGCACCTCAAATTCACATACAGTCTGGTTCAGTGCGCATAAATATCAAAATCACGCAAAAGCGTTTAATGTTCTAAAAAAGTCACCTAGATTAGGAGCGGCCAATCAGCACAAGTTGATTTGGACGAGTCCTGGTGCGGAGAGGCGGGAAATTCCCCTCGAAGATGCGTAACAACATATCGTCTCCTCGGTCCTTGTCTCTTGGGATATTTAAATATCTTACTGGGGGCATGTAAGCACTCTGTTGGTTCAGATACCATGGGTGGCATTATCACGAAATGTCGATCGCCAGGGTCTGAATTCGGCCACGAAATGCCATGGGTGAAATTATCTCGAAATCTTGAAAGCCAGGGTTCTGGGGGATGCCATGGGTGGGATTATCTCGAAATCTCGAAAGCCAGGGACCCTTGAGGATTGATGATGGGGATGAGGAATCCGATACAGACCGTGTTGAGAAGCTAATCCGAAGCTAGAAATAAAAAGAAAAGAGAGAGAAAAGCTCTCCAAACAAATAAATCTTCTATCTCTCTCTTACAAAAACGCATTGCAAATTGAACTTAGGCTAAAAATGTCTCAAACACGGGTGTTTTAACCGTGGAGTCCAACAAACCCTAGGTTAGTTTTTGTGGGCCGTAGAAACTTTTGCGGAGGACTGAGGCTAAAGCGGGTCAGGTCCAGGTTTTGGTTGGTACTTGAATACCTCTAGGCCTATTGTCGGCATTCCTACCTAATCACAAAAGAAAAGGAGAAGCACTTATCATGATTGTTGACAGACACTCTGGGTCTAGAGCGGAAGTTAAATCTTAAAATTTTGCTAAGGGACTAGCAAAAGCTAGGCATGGGGGTATGATGAGAGCCTTATCATGAGCCATAACTAGCTCATTTTGACCCAATAAAGAAGATAAAATCTCCTACATAACCTAGAAGAAGGCCTAAATGAAGGAATAAGTGCTCTGAGAAGAAAACATGAATTAAAGGTTAAAACTGTAATTTTACCATTGCAGTACATAAACAGGATTTCTCAGAGGCAAAACATAGGTCAAAAGGTCTAAATGAGATAAAAAGTGTGTTGATTCAATCAGACATGTCTTTAGGTGTAATCTAAGAATTAAATGACATTTGGTAACCCTAAAACAGACCTGCTTAAATTAACAAGGTTCTGGTCAAGATAAAAATCAAGTAAACCCTCTAAAAATCATGGAAAAATATATTCTAGGGTTTAGAACACTTAATTTGGCCTTTGGAACCTAGTTTGACCTAGATTAGGGTCCTAGCTCTTCAAGTAACCTAATTTGGGTTTTTACGCAAAATATCCAGTCAAATGAGGTCAAACCTAAAATCCAACTTCACCATTGGATTCCTTAGGTCCAAATTAGGTTTGTACCAAAATTTGGACCTAAGGGGAGGTCATCTTGACCTACTTTGCAATTTAGTACACCCAAATCACAACTTGGTCCTTATCTTTTGAAAATCCTTGCAGAGAGCCCCCTAATTTCCTCGCCACCTTTGCAATCAGGTCCTTCCACCATTGTTAGGGTAGAAGCAACCTCCGGCGAGGTTTAGAGAGGGATTACTCTCTGATTCCTCAGAGATCCCCTCCCAGAAATGGAAGGGAGATTCTCTGAGGAATTCCCTTCCATCTATGGCCAATCACAATCTCTGGTGTGAACCCAATATCTCGTGCGAACGCATGAGGGATTTGGGTATCTTAACCTCTTTCCTACTCCGGCGAGCCATCAGAGGCAATAGGCGTGCCCTCCACGCTCTGAAAGCACGGCCCAGTGCCTATAAAACAACCCACACCTCCAACCGCTCATTTTTAGCTTGACTTGGCCGGACGTCCACCTCCAATTCATCTCTTCTTCTTCGGCCAAGTACCCAGCAAACTCCGGCGAGCCCCCCTCCCCTCCCTCTTCACTTTGCCACAAAACCAGTGGCAGAGTTATCTTCCTAATTCCCCTCCGCATCGCGCAACACCCGCGCACTCTGCCTCAGCCCCGTCGTCGCCGCCGTCCTCCCCCACTGGGCAACGTCTTCTCGGGCGACAGCAGGTACAGCTGTACGCCTTCCGTCCCCCTTCGTCCCTACAATTAGGTTAGAACTACTCCCTGTATTCCCCTCTCTCTTTTCCACCTGTTATTTCATTTAATTGGCCCTCGACCGACGCTGACCACCTCCATCTTCCTCGCCTCCGACCGACCTCCGGCGAGCCGCTCCCACCATTCCGCCCCTCCACACAGCTCGCCAACCATCTCATAAGCTCCGCCTCACCACAAGGAACAATCTCCGCCCCTCCACTGCCACTCCACACCTCCACAATAGCCCCCCGAACTCACCCACACTTCTGGCCACAGGTTGACCTAGGCACGCATGCCTAGGCCATCCCACGGCCTGGCACATGACTCACCACCTTCGCTGTGCCACGGCGAAGGTCCCCAGTTGGTCTGATTGAGCCGAGAGGCTCGGTTTGTGTTTGACAGTATCGAAGCTCCTGCCACCATTGACGAATGTTGAAGCAGCTTCGCAGTAGCTCCAGGCGTCAATAGCTCCAGGCTTCAGGTGCAGCAGATTCACGCGAGCAGTGCGAAGCAATTGGGTCCAGCAAGGAGCGCTGTTGAAGCCCGCTGCTGTGGCGATTGCACGAAGGCTCTGTGGGCGCACGCGAAATTGGGGCAGACTGGATAGTCCCACATCGGCGAATCGCGAGGTGCGGGTATGCTATAAGTTGAATTTGTGTTCTCTGCTTATCGCCTCCAAAAGCACAGGGGTGAGGTCCCTCACCTGACCCACTCGCCTCGTCCGTGGTTTCATCTCACGGATCTGACAGGATCCGACCCGACCCTGACCTGAGCACTCCTCGCGTATCACCCACCTGCCGGTGCGCCTGGTCCCGGGTGTGAAATCCGACTCGATTACCCGTGTGGCTCTAGGAGAGCGTCCTTGAGTGAATTGCAAAGAAAGAGAGAGATGTTTGGGTAGAGGGAAAGGGGTAGGTTTTTCTCTGTGCATTTAGGCTGAACGTTGAGGAAGAAAGATTGAGCCGCGAGGAAAGAGAAGAGAGAAGAGGAAGAAAGGCTGAGCTACGAGGAAGAAGAAGAGAAGGAAGAAAGAAGGCAGGGCAGAGAAGAGAAGGAAGAAAGAAGGACTGCAAGAGAAGAAGCTGAGTAAGGCAGAGAAGAGAAGGAAGAACAGAGACCAAGGAAGAAAGAGAAGCCTTCGCAAAAGAAGAAGAAGAAGGCAGAGAAGAGACTGCAGAGAAAGAAGAGAGGCCAAGTGAAGACTGCAAAGAGAAGAGAAGAGAAGAGGAAGAAGAAGCCTTCGCGGAAGCCAAGATCAGAAGGAAGAAGAAGAGACGGCTGAGAAGATGAGAAAGAAATATCAGAAGAGAAGAATAACACTTTTAAGACGTCTGATCACAAGATCAGACGTCCAATTTCATTTCTTTTGTCATAATTACTTTTAACCGCATACATTCATATTTGAATTAGAGTTTTGAGTAAATTAGAGTATTCAATTAAATTTAAGATTAGTAGTAAATTCCAATTGCTCCCTGTGTTCGACCTCGGATACTCCGGTTTTCGAGTAATAAACTTCTTTATTTGTTTGAACGCTTTGTCGGCTATATTACAACATGACATTCTTTAAAACCCGCATAAAAGCGTACGAACAGAAATCATCAATCCATACCCGATACTCCATTACGGGAAATATTGGTCTGTTAAGCCCCCTGGTCAGAACAAAAGTGAGCAATTCTCTAAGGCAAGGATCGTCTAGGGTGTCCAAGTTATAAGGTTGCGGGATGACCATAAGATCTAGGTTAGGTTTAATTAGCTTGGTGTCCATCCCTAACACTTTTCCTAAATCCTCAATTTCATCCCTAGCATTCCTTGCCCCATCACATGTATCTTCCTGCTCTTCATCAGGAGTCACAATTTCGCTTTCAGATATAAGCGAATCAGAGGGTGACTTCGAAATGAATGAAGGCAGGTTGGAAGCAACAGATCTAGGGATTATCCTATCAATGTCATCCCTGGGTTTTTGTTCTTTATTCAAATCTTCCCCAGAGTCTATATGTGAATCCACATAAATCTTAGAAGTTGCTTCCAAATTTTCTATCATTTCATCATGAGGAGAAATATCATCAATGGTTGTGCTAAGGAAACCTAATTTGGTCAAATTTGTGACATCCTTAGGGGCTAACTCTTCAAATAAGACATAATCACCCTTAGTGTCACTCCAAATCTTGAATGTAGGTTCCTCATATAATTCATCTTTCTCCTCATCACACAATTCATCTTGTACCCGAGGTCTAGAATCATTTAATATCTCATCAGATCCCCTAGGGTGCTTTATCTGAGGTAAATGGTTTACATTGGTAATATCAAACTCCTCAGATAGGTCAATTTCTTTAAGGTTAGGTTCCCTAAGGGTGGGCTTGAGTTCCATATCGTGATCAGAAGGGAGGGTAGGATTAACAACTTGACTTTGACCCACTTCATCAAATGTCACGAAAATACTATCATCTGGGTCGAGGTCATCCATTGGTACCATCATTCCCTTCTTTTGACTCCAATATAATTCAGGTGGATACTCAACCTTATCATCATCTTCCTCGGGTTGCCACCTTTCTTCATCCAATGCATAGCTACTTTCATGTGTATCTTCCTCCCACCTAAGGTGTGGATCTCTCGAGGAAGTGTCATCTAATGGGGAGGTTTCAAAATTGATCCTCGAAAAGTAGCTATTCTCCCCAGAATTTCCCTCCAACTTAAAGTGTAGCTCTCCCACGGGAGATGCATCTATTGTAGAGGGGTGTACGTCATCCTCAATGGGGTAGATTGGGTGGCTAATTTCATCTCTTTCTTGTTGGCCTGCTCTCGAAGATTCTCCTAACAATTCAATCATTTCATTTTGTATTTTCTATATTTCCATCTTCAAAGAGGAGAGGTCATTTCTATCATGAGAGAAGTCAGGCTCAGCCTTATACTACCCAGGAGTGTCTGTCCAACCATAATAATTTTTCAGGGAGGGTGGGTTGGGTATTTCTATGGTGTGTGGGATATTGGGCAAAGCAAATCCCGCTCCTAGGTTCTGCTCATTGATTTGGGGCTTAACCAGACCAATACTCCTATAATAGGAGTAAAACAGATCCCAATGATTGCCATTATGTCCATCAAGGGATGGACCATCTTGGCGTCTGGGATTGAAGGATGCAGAGTGGGGATGAGGGTGTAGGCAAGACGTGAAAGGATGAAAATCATTGTGGTCCATTCTAACTCACACCTCAATCAGAATTCCCCAAGCAAAACACAATTCAAAAAGGACCTTTTAGGTCTTTCCCAATTTAGGCTTTTGATTTTAAGTTAGATTGCAGGTGACAATACAATTTGTTCAATCAATTTACGTGCCTATTGTCGACCTACGGCTCGCCTAAGAAGACCTAGTTGGAGCTTAGGTGTTCTTCCCTAAATCTCAAATAGTAGAGCAACTCCAAAAATGAAAGATCGAGGGATGCTAGTAGGCCTAAGCCTTCCTTTGAAGCTGTGCTTTCGTGGTGCTTCTCAACTACCCCCAAAAATCTGTGACAGGGTATCCCCCTCTTTGCATTTACAAAACCTTTGATCTCAAGTTCCGAACACTTCAGAATCCAACGATAGGAGGGCTCTTGTCCTAGTATTTCCAAACCTAAGGAGTGTCTAGAAGCGTGCCGTGGTACAAGTGAAATAAGTGTGCATACACCGCAAAAGATTTTGAATTTTGAGTCACACGCCAAGTTTGAAAATCAAATCCTTGATTTTTAAAATGTCCCTCCTTTAATTAGTCTTTTTTCTAGAAAATATGTGACCACTTGTTTAATTTATTCAATACAGATTAGGTGGTCTTCGCATTAAGTCCAAATGCAATGTGTGATCAAGAATAGGATGCAAAGTAAGAAAATGCGTACCTTGCTTCCAGCAATCAACGATGCAAGAATGCACGCAATGCAGAGAAGTAAATCTAGAGGCTGCTCATACATACCTAAATGGTTCATCCTAGGGGCAGGCAGCTTCTAGCAGGCAGCTCATTTTTTTTTAATTTTTAAAACTACTTATGCATAAGCAAATAAAAGTAATCAAAAAGCCTAAATCTAAAGAAAAGGGAACAGGCTCCCAAAAATTACCCAACACGGGCCCAAAACAAAATCGGGGAACAAACCCCTCAAAATATACCCCAGAACAAGGGTTTCAAACAAAATGCAATGAAAAATTAAGTCTAAAGTCTTAATTCTATTCTAATCAAATTAGCGATTAAATATACAATGATGTCCGTCGCGTCCTCGTCCTTCTCCTCCTTTTCAAAATAGCTCGTCCAATTCTCCTTTAGCGACGTCAAGGGTCGCCTCTCACAATGGCCGATTCTTGCACAAATTTATCGCACAGAAAAGAAAATAATAAATGGTCAAATCACTGTGCAATTGACAAATAATCAAAA
This sequence comes from Thalassia testudinum, assembly GCA_037157565.1. NCBI lineage: Eukaryota > Viridiplantae > Streptophyta > Magnoliopsida > Alismatales > Hydrocharitaceae > Thalassia > Thalassia testudinum. Next base: position 94,226,113 of record JAZHRO010000063.1, read on the forward strand.
TAAAATCAGGTGAAATTATTGCGTTTGTTGCCTCCCCAGCAACGGTGCCATTTGACGAGTCGATTGTTTCCCTTAAAGTCGTTTGCAGTTTTATGTGGTGGAAAAATCGACTAATCAATATTTAAAAAGAAATAACCACTCGCAGAAGAGCGGGTCGTATTCACAGGGAGGCAATGACGTATTTAAATTTGCACCCGTTAAAAACTTTTGTTCGTAGTTAGTTTAGACAAGAATCAAGCCAAAATTGCCTTCAGATTAAGGTTGAATCAAGAAATCATGCTGAAATAGTAATTCATGATAACTAGAGGATATTTGTTGCAATGCAGAATCAATAAGATATCATTAAAAATTGACAATGGCAGTAAATGTAATTATTAATGGCAATGTTATTGTAACAAAATAGGGGATTTATTCCCCTTGGCTGTGCGCGACGAAGAGTGGATGGCCGGAGGTGGGAAGCTCGGAGGAAATTCCTTGGACCAAGGGCTTCGCCGCGGTGGTGACGGCGTGTCGCGCGGTGGCCGGAGCCGGTCGGACGAGCTCCGGCGGAGGTGGCTGCAAATGGTGCTGCAGCTGCTGTTGGCGGGCGGTGCGCGCGGCCTGTTGGCGGAAGGCGTTGCAGGCAGGTGTGCACGCTGGAGGAGGGCGGCTCTGCTGTTGCGTGCACAGGCGGGAGGCGTGGGTGCGATGAAGGAGGGCGGCTCTGCTGCTGCGTGCGGGTGAGCACTGCAGCAGGTGCTGCAGACTGGCGTGGGTGCGCATGAAGGCTGGAGGGCGCGGGAGGATTGCTGGCTGTGCCCGCCTTGCGCGCTGCTGGAGGGCGTGCGGCAGGCGTGGAGTGAGCGGGTGAGGGCTGGCAGTTCAGGTGAGCGGGCGAGTGTGGTTGTTGCAGGAGTGGGAGGTCAAAGCTTCAGACGTTCGAGAAACTTCTCGGATGCCTTAACTGGCTGAGGGGTGATTGTAGTAGCTGTGACGGTGGTTGTTGATGACGACGACAAGGGAGGTGCACGGCGAGGTGCTCACGGTAATGCAGACGACCTCCGGATGGCGGTGTGGCTTGTCACACCACACGCCCACGGTGGTGGAGGGTCGTCGCCGCGGTTGAGGCCGGCGGTGTGGAATGGAAGAGAGAAGAACTCTCTGCACAGTGGTGGGTTGGTGGTGGAGGCCTGCTCCGCTTGGCAGCCTCTCACCTCTTTTTATAGCTGACTTCACGAATTTGAATGGAGAGGCGGGAGCAGATCCACCTTCTCCGCTGATCCATGAATGTGCTTTAGTGCGGCAGGAGGCGTTGCAGCGGCAGCTGAGCCGTTGCTGAAAAGAAGAAGAATAAAGGATATTATTAAAATATTATGGTTATTTCTATACAAACCCTCAACTTTTATGTTAACTTAAACAATGTACCTAATTAGTTAACTAATTAAACGAATGCCATTCTAAGCTAATTATAAATGCATTTAAAATATGAATGCAATGCATGAATTATGTAATTAAATTAGAAATATGAATTAATCTATTTACATCCTAATTTATGTTAAATAAATGTTAGAATTAACCTAATGTCTAGGAAGTTAAATACTTAAATAGCCTACAACTATGGGCTAATCAAGAACCCTAAGTTCTAAGCATCTATTTATGAATGTGATAAACTCGTTGATCGGCAATCAGGACGAACTTTAGGTTTCTACGCCCTTAGGTGACCTTAAAAAGAATTCTGCCTAAAGGTGTATCTATATGACTGGGAGCTTTCTCCCTACTTTTCTTTTTATGGGATCAACACAAGGGTGAATCCAGTGTATATCTCCCCAGCTTATTCTACTTCTCCACTTCTTCCTAAATGTTTTAGGGATTAAACGTGCATTTCATGAGCTAGGTTCTGGACAACCTACCAATAGGCTATTACCATAATAACTTGCCAGCCATACTCGTGTGGTGAAGTATGGCTTTTGTTTTTCTTTGTTTCTTCTCTTCTTTTTTTTTCTTTTTGGACTTTCTTTTTCTTTTTTTAAGTAGATGGCTTCCCTGGTCTAAGATTTACCTAAAGGTGGTAGGAAATGAATGGTCTAGTGGCTGGGCTCTAGATAACCTATCTATGGCCTGTTACCCACGATAACTTGCCAGCCATACCACCCTAGAAGGTTCATTAGCTACCCAATTACCATTAAAATCGCCGAACAACGAGTCAGTGACGAATAATATGTAGATGCTTAGACTTAAAATTCCCTCAAATCAGGAGGCAGGTTGATAAGTCGTGTACTTATCACTCAAGCTTATTTAATAAAATTGAAATGGAATTCAGAATGGTGAGGACTCGATAAACAAATCCACATTTTAGTGGATATATGGGCTGATTAAGCCGAATGACCTGAAGGGTCTTAGTGTTCAATTCCTATTGTAATATTTCCTAAGATTGAAAAGTCTTAATGCCTAAGTATTCTTTCCTAATTCTTTTTTTTATTTTTATTCTTTTTTTTTTATATATATATATAAAAGAAAATAAGTAGAATTTATAAGAATTCCACAGAGCTACCAAAATGATTCAGAAATGAATCCACCCCCCCATTCCTAGCTGATGCAATATCCGCATTGAGAATAAAAGACATGAAAGGAAGGGTAGAATGTAGAAGATATCACCTGAATATGATGCTCGGGTCAGCTCTGAGTCAGACTGTACAACTGCTGAGCTTAATGCCATCAACTAGGCGAAGTCAAGCCAAAGAAATCACAACATGATGAGAGAAACCATGTTTGAGATGAGTTCCTGGACAATATGGTCAATAAAAGGCTTCAGACGTTGACCATTGACTTTAAATGAATTACCTGTCTTTGGGTCAGAAATCTGAACGGCCCTGTTTGGAAAAATCTGATCGATGATGAACGGGTCATTCCATTTTAACCTAAGTTTGCTGGGAAAGAGCTTAAGTTGAGAATCAAAGAGCCAGACCTTCTGGTTTGGCTCAAAGCTCTTGCAGGATATCAATTGGTCATGAAGAGCTTTGGTCTGAGCCTTATAGTTCTTGGCATTCTCGTATGCGTCGTTTCTAAGCTCCTCCAACTCAGATAGTTGGAGTTTCCTAGTCTTTCTGGCTAAACTCAAATCCAGATTGCATTGCTTGATTGCCCAGAATGCCCTATGTTCAATTTCTATGGGTAAATGGCATGCCTTTCGATACACCAGATGAAATGATGACATGCCGATAGGCGTTTTGTATGCTATACGGTAGGCCCAAAGAGCGTCCTCAAGCTTTTGAGTCCAGTCTTTACGATTAGGCCTAACCATTTTCTGAAGAATATTCTTGATCTCCCAATTGGAGATCTTGACCTGTCCATTCGTTTGGGGATGGTAAGGTGTGGAGATTCTGTGATTTATCCTGTATTTTGCTAGTAAATTACAAAACTAGGCATTAGTGAAGTGAGAACCACCATCACTGATGATGGCCCTTGGAATCCCGAACCAGCTGAAGATGTTCTTGACAAAATCAATGACCACCTTGTGGTCATTGGTTCGGGTGGGATTGGTCTTAATCGACTTGGACACATAATCAATAGTGACGAGAATGTACTAATGTCCAAATGAAGGAAGGGTCCCATAAAGTCGATGGCCCAAAAGTCAAAGATTTCAACGGGAAGAATCGGATTTAGGGGCATCATGTCTCTCTTGGTTATGCTCCGAAGTGCCAGGCATCGGGAACATGACCTCGAGAATTCCTAGGCATCCTTGAATAAAGACGGCCAAAAGAATCCAGATTGCAAAATTTTTGCAGCCATCTTTTTCTCGGAGAAATGTCCACCACACGCAGATGTATGGTAGAAGTCGAGTATACTTTTGAATTCAATCTCTAGAACACATCAGCGAATAATCTGATCAGAGCTGATGTGATATAGTTTAGGATCCTCCCAGAAGTAATATTTGGCCTTAGATTTGAGTCTATCTCATTGTTGCTTAGTCCAATCCTGAGGAATTTGACCAACGGCCAAATAGTTTACAATGTCTACAAACCAAGGAGTTTGAACACCTGATACTAAAAGGATAGTCTCGTCCAGAAAAGTATCAACAATCAGAATATCCGGATGAGAAGAAGCACTCAGAAGTCTTGAAAGATGATCTGCTACCACATTCCATGCCTCGGATTTATCCTTGTTTTCAAGATCAAATTCTTGAAGCAGAAGAATCCATCGAATAAGCTGGGGTTTGGCATCCTTTTTGGCCAAGAGATGTCTTAAGACCGAGTGGTCGGTATATATTATGACATGAGACCTTAAGAGATAAGCCCTGAATTTCTCCAAAGCAAATACTACAGGTAGTAATTCCTTCTCAGCAACAGTGTAATTCCTCTTGTCCTCGTCTAGAGTTTTACTGGAGTAGTAGATGATAGAGGGCTTCCTGTCAATCTTCTGACCCAAAATAGCCCTGATCGCATAATTAGAAGCGTCGGTCATGATCTCGAATGGGGCTATCCAAACCGGTGGTTACAACACCGGAGAACAAGTGACTGCCATTTTAAGAAAATCAAATGCCTTATGGCATGATTCATTGAAATCAAATGGCATATCTTTGGCAAGTAGGTTGCTCAGAGGGCGAGCAACCTTAGAAAAATCCTTGATGAACCTCCTATAGAATCTCACACATGACCAAGAAATGATCGAATTTGTTTGATAGATGTGGGAGGAGGAAGTTTAGAGATAGCATCAACCTTAGCTTTGTCAACTTCGATTCCCCGTTCAGAGATAACATGACCCAAGACGATGCCTTCTTGTGTCATGAAATGACTCTTTTCCCGGCTAAGGACCAGTCTTGTTTTGATGCATCTTTTAAGAATCATTTCAAGATTAGTTAGGTAGGAATCAAACGATTCTCTGAAAATAGAGAAATCGTACATGAAGACTTCCATAAACTCTCCCACCATGTCAGAGAATATGGCTAGCGTACATCTTTGAAAAGTCGTGGGTGCATTGCATAAGCCGAAAGGCATCCTACGGAAAGCAAAGTTTCCGTAAGGACAGGTGAAAGTCATTTTTTCCTGATCCTCGGGATAGATAGGGACTTGATTGTATCCTGAGTAACTGTCTAGAAAAAGGTACTTCTACTCGGCTAGTCTTTCAAGGATTTGATCAATAAAGGGCAAAGGGAAATGATCCTTTTTCGTGGCTGTATTCAGCTTCCTGTAATTAATACAAACCCTCCAAGAGGAATCTGAACGAGTTGTGATAGATTCTCCTTTCTCGTTAGTTACAACGGTAATCTCGGCTTTCTTGGGAATAATTTGCACAGGACTTACCCAAGGACTATCAGAGATTGGATAAATGATTCCTACATCAAGCCACTTGATAATTTCCTTCTTGACCACTTCTCGCATATTAGGGTTTAATCTCCTCTGCATTTGGTGAGAATGGCGGGATCCATCTTCCAAAATTATTCTATGATTGCAATAAGATGGCTCGATCACCCTAAGGTCATGAATGGTCCAACCAATTACCTCCTTGTGTTCCTTTAGGACCTTGATCAGTTTAATCTCCTGCTCCTTAGTTAATCTGGCACTGATAATCACAGGGAACATCTTTTGAGGTCCCAAAAATTTATATTTCAAATTCTCAGGCAATGGTTTCAGTTCAAGCTGGGGTGGGTTTAGGATTGGAGGTAAGGATGATGCTAATGAAGATTCATCAAGAGGAAGAGGTTGAAAGTGAACGAAATCAATAACCTCTTCAAAATGTGGCGGGTTTGGCATAGAGGGTTGTAGTTCAGATCTATCACAACAGGAGGAACTTTTAATTGCAGAAACCACCATACATGTTTCAATGTTCAAAATGTCTTCCTCAAGTTCCTCTATAAATCCACAATCCTTGAATTTGTTAATCGCCTTGAAAATATCCAATTTCAATTTCTGATCCCCAAAAGCGATTTCCATGCTACCACTCTCACAGTTGATATTGGCCTTAGCGGTAGCCAGGAACGGATGCCCCAGAATGATGGGCGTGTTCCTTAAATTTTCAGGTACATCCATGTCAAGGACAAGGAAATCTATAGGAAAATAGAAATCCTTAACCTTAACAATAACATCTTCAATAACGCCTCATGGATTTGTGACTAAATGGTCTAGTAACTGCAGCGTTATTGAAGTCGGCCGAAGTTCACCTAATCTGAACTTCTCATAAAGAGAAGTCAGAATTAGGTTAATAGATGCACCTAGATCTAGAAGTGCTCTATCAAAAGTGTAATATCCGATGACACAAGAAATCAAAGGAGCACTTGGATCTCTCTTTTTCTGAGGAAGGTGATGCAGGATAACAGAACTAGCCTGCTTGGAGAGTACCACCTTTCTCAGAATAGATTTCCTCGACTTATGCTTCTGTGTGCATAAATCCTTCAAAAATTTAGCATAAGCCGGTATGTGTTTGATAGCATCAAGGAGTTGGATATTGATCTCAACATTCTTGAATATATTCAAGAGCTTCTCATTACTATCAACAAGCTTCTTCTTCCTAGGTTTAATCAAGGCCTCAGGAAAAGGAACATGAGTTAGATCTTTGGAATCAGGTTCCTGAGCCTTGATATCTTCTTCAGAGTTCTCCTTTCTCTCCTCAGGCTCTCCAGGATTTGGTAGATCAGAACAGTGTGGTTGTGGATCCTGAGTTTGTTTTCCACTCCTTAAGGTAACAGAATTAGCAGATGCATACGAGTTTGGGTCTTGGGGAGGGTTAGGAAATATTGGAGTGACTTCATTAGCCAGATACCTTTGATTTGAGGAAGAAGCAGAGGAAGGACCTTGCTCAACCACCTGAGCATGTGAGTGTAGGTCCCTCTGATTCCCGTACCCTTTGGCTTGATTGCCTGGATTCTGGATATTACGTGGGTTGGGTACAAGTTGAGATGGTAGAGATCCAGGTTGACGAGAATTAGCAATGAACCCAGTTTGCAAGTTGTCTAGCGAGGTTTTCATTTGCTACATGAGCTGCAGCATAGATCCTTGCATTTCTACCATCTGTCGGTTCAGATCAGCCTGCCCTACGGGTTGATGGGCATTCCAAGCTGGCTGATTGGCCTGATTTGGAGGCAGCTAAGTGTAAACATGACCCTGACCCATTGGTCTTTCCAGATCATAATTGCTGGGTTTGAATTGGGTCTGCTGCCTTGGGTTTTTCAAGGAGAAGTTAGGGTGGTTCCTCCAACCTAGATTATAAGCATTGGAGTAAGGGTCAGACCTAACGATCTCTTGTACAGCATAGACATCCTCATAGGGTGAGGATGGAGAGAAAGAAAGGGATGGATCAGAGAAACTGGGATCAAAGGCCCTAGTTTGGAACTGTGGTGTTTTGAATAATGTTGACTCATAGGTTGTGCTGCATCAAGTTGATTCACGAACTCTCGTCTAGAAGGAGCTCGCATCAAATGGAATCCTGAATTTTGGGATTGAGTAGATCGAGAATTGAATTTCCAACCATCCACTCCTCCATCCTTTTAGTAACCAAGTCCACTTATCTAGTTTATTGCAAATCAATTCCATATCGAATGAATGAGAGTCGTGAACTTCGTTAACATTAGATCTGGGTTGTTGGGATCGGTTGAAAGTATCCATAGAGGCATGATTTATTAAATTCTCACTCATCTCCTCAAACAAATCGTGCACGCTATCTGTGTCTTTGTTGAGGAAATTGCCTCTACAAGAAGCATCCACGTGATTTCTGAGTTGCTCAGTCAACTCGTGGTAGAAGATCTGCATGAGTTGCCATTTTAGCACCTCGTGGTGTGGACACCTTTGCAATAAGTCCTGTAATCACTCCTAGGCAACATGAAACTGCTCCCCCGACCACTGGGTGAAGGTAGTAATTTCCCATCTCAGAGCATTGGTACGTCCAACAGGGAAGAATTTCTTTAGGAAAGTTGATTTTAAATCATTCCACGCTGCAATTGGCCTTCCTATGGTCCTATACCAATGAGCGGCTTTATCCCTGAGAGAGTAGGGAAAGAGCCTCATGATCATTTGCTCTTTCATTCATGTTTCATGCCTTGATGGTCTGGACCAAAGTGGTCAAGTTCTCCAAGTGCTGAAACAGGTCTTCAGAGCTGACGGAGAGCCGTTTTCGCGCATTTGAAAGTCGTCGAAAATCGTAGTATAGTCTCGCAAAAACGTTCATCAAAAATATTATTTTGTAAAATAACGAGACTTGAGTCCCGGTTGTTCGTCTCTGGGAGGCGTGTTTCTATTTTTGAAATCGATCTTAAAGCCGCTCTACTTAATATTCTGGTGCACAATATATAGGCAGTTAAAGAACAGGCACTTAAATCATGCAGATAAAATAATCATTCAGCTCATGGTGATTTCAAACACATAAAGAGACATATATATATATATATAAATGCATTTTTCATTCATTCATTGGGGGAGAGTTGTTTGTATAGGAAATCTAGAGGAAAGCTTATACAGGAATGCTTTAAATTAAATCGAGCTACCAGAAAACGTTTGCATACAAGAATCGACGGGGGGATTTCGCATGCATCATTGGGGGAGAATAGAAACTACTCTACTAAACAGTAAATGAAAGCAGTAAAACTTATAAAAAGCATAATCTAGAGCTAAAAGAGTAGAGGGCATTCAGGGGTGGTCCCCGATGGCTTTAGAGTGGTTGAGAAGAGAATGAGGGGTGGCCAATGTAGCTTAGGCTGACCCTTGGAGAGAGGTAGGGTTGATCCAGCATCCCGGCATGGTGTCCTCCATGGTGGTGGTAGTGAGCTCGTGGAGGTGGAGTGAGTGGCTAAGTGGAGGTGGCGTGAATGGCACCAATGGAGAGCAATTGCCAAGGGAGTGAATGGGTGCCAATGGCCACCCAAGAGGTCTTTTTATAGACCTAAGGGAAGCTCTCTAGAGAATTATGGAATTCTCTAGAGAGTCCTATGGTGGGAGCTCGTGGGAGAGTGAGAGAGAGAGGGTGGATGGTGGTTTTTAGATCCACCAAATGTGGATCTAAAAATTGAATGGCTCTTGGTTGCTATGTTTGGCAACCAAGGCAACCACACATGGTAGAGAGTTCTAGAGAACTCTAGGCTAGATATTTTCGTGTGGATGGTGTGTTTGGGTGTGTGTGGGTCGAAACTTAGGTGGCTAGGTTGATTAGGTTGGGTTCTAGTGGGTTTAGGTCAAGGTAGGTCTCAAATTAGGGTTATAAACCCTAATTCACTAAGGTAAAGTGCAATTAAACTTAATACAAGTTTAATTGGGTGTGTGGAAACTTAATTGAGAGTAAAACAACTCAATTAAGTTAGGTCTAGGTCAATTGGACTCTCACTGATGAAGGTTCGTCCCTACCAGGAGGGGTGACGTAATAAAATTGCGGAATTGAATATATAAAGCAATATCACAAAAATAAGCAATCACACAATGTACACAAGTAATTTTTAGGTGGAAACCCAAACCGGGTGAAAACCACCACCTAACCCTCTCGAGTTAGGATTTTCCGATCAACCAAGTTGATCAAATCCACTAACCGAATCACTTTGAACGAGGGTGATTCAACCTCAATACAACCACGCTACAAGTACGAGGGTAGCGTTCCTCAACCCCTTCTCTCCACGAGAAGGATTTTGTCCCACGAAGGAGACGGGAATTCGCAAAGCGAATACCCAACCAAAATACAAAGATAGAATAAACAACAGTCCTATAGAGCCAACAAAATTAAACCTAGCTTCTATAGGAAATAGGAAACTCCCCTTTGCAAGGAGTGCGTCGATGATGACGCGGTGTGTGTGCCACGCGACGGCGCTACGTCGCTCTCGTTATCAACAGCGGGAGAGCGGGCGCGCGAAGGCTTGATGCTCTCAAGAGAATGAAACTAGAGCTTGGAGAGCAAGGGCCTCAATTGGACACAAAGGAGTGGAACTAAGTTGCTTAGGTGTGTCTCTTGTTTCTCTTAGTGTGTATCTTGTGTGTTTTTGTGTTGCAAAGGTTCCCCTCTATTTATAGAGGCCTTAGGAAGGCTTTGGAAGGCTTGGAAAAGCTTCCATAGCCGTTGGGTGCAAAACCCAAGAGAATCAGGCCGAAATCAGGACAATGATTATACTTCACAGGGTTATCAGACGTCTAACTCTGGCATCAGACGTCTGGAAGGCCACTTTAAGACGTTTGATTCCAAGGTCAGACGTCTGATTCTATGCGGGTTTCTCCCTGACTTGAATCAGATTTAAACAGGGTTTTTGTATAAGTCCATCAGACGACATAAAGGACGTCTGGCACTAAGTCTGGACGTCTGGAAACCTACTTTTACCGTGGGAATTGATTTCCAAACGTTGCAACGGCTAGAAAATCTCTGAGAAGAGATTTTGGGTCAGCCGAGGCAAAACGGTCATTTATCAGACGTCTGTGAAGTCCTATGGACGTCTGATAAGGCTCTAACGGTCATATTCTTGAGTGTCTTCTAAGCCAGCCAACGGTCCACTAACTGGACGTCTGGCAAAGTCATCAGACGTCTCCTAAGACGTCTGGTATAAGGTATGGACGTCTGAATTCATCAGACAGAACTAACTATGTCCAGCCTAACAGTTATCAGACGTCTGAAACAACAGTCAGACGTCTTAGAATACATTATCAGACGTCTGATTTGGGAATTAGACGTCTGGAAAGTCTGTTTGAACCCTATATTGGTTTTCTAAGTATTCTACAGAAAACCTAAGTATCCTAGGGTTGTGCCGGTGTTCCTAGGACTACTGTTAGGGTTCTTTGAGGCTCTTTAACATGAAATATCTAAGGAAATAAAGAGCAACAAAAGAAATGAAAAATACAACAAGTACAAAAGAAGGAAATCTATCCTATTCTTCATTTCCTTCCATCTTCAATCTTTCGCTCCACGTGAACCTCCTCTGTTTTCCGTCAAGCTCCTCCAATCCGTCCTGGATGCGAGCTCGAGTTCCGTCTAAACACGTCTTCATTTGCAATTGACCTGAAATCTAGGACTCAAATTGCAAATGTTAAATAACACGTGTTTTGTTATCATCAAAACAAATGATCGTGGTGCTTTAGCACCAATAATCTCCCCCTTTTTGATGATGACAAAACCGTAAATAATAATGCATAAAAATCCTCCCCCTTTTTGACATTATCAAAAAGGTTTAATTGATTTTATATTTCCTATAACTCCCCCTTAAAACATGCTCTTCTATTTATTTTTAACAAAGGTAATGTCCTCCCCCTTTTTATAACAACAAGATAGCTATTATTTTTCTCCCCCTTACTAAAGGAAATTTAGCTAACTTGTATCTCCCCCTTAAAAATTGACAATAAGCTCATCATTTTTAACTCCCCCTATCTAAATGCTTATAAAAAGGATAGGGTTAAGAATTTTACCTCACCTACCATGGCCAATAAAATGGCCCGAATGGTGGTGGTGGATGCCACATCGGATGGGGCTCCCATCCGTAGCTTGGAGGCCCGAGCATCGGCGCCGGTCTCCAATCTGGTGGTCGACGTGCGGAGGGTCCGTCGTTTGTTCGCCGTCTTGTCGGTCTTCTTCTTCTCCTCCTTGGTCTATTCCTTGGTTCTCCCAATTCGAGTTGACCAGCCTTGAGTTTGTAGGTCCAGTCCTGTGTATTGTAGTTATCCCTGAATCCTACAAAACAAGATTCTAATTCTTTTTTTGGTATCCAAGTGGGCTTGGATCCGGATTTGTTAGAGGGTCTCCTTGATGGAGATCCTTTCTCAACCTTAGGGCTATAAAAATTATCAACTTTGTTGATTAATTTGTTAGAATTTTCCCTAAGACATGCAATTTCTTTTTCTATAATGTTCAATTTAGTCTTTAAATCAGAAATTTCTATTTTTAGACTATCATTTTCCTCAATCAATTTATTATTTTCATTGATGAGGTCTTGATTTTCTAATAATAGGTTATTATCCTTAGGACTAGTTTCTATGTCCTTGAGTTATTTTTCTAACATATCATTTTCATTTCTAAGAAAACTAAGGTTCTTTTTAATGCCTTTATTTTCTACCCTAAGTGATTTACTAATCTCAAAAAGTTCATTAAAGGCTTCTTGTAAATCCAGGTTTACCTCATTGTCGGAGTCGCTTTCGCTGTCGATGTCGCTTTCTCCGATTGCCATGAAACCAAAGCAAGTGGTTTCTTCTTTTTCTTCTTCTTCTTCCTCCGAGCTGGAATCCTCATGAGTGCCTCCCAACCTCCTCCATATCTCGTGGGCGGTGGTGCACTCTTGGATTTTCTCGAACTCTTCCGAACTCAACGTGCAATACAAGGCATTCATTGCCCTTGCGTTGAGTGAGAGATCTTGAATCTGCAGCTGCGAGTAGCCTCCTTGGGGTCGCTTCGGGATCTCGTATGGGGTTTCGCAACATCCCCATAGAGCGAAGTCCGTGGCTTGAAGCCACGTCTTCATCCTCAACTTCCAATATCCGAAGTCCCTCCCGTCGAAATAGGGTGGTCGGACGGTGGATTGCCCTTCGGAGATTCTGACTGCGGCTATGCTTCCCTCCATGATCTAGATCCTCGCCGGTTTGTAACGCCGATTACGCGAGACCCGCTCTGATACCAATTGAAGGTTCGTCCCTACCAGGAGGGGTGACGTAATAAAATTGCGGAATTGAATATATAAAGCAATATCACAAAAATAAGCAATCACACAATGTACACAAGTAATTTTTAGGTGGAAACCCAAACCGGGTGAAAACCACCACCTAACCCTCTCGAGTTAGGATTTTCCGATCAACCAAGTTGATCAAATCCACTAACCGAATCACTTTGAACGAGGGTGATTCAACCTCAATACAACCACGCTACAAGTACGAGGGTAGCGTTCCTCAACCCCTTCTCTCCACGAGAAGGATTTTGTCCCACGAAGGAGACGGGAATTCGCAAAGCGAATACCCAACCAAAATACAAAGATAGAATAAACAACAGTCCTATAGAGCCAACAAAATTAAACCTAGCTTCTATAGGAAATAGGAAACTCCCCTTTGCAAGGAGTGCGTCGATGATGACGCGGTGTGTGTGCCACGCGACGGCGCTACGTCGCTCTCGTTATCAACAGCGGGAGAGCGGGCGCGCGAAGGCTTGATGCTCTCAAGAGAATGAAACTAGAGCTTGGAGAGCAAGGGCCTCAATTGGACACAAAGGAGTGGAACTAAGTTGCTTAGGTGTGTCTCTTGTTTCTCTTAGTGTGTATCTTGTGTGTTTTTGTGTTGCAAAGGTTCCCCTCTATTTATAGAGGCCTTAGGAAGGCTTTGGAAGGCTTGGAAAAGCTTCCATAGCCGTTGGGTGCAAAACCCAAGAGAATCAGGCCGAAATCAGGACAATGATTATACTTCACAGGGTTATCAGACGTCTAACTCTGGCATCAGACGTCTGGAAGGCCACTTTAAGACGTTTGATTCCAAGGTCAGACGTCTGATTCTATGCGGGTTTCTCCCTGACTTGAATCAGATTTAAACAGGGTTTTTGTATAAGTCCATCAGACGACATAGAGGACGTCTGGCACTAAGTCTGGACGTCTGGAAACCTACTTTTACCGTGGGAATTGATTTCCAAACGTTGCAACGGCTAGAAAATCTCTGAGAAGAGATTTTGGGTCAGCCGAGGCAAAACGGTCATTTATCAGACGTCTGTGAAGTCCTATGGACGTCTGATAAGGCTCTAACGGTCATATTCTTGAGTGTCTTCTAAGCCAGCCAACGGTCCACTAACTGGACGTCTGGCAAAGTCATCAGACGTCTCCTAAGACGTCTGGTATAAGGTATGGACGTCTGAATTCATCAGACAGAACTAACTATGTCCAGCCTAACAGTTATCAGACGTCTGAAACAACAGTCAGACGTCTTAGAATACATTATCAGACGTCTGATTTGGGAATTAGACATCTGGAAAGTCTGTTTGAACCCTATATTGGTTTTCTAAGTATTCTACAGAAAACCTAAGTATCCTAGGGTTGTGCCGGTGTTCCTAGGACTACTGTTAGGGTTCTTTGAGGCTCTTTAACATGAAATATCTAAGGAAATAAAGAGCAACAAAAGAAATGAAAAATACAACAAGTACAAAAGAAGGAAATCTATCCTATTCTTCATTTCCTTCCATCTTCAATCTTTCGCTCCACGTGAACCTCCTCTGTTTTCCGTCAAGCTCCTCCAATCCGTCCTGGATGCGAGCTCGAGTTCCGTCTAAACACGTCTTCATTTGCAATTGACCTGAAATCTAGGACTCAAATTGCAAATGTTAAATAACACGTGTTTTGTTATCATCAAAACAAATGATCGTGGTGCTTTAGCACCAACAACTGAGTCCAATTGAACAGTGTGTGCTGAGATCAAGGCTCAATTGGACTCAATGAGTCCAATTGAATAGGCTGATGGAATTGACTAAGATCCAAGCCAATTAGGTTTAGTAAGGACCTAATTAAGTCCTTAGGGAGGTCTAGAGGTGGTGTACTAGGGTTAGGGCCCCTTAATTTAGGTTCCTATGGGGTTGGAATTGGATTTAGGGACCTAGAGATCCAAGATCAAGGCTTAAATCTCAAAACAGGAATTGGAAAGCAGTATCAGACGTCTAATTATAGAATCAGATGTCTTATACTCAAAAATCAGAAGTCCAGACTTGTTGTCTGGACGTCTAATCAGAGTCAGGAAGGATTTCGGGTTCTATTTTGGGTATTCTACAGAAATTGGACATCTGACAAAGTGTCTGGACGTCCAATAACACTGTAGAAGTGGGTTTGAAGTGTGCGGGAGTTGGCTAAGGGTCCTGGACGTCTTAAAACTTCTCTGGACATCTAGAGAAGGGTTGGAACTACGGTTTTAGGGCTTCCTAGTGTGTTGTGACCTAATCTAAGAGTGGCTAAGGCTTGGGGAAGTCTCTAGGCTATCCTAGGGCTAGGATGGACCTAAGCTCTTCACATTTTACTGCTTTATTTCTACTTAATAGAATAGAAAACCTTTAACCCCCTTACATTATTATTCCTACATCTAAACTAGGCCTTCTGCTCCAGCTCTGCTACAACTCCCGTTTTTCCTGATCCAGCTCCTGATCAGCTTATTCCCTGCAATCGACATAATGCACTTAATCAGCACATTATAACATTATTTTATGCATAGCTAAAGGAAAGCAGTAAAGATGCAGATAATGAGTATGCATGCATGAATAACCCT
Organism: Thalassia testudinum; assembly: GCA_037157565.1. Taxonomy (NCBI): domain Eukaryota; kingdom Viridiplantae; phylum Streptophyta; class Magnoliopsida; order Alismatales; family Hydrocharitaceae; genus Thalassia; species Thalassia testudinum. Next base: position 94,241,253 of record JAZHRO010000063.1, read on the forward strand.
AACTTATGCTAAGTCGTAGCCTAATTTAGGTCAATTAAGACCTATGATTGCTGCGCAATCAAGAGCCAAGTCAATGGAAGTGTTTGATCAGGCTTAATACCTGGGGCTTGATTTCTATGTCTCCGGCAGGAATCTGGATGTCGAGACGTTCCCCATAATTTGAAGGATCATAAAAATCCTTCAAGGGCTGAGCGCCATGCATTCTCTGGAACCATTCTTGCATTCTCTGCATTTGTTCCAACTGCCTTTGAAATACCTCTTGTGGATTCTGAGGCAGAAGAGGCTGTTGATCGGCCATGAGATCAATTTGGCCAAAATCCAATCTATGCCTCATAGAATACTCTAGTGGTCCTCCCAATCAAGGATTCAATGACCTCCTTCCCAGCATAAACTAGGAAAAGGTCGGAAGGATTGGGGATAAGAACCCTGCAGCACAACAAACAAGCCTATCCTTAATTGGGGTAGCCTAAGGATCTATAGACTCTCAGAATCTGCCTTAAGATTATAGACGATTTACTCTACTTACGTCCAATCAATCCAACCAGTTAGAAGGAGGGACTGGGGAGAAGGTTCTTCCTTCGGCTTGCGCCTCCGATTCCTAGTGTACCCCCCAGCCGCGGTCATTTGATGCTACTCTCCTAGCTAGACAACAGATTGATTAGTACAAACAGGTTAATCATAAACAATCTCAGACTGGACCCCAAAGAGTGAATCAGTCCTTAAGGCCAATGTCTACTTGATTTTATTTAGGCTTGAGATTGTAGTGCTTGTGGAATGTGGTGGGCCCTTAAGATCAATTGAGTATGTGCCCTTAATGGTCAATTGAGTATGTGTGAGTGTGTGCACAACCAAGGTTTTCAAGCAAGATTATTTTTGATGAGTGGATTTTAAGGTTCAAATCTTTCTTAAGTAGCTTTTAGGGTTTGGAATTAGGTTTAATTCAATCAAGTTCTGAGGCAAACCAGATTTTCAAGCATGGGTGAAGATCTTTTTCCTTTTGAAATCAAAAGGAAAGTGGAGTGCTTGATATTGACCTAAATTGAAAACCCTAAGGGGAAGCTACTTGGTGAGTTGATTTTAGGTTAAGTGGTGCAGCCCAAACAACTCAAACAATTAGGCAAGATTGCACCATTGAGTTAGGCACAAAAAATGATTAACCTAGATTGGTTTCTACTCTTTTATATGTTGATTTGCGTGTACCTGTTCCACAGATCAGAATCTGGTTGAGTAGACGAAAACCAATTAGTTTATGTGCCTTGAATGTGAGTGTATGTAGTGTGTATCTTGATTTACTCCACAAGAAATATCTTTTTGTTGATTTCTTTTTTATGCGAGTAATGTGAGTGGAAATCCAAGCAACCAAACTAACCCTAGTATTTATGCAAACACCTAGGTTAATTGGAGTTTGAATTAATGTGGTGAAATGGAATCTATGGAGGGGGAAGAATGGGGAGCACTTACAGTTGTCTTCAACTGTACTTTACTCTGATCTACCGTTTGAAGAATCCTTGTGAAGGTACCTGCAAAATAATAGACAAGAAGTAAAGCAAGTTAGAAAACAATAAAGTGCATGAAATGCAGAAATAAAATCGAAAATCATTGCCTCCCCAGCAATGGCACCAAAATGTTGATAGCGGAAGACTACGCGATCGAAGTTGGATTCAAAAAATTCGTTGTTGTTGTTCGATTTACGAAGAAATCCGTCAACAGATAAATTTATACCGAAACTCTAAGAATTCCAGGTTGAACACAGGGAGGCTACGTTGATCTAAAATCCGCGATTATATTTTTTTTTGTATTTTTGTTTGAAAATGGGATAATTACATTGGAATCAATATAAACAATAAGAGAGAGAGAAAGAGGGAGAGAGCAATCACTTGATATAATCAAAATGTTTTTACAACTAGAAAGTGGCAAATGATTACAATTTGAAAGTGGGAAATTCTATTTTAGAAAGTGATTGAAAAGAAGGGAGAGAAATGTTATCCTCCTCAATGAAAGCTTGGAGGACGAGCCAGACGGAGTGATGCCTGAAAGATGGAGGACTGAGCGGGAAGGAGGATGGAGTAGGAAGAAGCGGGAACGAGGCAGCACGTCATCGTCGTCGCGGGATCCACTTCCGGAATGGGGGCGAGAAAATTGGATTTGGCTCTAGAATAGCATCTCGAGTGTGGGATAACCTTTTCTTGAGCTTTGGAGAGGGAGAGAGGTGAAGGAAGGGATGAGGATTTCGTAGGGTATAGGTCTCCTTTTATAGTTGCAAGGATAGGGGGCAATTTGGTCATTTCATAATTATAACATTAAATGAGGGGGTCTTTAGTGACGGATTTAAGTGTCACTAAAGACCCCACGTCGCCGCAGCCTTGCGCGCGTGCCTGCCTCCTTGCCTGCCGGTGCATAACGCTCGTCCACATTCTCGAAATCTTATCCATCCGATTGTGAGATCGGATGGCTCAGATTGCTCCTTACGCGTGTCTTCTACTGCACCTAATCTCGCCCACGCATGCAATGGGGCATGCAGAAGCGCGTCATCATGTGCATGGCGATCCAAGGCTCCTCCATGCGCTACATCTCTGCTTCTTGCCCACTCGATCACCATCTGATGGTTGGATTGCACGCGCTTCTGCGCCCACGCCTGATTTGAGGCGCACTGCATTTTGAACGTGCACCTCGCGTCTCGCTCGTAGCAGCGTAACCATTGCGCTGCCTCCCCTTCTTTGTCACGCTTTTGTTTTAGGTGTGTGTGCTCACAGCAACGACCTAGATCTCGCCTCGCCAAGCCTTCAGAAGATGGGGAGCTGTGCTGCAGCCGATTTGGGCTACTGTGATGGTGCCACGTGGTGCCATCATGGCCGTCCATCTTTTGTGACATGTAGAAGGTGCCATGGATGTCGAATTAAGCCGATTTTCATGTCGTTAGGTTGCGATCATTGATCCGAACCCATCCGTATGATTGGATTTGTTGTCTGAAGTGTGGTTTGGCACCATCTTGGCCCTTGATCTTTAGGCTTCCTAGGTCTGTATCTGGTGCTACGAATATCCGATCAGGGCGATCTTGGAGTCGCTGAACTTCAATCGTCACCCTGATCAGATCCGTATGGTTGGATCTTCAATCCGAGGCCCCGATTAAAAGTCTCCCTATCCCTGACAATAAAAGGAGACAATTACTATACAATTTATACAATTTGACTTAAATGTATGATTATGCATGTTATGCAATATTTACAATGTATGATGCTAATATGACACTAAGAACATACATTAATAGACATTTTTGGCTATTTAGTTATATGCACATCAGTATCCATGAATAGCATTGACGTCTTCGTAGGCTGCCGACGTTTGAGATGTAAATTCATTAAGGGATACGCATTAAAATCATCATGTCGTGTGTGACCTTGATTCTATGGTGCCAAATTGAGATTATTCGTGGGGTCCTGATATGTGGGATCCTGTGAATACGGCGAAGATGCATCCTGAGTGAGTAAATTTACTTGAGCAAGTGGGGCTTGGTGTGCATAGGAAGATCTAAATGTAGCAGAATTTTCGACGAGTTTGGGTCAAGCTCGAATCAGTTCGTCCAGTTTCTTATCTAGTAGATCCACCATATCTAGCTTCTTGGTGATGATATCCATATCGGCTTGAGCAGATTCATCGTGAGCCTCATGGACACTAACCCGTTGTTGTCCAGGTCACTGGAATTGGTTCATTGACGTGACAGTCATTGAGTTCTTCGCTAAGGACTCAAACAACTAAAATGCATTATTTTCATCCTTTGAGAGGAAATTCCCACTACTAGATTCATCGGTTAGATACCAATGTGTGTCATCCAGCCCATGGTAAAAGATCTGAGCCAGGTGCCATTTGGGCACACCTTGGTGCGGGCATTTCTTGAGAAGGTTGTGAAATTGGTCCTAGGCATCATGCAACTTCTCCCCTAGTCCTTGGGAGAAAGTCGTAATCATGTGCCTCATTGCATTCATTCGACTGATCGGGAAGAACTTTTGGAGGAATTCACGTTGTAATTCCACCCATGTTCCAATTGGCCTCCCGATGGTCTTGAACCAATATGAAGCTTTATCCTTGAGGGAAAATGGAAAAGCTTCATGAGAATTATTCCCAGATCAACATTCCTGGGTCGGACCATTTCTACAATTTGACTCAAGTCCTTTATATGCTGGAAAGGATCCTCATTCGAGTTCCCATAAAATTAATTTTGTATTAAACTAATCACATTTGGCTTCAACTCGAATGCATCTCTACCTACAGGAATCCGAACTTGAGGTGCTAGAATCGGTGCCACCGGATTGTAGAAGTCCTGTAGTTCTCCTCGGGGTTGATGCTGCATCCTGTCTAATGTTGTCAAAATTCTGTCAATATTCTACTAATACCGTTCTTCTGATTCGACAACCTAGGCTTCTAGGCGAGCCATCGGGTCCAGATTTGCTGGATCCTAACCAGGTCCAGGTCCAGGGTTATCCATCTCGGCTAAACGAGTAGGAGAGGAAGGTAGATGAGAAGAAGGTCCGGGCAATGCGATGAATCACCTTTGCCTCCTTGGGATTGGCTCCCGAGGTCCAACTAATTGAGGTTTTAAGTGACCTCCTTCCTTGCATACACCAACCAACCCGGGTTGGTGTAGCCAAGCCACACAAAGCTAAGGCTTTGTCATTCAAGTTGTCCTTAAGATCGGGTGACCAAGTTTTTCATTAAGATTCTAATTATTGAAGAAAAATTTGTTATAAAATTGACTAAAAGTAATCCCAACCCCCCAAGCTAAGCCAGCCAATCTGTATGAGGGGACTAAGGGGAAGGTTCTTCCTTTAGCTTTTGCCTCCAGTTCCTTTGTACACCATAGACGCGGACATTTGACACTGCCCCATAGATACAATTATGGGTTCAACTGGGGTAGTTGTGATGACCTAGTAGTTCGATAACAAATGTAGGCTGATTAATGGATTTTACAAAATTTTGTTTGACCTTTTTCTTCAAATTGGTGTTTGGTGAGTGGTCCACAAGGTGACCTAGCTCACTGGCTAGCCACTAGACTTGATTAAGTCTAGGCTAGTCAAGTGTGGTCTCTAGATTGTAACCCTAAAAATTGAGTCCTAGGGTTTATGCAATAGCTAAGTGTTCAGGAGTACCACAATTCAAATTAAAAACATTTTCTACAGTACAATTTGAATTCAAATGATTTCAAATTTGACAGGAAGATTTCTTTTTTAATCAACCTTTTAAATAATATTTTTTTGAAATTTTTACTATTTCAAATGAATTAATTCAAATTTTTAATTATCAAGTGGTTAGATTTGGAATTTTGACCCCTTGTCGATTTTTTGATTTGAAACAGTATCAATTTAACTCCAAAAATTAAAAAAAAAAAGAAAATGAAAGCTAGTTTGATAATCTTTCAAACTCTAGCATTTTTAGTCAAATCAAATTTGTGTGCTACTCAAAATCTCTTTTTGAAAATAAAAAAATTTCAGATCTGAGTTAATTTGACCCCCTTTTATTTCGTAAATTTTCAAAAATTGCATAAATCGAATTTTTTCAAATGAAGGTGCCGTTTGAAAGCTGATTTGAAATATAGCTTCAACTCAAATTTCAAAATTTTTTAGATGATAAAATATTAAGTAATCAAATTTTGAAATTGCAAAAAAAAAAATCTAGCCGAATTTGAAGGAGTGGTGAAAAGGCTTTTGATAGGGTTTAAATTAAAAAATGATCCTTTTGCACAAAATGCCTTTTTTTTTCAATTTGTCAATTTTTTTCTCAAAACATTCTTTTTCAAAATTTTTTCAATTTTTTTTCTTTTTGGAGGGAAAATATTCAAATTTTTTCTTTATTTTTTCAAAAAGAAACTCTAACCTTAAGATTTAAAAGTAAACTTAAGTCTAAGATCTAATTTTTTTCCCTTTTTTTTATGAAAATATTAAATTTTTTTTTCTTTTCTTCAAAAATGAAATCTACCTGGCATTCAAAGGAAACCTAATCTAAGAGTATGATGTGTACCTAATTTCTTCACTTGTGCTTGATGTGTGCAGAGGCTCAGTTTGTCTTATTCCTGCACATCAAAAGCAAGTAGCAATAGATTTGATTCAAAATTGCATTGCCTCCCAGTGAACGATGCCATTTTTTCGGTAGTCATGAAATGCATATTTGATTCAAAAAAACATCATAGTATAGTGCGAATCACGATTCCAACAACAATTTAAATATCGAGATGGTGAGTCCCAATCGATCTCAAGGAGCCGTATGAAAACAAAATTGATTTTTATTTTAGAGTTCTTTACTTGCTTAGAATTAGACTCCAGTTTCCACAGTACAAGTGAAAGATGCGCCGATCGCATTGTTAACACGAAACATGTGCGTGCATCTGGTATATCACAAAAGTGAATGTGTGTGTTTGCGTTCTCATGACTTTTACTACATGATGGTGACTAGTAGACAATAAGTCTATCGCAAAATCATTCACATCCTCTAGAACCGACACTTTGTTGCAATCAAGTTTAGAGGAAGGCTTGTACATGAAAGATTGAAAACACTATTTCTCGATAACAGAAAAGTTATGCATGCATGGATCTAGGATAGATTATGCATGCATTCTTAGAGATGGAAGATTATTACTATCACTAGTAGATAATAATGCAAGAATTAAACATGAAGAACGTGAAAACTATCTAACAAAAATCAGGACATTGGAGGTGGTCTCCAATGGCTGTGTGGCTTGAGGTGGTGGGAGGGGAAAGAGGGGCGGCCAGGGTGGATGGCCCACCTCTTGAGAGGGTGGTGGAGGTGCTCTAGCTCTTGGACGTGTAGATGGTGATGATGTAAGTGATGGAGCTCATGGATGAAGTGATGAGTGGAGGTGGTATCCAAGATCTAAATTGGGTGCATGGCCATCCAAGAGGGTCTTTAAATAGGCCAAGGGGTGGCTCATCTAGAGAAGTGTGGAATTCTCTAGAAGAGCTCCCAAGGTGGCCATCCAACTCATTTGAAGTGTGTCTTCTAGATCCACTTTTCATGGGAAGGAGTTGTGGACTCCTTGAAAGACTATTTTTAGCCTTTTAAGGTGGCGCCACTTGGGAGGCCATTCTAGAGAATTCTAGAGTGGGTGGCCAAGTGGTAGTGTGTCTGTGTGTGTGTACGTGAGTATGGGTAATGGCTAGGTGGTTTAGGTCAAGTCCTATAGGTTTAGGCAATTAGGTTTAGGTAGGTCTGTAGAAGTAGGTTTATAAACCCTAATACTAATGTGATAAGTGCAATTAAACTCACTATAAGTTTAATTGAGTGGATGTGTGTGTAATTCGGAGAGAAAGTACCCAATTAGGTCAGGCTTAAGTTAATTGGACTCTCACTGAGTCCAATTGGACTTGTGTTGGTTGAGGCTTGAAATCAATTGGACTCTATGAGTCCAATTGACTAGGTGGAATGTAATTGATTAGATCCAAGTCAATTGGGTTTGGTGAGAACCTAATTAGGTTCTTAGGAGGGTCTTAGGGTAGTGTACTAGGCTTAGGACACCTTAATTTAGGTTCGCTAGGGTTAGGATTTGGTTTAGGGTCATAAGAAATTAAGATCTAGGCTTGATTTCAAAAACATCATTTGGAGAGGGGTTCTAGACGTCTGATTTAGTAATCAGATGACTTATACTTCAAAATTAGAAGTCTAAGTCTCTAGTCTAGATGCCCAATGTTGAGTCAGGGTGAAGTTGAGGTTCTGTCTTGGATTTCAGTAGAAATTGGACATCTGACACCTTGTTTGGACATCCAATATTTTAGTAGAATGGGTTCTAGGTTTGCGGGTGGTGTCTAAGGGTTCTCAACGTCCAACAACCTACCTAGACGTCTAGATATAGGCTGGAAGATGAGTTTTAAGGTATTCTAGGCTAGGGTGACCTAATCTAAGGGTGGTTAGGGTTAGGAAGGTCTCTAGGGCTATTCTAAGGCTAGAAAAGATCCTCTGTTCTTCATAATTTAACTCATGCATTAAAATTCTACTAATAAGGTAGTATGCCTCTTCCCTACATTATGTCTTCATCTTTATTCTAAGGCTTTTGCTCCAGCTCTGCTGCAGCTTTGGCTTCTTCCCTTCTTTAGATCCAGCTTCAGGCCATCTTTTGAGCTTCTTATTTCCTACAAACCAAATAGTACCCTAATCAGTACATTATTGCATTATTTCATGAATATTTAAGTAAAGCAGGAAAGATGCAATGTATGCTATTTATGCATGAATTACTCTACAATTATGCCAAGTTCTAACTTAATTCAGGTAATTTAAGTCCTATGATTGCTACACAATCACTCACCCCATGGTGACTAGTAGAGGAGGATCCATACTTGAGATTGTCTGATAGGTCAACCTGGCGATGAGGGGTATACACCCATGGGCATATGTTACCACGTATCCCTTTATAGAGGAAGTGATAATTGCCCCTTTGCCAGAAAGGTTCAAGCATCTCACCCTGGTGCAATATGACGGGACATCTGATCCCAATAGCTTTGTGGGAGCTACTGTCAGATGATGCTCATTCATGGTTGTCCTAATGGGGCACTCTATGGGATATTCCCATCACATCTCTCTGGCATGGCTCATGAATGATTCAATGAACTACCGGCAGGGCAAATTGCTTGTTTCCAGGAGCTAGCCGACAAATTCTGCAAATACTTTGTGGGACAACAGTGGGTGATAGACAACCCCAAAAGGTTGTCGGAGGTTCGGCAGTGAAGATTTGAGTCTTTTTGGTCCTATCTTGATCGGTTTAACGCTCAATACTTTAAATGCAAAGGGCCCCACGATGCAATTGCCATACAGTATTTTAAATTAGTCCTGCTGACTTAGAGGTTCTTGTAAGATATTGATGATTTTTCGTCGAGGGACATGGCAGAGTTATGGAATTGAGCTACGAGGTTCGTGGAATAAGATTATTCATTTCGCTCTCATTGCCACTTAGTTGACAGATATGGGGACGATCGTTATTCTCCTAACGAGAAGAAAGTAATGGGGGAGCCTAGCTACCCCCATATCTATACGTGGCATTGGTCACTTCAACAAGCAAAAGGGAAGCTTCCAAGACCAAAGAGAGAGGTCAAACAAAGGATGAAATAATGGTCCTTGCCAGCCTAGGTGAAACTTTTTTGAAGAATACACTCCCTTGGTCATGAATTAGGTAGATGTATTGGTAGAAGTATGGTCAACTAATAAGGACCTCCTACCACTGTCGAAGCCTTTGAAAAAGAAGGCTAACTTGGGGCCTTACTATAAATATCATCAAGTTTGAGGGCATGCCACTGAAGACTATCGAGATCTACATGACCAGTTACCAGATTGAGTCTCAGATCCAGCACGGTAACTTGGCACATTTCCTGAAAAGAAATAAGGTCAAGATAAGGGTAAACGACCCACAGAGGGTTCAGAGGATTACCACAGAGAGAAGCTTCAGTAGCTTCGGGGGGTGAATGTGGTGTTTATAGAAAATCAAGAGGTGAGTGAACCCATTACACCCCTGGTGGAGTAGGGAATATCTCCACAGCTTCCCCCTCTTGAGTATCACTGGCAAGTCTTGGCAGCAATGGCAGCATGACCTCAGGACGTTCATTCACCCCCTCAAGTTCCAAAAATCGATGGAGTAGAGGTCATTTTTGGGGTCAACGCTACACCCAATAAACAAATCACTCATGCTGAGGGGCCCCCTAGAGACATATACCCTACCCTCCAATGGGTGGAGAGAAGCACTGTTAAGCAGGCTGCTTGGAAGGTTTTCTCCACATTACTAGATATGATAGATCACACAGATCTGCTTCTAGTGAGTCTCTTGCTAGTAGGACCACTCCAGCCAAGACTCCTAGTGGATAAGGGCAGTGTAGTCGACGTTCTATTTCTTAAAATGCTGCTAAAATTAGGGTTCAAAGAAGCACACCTTCCTTGTTTAACCATCCAGTTGTTGGATTTGGGAATCATAAGGTGATGCCCAAGGGTAAGATTAACATGTCAATGTCCATATGCGATGGAGATAAACACCTTAATCGAACAACCACATTTATTGTAGTCGGCCTGGTGGCAACATTTGATGGCATCGTAGGATGCCCAACAACTCATGTCGTCTGAGTAATCCCCTCATCATTTTTCCAATCCATGCTTTTTCACATGCCTTAGGGGTGAGAATAGTACATGGAAAACAAACTGCCTAATGCGAATGTATTTGCTTGGTCCGTTAATGACTTGCTGGGAGTTGATCCTTTATTGATCAAACAATGCATCAATGTTCAGCCTGGATCCCGAGTAGTCAAGCAAACCCACCTGCATAAATCTGTAAAGCAATGGCAGGTAGCTGAGCTGAAGTAAACAAATTTCTAGAAGTAGGATTCATCGAGAAATTTGTATACCCTGCATGGTTATCAAATGTAATTATGGTCAAAAAAGCAAGTGGAAAGTGGTAGATGTGCGTCGATTTCACGAACTTGAATGAAGCCTTCCCTAAAAACTAGTTTCCTCTGCCAAGGATCGACACCCTCGTAGATTCATGCAGCAGCTAGTCTCACATGTCTTTCTTGGACGTTTATAGTGGCTATTGATGAGAGCCTCATCATGAGCCATAACTAGCTCATTTTGACCCACTAAAGAGAATAAAAGCTCCTGCATAACTTAGAAGAGGGCTTAATTGGAGAAATAAGTGTTCTGAGAAGAAAACATGAAATAAAGGTTAAAATCGTAATTGTACCATTGCAGTACATAAACAGGATTTCTTAGAGACAAAACATATGTCAAATGGTCTGAATAAGATAAAAATTTTGTTGATTCAATCAGAAATGAGTTCACGTGCAATCCAGGAATTAAATGACATCTAGTAAACCTAAAACAGACCCTCTTAATTCAACAAGGTTCCAGTCAAAATAAAAATCAAATAAACCCTCTAAAATTCATGGAAAAATATCCCCTAGGGTTTAGAACATTCAATTTGGCCTTTGGAACCTAGTTTGACCTAGATTAGGGTCCTAGCTCATCAATTTACCTAATTTGGGTTTTTATGCAAAATGTCTAGTCAAACGTGGTCAAACCTAAAATCAAACTTCACCATTGGATTCCTTAGGTCCAAATTAGGTTTGTACCAAAATTTGGACCTAAGGGGAGGTCATCTTGACCTACTTTGCAATTTAGTACTCCCAATCACATTTTGGTCCCTATCTTTTGAAAGCCATTGCATACACCCACCTAACTTCCTCGCCACTCTTACAAGCAGGTCCCTCCACCATTATTCGGGAGAGATCCTACTCCGGCGAGGAATAGAGAGGGAATACTCTCTGATTCCTCAGAGATCTCCTCCCAAATTTAGAAGGGAGATTCTCTGAGGAATTCCCTTTCATCTGAACTCAATCCTGATCCCAGAATTGCACCCAATCTCTCGTGCAAGCGCACAAGAGATTTGGGTCTCTTAACTACCTTCCATCTCCGGCGAGACATCGGTGGTAGAAGGCTTGCCCTCCACGCACCAGAAGCTCGACCAGCACCTATAAATTAACCCCCAACTCCGGTCGCACCTCCTCAGCTCGACTTGGCTGGAATTCTACCTCAATTTCCTCTTTTTCCCCTTCGGCCAAGGGATCCAGCGAGCTCCGGCGAGCCCCCGTACTCTTCCTCGTCGCTCTCCCATAAAACCAGTGGCAGAGCCGTCCTCCACATCCTCCTCCTCCGCGTCGTGTAACACCTGCGCGCGCTTCCCTCTCCGTCGTCGCCGCCGTCGTCCTCCACTGGACGTTCACTTCTTCGGTGACAGCAGGTATTGCTAGCCGCCTTCTTGCCCCCTTCGTCCCTTGAGTTAGGTTAGAATTGCTCTGCTCTATCTCCTCTTTCATTTCCCTCATCTTATTTCACCAAACGCCCCTCGACCGCCGCTGTCCGCCACCATCTTCTTCACTCCGGCCACCCTCCGGTGAGACGCTCCCATCACTCCGCAGCCCCACACATCTCGCCGACCACCGCATAACCTCCGCCTCACCTCACTGAACATCCTCCACTCATCCACAGACCCTTTACACCACCACAACAGCCCCCTGACCAAACCCATCTGGCCGGCCATAGGGTAACCTTGGCACGCATGCCTAGGCCACCCCGCGGCCTGCCACTTAGTGCCTCACCTTCTCCGTGACACGGCGAAGGTGCTCCTGTGGTCTGATTAAGCCGTAAGGCCCTTTTTGTGTCATGCAGGTTTTGAGCTCCGGCTGCCATTAGCGGTGACTCGAGGAAGCTGCTTGCTTGCTCTAGGTTCCTAGATTCAGGGTTCCAGGTGTAGGAAACTTGGGAGGGTCTTGTGAATCCAGTCGTCCCAGCAAGTGACGCCACAAAGCCTGTAGTTGTGGCAATTGGAGGCACGGTTTGCTGTAGGCATGCGAGAAAGAGCGGTGGGCATTAGTCCCACCTCGGTAAGCTGTAAAGCTCGTGAGTCCTTTAAATTGAATTTGTGTTATTGCCCTGTCGCCTCCGATAACACTTGGGGTGAGGTCCCTCACCTATACTCACCGCCTCGTCGGTGAGCTCACCACACGGATCTGGCGACCCGACCCGACACCCTCCTGAGCACTCCTCACGCACCACGCCCACGTCGGTGCGCCTGGACCCGGGCGCGTGACTTGACCCGTTTACCCGGCTCTGGGAGAGCGTGTTGAAGAGTGATATACATAGAGAGAGAGACGCGGGTGTGGGTAGAGGGATAGGTTTTGCTCCTCTTTGGTTTGTGCAGGGAAGGTAGAAGGGAGAAGCGAAGCTGACGCTTAGCCGTTGCTAGCAAAGGAAAAGAAGAAGAAGGAAGGAATCCTTCACAGAGGAAAAAGAGAAAGGCAAGGCAGAGGGAAGAGGCGAAGGAGAAAAAGAGAAGAGGAACTGAAGAAGAAATAAAGAAAGGTAAAGACAAGCAGAAGAAGAAGAGAAGCTAAAGGCAAGGGAAGCAGAACCAAGGAAGGAAGAAGAAGAGAAAGCAGAGCCAAAGAGAAGAAGATCCATAGAGAAAAGAAGGAGAAAGATACAGCAGGAGAAGGAAGAAGCAAGGCAGAAGGCAGAGGAAAATAAGAAGAAAGAAGCAAGGCAACTGCAGAGAAGAAAGAAGAAGCACAAAGAAGAAAGGAAGAAAGTCAGAAGAAGAAGAATAAGAACATATTTTTAAGACGTCTGATCCCATGATCAGACATCCAAATTTCTTACTTTTGCCACAACTGACTTTCAAACTCATGCATTTATATATTTTGAATTAAGTTTTGAGTAATTAAGTGTTCAATTACATTCTTGAGATTAGCAATAAATTCCAATTGCTCCCTGTGTTCGACCTCGGATACTTAGGTTTTCGAGTAATAAACTTTTATTTGTTGACAATGCTTGATCACCTATACTACGATATAACTACTTGTTAAAACACGATCAAGACACGTCAACAGCTACCATCAGATAAGTTTAGCTCCTACAGATAGACCGCGTACCTCATTTATAACCGATAGGGGTCTCTTTCAATACAGGGTTGTGCCTTTGATTTGAAAATGCTGAAGCAACTTACCAGTGGCTTGTAAATATGATTTTTTCTCATTTAATTAGAAAATCATTTGAGGTGTATATTGATGACATGTTAGTAAAGGGATTAAATTTCCCTCAACATCTAGTGAACCTCACTGAGGTATTCCATGTCTTGAATAACACCCAGCTCTACCTAAACCTTGAGAAGTGCATCTTTAGCATTTCTTCATGAAAATTTTTAGGATTCTTAGTCTTTAATCGTGGCATAGAAGCCAACTCGATAGAATCCAACCTGTCATGGCCTTGATGCCACTGACTACCCTGAAGGGAATACAGTCGTTAGTCAGTAAAATTAACTCTTTAGGCCATTTTTTATCATGATCTTCCAACAAATGACTTCCATTTTTTGAGTGCATTAAGATGGGTAGAGGTTATACAATAGCGCATTGGACCCCCAGTGTCAGAAAGCTCTAGAGGAAGTGAAAAATTCCCTTCAGTGCCCTTCAATTTTAACGACTCCTATGACTGGGGAATCTTTTTTCCACTATCTAGCTATTTCCATGACGGCCATTAGTGCTATCTTATTATGTGATCGCAAAGGAATACAACGACCAGTATATTTTGTCAGCAAAACATATCAGGGTACAGAGGCTAAATATACTGTAATCGAAAAGCTTGGGCATGCACTAGTGATCGCCACCAGGAAATTACACCCTTATTTTCAGGCCCATTCAATAATAGTTTTATTTGACTTTCCTTTGCGTCAAATGTTACATAGTCCAACAGGCTCTACCAGACAAATAAAGTGGGCTACGGAATTGGTGGAATTTGACATCCAATACCATCCAAGGAAGTCAATAAAGGGCCAAGTCTTGGTTGATTTCGTAGTCGAGTTTACAAATCCAGATACATGTCTCATCTTGCCTTGGAAATTATATGTAGATGGATCTTCTATGGCAGCTGGATCTAGGGTAGGTGTAGCTTTGACCACCTTAGACGGTACCACTCATAAATATGCAATCAAATTGATTTTCCTCGCCTCAAACAATATGGCTAAATATGAGGCCCTCCTAGCCAACATTTGTTGGAAATGTGAAATCACGATTTGATTTAAAATGCATCGTAGTAAAGTTGCGAAATCCATTTTCAACAACAATTTTAATGAGACTAGGTGAGTCTCGGTCGATTTTAGGGAGGCGTGATATTTTTGTGAGTTTGATTCTATTTTTTTCTCTATTCATTTGGAATTATAGTCCCGTGCTTAAGGTACAAATATACGAGTCACCGGTCTCATTGTTTACACATAAAATATGTGCATGAGTTAAATAAAGAATGAACATGAAAGTATGTGTCTCGGTGCGCATGACTTTAACTACTTGATGGTGACTAACAGAAAACTCGTTTATCGTTAAATCCTCGATATCCTCTGGAACCGACATTTTATTTGCATGAAAGAAAGATGACGATCCAAATAGAGATAACAGACAGTCATTATTTCATTGAATCAAGTCATCAAGGTTTTACAATCGATTCTAAAGGAATGCATGTACATGGAATTGAAAATCATTGAAATCTATGCTAATAGAAAAGAGATACATTCATTGATCTCAAGGAGAATATGTGTGCACTCTAGGAGATAGACAATACTATGCTGTTAGAAGAAAATAATGCAAGAAATTAAACTATGAAGAATGACTATCACTATGGGAAAATAGGCACCAGAGGCGGTCTCTAATGGTCGTGTGTGGCTTGAGGTGGTAGGAGGGAAGGAGGGATGGCCAAGGTGGGTGGTCAGCCTCTTGAGAGGTGGTGGAGGTTCATACTCTTGGACGTGTAAGTGGTGGTGCTTGTGAAGGAGGGAGCTCACCAATGAAAATGGAGGTGGAGGTGGTGGCGACCAAGAACATGTAGATAGCTCCCTTGGGTGACAACCTTAGGTAGTCTTTTATAGACATGGAAGACCTAAGGTAGGCATTGGAGAGAAGCCTCTAGAAGGGCTTAGGTGGTGGCTAATTTGGGAAAGGAGTGGGTCTTCTTAGATCCACAATTTGTGGATCTAAGTGGACTTGCTATACTTAGGGTTTTAGGTTTTTTCCAAGTGGCGCCACCTATGTATGGATGCCAACTTTGCGTGGGTGTGTGTGCATTCCACTTAGGTGGTCAAGTGGACCACTTAGGTGGCCCCCAAGTTAGGTCTAGGTAGGGTCCTATAGGTCTAGGTAATTGGGTCTAAGTAGGTTTCTAAAAATAGGTTCACATGAGCTATTGCTAAGGTAATAGATCCAATTAAACCTAACACATGTTTAATTGGATCAATGTTGTTAGGATCTAAAGATACAATTGGCTATGCGCACAAACACTCAAGCACAATGTTAGTAATAACAAGAAAGATTTGCACAAACAATTCAAATCACAAAGGACACAAAATGTATAGTGGTTCCCCTCCCTTGGTTACTCCACTACCTAAGCCTCCCAACTTAGGGTTTTTAACCTGATTCCCTCAACCCTGAGGGAATCAATTTACTAAATCGAGATAATAACGGGTTACCTCAACCCAAGTACAATAATGGGTTTGTTATAACCCAATGAGCAACAAGCTCAAAATACAAATAAGAACTGGTGTAAGAAAGAGAACTCTTACACCAAGAATTCTTATGCCTCCCAACAATAATTAAAATGAATACCAATTTGAGAGCCTAGGATGGACGTGAATGGATTCGTAGATGCGTGAGAAAAAAAACGTCATTGAGCTTGCAAGAATGTAGAGAGAGTGAATGGCAAGCTTCTTTCTCTCTTGGTGAAAATTTGAAATATAACTCTAGGAATTTTTCTTCTCTTTTCTTATGTGCAATCTAAGGGCCCAAGGGTTTATTTATAGAGTTAGGACCTAGTTGGGATGTCTACTAGACGCTGGGGTTTAAATCCCAATATTCATATAGCCAAAATTAATTTTCTAGCCATTTAGTTTTGAGCCAACGGCTACCTGGTACCGGTACTAAAGTATGGGTATCGGTACTCGTTGCTTCCAGATTTGGGTTTCAAACTATTAATACAAATCTATAACCCACTTGTACCGATATTGATCATTATTATCGGTACTCGTTACCTCCAATACTGGTACTGATCATGAGTACCGGTACTCGTAGGGTACAGGTTTGTTTCTATGAAAAAACTCAAACCTGTAACTCACATGTACCGATACTAAACTTTAGTACTGATACTTGTGGGTTAACAAGTATCTTTTTTAAGTGATTTAATCAATTACATTCCTTGAAAATGATCGCAATATTCATCCTAATTTATCTCTAATTATTTTTACGATCTAAGTTATATTGCTTTATTAAGAGGCATACATTCTATAACTAAAAAACTAAACTAAAAAAATGAAGGTCGAAGATGATCTTCTTCTCCTCGAGTCATCCTTGTCATCTTGCCTCCTTGTCATCATCTTCTCTTTCTCATCATCATGCCTCCATCACTTCCTGTTTGCCTTGATCTTCACCTAAAGCTGAAAAGAACTCAATTGCAAACATTAATTCATAATAATTTTGTTAACACTAAAACAAGATGTGGAACAAGGTTCCAACAATCTCCCCTTTTTTGATGTTGACAAAACTATCTTGTAAATAGATATACTAAAGACAAGATTATTTTTAGTAATGTTATGTTAAGAAAAAATAAACTATTTAATCCTCCCCCTTAATGTGTGCTCCCCCTGAAAATATTACTATTTGCCCTTTATTTTTCTCCCCGTTTTTGTCAACCATCAAAAAATGAAAGGGTAAAGAATATCATACCATAAAATTTACCAATAGTAAAATGATGAATGTGGGTACCAAGCTCTGTTATGCCATCGTTCTTGGTTTTCATTCAACTTATAGAAAGGTTGAAATGTTCCGTTATGTGCCTTGAACACCCACTGATCTCTTTGATCTATTCCTGTAAAATAGTGTAAAATTTCTTTCCTAGGTACCCATTTTCTTGTGGGTTCTTTCAAGTTAGTACCTTTCAAACCTTGAGATTTATATATCTCTTTTGTGTTAGATCTATAACTCTTAGGATTTTTGGCCTTTTGGTACATCCATGCATGCCTATGTGCATGTGATTTAGTATGTGTGTTCTTTTTATTCTAAAATTTTGATTTTATAGCTTCACAAAATTTAGCATTTAACCTAGTTGTTGTTTTGAGATTATTTAAAGTACCTTCAAAGTGCCCATAAATATCTTCTAATTCTACAATCTTTGCATGCAACTGATTGTTAGTCTCTTTTGACATTTCTAGTTCTATTTCTAAACATGATTTATCTATTTCTAATGTTTGATAATTATTCTTTAAAACCTTATTTTCCTTTTTAAATAACCTAGCTTTATGATATAGTTCTTCATAAGCTTCTAATAATTCTTTAAAAGAAAAATCAGGGTTTACCTCATTGTCTGTATCTTCCATAGTTGCTGCCAAATATAGATGAGCGATCTCGTCATCATCCGATTCGCTAGAGTCAGTGTAAATGTCAGAGTCGCTATCATCCCATGTTGCTTTTAAAGCTCTCCTCTTCTTCTTGACTTCTTTTATGTCTTTCCTTTTGTCTTCCTTCTTATTCATAGGGCAATCCTTCCTCAAGTGCCCCTTTCTCTTGCACTCATAACAAATAACATTTGTTGAAACTTTATTGATTTTCTTACCTTGCTTTTGAAGAAATCTCTAAAACTTCCTTGTAAGTATCTCCATCTCTTCATCTTCGGATTCCGAGGTTGTTGAGTCCGAATCCTCTTTAATTACTCTAAAAGCAATATTCTTCCTTTTGCTAGATATCTTCTCCTCCTCGTTCTTCTTCATGTTTTCTAGTTGGACTTCGTAAGCCATAATGCTACCAACTAAATCATCCAAGGGGAGAGTAGAGAGGTCCTTTGCCTTTTGGATGGCTGTAGTTTTTGGAGACCAATCACTTGTAAGAGATCTTAAGATCTTCCGTACAAGCTGCTCTTTCGTGAACTTCACTCCAAGGTTCTTTAGGGGGTTAACTATTTCCCCAAACCTTGTGCACATGTCTTTGATCGTTTCTCGTTTGGTCATCCTGAAACACTCATAATTTTCAATTAGAATTAAGATACGAGTTTCCTTTACCTTGTTTGTACCTTCGTAGGTGACCTTGAGAGTGTTCCAAATTTCGTATGCGAATACGCACGCCGAAATTCGGTTGAACTCTTCCCTTGACAACACACAATAAAGTGCGTTCATCGCCTTTGCGTTGCCCATGATCCTTTTCTTTTGATTCGTTGTCCACGCTACTCCTTGTGGCTCCGGATCCGAGTACTTCTCCTGAATGAGGGTCCAAGCCTCCTCATCCATTGCTTTGAGAAAGACTTGCATCCTCCTCTTCCAATACCCGAAGTCCATCCCATCGAAATAGGGAGGACGAGTAGAAGAATGTCCTTCGGTGCGCCTTGAGAATGATGCCATTGTGAGAGAGAATGATTACTTCTTTTATTCGCGACCTGCTCTGATACCACCTGTTAGGATCTAAAGATACGATTGGCTATGCGCACAAACACTCAAGCATAATGTTAGTAATAACAAGAAAGATTTGCACAAACAATTCAAACCACAAAGGACACAAAATGTATAGTGATTCCCCTTCCTTGGGTACTCCACTACCTAAACCTCCCAGCTTAGGATTTTTAACCCGATTCCCTCAACCTTTAGGGAATCAATTTACTAAACCAAGGTAATTAATGTGTTACCTCAACTCAAGTACAATAATGGGTTTGTTACAACCCAACGGGCAACAAGCTCAAAATACAAATAAGAACTGGTGTAAGAAAGAGAACTCTTACGACAAGAATTCCTATACCTCCCAACAATAATTAAAATGAATGCCAATTTCAGAGCCTAGGATGGACGTGAATCGCTTCGTAGATACGTGAGAAAAAAATACGTCGTTGAGCTTGCTCAGAGAGAGTGAATGGCAAGCTTCTTCTTTCTCTCTTGAAAATATGGTGGAAATTTAAAATATAGCTCTAGGAATTTTTCTTCTCTTTTCTTAGTGCAAACTAAGGGTCCAAGGGTTTATTTATAGAGTTAGGATCTAGTTGGGACATCTACTAGGCATTGGGGTTTAAATCCCAACGTTCATATAGCCAAAATTAATTTTCTAACTGTTCAGTTTTGAGCCAACGGTTACCTGATACTAGTACTAAAGTATGGGTATCGGTATTCATTACTTCCAGATTTGGGTTCCAATCTCTTAACATAAATCTGTAAACTTGTATCGGTCCTGATCATTATTACCGGTACTCGTTACCTCTAGTACCAGTTCTGATCATGAGTACCGGTACTCGCAAGGTACAAGTTTGTTTCTATAAAAAAACCCGAACCTGTAACTCACATGTACCGATACTAAACTTTAGTACTAGTACTTGTAGGTTAACAAGTATCTTTTTTAAGTGATTTAATCAATTATGTTCTTTGAAAATGATCGCAATATTAATCCTAATTTATCTCTAATTATTTTTACGATCTAAGTTATATTCCTTTGTTAAGAGGCATATATTCTATAAATAAAAAACTAAACTAAAAAAATAAAGGTTGAGGATGGTCTTCTTCTCCTTGACTCATCCTTGTCATCTTGCCTCCTCCTTGTCATCATCTTCTCTTTCTCATCATCATGCCTCCATCACTTCCTGTTTGCCTTGATCTTCGCCTAAATCTGAAAAGAACTCAATTGCAAACATTAATTCATAATAATTTTGTTAACACCAAAACAAGATGTGGAACAAAGTTCCAACAAATGTGTGTGTAATTGGGAGAGAAAATTCCCAATTAGGTTAGGTATGGGTCAATTGGTCTCTGACTAAGTCCAATTAGACTTGCACGGGTTGAGAATTATGCTTAATTGGACTCTTTGAGTCCAATTAACTAGGTAGAGTGTAATTGACTTCACCTGAGTCAGTTAGGCTTAGTGAGAACCAAGTTGGGTTCTTAGAAGGGTCTTAGGATAGTGTATTAGGCTTATGGTACCTTAAATTAGGTCTCCTACGGTGTAGGGTAGGGTTTCTAGGCGTTAAGGAGCAAGATCTATCTTTAAATCCAAAATCAACAACTGAAGAAGGCTTCCAGACATTTGATCAGAAGACCAGATGACCTATACTTCAGAAGTAGAAGTCTGATCTTGAGTTTGGACATCTAATACTGAGTCAGTATTGGATTCAGGGTTCTATCTTGGGTTTCTGTAGAGACTGGATGTCCAGCACACTGTTTGGACATTTAGAGGTGGGCTGGAAAGTGGTTTTTAGTTGTTTTAGGCTAAAATGACCTAATGAGAGGGTGGCTAAGGTATGGGAAGGTTGCTAGGGTTATCCTAAGGGCTAGGGATATGTGTGGGGATGTCTTATGTTCTTCATAGTTTAATTCTAATATTAAATCCCTACAGGTAGTATAGTATACCTCTCTCATACTCTCTGTCTTCATCTTATTTACAGTTTTTTTCCAGGTTTCTGTTCGAGCTCTATTGTAGCTCTGACCTTTATCTAGCTTTAGGTTATCTTCCTAAGCTCCTTATTTCCTGAAACCAAATAATTCACCAATTAGTACAAAAAGTTGGTATTATTTCATAAATATCTATGTAAAGCAGTAAATATGCAAAGTATGCAATTAATGCATGAATTAATCCTAAGTTATGTTAAGATCTAACTCAATTTAGGTCAATTAAGTCCTATGATTGCTGTGCAATCATACCCCCATGCCTAAATCTTACTAGTTCCTAGCAAATGCAAGACTAAATGAAAGTGTATGACTAAGTTATTTACAATTTGGTCCCTAAAAAACTTTTTATTCTTTTTATCAGGGGCTTAACTAAAGATTTCCCTTTCGTTTGCATCCAAAAATCTAGAACTCCAGATAACGTGAAGGTGTAGAGATAGTAGCTTAAGCAATGGATCCAAGTGAAAAACCAATCCTTATCCAAAATCCATACTTGACCCTTAGTAATAATTCTATTGAGATAGGCATACTTCTTCCCTCAGGGATATGTAACAAATGATCTGTGATTTTACCTCAGCTTTTAGCTTAGGTAGAAGACGTCTGAGTCAAGTAGTTTTATATTTGGTGGCTCACACTCATCTGGTGCTACATATAATCTAGTACTAAAGACTCTAAATTTCCATATTATTAAACAAATCAACCTAGTGGCATGCTAAAAAACTGTGCTTTCTTTGGTTCCTTTATACTCACTCCCTCACTTTTTCTTCTCTTTTCTTATTTTTCTTTTTCCTTTCGAGCTCACAAGCTCACCAGATTTTGTAAATGTATTCAATAGTTGGTGGTATCACATGGCATTAACACTTCAATTAAAGTTTTGGTAACCCTATAACTAAGTCAGAATTCCTTAGCTAGTATTTGGGCAGTCAGAAATACAACAAAACTAGGTCAGGGCCATGTTTGGTGGATCGCAATAGCAATGGGTATTGTTGCCTCAATGTAATTGACTCAAAATGAAATAAACATAATTATGACTCCACTTTTTTTGAGACTTTTTCTCGTTTTCTTTTTTTCTATTTTTTTCACATATATATTTTTTCTTCATTTTTCTTTTTCTTTTCTCATATCTATTAACACAACGCAATACAACATAACACACAAATTTTTATTCACGAGGCATTATTGGGGATTGGTGATGTTCAAGAGGATATCAGGTGGCTTATTAGGTGGAAGTGCTTACTCTCAACACTAAGAAAGGAACGGATAGGATGGTGTATTTTCTAACCTTTGATACTAATACCCTCCTTCAATCGAGGATTCCATAAAGGACAGTCGTAACTATCCACCTTAGTCATAGTTTTATTAGAACTTGATCTCTATGTATTCGCCTTATTTAGTGGCTCTAAAAAATTCTCACAGAAAATTCACACGCAGGAATCGAGAGCGAAAACTATGCCTAACTCCAAGTGTCATTCTCCAATTATCCAGAAACTAAGAGTCCCTGCACTAGACTTAGAGTACCAGTAGACACTTTATTCTCACCTCACAAATGTTCGGTGGATCTAATGGAAAATAGTTTGCCTAACTACCTAACCACTGTCCAAGGGTTTAGGAAAAGAAGTAATGCTTCTTCTCAACAAACTAAAGATGTCTATTGGTCTTCATAATGGATCCATTGCAAAATCTACATGTAAGTGAAAAAATTGTATTGGATTCTAAATTAAGGAATCAACTCAAGAATACAATCCTTAATAAAGCCTCTTGATAAAAATCTTTTATTCATGGATGCAATATATATAAATGCTATGTACAAGTAACCTCTCATGGTTGTACTTCAAAATTTTCCCATATTTGGGTTACTTTTAGCTTGGTCCTAAATTTAGAACAAAAAGGCGAGCGGATGAGTCAGAAGTGGCTGTTGCAGACGATTTCTAGCTCCAATGCGAACATTGGAGATGGAGTTGATTATTCATAAATTAAGGACCCGAAAGTGCAATTAGCATGCTGCTCAAAGGTTTTTCTAAGTGTTGGCAAAAAAATTTTCATTTTACGTGTACTACCCCCCCATGCCTACTTTCTTGCATGTCCTTATGCATGAATATAAGGAAAATAATTATGAGAGAGGGGATAACAAGGATAGAAATCACCTGGAATTGCTCCTAAATTTTTCTTTTAGCATAAGCCAACATCATGACAGGAAACAAAATATGTAGGAAAATATTCAAAAATAAAAGATGCTATGTATAAAAGGGTATCTAAAAACATATGTATAAGTGTTGAGTTTAACGTCTCCAGCTAGGCGAAAACTCAATTACACGCCCTCGGTAAAATGGATTATTTCATCAGCAGGAGTAGGTTCCTCAGCCATAAATGGCTTGAGGCACTGGCCATTTACCGTAGAAACATGCCCAGATTTTGGGTCCATGATTTGGACAGCCCCATTAGAATAGGGGTGAATCACAAGATATGACCCAATCCACTTAGACTTGAGCTTACCTGCAAAGAATTTGAGTCTAGAATCAAATAAGCAAACTTTCTGGTTAGGAGTGAATTTCTTTCTCCGGATGTGGCGATCATGAAAGGCCCTTGTCTTATCCTTGTATATCTTCGCATTCTTGTAGGCCTCCCACCGAATCTCTTCTAATTCATTGAGATAGAGCTTTCTTTTATAACCTCCCACATTGAGGTTAAAATTACACTTCTACATGCCCAAAAGTCATGGTGCTCTAACTCGATAGGAAGGTGATAGGCTTACCATACACCATGCAGTATGGTGACATTCTGAGTGGGGCCTTGTACGAGATCCGATATGCCCAAAGTGAATCGATAAATTGATCAGACCAATCCTTCCTATCTAGTCTAATCATCTTTTGGAGAATGAGCTTGATCTTTCGATTAGATACTTCAGCCTGCCCATTGGTCTGCGGATGATACGGGGTGGCAATGTGGTGATGCATCCCATATTTCTTTAATAATGACCTAAAATGGGTGTGGATGAAGTGATTTCCCCTTTAGCTAATTAGAGCGCGGGAGACACCAAATCTAGTGAATATAAATTCTCGAACAAAGGAGATAATGGTCTTATGATCAGCCCACCTAGCCAAGATGGCCTCAACCTACTTCAAGACATAGTCAATTGCAAGCAGTAAGTACTCGAAGCCATGCGAGTTTGGAAAAGGGCCCATAAAATCGATGCCCTAGATGTCGAATACTTCTATGACTAGAATGGGTTGGAGAGGCATGATGTCTCTCCGGGTCATAGAACCAACCGACTGGCAGCACTTGCAGCATTTGGTAAACTCATGAGTATCTCAAAAAATGGTCGGTCAGAATAAAAACTTGATTGCAAAATCTTTGCAGCGGTTTTCCAGCCGAAGAATTGACTACCACAGGCATCGTTGTGGCAAAAAGATATCACACTAGCAATCTCAGAGTCAAGGATGCATCTCCTGACTTTCTAATCAGCCTCAATGCGGAAGAGCAAGGGGTCATCCCAAAAATAAAATTTTTCTTTTGATATGAATTTAGGTTTCTGGTCCTTGGATAATCTTGCAGGAATCTTGCCTGTAACAAGATAATTTGCGATATCCACGTACCAGGGAAACTCCAAAGAATTTATAGCCAAAAGAGGTTCATCAAGAAATTGATCTAATATTAGCGGGGAGTAAGGAATGTGGGCTGGGCCTAGTTGAGACAAGTGATCCGCCACTACATTATGAGGTCCGACTCTGTCGCGAATCTCAACATCAAACTCCTGCAATAGAAGGATCCATCTAATAAGATGGGGTTTGGCATCCTTCTTCGACAACAAATGCCGGAGGGTGGAATGATCTTTGAATATAATCACTTCCGACCCGAGCAAATAAGATCGAAATGTCTCCAACCCAAATACCACGACTAGCAGTTCCTTTCCAATAACTGTATAATTACGTTGAGACTCATTTAGCATCTTGCTAGAGTAGTAGATAACAAATGGGTGGTGCTCCCAACACTGGCTTAGAATGGTTCCGATGGCGAAATCGGAAGCGTTACACATCATCTCGAAATAGAGAGACCAGTCAGGTGGTTGGAGAATTGGGGAATTAGATACAATGCTTCATAAGGTTTTAAAGGCGCTGAGACATGAGGAATTAAAATTAAATGGGCATCGGCTACCAGAAGATTTGTCAAAGGACAGATATTTTTGAGAAATCGCGAATGAACCTTTGGTAAAATCCCATGTGACCCAAGAATGATTGGATCTGTTTAATCGAGCTAAGTGGAGGTAATCGGGAAATGACTTCAGATTTAGCTTGGTCAACCTCGAGTCCATTAGATGAGATCCTGTGACCTAGTACAATGCCACCCTCACCATAAAATGGCTTTTCTCCCATGAAAGTACTAGGTTAACTTCTATGCACCTCCTTAGGATCTCAGTGAGGTTATCAAGACAAAATGAGAAATCATCTTCAAAAATGGAGAAGTCATCCACAAATACTTCCACAAAGTTCCCAATCATATCAAAGAAGATGTCCATCATACAATGCTGAAAATTCGCTGGTATGTTGCAGAGGCCGAAGGGCATTCGCTTAAATGTGAATGTTCTAAAGGGACACGTGAAAGCAGTCTTGTCTTGATCTTCCAGGTTAATCACTGGTGGGTGAGATTTCGTACATGAAAAGTTTTCAGTTAGAAAATCCGTCATCGTAGTGTATAGAAATCCACTACGAGATAAAATTATAATCGAAGCTCGGGGTGAGACCTAGGTCGAACACGGGGAGGCGAACGTTTGGTTTTGAAATCCACATTTCGATTTTATTTGTCTTTTGGTGATTTTAGGGCATTGTAATTTTTTTGGCATTTTTAGATAAATAGAATAGCAAGTAGGGATTTATCTAACTAATCTACTCTACAACTAATTAGAGAGAGAAAAAAATTATCAATATATAACCAGAGTCTATCACAACTAATGTCAAAGTATAAGACTACACTAGAAAGCGATAAAAGATCTCCCTTGATGATTGCTTGGAGGACGACTCATTCTGATGGTGCCTAGACGAAGGTGGTGAGGATCTGGAGGAAGGAGAACAGCATCGGAGGAAGGAGGACGGGGTAGGATGGCATCGCAGAGAGGATCTACTTCTTGAATGTGGTGAGAGGACGATCATGGGATGCTCCACATAAGGGGTGAGAAGCGGGAAAAAAAATTCTTTTCTACTCTAGAGGAGTTTCCCGGGCTTGGGACAAGCTCTCTTTAGAGCCTTGGAGGTGGTGAGGGAGAGAAAGGAAGAGATGAAGAAGAATTGGGGGGGGGGGGGGGGGGTGGTCCTTTTATAGTGGAGGAGAGGGGGCTAAAACAAGTATGGGACAATTAGGGACAGTAAAGATGTCGCTGTAGATACAGCTCAATCGTCGTTGAAGGCCAGCCCACGTGCCCGTTGGCACAGCTGCTAAGGTGTGGTCGATGGAGAGCCGTTGGATCATCATCTCGCTGTTGAGGATAAAGTGGAGATTGTGCCTCTTGGTCGTGTCGGTTGCCACATGGGATCATGCATCCGATCACACATTCATCTGATTGCACCCATAGAGGAACGTTCAGTGCCTGATTGTGCGTTGACGAGATGAACAACATTGTTTGTGGGCTCATCAGGGCCACAGGATCAATATCGTGCGGTCTTATTTCAATTGGATGTGCTGGGGTCACGCGAGGCGATTTGAACCCGCGTCGTTCGTTGCGCAGAGAGGCTTTGACCATTACGCTATGAGGAGCTTTGTGTTGAGAAGTTGAAATAAGGCACGAGCGTCTCGATAACAGTCAAATCTATTACCCTAATTGGCTTTTTCTAGGGTTAGCTCCTTAATAAAATCATGCATTGAAATTGTAAATGTTGCATTTAGAGCATGCATGCATATTTTGTGCATTATGTTTAGTTTATACCTAATTATCTAATTTTATTCTTTTGTGAATAATGTAGGTTAAGGACTTGGAATAAGCAGGAGCATTGAGTTGAATAGATAAGAAGTTGCAGCAAAATTAGGAGTTGGTTGAAGACCAAGATTTGATCAAGGAAGAAATGAAAATCAAAGTAAAGAAGAAGAGAGAGAGAGATTAGGATAACCTAACCCTACCCTTAGAACCCTAGGATACCCTTACCCCAACTCCTACCATTAGGTCAGCTCAAACTGAATAAGTGAGCTCAAAAGCCAAAATCATGGATAACACTATCCTTGATCTGGACCCTTTATCCACAGAGTTGTCCTACTATCTAGGAACCTATCCAACTTATGCTAGATCCAATCCTTAACCCAAGAACCTATTTAGGTCCATAAGCTCACTTAATTGACTTAGTATAAGTCAATTGGGTTGTGGAACCTATTTGGATCCAACCCACTAGACTTAAGGTCAACCTAGCCCAATTAGGAACCTACTCTCACAACCTATGTCTATCCCTAACCCTACCAACATAAGACCTACGAAAATCCTAACCTAATCCTCTTAAGTTGGTGCCAACTTAAGAAGATTTTACTCCTTAGTGGTTGGCCAAGAGATAAGATCATATCTCTTGGCAAGATTTTATCCCTTGGTAGCCACCCACCTAGGTTGCCTATTTTTAGAAAACCCTCATCCTATCCTAGCCCTAAAACTTAGATCTTAAGGTCCCTATTCAACCAATCTTATGCATCACTTTTGGTTAAATCTAAACCATACAAATTAGTGATCCCAGGCACTCTAGATGAACTACTTTTCTATAAAAGGACCTAGCCTCTACCCTTTGGAACATAACTTAGATACCTAGAGATAGAAAAAAATAGACCACCATAGTGCACACCCCCCTTCTCTCTCTACAGCCTCTCTCTTTGATCTTCTTCTTGGCGCCCTAGATCTGAAGCTCCGCCAAGTTTCTTACAAGCATCCCTCAAGCGACTTCGCTCTTCCTCTCTCTCTCTCTCTATCTCTGTCTCTACGCTTTCTTTAGTTTATTTGCTTTGATTCATAGTTTGTGTCAAACTTTCTGCAAGTAGCAATAAAGAGTTTGATTCAATGGATATCTTGTCTCTCTGTATGTGCTTTTATTAGACTAGATTAGTTAGTATGAAAGGCTTTAAGAATCTCATTTTGCCTACCTATGAAAGACTCAAGACTTACCATTTTCTGATCTATAAATTTATTTTGCATCGACGTAATTTGCAACTACAACGATAACGTAGAAATCTTTTTACGTGCTTCGCGACAAACACATCTCCAACCATTGGATGAAAATCCAACGGTCTAGATTAAAAGATACTTGAGAGAAGAGGAGGGGCCAGTAGCATTGGGTGGATATGATGGTGCCACGTGGCACCATCGTGGTCGTCCGTCTTCTTTGCTTTGTAGGTGGCACCACAAACGTCAGATTGGGTTGATTTTCACATCATTAGGCTGTGATCATCCATCCAGATCCATCCGTGTGGTTAGATTTGTTGTCTGAAGCTTTGAATTGCATCACCTCACCCCTTGGCCGATGATCTTCCTCAAACTGCATAAGGTGCTACGGAACTCTAATCAAGGAGATTTTGGAAGCGTTATACTCTGATCATCATCCTAATCAGATCTGTATGGTTGTATAGTCAATCCGAGGCCCCGAAATAAATCTCCTCTCCTGGCCACAAACGGACGCGAATTAACCTATAATTTATGCAAACTATTCTAAATGCAAAATGATGTATGCTATGCAATATTTATAATATGGAATGCATCTATTAGCTTAGGAACAAGCATAAATACACATTTTATCCAAAATAGATGTGTCACTTCATACCCCCATTCCTATCTTTTACTAGTCTCTAGCAAAATTAACCTAAATGCTATGTATAGAATTAGGACTCAATCGCTTATGCATAAGTTTATTAACAAGAAGAAATTTCAACTATGTTCCTAAACTATGAAGATTGAATAGTGCCTGGGTGTCTGCTAAAATGCAGACCGCCCAAGTCCTTGCCTTATTCCTTACAAATCATTTTTTTCTTTCTTTTTCATCTTTTCTAATTTTTTGGATTTTTGAGTTTAGAGTTTCCGGACATCTTTCTACAGCTACCCAACCCACCCAAGACTCGAAAAGAACTTCAATTTCTAGGCATCTTAACGTGAAAAAGTGATAGATTCACTAGGCGGTTGTTAAAATGGATTTCAGGTTTCTACGACTGATGATAACATCATCATCAGATATATCTAGCTTTAATTAGTCAAAATCCATTAATAAATGCTCCTACATAACCGCCAAAGGACCATAATTCACTGCATATCCTTTCTGAGAGTTTAACATGAAACCATGGTTAAAACTGAAATTTTACCATCATATCATGAATACAGAACAACCGTGGGTTTTCTCAGGGGTTTATTAAAGGTCAAATATGCATTAAAAGTCTAAAAAGAGGGTCTGTGTAGATAGAAACTGGTTTTCACACATTACGAGAATTAAATGACATCTGAAATCCTAAAAATAGACTCGCTTAATTCACTGAGGTTTTGGTCAGGATAAAATTCACCTAAACCCTTTAAAAATCATAGAAAAATATTCTCTAGGATTTGACATCTTTGATTTGACCATTGGAACCCATTTTGACCTAAAATAAAGTCTCAGACAGATAGTTGCCCTGATTTGGGTTTATATGCAATTTACCCTAACCAAATTGGTGAAAACCTAAATCTTACTTCACCATCAAATTTCTGGGGTCCAAATTAGATTTGTACCAAAATTTGGGCTCAATTAGAGATCACCTTAACCTAGTTACATTTCGGTCCTGTCTGACTCTTTTCTCTGACACATATGCCCCTAACTTTCGAATTAATTACAATCAGGTCTCTAACTTTATCATCATTCTTTTCAAAAAGGTCCTCATGCCAGTTTTGGAAGATCAGACCTTCACTGTCGAGTTTTGAGCGAGGATCTAAACCAGAGATTCCTTGAGGAATTCTCTTTCAATCAAACCTGGCCTTAGACTCCAATTCGTTCCCCATGCGAACGCATGGGAGATGTGGGTATCTCACATGCACAAGAAGCTCGGAGTTTCTAAGCTTAGAACTCCATCCTAAGCCCTATAAAAGCATGCCCAATGCAAGGCCGTGCTCCTTAGCTAGGTTTGGCCTAAAAAATCTTCCCTTTTCCTTATCTCCGGCCACGTCCGCCCTAGCTCCGACGAGCCTCCTCCTCCGTCATCCTACGGCCTCCAACGGCCAAATTAGGAGTGTCTCCTTCCTCCTCAACTTCCTTTGCCTCTCGACGGTCAACTCAGAGGCACTCTAGCCCCTTCTTCCTCACCGTCCTCCTCGACAAAGAATTCGTCCCCTCCGGCGTTGGCCAATCAAAGCCGGCACGGATCTCTATCCTCTTCGTCCCTTAATTAGGTCCTTAGCCTCCCCTTAATTAGGTCATTTTGGGAGTTGTGGCGAGGTGGATGGTGGTCTGTGGTGGTGGTGCGGGCTTGCCAAAGCCCTTGCCACAGCGGAAGAAGACGATGGGGGAACGGCATGAACGATGGTCGAATTAGATTAAGAAGGGGTTGAATGAAGTCTAGAGAGGAAGGGGAGGCTAAGGACCTAATTAAGGGACAAGGAGGAAGGAGATCCGCGTCAGCTTTGATTGGCCAGTGCCGGAGGGGACGATTTCTCCATTGAAGAGGACGGCGAGGAAGAAGGTGTTAGGGCACCTCTGAGTTGACCGTTTAGAGGCGGAGGAAGTCGGGGAGGAAGGAGACACTCCCAATTTGGCCATTGGGAGGCCGTAGGATGACAGAGGAGGATCGCTGGAGCTATGGCGGAGGTGGCCGAAGATAGGGAAAAGGGAAGATTTTTTAGGCCGAACCTAGCTAAAGAGGTGAGGTCAGCATTGCGAGTCCATTTATAGGTCATGGGGAGTTTCAAGCTTGGAAACCAAGCTTGCAACTCCACGATTTTGGCACAAGTAGGACATGTGAACCTTTGATAGGTTCTCATGAGGATTTGGGAATAAGTTAGGATTTGTGGATGGTTCCATTTGGAAGGGAATTCCTTAAAGAATCTCCCTTTCAATTTCGGGAGTGTTTGATTGAGAATCAAGTGAGAAATCCTTGCTCAAAACTCGACGGTGAAGGTATGACCTTCCAAAAATGGTGTAGGGACCTTTTTTAAAAGAATGATGATAAAGTTAGGGACCCATTTGCAATTATTTTGAAAGTTAGGGGCATATGTGTGAAAGAAAAGAGTTAAATAGGATTGAAATGTAAAATAGGTCAAGGTGATCTCTGCTTGGGCCCAAATTTTGGTACAAATCAAATTTTGACCTAAGAAATCTGATGTTGAAGTTGGATTTATGTTTTAACCAATTTTGACTGGGTAAATTGCATAGAAACCCAATTTATGGCAACTATCTGTCTGAGACTCTATTTTAGGTCAAAATGGGTTCCAATGCTCAAATCAAAGATGCCAAACCTTAGAGAATATTTTTATATGACTTTTAGAGGGTTTAAGTGAATTTTATCCTGACCATAACCTTTGTTAATTAAGCAAGTCTATTTTCAGGGTTTCAGATGTCATTTAATTATTGTAACATGTGAAAACCCATTTTTGTCTGCACGAACCCTCTTGTTAGACTTTTCATGCATATTTGACCTTTAATAGACCCCTGAGAAAATATACGATTGTTCTACATTCATGATATGATGGTAAAATTGGAGTTTTAACCCTGGTTTCATGTTAAACTCTCAGAAAGGATGTGTAGTGAATTATGGTCCTTTGGTGGTTATGTAGGAGCATTTATTAATGGGGTTTGACTAATTAAAGCTAGATATGGCGTATGATGATGTTATCATCATACCCCCATGCCTAACTTTTGCTAGTCCCTTAGCAAAATCTTATGAAAAGAACTTGAATTTTAGACCATGCCTTTATGTTCAAAGTCCCGGTTCTTTCTTCTTTTTAGAAATTAGGTCAGAATGCCAATAGTAGGCCTAGAGGTACTCAAGTACCAATCAAGATCTGGACCTGACCAGCTTTAGCCTCAGTCTACTGCGAAAGTTTCTAAGGCCTACAGAAACTATCCTAAGATTCATTGAACCCAGCGGTTAAAGCACCTGTGCTTGTAACATGGTTAGTCCTGGTTTAGTTTGCAGTGCATTTTTGTAAGAGAGAGTGATAGAAGAATTTTTTTTTATTTTTGGAGAGTTTTCTCTCTCTTATTCTCAATTATTTCTAGCTTCGGATTGGCTCAAAAACATGATCTGTATCGGATTCCTTGTTCCCACCATCAATTCTCGTAGGGTCCCTAGCTTTCAATGCTTTGAGATAGCACCACCCATGGCAACCCCTAGAACCCTGGCTTTTGACACTTTGAGAAAGTACCGCCATGGCATTTTGTAGCTAAATTTTGACCCTGGCGATCAAGATTTTGGGATAATCCCGCCCATGGTACCTGAATCAGCATAAGGTGTTTACATGCTCTTGGTAGGATATTTAGATATTCTAGGAGACAAGCACCGAGGAGACGGTATGTTATTGCTCATCTTTGAGGGGAATTTCCCACCTCTCCACACCAGGAACTCATTCAAATCAACTTGTGTTGATAAGCCACTCCTAATCTAGGTAGTTTTTTTAGAACAGAATTAAACGCTTTTACGTGATTTTGATTATTAAGCGCACTGAACCAGACTTGTGTGTGGATTAGGGTGCTTAGGTTACCGAGTCCCACAAACCAGAGGTCAGTTAATGAGGCTGAATAATCCCTAAGCCTTAGACCTAATACATAAGCTTTGCTTTTTCCTCAACGTCTTGAGGACTATCTAGATCTTAATGGATACATGAACTTTTAAGCCCTAAAACAAGCCCAAGAGGAAGATCAACACTCATACTAATCTCTTTGTCTCTCTGTTCTTTTAGGACTTAATTTTTTTCTTTAGATTTGGTCTGGAACTTAAGTAGATTCCATAATCATTTACTAATGACTATCACTTTTTGTTTCAAATTGTTGCTCCTTTTTAACATTTCAATCACCTCCTCATTTCCTCAAAATGATATGTAATTAATCATCTCAAAATTTCCTCCCCTTTCCATTTTTTTGTTATTTTTTATTTTTTTTTAATTTTTTGAATGAATAATTTTTTTGTGAGAATCCTTCAGAAACTTGAATTTTTATGTGTTTGTACTATAACATCCCCCATGCCTAAGTTTTGCAATGTCCTCATTGTAAAGCAAAGGGTATGAAATCAACATGGTTCATGGGTTAGAATAGGGTAAAAGGGTGGGTGAATGGGTTGGGATGACTGTTGTGAATGATTTCAAGCAATGATACGAATACCAAAGATGGAGTCGGTTGTTCTAAAACTGAACTCAGAGTGCAGTAGATGTGAAGCTCAAAGGATAATCAAAAGGGTCTCAGGTTTTTGAAATGATGGGTTGCCTCTTGTTAAGCACTAAATTTAATGCCTTCAGCTAAGTAGAAAGTGGTCATGGAGAAGGAATGGTCAAATTAGATGAATTTTGTAGAACAAGTACCTTGATCAAAAGGTCGGTTGGTCCAACCAGTTTCTTATTTAGATCAGTAGGCTGATGATGCAGCCCAAACCCAATCAATCTAGTGGGCTGGTGGATGTTGATCAAGAGATACGGAGCCCACCAGATGATGTGAGGCTCAAGAAGATATGGAATTGAAAATCTAGGGTTTGGTTGATTTGAATTAGCTGGTCAGAGTAGGGATCCTCAAAAGAGAATGGATCTGTGGAGGATGTAAGATTCCTACGAGAGTGGTCAAAGAAGGATGGGGTATAATTATTAGTCTGATCAATATCCAAAACCCAATCACAATGTGGATAAGAATCATGTGTGACCGGATCATCGAGAGGAGAATCATTGTAGAAGTTGATTCCGATTGCGGGTTGGGGGTGGGATCAGATTTGAGTGGGTTTCGTATGTGTTGTAGAAGAGGTGACTTCCAAGAGAACTTTGTGTAAGGGCTCCTCTAAAAAAGGTTTAAAGGTCGGTGCATCTAGAGAGTCCTCATAGAGCCCATCAAAATCAAATGTAAATGCTTAGAGAGTGCTTATAGGATCATGAAAATCAGAGTCAAGAAAAGATTCAAACATTGGATTGCATACACTCTTGACACTTGTAGTTTCTGAATCCTATAGATCATAAAGGAATGATTCCAAGTCAATGGAACTTGATTTTGAATTGATGATCTTGGGATCAGGGACCTCAGAGTTAGAGTCGAAGAATGGGTCATGGATGCTGAGGTTGTAAATTGGCTTGTAGTTGTCAGGAAACAAAGATTCTCCGAAATCAGAGTAAGATTTGAAATCGTTAGAGAATTTGCTAAGATCGTGTTCTGAACCTGATTCTAGATCGGACGTTCCACCACAAAGTGAATCGAGATGTGGAGAAGTGGCAACCTGACTTGGATCTAACCTAAACTCAGAATCCAAACTCAAAAAGGTGTCCCTATTAGGCAGGGCTCAGGTTCTTGGCTCCTAGGAGAGACCCAATAAAATCCCAACTCTTCCAGCTCCTCAATTTCTGTGTCATAAATTGGCATGATTTTCGACAAATCGATCTATATCTCGAAGGAGTCTGGAGAGGTGTAGTCATCGAACATAGGCCCAGAATCATAGTTCAACTCGAAAATCTAAGTCTCATCACATGGGGCCTTATAATTATCCCAAATAGGCTCAAATCCAAATTCCAGGTTAAGGGTAGGGTTTGGACCACTAAAATCTAGGTTGGACTCTATTGGGATGTCAGAATCATCTTCGAGAATTACCTTAACAGGATAAGGCTCGGGATTTACATTCTCGAGGAGTTCTATTTTGAGATCATCATTACAGGTGTCTGGGAATTCAAAGCTAAGCGAATCAGGTTCTCCTATCTCTACGGTTGGCTCAAAATCGGGAGCACCTGCAATTGGATCTTCCCAACTCAACTCAAGATCAGGCGTATCAGTCTGTACATAAGTTGGATCATATTCCATCTGGCTTGGGGATCCACAACAACCTTGATTCTCGAACCTGGGATTTGGGAAATCAGATTGATCCTCAGTCTTATTCTAAGATGTTTTGCTAAACGCTTGGGGAATATACGGGTATTTTTGATTGATAATCTGTTTCAACAATTTTATCATCTCTTCCAGTTTTTCAAGGTCATCTTGGTGTCTTTCCCAAAGTACAGGATTTGTCATGCATTGGAGATATTCAAAGTTATGCAATTTTTCTAATTCAATATATCCAGTCATGAGAATATCCCAGGTTGATCCATCTGCTATTTGTGTCAATATTAATTGAGCACAATTTGCAATAATGGCTGTTGTTTCTAGGATATTAACCTGAATCATGTTGACTGGATTTTAGGTTTTGTCATTAACTCTATAAAATTTTAGGGCATCCTCAATCATTCTATCTCTCATGGACATTCGGGATTTAGGTTTCCTAGATGGTCTTCCTAAATTGCCAGGTTGCATCTTCAAATCAGGTGGTGGAATCAAGATGTAGAATAAAACTGAGGTTAGATTGAAGTTGATCAGATCAGAAATCCCGCAGACGATCTAATGAGACCTCTTATGTTAAAAACCCAAGGACCTTCCTGTGTGTGTGCTCTAAAGAATAGATGAGGGACTAGATATGAATCGGATCCAATCAAGGCACCCAAAGATTTTTGGATGACTATAGAGGTTTGTGGCAGATGATACCCCTGGATCAGAAAGTCGTCCACCTGAGAATTACCTGGGTAGCCAGGAAGGGAGAGTCCTACAAAGACCACTACACGATAGAGCGTCCCCAATGGTTACAGGGTTTCCCCCACTTGACCTTCCTTGTCTCCGCGAATCCAGGTAGATCAGAATGGATAACTTGACCTCTTAAGTCTACCAGTTTTAAGTCCTAATTTGTGCTTTTAATTCCACTTGATTAGAAGTTAATTTGACTCGTGACCTAATTTGGAGGTTGGTTTGGCCCACAAAGTAGACCAACTTCACCTAACCTGCCCTAAAGATAACAGAATGAAATCTAAGTCAAGACCCAGAACTCACCCTGATTTGACTCCCAGGTTATTAGGTCCACAATTTTAAGATTGAAGTGAAATTTAGAGCCTGATTTTTATGGTTTTTCTGATTAGATCTTTTCAATCAAGGGCTTGGGTGGCACACAGATGGGGGAGTGTATGTTTCCTTTTATGCAAGCAAGTGTGTACTAACACTCTAGAAACCCTAAAGTTGAAACCCTAAGTGGCTCTATTTCCTTGTCCAATTTGATCTTAAAATGTTCTCCTTGAACTTCAAATAAGACGTGCGTAGTCTAAGGAGATTTATAAATCAAGCGTAGTCCCTAGTAGGTACAGGAAATCAGGATGGGGAATAGCTAATTAGAATCGCGTCAAGCTTCAATCAGATATGAAGAATTTTTTTTGCAAATCAGGAAACTTGCCCTTTTTAATGAAAATTACCATAAAAATAAGGCAGGTAGTTCCTAATTTATTGTTTCCTTTTTATCTTCCCAAGATTAGGAGATTAGGGAAGAAGAGAGATTACTTGCCCTGGGAGTGGTTGTTTTATGCAGAAGATCGCCTCGTGATGTACCTCACAAAATCATAAGAAATCAAACAGGGCAGTTAGTTATCAAATACAATCAATTAGAACAGAGAATGGCGGTGAATTGTGCGTTGCTCCCCAGCGATGGTGCCAAAATGTTGATAGGGCTATTGAGGGTTTTAAATATTCGTTCGTTGTAGTAATGCCTCAATCGCTCTAGAACAAATAAAATTTATAGCTCAAATTCAAAAGAGTATCCGAGGTTGAACACATGGAGCAAATGTGGAATTCACGTGCTAATCTTAATCAAAATATAGATGAGCAAAGGAAATCAAGCCAATAATGATAATCAATGAATAATATCTACTTAAATATGATATCCAATGTAGAACATGAGTATATGAAGATTTTGACTTAGCAAAAAGAAACCTAGAGCAAAAACAATGGTGATTTATATCACCAATTATTTAGTTGAGATACATATATATTAGCTAATCAATATTGCTGCAATAATCAGGACCACTTAGCCAATTTCCATGTCATGAAATAAACCAATAGTATCAATCACAAGGCTTCTCAAAGTCTTTCTTCTTCTTCTTTCTCTTTCTTTCTTCCCTTCACAGCATAAGGGAAACAACCTCTCTTCTGTGGCTAAGTGTCACATAGGGATACTCTTCAGAGAGCAAAAACCCCCTTCCCTGCTCTCTCTCTTTTCTTTCCTCCCTTTCCTTTCTTTCTCAAACCTGGGCTTATCGAGTTATCGAGCATGCGTGCACCCAGGTCCAGGGCTGCGGGCGTGGGTCGTAGTCGAGGAGTGTATAGGTTAGGCGGGTCGGGCGTGTCAGGTGAGTGGGTGAGCGGGACCTCACCCCAGTGTCTCAAGGAGATAAGGCAAGGGTAGCAAAAACAATATATGCGTGTGCGGCTGCTCTTCTCTTTATGATGTGGGATTAAATGTCCCACATCCTTCTCATGCAGCTGCAGTGAAGGTCTTCAAGTGATTGTTGAGCTACAACTACTGGGGCCATTAATTGAGGACCTGGGAGAGATCCTGGGATGCATCTGTGCGACCTAGAGGTAGCAGCCACGAAGAACATGACTAGAAGTGTGCGAATGGTGTCGGAGAAGATGGTGGCGGCGATGACTGTTTGGTGAAGACCTAAAAGAGGAAATACAGGCTAAAAGCCCTGGTTAAATTGCTCAGGAGGTTCACAAGGATGCAGCGAGGGTGTGGGTGGCGGTGGCGTGTCGTGAGAGGGCATGAGGTGGTCGGACGGAGATGAGAAGGTGGTGCATAGGTGGTGGTGTTTCGGGGTGTGATGGAGTGGGTAAAACTCTAAATAGGTTTAGGGCTTTTGTAGGTGTGAGCGTGGCGATGCTTTTGGGTGTTGCGTCATGGAGTTTGGTGGATTGTGGAGTGCAGGAGGCTTTGCTGGAGATCGGTCGGTCATGGGGAAGATGGTGAGGGAGATGGTGGAATAGAGGTCGAATTGAGATGTTAAGGAACAGAAAAGGTACGAGGAAAGGAAAGGAATCTAGAGGACTTAATTTAAGGAAGAAAAGGGAAGGGACTCAGGCCGATGTGCCTTACCGGATGCAAGGAAGATGAATTCTCTGTTGAGGAGGATGGTGGCGAGGAGAGGGGAAGATGGCGACTGCTATGATCGGCGAGGCGTAGAGGAAGGTGGTGAAGATGATGGATGGGCCAATTTGGCCATTGGTCGTCCCTAGGAAGATGGGGAAGAAGGGCCGCCGGAGATAGGGCAGTGGTGGTATGAGATAAGGAAAAGGGAATATTTTTGAGGCCAAACCTAGCTAAAGAGGTGAAGTTTGCATCGCAGGTCCATTTATAGGACCCTAAGTGACCTTAACAAGAATTTCTACCTAAAGGTGTATCTGTTCAACAAGTAGCTTTCTCCCTACATTTTATATTTTTTATATGGGGTCAACACAAGGGTGAACCCAGTGTATATCTCCCCGGTTTATTCTACTTCTCCACTTCTTCCCTAAGTGTTTTGGGAATTATTTGTGGATTTTTGTGAGCTGGGCTCTAGACAACCAACCAATAAGGCATCAACCCACGGTAGCTTGCTAGCCATACTCGTGCGGTGAAGTGTGGCTTATTTATTTATTCATTTTTCTTTTCCTTTTTCTTTTCCTTTTTTTTTAGGTATATATTTTTTCTTTTTTTGAGTAGGTGGCTTCCTTGATCTAAGATTTACTTAAAGGAAGTAGAAAGAGAATGGTTATGTTGCTGGGCTCTGGACAACCGGCCAATGGACTGTTACCCACGACAACTTGCCATCCATACTATCCTAGAAAGTTCATTAGCTACCTAAGTTTTGTAAAAACTGTAGAAACGTGAGTCAGTGCAAATAGTATGTAGATGCTTTAGACTCAAAGTCCCCTCAAATCAAAGAGTGGGTTGATAAGTCATGTACTTATCACCCCAATTTGTTAGCTAAATTAAAATAATATTAACGTGGCGAGGACTTGAGGAATAGGTCAACATTTTAGTGGACACCTAGGTTGATTAAGCTCGAAGACCTAAAGAGTCCAAGTATTTAGGTCCTAAAATATCATTTCCTAAAGTTATTAACTCCTAATGCCTAAGTTCTCTTCCCTTAATTCTAAATTTTTTTTGTTATTTTTTTAAGGAAATAAAAGAAATTCTACAGAGCTAACAAAATATTTTCATGATTAAGTATCCACCCCCCATGCCTAAATGTTGTAATGTCCTCATTGTAAAAATAAAGACATGAAAAGGCCGAAATAAATATAATATCACCTAAATTTCATGAAAATTCGGTTGACTCTGTAGAGAAAGTGGAGTATACACAAGTGCTAAGTTTAGTGCTTTTAGCTAGGCATAATATACAAACAAGGAAGAAATTAAGAATTTACAAGTGCGGGTCAAGATCAAAATAAGAATACTGATCTTAGGACCCACCCGCAAGAGTCCACAGATGTGACCCAGATTATGGTGCAGACCCATACCCTAGGGTTGAGTGGTGCTAAGGTTCTGGATGAAAATCACCTAGAATCATTGTGCTTGCGAGGTCGAACCTGTGGTTTTGTGGTGTGCAATCAAAGTCTAAAGTGTTAGACAATGGGTAGATCTGGTTCAATAGGTTCAAATGTCCACTTAGAATTAAGCTCAGAAAGATAGTCAATTGTTTTGTACTTGGGTTGGACATCCTTAGAATAAAAAATGTCATAAGATTCCTAGTAGAAGGTTGGTGGTTTTAGACACAAAGGAACCCTTAGTTCAAGAGCTCTATTTCCCCTGGAATTCACTTCCCATAATTTAACTTCCAAACTCCTCTCCTTTTAAATCAAGTGTTCAGTTTCTGGGACCTCTAGCATATTATTCATCCCATGTGATTTACCCAAGTCTAAAAATCATGGCTGAATCAAAATTGACTTGGGTTTGGTGACATCAAAATCATCATTATATTCTTCGGGGTGTGGTTGAGGAATGGGGCTATTGATTGAATAATCTAATAAGTCTAGATTTGAATCCTCCATGTCAACCCCAGTAGGATCAAATTCCTTAATTACAGGGCCATCAAATAATTCATCAGATTTCTTAGGCCCATTTGTCTCACTAAAATCATTTTCCTTAACTTTAAGTGAAACTTCACTAAGAGATTCCTCACCCTCAGAATTAAAGAATTCTTTATCCTCATTTATATATATCTCAAAATCATCTATCATTCCCTTGTCCATGGAGACATATTTTTCCTCATTCCCTGGCTCGGGGATCTCGGGTGAGAAAATCTCATCATCCTCAATCAGTTGCTCTAAACCAACCAAGTCATCCCTAGTCACATAAAATGTGTCCCCCCTACAGGTGACTGAGCGATTTCTGACATTGGCTCTCCTGAAAGGGGTTCATCCTAATAATATCCGAAGATTAGACTAGGGTAACCACGAATTTCATCCTCAATCTTGATAATTTCCTAAGTAAAAACTCACCCAGACCCTTATCCTCAATATCTTGGAGCCCATCCAATAATGAACTATTCAGATCGTCAATCATTTGAATAGTGGCTCCAATTCTTCATTGCGAGGAGTTGGCTGGGTTTCTAGAGATCGTATGGTGTTCCTCAAATTGGTGAACACCCTGTCTTGGACTGGTTCACCTAAACCGAATGGTTCGATTCAAGGTTGGGTGGGTTTGGGTTAAATCTAGGGATGTCAAGAAATTGAGGTTCTTGGGGCCCTCCCTAATAATAGGTCATTTCAAGTTTTTCAAAAAGGGTGGTGACCTATATTCAGTATAATCCTGGGGAGGGTAAGAGTTATAATCATCATATCCTTCTTGATTGTAGATCGGGTTAGGTTGATCATCAAAGGGTGGAGATCTATAAAGAGTGTAGGCATGAGAAGGATAATAATCATAGTCTTGTTGCCCAAGATTAGGCCCTAGACACTGAGGTCCGGAATCATATCCTTAATCAAAGTTATCTCGACTAGGGAATGGGTAGTCATAAGTCGGGTTGGGATAGTAATCATCTTGGGGATAAGTGGTGGTAGGAGTGTAGATGTGAGTAGGATGTGGAAGGATCCATGGCAAAGCAGGAGGGAAAAAAGAGGTGTCGTACAGTACAATCAAACCAAACCTGTCCTTCGATGGGTAGCCTAAAGACCTACAGACTCAGAACTCATCTTGAGATGAAAGAAACGATTTGGTCTACTAATATCCAGTCAATCCAACTAGTTAGAGGGAGGGATTGGGGAGAAGGTTCTTCCATTGGCTTGCACCTCTAGTTCATTTGATAGCCCCCAATCGCAGTCGTTTGACACTACTCCCCTAGCTAGACATCAGATGGATCGGTAGAAGTAGATTAATCGAAAAAAAATCTCAGTTGGAGTCATAAAAAGTGAGTTAATCCTTAAAGCCAACGTCTACTCAGTTTTAATTAGGCTTGGGATGATTGTGCTCTTAGAATGTGATGGGCCCTTTAGATGGTTTGTGCCCTTAATGATCAATTAAAATGTGTGTGTGTGCACAACCAGGGTTTTCAAATAAGGTATTTTATGATGTGTCTTTTAGAGTCTAACCTTGTTTAGTAGCTCTTAGGGTTTAATCTTTAGGTTCGTTTAATTAGGTTCAGTAGAACACTCCAAGTTTTTGCAACCACCGATGATGATATATTCCTTTAAAACTCAAAAAGTATGTGGAGTGCCTGGTTAGTTCCTAGAAATTGAACCCTAGGTCGCAAGCTACTTGATTGATCAGCTTTAAATTGAGTGGTGTGGCCCAAACAGTTGAAGCAATTGGCCTGTTGCACCACTTGATTAAGGCACCCAAACAATTTTAGCCTATTTTGATGTCTAATCACTAATTTGTATAGTGCATTAAGGTGTACCAGGTCCTTAGGTTGAATTCCTGGTTAACTGATTTAATCGGACAAAAGTGGTGTGCTCTAAGTGTGTGTGGGTGTGTAAATTCTTAAGCAAAT
The DNA here is from genome assembly GCA_037157565.1 of Thalassia testudinum. Classification (NCBI taxonomy): domain Eukaryota; kingdom Viridiplantae; phylum Streptophyta; class Magnoliopsida; order Alismatales; family Hydrocharitaceae; genus Thalassia; species Thalassia testudinum. Next base: position 94,283,198 of record JAZHRO010000063.1, read on the forward strand.
CCCACAATTAGATCAGAATTTTTTTTATTTTTTTTTTTAATATATGGGGGTGAGATGAGGTGAAGTGGCAATCAAACAATCAGATCTATCCTAGGGTTTATAAAAGCACCTAGGTTGATTTGAGTTTGAGTTATTAGGTGATGGAATGGAAATCTAATGGGTGGGGGTACACTTACAGAACCTTCATCCACACTTTTCTCCAATCTAACTGCTTTGGCCTTCCTTGGAAGAATACTTGCAATCACAGCAAGATCAGAGAAAAAGTGAGATAAACTTTAGGTAAGGCAAAAAATGTGAGAAAAACAAAAGAGCATTGCCTCCCTAGTAATGGCGCCAAAATGGTGGGCGAGATTTCGTACGTGAAAAGTTTTGAGCTTGAAAACCCGTCATCGTAGTGCGTAGAAATCCACTACCAAATAAAATTTATAACTGAAGCTCGAGGTGATTCCCAGGTCGAATATGGGGAGGCAAACATTTGGTTTCGAAATCTGCATTTCGATTTTATTTGTTTTTTGATGTTTTCAGGGCTTTGTAATTTTTTTGGCATTTTTAGATAAATAGAACAGCAGACAGGGATTTATCTAACTATCTACTCTACAATTAATTAGAGAGAGAGAAAAAAATATCAATATCTAACCAAAGTCTATTACAACTAATGTCAAAGTATAAGACTACACTAGAAAGTGATAAAAGAGAGAATGAGTTAAGAAGAATCCCCCTCGATGGCTCGTTGGAGGATGACTCTCTCTGACTATACCTGGACAAAGGTGGTGAGGAGCTGGGGGAAGGAGAATGGCGTCTGAGGAAGGAGGACGGGGTAGGATGATGTCACGACAAGGATCTACTTCCTGAATGTGGTGAGGACGGCCATGGGATGCTCCACAAAGGGGGGTGAGAAGCAGGAAAAAATATTTCTTTTCTACTCTAGAGGAGCATCCTAGGCTTAGGACAAGCTCTCTCTAGAGCCTTGGAGGTGGTGAGGTGGAGAAAGGAAGAGATGAAGAAGAATGTGGGGGGGGGGGGGTGGTCCTTTTATAGTGGAGGAGAGGGGGCTAAAATGAGTATGGGACAATTAGCGACAGTAAAGACGTTGTTGTAGATATAGCTCAATTGTCGCTGAAGGCTAGCCCATGCACCCGCTGGCACAGCTGCTAAGACATGGTCAATGGAGAGCCATTGGATCATCTTCTCATGACTAAGGATCGTGCCTCTTGATCGCGTCGAATGCTTTGTGGGATCGTGCATCCAATCGCACATTCATCTAATTGTGCCACATGGAGTGGTGGCGACCTTCCTCTATAGTTTTATTATTTCGTCGTAGTATAGTATAGAGAGGTGATTACCGGTTTAATACAATTTGTTACTCGGAAATAAAGAGTTCCCGAGGTCGAACTCAGGGAGCAAGTTGTATTCTAGGGGTACAAGTTTCTTTTACAAAAATAAAGAAAGAGAGAGAGAGAATTTGTTGGCTTTTCTTCTTTTCTCTTTGCTTCTCCTCTTCTTCCTTCTCAGATCTTCTGCTCTCTTCCTTCGTTCTTCTTCTTCATCTGCAGTGGTGATGTTCTTCTTCTTCTTTCAGCTGTTTCTGCTCGTCTCTTCCTTTTTCTTCTGCAGAGCGGTCCTGTTCTTCTTCTTCTTCTTTCTTTCTTCTTTTCCCTTCTTCAGATCTTCTTCTCGTGCTCTTCTTCTTCTGCAGAGTCTTCACTTGGCCTCTCTGTGTTCCTCCTCTGCCTCGCCTTCCTTCTCCTTCTTTGCCTTCAGGACGTCGTCTGATTTTCCAATCAGACGACTTAAACCGCTGCTGCTACAGTGCCGCTCGGTGCTCTTCCTTCCTTCAGCCTTCGTCTTCTTCCACGGTTCTTCTTCACCTGTGCCTGCACACTTACACAGCTTGATCAGGGGGCAAAACCTAACTCTACCCTCCCCCGCGTCTCTCTCTCACAGAAGCCGCTCTTGGGTAAGCTCTCCCAGAGCTACCGGGTTGCCGGGTACGGGTCGCGCCCGGGTCCAGGCCCACCGGCGTGCGTGGTGGGCGAGGAGTGCAGGTCAGTCTAAGTCGGGTCGGGCCAGGTCCGCGGGGCGTGAGCGCGGACGAGACCGGGTAACCGGGCGGGTGAAGGGGACCTCACCCCGTGTGCTGAGGCAATAAGCCTCCAGCACTTTTTCACTTTATACCGCTGCGCTCCTTCAGAGCCTTCCGAGGTGGGACTAAATGTCCCACCCCAATTTGGCGCCTGCGCGGAGGAAGCAGCTGGTAATCGTAGCTTTACGCGAGGCCTTCGTGCGAGGGATTCGCCTCAACTGCAGCCTAACGCTTTGCCGAAATGCCCCCGCACAGCCTGGGAGCGTGACCTGGGCGCGGTGCACCTGGGACAGCAGGTCGAAGCTGCTTCGCTTCAACAATGGCGGCGACGAGCGCAGGTACCTGCCCACAGAGAAATGGCCTCTCGGCCCAATCAGAAATGCGGAGGACCTTCGCCGTGGCACGGCGAAGGTGGTCGGGGGGTGTGCAGGCGGCGGGGCGGAGCCTAAGGGCTGCCCTAGGTCGGACTGTGGGTCGGGAGATGGGTTTGTTCGGTGGAGTTGCAGAGGGTGATTTGGGGGAAGTGAAAGGGCGGAGGTTGATCAGGGTGAGGAGGCGGAGGTTCTGCGGTGGTCGGCGAGCCGCGTGGGTTGCTGGAGTGATGGGAGCGGGTCGCCGGAGCAGGGGCCGGAGGTGGAGAAGGTGAGGGCGATTGGTCGGATCGGGGTAACAGTAAAGATGTAAAATGAGGAAAAGGAAGAGGGGAGAAAGAGGAGGAGTTCTACCTACTTAGCAGGACGAGGAGGGGCCGGAGCGGGCGACAGTCGTATCGACTGTCGCCGGAGAAGAAGATGCCCGGGGGAAGGGGCGGCGGCGAGGAGAGGGCCGGAGAGGCGCCAGCTGGGTGCGGCGTGGCACGGGAAGAGCGAGGGAGAGCAACCTTGCAGCTGGTAGTGCGGCAGAGCGACGAGGAGGAAGAGGGGAGGCCGCCAGAGCTGGAGGGCTTCCTGTCGGAGTGGGAAGAGAGGAAGTGGGGGTCTTTCTCCGTCAGGACCGAGCTGCTCAGAACGGCGGAGCGACGGGGGTATTTATAGAGGCGGAATCAGAGAGGAGGGCGGAGGGAGACGACGTGTCTCCCTCGTCGGAGGACGCCGGAGATGGAAACCCATACCGTCCGTGCGTTCGCACGGCCGGTATGGTGGGTTGCAGCGACCAGGGGGCTGTTCCTGCGACGGCTGACGACGTAGGGCACCCCCGGTTGTCTTGCCAGACCCTCCCCCTTACCCTGCGCGGCGCCATGCTCCGCGCAAGGTCGCCGGAGCTTGGTGCTGGTCAGGTTTTGGCAGGAGGGACCTGAATGCAAAGAACGAAGGAGAGTTAGGGGCAGAAATGCGAGGGTTCAAAAGTTGAGGGCCAAAAAGTGAATATATGAGGACCAAAGTGTAAAGTTGGTCAAGAAGGTTTCTTCTTAGGCTCAAGTTTTTATACATGACTAATTAGGACCTAAGGAATCTGATGATGAATTTTATTTCTAGATTAAACCTTGTTTGACTGGTCAATTTACGCAAAAACCTAAATTAAGTTATTAATTGGGTATGGTTCTCAATGTAGGTCAAAATGGGTTCTGAAGGCCAAATTGAAGGTTCTAAACCCTAGAGATTATTTTTATATGAATTTTAGAGGGTTTATTCTATTTTTACTTTGCCTCGAACCTCGTGAATTGAAGTGGGTTTGTTTTAGGGTTACAGATTATCATTTAGTTCCTTGGAATTGCTGTAGCCCTTATCAGATCATCCCACTTTCCTTCTTATTTGGTTTGTTTGACCTATGTTTGGACCCTGAATTACCCTTTATGCAGATTATACTGGTAAAATTGCATTTTTACCCCTTATGACTTGTTTTCTCCTTAAACTCAGAATTCTCTGAGTTAAGCCTTTCCTTGAGTTATGTAGGAGCTTTTATCCTTTGTATTAGGTCAAAGTGAGCTAGTTATGGCTCATGATGAGGTTCTCATCATACCCCCATGCCTAGCTTTTGCTAGTCCCTTAGCAAAAACTTAAGGTTTCAACCCTTGTTCTAGACCATGAAGTTCTTAATAGCTTCAGATAAGTGCTTTTTCATTTGAGCTTAGATTTGGTTAGAATGCTGACCATAGGCCTAAAAGGTACTCTAGTACCAATCAAGATCCAAATCTGTCTAGCCTTAGCCTCAGTCTTTAGGAAAGGTTTTTACGGCCCACAAGAACTAACCTAAGGTTTATTGGACTTTGTGGTTAAAGCACCCGTGCTTGAAATGATTTTAGCCCTGGCTCAGTTCGCAATGCGTTTTATAAGAGAGAGATAGAAAGTTTTTCTGTTTGGAGAGTTTTCTCTCTCTTTTTCTTTTTAGTTCTAGCCTAAGATTGTCTTTTCAACACGGTCTGTATCAGATTCCTTGCTCCCATCATCAATCCTCAAGGGTTCCTAGCGATCGATGCTTCGAGATAGCACCGCCCATGGCAACCCCCGGAACCCTGGCTATTGAGATTTCGAGATAATCCCATCCATGGTGTCTGAACCAGCGGAGTGCTTACATGCCCCCAGTAGGATATGTGAATATCCTAAGAGACAAGCACCGAGGAGATGATATTTTGTTACGCATCTTCGAGGGGATTTCCCGCCTCTCCGTGCTGGGAACTCGTCTAAATCAACTTGTGCTGATCGGCCGCTCCTACTCTAGGTGTTCTTTTCAAAACTTTGTGACGCTTCTGCGTGATTTTGATTTTTACGCTTACTGAACCAGGCTGTGTGTGAGGTTAGGGTGCTTAGGTTACTGAGTCCCGTAAACCAAAAATTAGTTAATGAGGCCAAATACTTCCTAAGCCTTAGACCTAATACTTCAGCTTTTCATTTTCCTCAACCTCTTGAGGAATGTCTAGATCTTAATGGGTACTAAGAGTCTATTCATTCTTACTAATCTCATTATGCACTTTTCAGTTATTTTCTTGAATGAGCTCTAGAACTTAGGTTAATTCCTTAGTTCCTTACTAATGACTATCACCTTTTCTGATAATTTTGTGCTCCTTTTTCATTTTTTTTCTTTTCTCCTTCTCCTTCACAAAGTTTCCTTCTCCTCTTTTCCTTTTATTATTTTTTTTCGAAAAATTTTTAATTTTTATGGTGTTTTTGGCATATGTGAATTTTTTGTTTGAAACCTTTTCTTACAAGTTTTGCACTTTCATACCCCCCCCCCATGCCTAAGATTTGCAATGTCCTCATTGTAACCTAGGGGGTTTTTATTTAACTTAGTTCATTCCTTAAGACAGAAATTTGGATGAGTGAATGGGTCGGGTTGAATTTTTGCGGACGATTTCTAATCCCAGATGCAAGCATCTGAGGTGGGGTCGGCTGTCTACAAGGGTGAACCTTAAGTGCAAAAAGGTGTCAGAAAAAGTTTTGGATTTTTAGGAAAATGACGGGTTGCCTCCCGTTAAGCGCTGAGTTTTACGCCATCGGCTGGGCGCAATAAGCTCAAGGGGAATGGAGGATATAAGATGCTTCAGCCAAATCAGTAGAAGTTACATCAATGAACGGCTTGAGTCTCTGATCGTTCACGATGAAAGGTTCAGAATCATGGCTGAGTGGACTGATTTCGATTGCTCCATTTCCAAAAACCTGTCAGACCAAATATGGTCCGACCCACTTGGATCTCAGTTTTCCTGGGAAGAGTTTTAGTCGGGCATCAAAGAGTAGGACCTTTTGACCAGGATGAAAGATCTTTCTCGAGATGTGTTTGTCGTGGAAGGCTTTAACCCGCTCCTTGTAGATTTGCGAGTTCTCGTACGCATCTAGGCATAATTCATCGATCTCGCTGATTTGGAGTTTTCTGTGGGTCCCAGCCTTGGAAAGATCTAGATTACAGTTCCGTACTGCCCAATAGGCTTTATGCTCCAGTTCTACGGGAAGGTGGCATGCCTTTCCGTACACCAGTCTAAAGGGAGACATGCCCAATTGGGTCTTGTGGGCGGTCCTATAGGCCCACAATGCTTCCGAAAGTCGGGACGACCAGTCCTTCCTGTCAGGTCGAACAGTGACTTGCAGGATTTTCTTGATCTCCCGATTAGACAGCTCAGCTAGACCATTAGTTTGGGGGTGGTAAGGAGTAGAGATTCGGTGAGACACCCCGTATTTGGTCATCAGTGACCTAAACTGAGCATTTGTGAAATGGGTCCCCCCATCAGAGATTATTGCACGAGGAATCCCGAACCTTGAGAAAATGTTTTGATGAACGAATTTGAGAACGATTTTGTGATCACAGGTTCGGGTCGGTATGGCTTCGATCCATTTGGACACGTAGTCCACAGCCAACAGAATGTATTCGAAACCATCCGAAACAGGAAAGGGGCCCATAAAATCAATCCCCCAAACATCAAAGATTTCGCATGCTAGAATCGGTTGCATAGGCATCATGCCGCGATGGCTCATGTTGCCCAAAGTCTGGCAATGACTGCATGCCTTGCAGTGACTGTACGCGTCTTTGAACAGTGTGGGCCAGTAAAAGCCGCACTGGAGGACTTTTGATGCGGTTTTATGCCCGGCGAAATGGCCACCGCATGCCTGGTCATGGCAGAAAGAGAGGATATTGTTGAATTCCTCTTCCGGGACACATCTCCAGATGATCTGATCGGCACCTATGTGGAAGAGGTACGGGTCTTCCCAAATGTAATACTTGGCATCGGAGCGTAATTTGTCCTTCTTGTCCTTCGGCCAATCGGACGGGATTTGATGAGATGCCAAGTAATTTACTACATTAGCAAACCATGGAAGGCTAGTACCAATAGTCAGCAGGTGCTCATCGGGAAAATGCTCAGTGATGGGTCCGGAAGGGTCAATTATTTCAGAAGGAAGACGGGACAAGTGATCAGCTACCACATTTTGCTTTCCCGCTTTGTCGCGAATCTCAAGGTCAAATTCTTGCAACAGCAAGATCCATCGGATTCATCGAGGTTTCGCGTCCTTCTTTGCAAGGAGATGCCTCACATCTGTGTGATCCGAGTATATGATGACACGGGAACCCAGAAGGTACGATCTGAATTTTTCTAGGGAAAATACTACAGCTAGCAGCTCTTTCTCAGTAACCGTATAGTTATGCTGAGCCTCATCGAGTGTTTTGCTGGCGTAGTAAATGACCACAGGTTTCCCGTCAATTTTCTGCCCCAAAACCGCTCCTACAGCGAAGTCGGATGCATCGCACATGATCTCAAAGGGTTGAGACCAATCAGGGGACTGTAGGATCGGGGCTTGGGTGATTCGGTCACGCAGGATTTCAAATGCTTGAGTGCATTCCTTGGAAATTTTGAAAGGAACATCCTTGGAGAGAAGAGTGGTCAGGGGGCGTGCGATTTTTGAAAAATCAGGGATAAATCGTCGATAAAACCCGACATGCCCTAAAAAGGAACGGATGTCCCTGATCGAGCTAGGCATAGGAAGGTGAGAAATCAGATCAATCTTAGCTCGATCCACTTGGATACCTTTTTCCGAAATTGAGTGTCCCAGGACAATTCCCTCAGGCACCATGAAATGGCTCTTTTCCCAGGAAAGAACCAAATTCACATCGATGCACCGCCTGAGTATCTGGACCAAGTGTTGGAGGCAATCGTCGAATGATGCTCCGAAAACTGAAAAGTCATCCATGAAGACTTCCAGATAATCACCTACCATATCTGAGAATATGGCAAGCATGCATCGCTGAAAAGTAGCGGGTGCATTGCAAAGACCGAAAGGCATCCTTCGGAAAGCGTATGTTCCGAAGGGGCAGGTGAACGTGGTCTTTTCTTGGTCCTCAGGATGGATTGCCACTTGGTTATAACCGGAGTACCCGTCAAGAAAGCAGAAGAACCTATTTCCCGCAAGTTTTTCGAGAATTTGATCAATGAAGGGTAGTGGGAAATGATCCTTCTTCGTGGAGGAATTGAGTCGGCGGTAATCTATACAGACTCTCCACGAGTTGGCTAATCGGGTAGGAATGATTTCTCCGGTCTCAGTCGTTATAGTGGTGAGTCCTGCCTTCTTGGGCACGACCTGAATTGGGCTCACCCAACAACTATCGGAGATCGGGTAGATGATTCCGGCATCTAACCACTTGATGATCTCCTTTTTCACGACCTCCTGCAGATTGGGGTTTAAGCGTCTCTGCATTTCACGAGAAGGTCGTGTGCCCTCTTCTGAATAGATATGATGAGTACAATAAGAGGGACTTATTCCAGTCAAATCATCGAGAGTCCACCCGATGGCTCTGCGATGTTGCTGAAGGACAACAATCAGATGGGATTCCTGTTCAAGACTGAGGTTGGAATTGATAATCACAGGAAGGGTCTGATTAGAACCCAAAAAGATGTATTTCAAGTGAGCAGGAAGGGGTTTCAGTTCGAGGATGGGGTTATCAGCAGCAGCGGGTGGTTCAGTATAGATGTGAGGTTCAAGGGTGGGAGTTACTGGGTTGTTCATATCTGGATTCGACTCCTCTGTTTGCGGGTCAAGATCCTTCTGTGGTTGATGAGGCATAATCGAGTCATTCTGGAAGTGTGATTCATCAACCAAAGTCCTGATGTCATAAATTTATTCGATGACACCGCAATTAATTCCTTGTTGGGCCTTAAATATATCAATTTTCAGTGTTTGATCTCCAAACTTAAGCTCTATTTGGCCCTCCTCACAGCTGATGTTGGCTCTAGCAGTAGCCAAGAAAGGTCTCCCTAGAATGATTGGTGTATCCCTAGGGTTCTCAGGTGCGTCCATATCTAAGACTATAAAGTCCACTGGGAAATAGAAATCCCGCACTCTTACGATAACATCCTCGAGAATCCCTTTTGGTGACTTTATAGATCGATCTGCTAATTGTAATGTTACCTCGGTTGGTTTTAGCTCAGATTCTTCTAGATGGTCAAGTAAGGATGTGGGTATCAGGTTTATGGATGCACCCAAGTCTAACAATGCTCTATCAAATTGGGTACCCCCTATCTTGCAGGAAATCAGGGGAGTACCAGGATCTTTTGCCTTGGGTGGGAGTCTACTGAGGATTATAGAGCTAGCTTGCTCTGACAGAACAATTGGGCTCCCTCCCTTGGTTCGCGGCTTACGCTGGGGTGTACATATATTCTTTAGAAATCGTGCGTAAGCTGGTACGTGGCGGATTGCATCCATCAAGGGGATGTTTATGTGGACCTGCTCAAAGTGCTTGACCAGGTCCTCAGGGGCCATGGGTTTGGTGGTCTTCTTTCCCTTGGTCAAGGCCTCGGGAAACGGGATCTTGGTTGGTTCTTCTAGGATAGGTCCAGGTTGTGGATCCGGGACAGTGGTATCTTGGATAACTATCCTAGGGTCATGGTTATCAGGCTTGGAGTGGTTTGGATAATGCGGGTCTTGAGTTGTTTTACCACTACGTGTTGTTACAGAATTTAATCCGGCCTGATTTTGGTTTGGGTTTGGTAAGAGGGGTGGCTGCTGCTGAAATCCAGCATAAGAAGTTGAAGCTTCCATCTCGTCTGGAGATGGAGCAGTAGGGGCCTGATAAATCCATTGTGCATGGCCTAAATTTGGATTCATAACGTGCTTCTGGGTCGGCACGTTATTCGGGTTAGGAAGAGGTTAGGAAGGGAGTGTGCCTGGCTGGCGAGAAATTGCCAACTGGGCCAGTTGAGTTTTAACCTCTGTAAGTTCATCCTTGTGCTGTTTTTGAATAGCCGCATTCGTTCTTTGAATGTCAGCCAGAGTCTGAAGGATTAGGGACATTTGATCCTGATTTGGCCCTGATGGATAACTAGGGTTGGGCCGAGGCTGAGGCGGCTGGTAATGACGAAAGGGCTGTGGGCGGGACTGAAAAGGTGGTCTTTGGGTTTGGGAATTTCCCGCCCACTGAAAATTGGGATGGTTTCTCCATCCAGGGTTGTAAGTGTTGGAGAATGGGTCGTTCTGGATGGCGTTGAGGTCCTCGCAGGTCTGAGGAACCTCCTGAGAATCAGGGAAAGGGGGAATGGAGTTCCCCGGGCTGGTGTAGAAAGGATCGGATGATCCTTCGATCCGAGAATCAGATGGGGATGGATATGGATCCATCCTAGGGGAAGATCGGTGGAGGATGTTTTGCACAGTCTCCTATGTGGAAGGAGGTTGTGCAAAGGAGTTACGCGCGGAGGTGGCTCGCTGCAAGTGCTGAGTCAGCTCATCCACCTTCTTCTCAATGATTGAGACCTTGTCCAATCGACTGGCCATTAATTCCAGGTCGACTGATGCAGACAGGCCCTGCGTCTCATGTGCTCCCTTAAGATTCGTCGCTGCGCGGGTATTCGTCCTGTCGAATAATCCCATGGAGTCATTGTTGATGGAGTTCTCTCACATGTTTTCGAGAATCTCCCATACGGTGTCTTCATGTTGACCCATGATGTTTCCTCCGCAAGTTGCATTGACGAAAAGGCGGATGTCCTCACGGAGTCCCTGGTAAAAAGATTGGACTTGTTCCCATTTAGGAACTCCATAATGGGGGCACTTTCTCATGAGATCCTGAAAACGATCCCATGCCTCATGGAGAGGTTCTCCTGATTGTTGAGTGAAGTGTGTAATCTGATGGCGCAAGGCGTTGGTCCGACCAACGGGAAAAAACCTTTTCAAAAACTCGGATTAAAGTTCTTCCCAAGTGTTGATCGGCCGGGTCTGAGTTTGATACCAATGGGCGGCCTTGTCCATAAGAGAAAAGGAGAACATCTTCATGAGAAGAATATCCCGATTTTGCGTATCTGACCCAAAAGTTTGGGCCAGATGCTTTAGCTGTTTGATGTGCTGGAAGGGATCTTCAGAATTAAGCCCATGGAATTTAGGTATAGCATGAATCATGTTGGGCTTTAATTCGGAGTCAGGTCCTCCAGTCGAGATTCTGACTCGAGGCTCAATGGCCACGGCAGCAGGATTGTAGTGGTCCCGCATCGTAGGACGCTGTGGTGGGTGCACGAAGTTTTGGAAGAGGTCATTGAGTCGCTGGAGCTGGTGCTCCAAATTATTTTCTTCCTCAACTGGCTGAGCCATGATGGGGGAAGAAGAAGAACTTGGTTCTGAATCAGAAGAGAAAATAATGTGAGGGTGTTGCTGCACAAACACGGGCGTCGAGGCTTGGCCTTGACGAGAGCGAATTTCTAAAGGAGGTCTTAAGGGTGGTCTTAAGGACCTCCTTCCGTACATGCACTGTTGGAAGAGATGAGTTTAGAAGGTGCTGGACCCAATCAAGACACCCAAAAATGTGTTGGGTGACTATAGAGGTGCGGGGCAGATGGACCCCTTGATCAGAAAGATCGTCCACCTGAGAATTACCTGGGCAGCCAGAGAGGGAGAGTCCCGCAAAGACCCCTACATGGTAGAGCGTCCCCACGGGTTACAGGGTTTCCCCCACCCGACCTCTCTTGTCACTGCGGTTCCAGGTAGACCAGAATGGGGATCTTGACCTCTTAAGTCTACCAATTTTTATTTTAAGATCAGGGTGCTTAAGGTTTCACTTGAACTTTAGTCTTTTAAGTGCAAAGAGTGACCTAATTTAAGGTTGGTTGACCCAAGGGGTCAACTTTACCTCTTGTTTTCTTTAAGAGCTTTTAGGTCTTGTCTTTTAGGGTTCAAGTGTTTAGAGAGCCAATTGTTTTAGGTTTTCTTTGAATAGGCATTTTCAGACAAGGGCTTGGGCACACTTCATTTGGTTTTCTCAATTCTTGCTTAAGGAGTGTGTCTCTAAATCCCTAGTGTTGGATCCTAGGTTGGCTCTACTTGGTCCAGTTAATTCTTTGTTGGGTAATTAGGGCTCAAGCAAGAATGTGTTAGCCCTTAAATACCCTTAATAGTGTGCAGGAGTAATGAGTTGAAAACATGCAACTTTTTATGGTTACTAAGTATGGAAGACAGGTTAGCCCTATATTGCTTGTTCTTTTCTTTTCTTCCTCTTTAGAGTTTAGGGGTTAATAGCGAGAGGAAAAAATTTTACCTGTCCTCGGAGTGGTTGTCGTGCGGTTGCTTGTCTTCTTGATTTCCTGTAGCTGCACAAAAGAGAGGAGATTATCAGAAACTAAAAAGAAACATGAATGTTTACCTCTAGAATAGCCGTTGCTCCCCGGCAACGGCGCCAAAAACTGGTGGCGACCTTCCTCTATAGTTTTATTATTTCATCGTAGTATAGTATAGAGAGGTGATTACCAGTTTAATACAATTTGTTACTCGGAAATAAAGAGTTCCCGAGGTCGAACTCAGGGAGCAAGTTGTATTCTAGGGGTACAAGTTTCTTTTACAAAAATAAAGAAAGAGAGAGAGAGAATTTGTTGGCTTTTCTTCTTTTCTCTTTGCTTCTCCTCTTCTTCACTCTCAGATCTTCTGCTCTCTTCCTTTGTTCTTCTTCTTCATCTGCAGTGGTGATGTTCTTCTTCTTGTTTCAGCTGTTTCTGCTCGTCTCTTCCTTTTTCTTCTGCAGAGCGGTCCTTTTCTTCTTCTTCTTCTTTCTTTCTTCTTTTCCCTTCTTCAGATCTTCTTCTCGTGCTCTTCTTCTTCTGCAGAGTCTTCACTTGGCCTCTCTGTGTTCCTCCTCTGCCTCGCCTTCCTTCTCCTTCTTTGCCTTCAGGACGTCGTCTGATTTTCCAATCAGACGACTTAAACCGCTGCTGCTACAGTGCCGCTCGGTGCTCTTCCTTCCTTCAGCCTTCGTCTTCTTCCACGGTTCTTCTTCACCTGTGCCTGCACACTTACACAGCTTGATCAGGGGGGCAAAACCTAACTCTACCCTCCCCCGCGTCTCTCTCTCACAGAAGCCGCTCTTGGGTAAGCTCTCCCAGAGCTACCGGGTTGCCGGGTACGGGTCGCGCCCGGGTCCAGGCCCACCGGCGTGCGTGGTGGGCGAGGAGTGCAGGTCAGTCTAAGTCGGGTCGGGCCAGGTCCGCGGGGCGTGAGCGCGGATGAGACCGGGTAACCGGGCGGGTGAAGGGGACCTCACCCCGTGTGCTGAGGCAATAAGCCTCCAGCACTTTTTCACTTTATACCGCTGCGCTCCTTCAGAGCCTTCCGGAGGGATTCGCCTGCGCGGAGGAAGCAGCTGGTAATCGCAGCTTTACGCGAGGCCTTCGCGCGAGGGATTCGCCTCAACTGCAGCCTAACGCTTTGCCGAAATGCCCCTGCACAGCCTGGGAGCGTGACCTGGGCGCGGTGCACCTGGGACAGCAGGTCGAAGCTGCTTCACTTCAACAATGGCGGCGACGAGCGCAGGTACCTGCCCACAGAGAAACGGCCTCTCGGCCTAATCAGAAACGTGGAGGACCTTCGCCGTGGCACGGCGAAGGTGGTCGGGGGGTGTGCAGGCGGCGGGGCGGAGCCTAAGGGCTGCCCTAGGTCGGACTGTGGGTCGGGAGATGGGTTTGTTCGGTGGAGTTGCAGAGGGTGATTTGGGGGAAGTGAAAGGGCGGAGGTTGATCAGGGTGAGGAGGCGGAGGTTCTGCGGTGGTCGGCGAGCCGTGTGGGTTGCTGGAGTGATGGGAGCGGGTTGCCGGAGCAGGGGCCGGAGGTGGAGAAGGTGAGGGCGATTGGTCGGATCGGGGTAACAGTAAAGATGTAAAATGAGGAAAAGGAAGAGGGGAGAAAGAGGAGGAGTTCTACCTACTTAGCAGGACGAGGAGGGGCCGGAGCAGGCGACAATCGTATCGACTGTCGCCGGAGAAGAAGATGCCCGAGGGAAGGGGCGGCGGCGAGGAGAGGGCCGGAGAGGCGCCAGCTGGGTGCAGCGTGGCGCGGGAAGAGCGAGGGAGAGCAACCCTGCAGCTGGTAGTGCGGCAGAGCGACGAGGAGGAAGAGGGGAGGCCGCCGGAGCTGGAGGGCTTCCTGTCGGAGTGGGAAGAGAGGAAGTGGGGGTCTTTCTCCGTCAGGACCGAGCTGCTCAGAACGGCGGAGCGACGGGGGTATTTATAGAGGTGGAATCAGAGAGGAGGGCGGAGGGAGACGACGTGTCTCCCTCGCCGGAGGACGCCGGAGATGGAAACCCATACCGTCCGTGCATTCGCACGACCGGTATGGTGGGTTGCAGCGACCAGGGGGCTGTTCCTGCGACGGCTGACGACGCAGGGCACCCTCGGTTGTCTTGCCAGACCCTCCCCCTTACCCTGCGCGGCGCCATGCTCCGCGCAAGGTCGCCGGAGCTTGGTGCTGGTCAGGTTTTGGCAGGAGGGACCTGAATGCAAAGAACGAAGGAGAGTTAGGGGCAGAAATGCGAGGGTTCAAAAGTTGAGGGCCAAAAAGTGAATATATGAGGACCAAAGTGTAAAGTTGGTCAAGAAGGTTTCTTCTTAGGCTCAAGTTTTTATACATGACTAATTAGGACCTAAGGAATCTGATGGTGAATTTTATTTCTAGATTAAACCTTGTTTGACTGGTCAATTTATGTAAAAACCCAAATTAAGTTATTAATTGGGTATGGTTCTCAATGTAGGTCAAAATGGGTTCTGAAGGCCAAATTGAAGGTTCTAAACCCTAGAGATTATTTTTATATGAATTTTAGAGGGTTTATTCTATTTTTACTTTGCCTCGAACCTCGTGAATTGAAGTGGGTTTGTTTTAGGGTTACAGATTATCATTTAGTTCCTTAGAATTGCTGTAGCCCTTATCAGATCATCCCACTTTCCTTCTTATTTGGTTTGTTTGACCTATGTTTGGACCCTGAATTACCCTGTATGCAGATTATACTGGTAAAATTGCATTTTTACCCCTTTTGACTTGTTTTCTCCTTAAACTCAGAATTCTCTGAGTTAAGCCTTTCCTTGAGTTATGTAGGAGCTTTTATCCTTTGTATTAGGTCAAAATGAGCTAGTTATGGCTCATGATGAGGTTCTCATCATGGAGGAACGTCCATTACTTGATCACGCTTTGAGGAGATGAATGGTGCTAGCACGGGCTCATCAGGGCCGCACAATTAAGATCATGCGATCCTATTTCAATTGGGCTCACTAGGGTCACGCGAGCAATTCGAACCTGCGTCCTTCATTGCGAGGAGAGGCTTTGACCGTTGCGCTACGAGAAGCTTTGTGTCAAGAAGTTGAAACAAGGCACGAGCATCTAAACCATTAGATGAAAATCCAACGGTCCAGATTAAAAGATTCTTAAGAGAAGAGGAGAGGTCGGCATCATTGGGCAGCTATGATGATGACACATGGCACCATCGTGGTCATCCATCTTCTTTACTTTGTAGGTGGAACCACGAATGTTGGATTGGGTTGAGTTTTGTACTATTGGGCTACGATTGTCGATTCAGATCCATCCGTGCAGTTGGATTTATCGTTTGAAGCTTTGAATTGCATTACCTGGCCCCTTGGTCGTTGATCTTCCTTGGACTGCATAAGGTGCTACGAAACTCCGATCAAGGTGATTTTGGAGGCGTTAGACTTTGATCGTCGTCCTGATTAGATCCGTATGGTTGGATAGTCAATCCGAGGCCTCAAAATAAATCTCCTCTCATGGCCACAATAGGACATGAATTAACCTATAATTTATAAAAACTATTCTACATGCAGAATGATGAATGCTATGCAATATTTATAATATTGAATGCATCTATAAGCTTAGGAACATGCATAAATAGGTATTTTATCCTAAATAGATGTGTCTACACCAATCACTAATTGATTATACTTAGAGTATCCATATAGAAAGCAAAAGAAGCTGCGCCTGGCTAACCTTTTTAAGATTTGATTAATGAAAGGTAAAGAAAAATGATCCTTCTTAGTAGTCATGTTTAGCTTCCTATAATCGATGCAGACCTGCCATGAAGTTGTAGTGTGGGT
The DNA here is from genome assembly GCA_037157565.1 of Thalassia testudinum. Classification (NCBI taxonomy): domain Eukaryota; kingdom Viridiplantae; phylum Streptophyta; class Magnoliopsida; order Alismatales; family Hydrocharitaceae; genus Thalassia; species Thalassia testudinum. The sequence continues at coordinate 94,299,040 of JAZHRO010000063.1, forward strand.
CGAGATGGATTTGCCCTTGTCATTCTTAGTGGTGGTGAGTCCTGCTTTCTTGGGCACAATTTGGATAGGACTCACCCATTGGTTGTCAGAAATGGGATATGCAATATTCGTGTCCAGCCATTTGATGATCCCCTTCTTTACAACCTTCAGCATATTTGGATTTAGCCGTCACTGAAGATGTCTATAAGGGTTTACCCCCTTATCCGTGTAAATATGATGAGTACAGTACAGGGGGCGCTTACCATGGAGATTAGCAATACTCCACCCTATAATAGGCCTATGTGCTTGGAGTATGGAAATCAATTATTGTTCCTATTCTTAGGTTAAGTGAGCACTAATAATCATCGGATATGCCTCACTTTCCCCCAAAAATAAGTATTTTAGTGAATTAAAGGCTTCAATTCAATCAGGGGTCGGTGGGAAACAGATTCGTGGGTGGGAGGAGAAGAATCAGTAGTGGAAATATGATAATCCTGATACGTGTGATTTCCCACTAATTCCCCACCTGCGACGAGGTCGGTCGTGATTGCATTAACAATAAAATCGTTTGTCGCAATCATACCATTCTACACTAGCAGGGGCAAATAAGGAAATGATTAATTGGAAGCATCAGAATCCGAGGTGTCGTGATCAAATGAGCACCTCAGACAATCGGATCCGTGGGATGAAATGTGCAAATTCACGGTCCCAGTCCCATGTGGATCAAGATCTAAAAGCCCTGATAATGAAGTTGAATGTGACATTGGGTTATTATAGAGGAGCCCAATCTTCACCGTCCTCGATCATATTGCTATCGAAGTTCCATGATGCCATGAATATATCCAGTCTAAGTCATTCAATCCCTAGGGCTATCTCCATACACCCGAATGCACAGTTGATGTTTGTGTGGGCTGTTGCAAAAAACGAGCGACCCAAAATAATCGGTGCATCACGGAGATTAGGAGGAACCTCTATATCAAGAATGAAAAAGTCCACCGGAAAGCAAAATCCACAGACTTTTACAATTACGTTCTTAACCACCTCCTCGGTGTTTTTATCGATCGATCGACCAACTGAATGGTAACCGAGGTGGGTTTTAACTCCCCAAATTGAAATCGATCAAATACTGTGGTGGGAGTTAGGCTTATGGACAAACCTAAATGAAGAAGGGCTCGATCAAATGGAGACCTGCAAAAAGTAGGAAATGAGTGGGGTACAAGGGTCTTTCTTTTCTGGTAGTAAGTGAGCTAGAATAACGGTGCTAGCCTCCTTTAACAGTATCGCCTGTCGTCCAATTCCTTACTGTCACTTCAGGGTACAGTAGTCCTTAAAGAACCTAACGATAGCAGGGATGTGATAATTGATAAGTCCACTTTCGTAGACCATTATTTGGCCTAAGTATTCTTTAATTAGTCGTTCTTAGTTGATATTTGATTAGGAATTAAGTGGGAATTCAACACAGTCTGCGTACCATTTTATGAATCAATTTTATACTAAATAACATATGATATGTTATGATAATCATTTAGTGGATGCAGGCTAGGCACATGACATCTGAAGGCATCTGGCAGATAGCCAAAATCACTCTATAAGACGTCTGAAGCTTAATTTGAACGTCTGAAAATCTCCATCGAGAACCACTGCTATCTGCACATTTTAAGACGTCTGAGACATCAATCAAACATCTGATAAAGAACGACCATCGTTTTCTGCTATTCCAACCACTCGCATTCTTCATGGGTGGTTGGAGAAGCTTTCGGTGGAAGCAAACAGAAGAGATTTTTTTTAACAGGCGAGCTATCCGCAGAGAACAGGATCCTTCCCCTTGCAGGGATCTTCTTCATCACCACCACTGGCACCATGGCAGGAGCAAACACCATGGTCGGAGCGTGCACCGTTACCTAAAGCGTACCTCCATCTCCTCTCATCCTCCCTCTCGCGGTCGCACGGTGACAATGTGCGGCCATAACACCACAATCGCCATCATCGCACCCGCTTGTAACGCCACAGCAACAGCCTTGTGCTCACCTTCGCACCTCCCCGTCACCGAGCCCTTGTTCACTCCTTCACGTGCATGCACACCTATTAGCGCATAGCCAGCCCCCTCTTCTCCTTCATTCTTCTCCTTCTTCAACCCATCCACCATCACTGTTACATGAAAAAGAACCCAAGGTGCAGCAGCAACAGTACCTCCATCGAGCATCCTCCAACCACCAACCTTAGCTCCAACTCACTCTGGCATGCCCAAGCATTGTAGCAAGAATCCTTGCTGACCACAGGCTCTAGTCGATGCCTTACGCAAGCCTGCAAGAGTTCCTCCTTTCGCCAGGAACTCCATTGCCATTAGCCTCTCCTCCTCCAACCAGCAATCTCCAGCCTCCACCCGACGGTGCGCCACCACCATCACGAAGCCTACCCTCCAGTGGACCTTCTCCACCAAAGCCACCTGCCGGCGGTGGACCTCCTCGCACATGAGGAGAGATAAAAAATCTTCTGCTTTGACTCTAATTAAAATTTACTAATAATGCCATTGCAAAACAGTATGCCTTTATTTAATGAATTATTTTATTAAAGTGATTTTGCATATGAGCTCCTTATGGTTTTAAGTAATTGCATGGAATTTTTTTTTGATGATGAAAATGAAGTGCAAAGATTCAAATCTTTATCTGTTGTGATTCTCGATTGGACTAAACACCATTACTTAATTCAATAGGCTAATTCCTCTCTGTAGAAATGACCTAACTATTTTCATGGTTAGTTTTGAATTATTAAATATTTTGATAGTCGATTTTCTACCACAAAAGCTTTACAATGACACGTGATTTTATGTTAAAAATTTCATCGAAAGGGAGAATCAACTCCTCAAATGGCACCATTGTCGGGGAGGAAATAAGCCTATTAATTTTTTTAGGAAATTTATATTATTTTCATGCTATTAATGAAGCTTTTCTGAATTGCTGACTTTGTTTCTATTTTCTCTCTGCAAAAATGAACGAACGCGACGGGAGCGCACGACGGAAGGGATATTTTTGGTGGACCTTAACACCACCTAGAGGATAGCAACAAGAGCATATGGGCCTTGATCTGACGTGTGTGGAAGGAGGATTGGCGACTGGAGATTTGTTTATACTTAGACCAGGCTTGATTGACCTTAGACATTTAATTTTTGTCTTATGGACTCGTGTTGGGTATTTTCGGGAGTGTGTTCCCATTTTATTTAGATTATAGGATTTGTTTGAACTACATGTTGATTAGTTAGTTAGATTAGGTTTGTTTGCTTATTATTATTATATATATATATTCGAACTGCCTGCTAGAAGCTACATATCTATAGGGCGACAATCTAGGATTAAATGAACAACATCTAGCTTTTCTTTTTACATTGCAAACATCCTGCATTGAAGAGAGCTGGAGTAAGGTACGTCTTTTCTTGTGCATCAGTTATCTACACACGCATTGCATTTGGACATAATTAAAAAAGACCATTTAAGTTGATTTGAAAATATTAATCAAGTGGTCACATTACTTCTTGAAAAGAAAGAAAAATATACAGGAAGTGTTTGAATAACGTGACTGCGATTTTCAAAAGGAAAAATCACTTTCCGCTGTGTGATGCACACTTTCTGCATTGAGCACGCACTATAGGCACTACACTAGGACTTGGACCCTTAAGGCTATAGTCATCGATCTCTTTATCGATGCAAACGCTCCTATCTCACTTTGTGATGGTAGTATTAACTTTTGCCTGAGTGACTTGATACTCTAAGGAGGGGGACACCCCTTAAAGGAATTCAAGGGTAGTTAAAAGGCACCGCTAATGCAATGCCTCAAAGGAAGGGTTCGTCCTACTTGCATCTCTTGGTTCTATCCTTGGAGTACCTTTTTACTTAAGCATTAGAGAACATCATCGCAACAAAGTGTACATCTTCAGGGCACTCAAAGGTCCATTTAGGGTGCATAATTGCTTGACAACTTGATTGATCACCCAAAAAGGACTAAAAGTAACCTCAACCTTCTTAACAATCATTGACCAGAAATTTCAAGTGCCTCATTTCTCTTATACCACTTATGTGGGAACGAAGAAACACTACCTTGACTATATTTGGCCAAGATGAAGAGTTGGAAGAGGACTTAAAGAACTTTAAATCAACAAAAGACCTCTTGCCTTGTGTTTGCTTGGTGTGTGCGTAATAGAGCTCTCTAGGAAGTTTCTCTTTTTAATCTAAGTCCTAAGATAGTTAAACCATTTAATTGAAAGAAATGGACTATCCTTACTCCTATCATTTTAACCAAGATCCCATGCCTCAAGTGTATCCATCCTTTGATGGGTACATTGACAATTCATGGGATCATTCATATTCCTATCCTGGGAGTACTGGCCTGATAACTCCCACTTTTGAGTAGAGCCTAGGAGCAGGATTTTCCACCCATGGAATCCCCACTACTATGCAAACACCCAACCCTCCCACCCTTCATGATTTTCCTTATCGAGGTTGGACCGATACCCTTAGGCAACCAGAGCCTGAGATTGACTATCCTCCCCAATCTGATAGTAGTAGCGTCTCCTCTTTTATGATAGAAATGCAAAAACAAAAAAAGGAAATGATGGAGTCTATGGGAGAGATGTTGAGGAATAGTCAACAATTGAATAAGGAAATTAGATAGCTTAGCTACGCTCTTACTAATGATTCTGGTCCCTACCTGTATAACCGTAATCATCAAAATAATTCTGAGGAAACTAATGACAATAGGGATCGTGTTTTGAGTAGCTATCACTTAGACTCTCCCCATGAGACATGGCCATTAGAGGAGAACTATCCTAGTGATTATCCACCCGAGCTATATTGGAGTCAAAAGAAAGGGACGATGGCACCTTTTGAGGATCTTGACCCTAATGACAGTATTTTCCTTACCTCTGATAACCCGGGTCAAGGTCATATTGTTCATATCACTTCCCCTATTAGTTATCTGGTGGAACCCCATTCTACCCTTAGTGAGCCTAATCCTAACACTCCACTTAGGGAATCAACGCTTACCATCCAACATTCTGAGGATTTAATTGCACCCAATGAAAGTGACCCTAAGGGAATGGAGGATGAATTGGATCAATCTTGGTCTCAGAGGTACAAAGAGTCTATTTTAGAGGAGGATGATAACCCAATGGAGGAACCCGACCTTAGAATTTGGAGTGAATCTCAGGGGGATTATGTGTTATTCGAGGACTTACCCCCTGAGGATATAAATAATCTGGTGAAATCCGGATTCCTCCTTACTTTTGATTTTGAGAGTCATCCTCCGCAAAACCAGGAGTTGATATTAGAGGAGGACGAGCACAAAAGTGAGAAGCCTAGGAGAGCTCTCGGGGACAATACACATCAATTGAGGATATATGCCCCGAGAAGAACAAAGAATTGTGTGATATAGACTTACTCCAAAACATTAAGACTGATCCTCCTTCAGAAATAATTGAGGATATTGATCCAACTCCTCTCTTTACTGGTGAATCACATATACACCCCGACAAAAACTCAAGTGAACCAAAAGAATCCAGGGATGAAATTAATGATAATGATTCTGTTCTTTCGACCCTGCCATCAAAGGAATTTAATTTGGAGTCCACCATTTATTTACATATACTGGAAGGTGAAAATATGACTCTGATCATTAATGATAGGCAGGGTGACGTGAATTTTTCTGCATTAATTGTCAGGGAGAATACACAATCTGAATCATTGTTTGAATTGGACCCGACACCAACTAAGCCCTCATTGGACTTAATCATTACCTCCCAACACCGCAAACAACCCTTCCACTCCCTAACCGATCCTTGGCTCAGGTCTCTGCTCACATACTTTCTTTCTGATGAGCATATTAGGCCAGTACATCCTCACGTAGAATGACGAGTGTGGATTGATGCTTGTACGTTTAGTCTCACCATTCAAGGGTTTGAAATAATAATGTTTATATCTTTTAAAATCCTTCCTGCTATGGAGGACCCTTGTTATCCTCCACTTATTCCATTTTAGGAGGTCCCTTTTCATATTCCTTTTGTTATTCCTAGACCTCCCCATGTAGCCTACAAGGTTCTTTGCTTTTATGTCTTCTGGCAAGCATTTGGGATAACATTGCATCATCAGCTCCTTAACATCCATGGCTACCTATTTTCTAGGCCCGCGTTATTATGCATATTCTTAAAGCCTAGCTCTTTCTGTCTGGAACTAGACTTATAGGTTCCTTATAATTCTGGCTGTCGACAGAAAATGCAGTGTTTGTTGGGAGGCAACCCAGCATTCAGAATAACACCTTCATCAGGTGATTCCTTTTTTTCTCCCCCTGTTTTAATTTTACAATGGGGACATTGTAGGATTTAGGCATGGGGGGGTACCTTTTGCATTTTATGTAGTATTCATGCATTTAGGTTAGGTAGATTTGCATGAAAAAAAAAACCTTTTGAGCTGAACTGGTTAGTCCCTAGCAGAAGATTGTTATAAAGGAAGTGTCATTAAAGATTTTCTTCTTAAATTGTTTCTTAAGTTTTGAATCCACTACATTTACTTCATTTGCATGTAGACTTGGTAATGGATCTTTGTAGAAAATCAATAAGCATTTTTAGTCTGCTAAACCCTTGGACAGTTAATAAGGAGTCAGGCAAACTATCTTCTATTAAGATCCACCTATTATCTGTGAGAAGAAAGTAGAGAGACTACTGGTGCGTTAAGTCTAGTGCAAGGACTCTTAAGTTTTGGATAATTAGATGATGATACCTCAGAGTTAGGCATAGTTTTTGCTCTCTATTCCTGCGTGCAAACATTGTGTGAATTCCTAAGAGTCACCAAATAAGGCAGATACACAGATATTGGGTCTTAATAAAACTATGACTATGGTGAATGGTTACGACCGTCCTTTATAGAGTACTCGGATGAAGGAGGGTAGTAATGTCAAAGGTCAGAAATACGATTGTCCTATCCATCTTTTCCTGGTACCGAGAATAGGCACTTCCACCAAATAAGCCACACAATATTCTCTTGACCATCATCATTCCTAATAATGCCTCATAAATAAAAGTATGTGTTGTTTTGTGCTTAGTAGTTGAAAAGAAAAGAAAAGAAATATTTATATTTAGAAAAATATGAAAAAATGAAAAAAGAGAAAAGAGAGAGAGAGAGAGAAAAGAAAAGAAAAGAGTTCAAGTTTGTAGTTTTATCTTCGTATCATTTTTCATTATGTGATGATGTTTCTAAGGTAGCAAAAACACCCGTCGCGATCCACCAAATATGACCCATACCTACTTTTCAGTATCTCTGATCTCTCGAATAATGGCTGAGGTCCTCTTAGTTGTAGGGTTATTAGGACTTTAATTGAAGTGTGATTGCCATGTAAGGCCACCAAATAGTGAGTACATTTACAAAATCTGGTGAGATTTGTGATCTCAGAAAGAAAAGAAGGAAAAGAGTGAGCACAAAGGAACATCAAGAGAGCACAGTTGTTTAGCCTCTCTCTGGGTTGACTCATTTGATAGTTTGGAGAGTTAGAGTCGACAGTACTAGACTACATGTAGCACCAGATGAGTGTGTGCCACCAAATATGAATCCATGTAACTCAGTATCTCCTACCTAAGCCTGAAGGCCAGGGTCAAATTACAGATTATTTTCTGCTTTATCCCTGAGGGAAGTAGTTGCCTATCCCGGTAGAATTTTATCAAGGGTAAAGCACGAGCTTTAAATGTAAGTTGGCTTTTCACTTGGATCCGTTACCTAGGATAATATTACTTCACTTTTGTATGGATCACTAAATTTTTGGAATAAGGGAAGAAGATATCTTTTGGTTACTTTCATTGTTTTTCACTTTTGCTTGGGACTAGCAAAACTTAGGCATGGGGGCATTTGATAAGTCCACTTTCGTGGACCATTATTTGGCCCAAGTATTCTTTAATTAGTCGTTCTTAGTTGATATTTGATTAGGTATTAAGTGGGAATTCAACATAGTCTGCGTACCATTTTATGCATTGATTTTATACTAAATAACATATGATATGTTATGATAATCATTTAGTGGATGCAGGCTAGGCACATGACACCTGAAGGCATCTGGTAGATAGCAAAAATCACTCTATAAGACGTCTGAAGCTTAATTTGAACGTCTGAAAATCTCCATCGAGAGCCACTGCTTTCTGCACATTTTAAGACGTCCAGGACATCAATCCAACATTTGAAAAAGAACAGCCATCCTTTTCTGCTATTCCAACCACTTGCATTCTTTGTGGGTGGTTGGAGAAGCTTTCGGTGGAAGCAAACAGAAGAGATTTTTTTAAGAAGCGAGCCATCCGCAGAGAATAGGATCCTTCCCCTTACGAGGATCTTCTTCATCGCCACCACCAGCATTGTGGCTGGAGCGAACACCGTTGTCAGAGTGTGCACCATGACCTAAAGCGTACCTCCATCTCCGCTCATCCTCTCTCTCGCCGGTCGCATGGTGACAACGTGTGGCCATAACACCACCATCACCATCATCGCACCTGCTCGCAGCACCACAGCAATGGCCTTGTGCATGCCCTCGTGCCTCCTCGCCACCGGGCCCTTGTGCGCTCCATCACGCGCATGCACACCCATTAGTGCACAGCTAGCCCCCTCTTCTCCTTTGTTCTTCTCCTTCTTCAACCCATCCATCATCACTGTTACATGAAAAAGAACCCAAAGTGCAGCAGCAGCAGTACCTCCATCGAGCATCCTCCAGCCACCAACCTCAGCTCCAACTCACTCCGATGTGCCAAGCATCGTAGTGAGAATCCTCGCTAACCGCAGGCTCTAGTCGACACCTCACACAAGCCTGTAGGAGTTCCTCTTTCCGCTAGCAACTCCATCGCCACCGGCCTCTCCTCCTCCAACCAGCAATCTCTGGCCTCCACCCTACGGCACGCCACCACCATCACGAAGACTACCCTCCAGTGGACCTTCTCCACCAAAGCCACCAGCCGGCGGTGGACCTCCTCGCATGTGAGGAGAGATAAAAAAATCCTCTGTTTTGACTCTGATTAAAGTTTACCAATAATGCCATTGCAAAACACTATTCCTTTATTTAATGAATTATTTTATTAAAGTGATTTCGCATATGAGCTCCTTTTGGTTTTAAGTAATTGCATGGAATGTTTTTTTAATGATGAAAATGAAGTGCAAAGATTCAAATCTTTATTTGTTGTGATTCTCGATTGGACTAAACACCATTACTTAATTCAATAGGCTAATTCCTCTTTGTGGAAATGACCTAACTATTTTCGTGGTTAGCTTTGAATTATTAAATATTTTGATAGTTGATTTTCCACCACAAAAGCTTTACAATGACATGTGATTTTATGTTTAAAATTTCATTGAAAGCGAGAATTGACTCATCAATAATAGCATCAAGGAGCGGGACCGAAATATGAACCTCCTTAAACATGCCCTTCAGGTCCTCAAAAGGGATGGGAATCTCAGGGTTTTGCCCTTCAGGTCGTCAATAATCGATCTTTTGCCCTTATCTATTATAAGTGGCTGCTGAGAAGGAGAAGAAGATGAGCCATCCTACGGTAGGGGGTGAGAAGAATCATGACCTGCTTGCCTAAATGGTGGGTCTTGCATGGTCTTTCCACTCCTCAATGTGACAGCTTTCGCATCGTCATACTGTCCATGAGGTGGTGGAGGAGCGAAAGGGGTAGAATAGGTGGGTTTTGGTAGCAAAGTCAGCTGACCTTGTGCATAACCAGGTGGCGTAGGAGGTGCTTGTAATATAGTATGCGCCTATCCCTGTGGTGCCTGGAACCTAGGTGGGGTGCCCTAGTTCTACACATATCTTGGATTTGGGATAAGTTGGGAGGGCAAGGCTCCTTGTGATCTATGTTCCTACAACAGCTGATTATGCATGTTCAGTATACTTTGAATCTGATCAGTCATGGCTTTCATGATTTGCAATCTATCATGAGTTGATTTCTACATGGATTCTACTGGGATGAGAATGGCTACTGCCTAGGGCATGTGTTTTGTGCATTCCCGTATTGTCTGGTTTGGTGGTGTGGATCTTGATTCAGTCTCTGCAAATTACCAGACCAAGAAAAATTTGAATGCTAGTGCCAACTAGGATTATACCACTATAAGAATATTCACTAATGCCGACCGTAAAAAATAGTCAGCAATGTGAAAAAAACAGTTGAGAAAGAGGGTCGAGGAATGTACTGTTGCTATTGGGTTTTCTCAACTGTTCTAGAACATTACTGTCAGCAAAAAGGCGGACCCTCATTCGATGTGTCGTTATTTCTGTCATCTGTTTTAAACGATCGAGGAAAGCTTTTCTCGACCTTTATAAATGGGTCGTCGATGTAAATATCTACATCAACCATTATTTAGGTGGTTGACAAAGAAAGTATCCTCGAACATTTGTTAATAATGGATGAGAATGTTGATTTTCTTGTCGATTTTAAAATAGTAAAAAATAGTAACATTTTCGACCATTATTAAAAAATGGTCGAGAATGTTACTATTTTCGTCTATTTTAACAAAGTCAGGAATATTAATATTTTTGACCATTTTTATATAATGGTCGAAAATATTAATATTTTCATCCATGTTTAAATCAATGACAATGCCTTTTTATTTGATCGCATACCATTCTTGTCCATTGCAAAATAATCGACAATAGCTAGAATTTTTTTTAAATTAATGTTTTTAAGTATGTGGAGACCTGTAAAAAACTAAAAATCTTATAAAATCAATCACACAACTTAAAACATTTGCATCTAATTAACACAATAGAAATGAAAATAAAAATTTCATATATGTAATAATGTATACAAAGCTCATTATGAAAGATAATGTATATAAAAAATGCAACAATCATGCTACGGCACCAACACCTCTAGCACCACCACCACCTAAATCGTCGTCGCCATGAAGATCTATATACTGATGAAAGGCAGGGTGATCGATGCCTCCCTACTGAAGTACCTTCAGGAGCTCCTTGATGGTCTTAATGGACTGCTGCAACTGCTCTGTCGACTCTTTGAACTGCGTCGCATTGTCCCTGACCTACGTTGTCAGCTCATCAATCTGCAACTCCTTGATGATAACGTCATCATTAGCCATAACTAGCTTTAATTAGTCATAATCAATAGACAAATGCACCTACATAACAGCCGAAGAGCCGTAATTCACTACATATCCGTTCTAAGAGATTAACATAAAACAAGGATTAAAACTATAATTTTACCATCATATCATGATGCATAGAAATCATGGCTTTTTCCTAGAGTTAATTAAAGGTCAAACGTTCATAAATGTCTAATAAGAGGGTCCGTGCAGACAAAAATGGGTTTCCACGTATTCCAAGAATTAATGGACATCTAAAACCCTAAAAATACACTCGCTTAATTAACTGAGGTTTTGGTCAGGATAAAATTCACCTAAACCTTCTAAAAATCATAGAAAAATATTCTGTAAGGTTTTTTACCTTTGATTTGACCATTGGAACCCATTTTGACCTTAAATAGAGTCTTAGATAGGAAGTTGCCCTAATTTGGGTCTCAGCGTAAATTACCCAGTCAAACTTGGTCAAAACCAAAATTCGACTTCACCATCATATTCCTTTGTTCCAAATTAGGTTTATACCAAACTTTGGGCCTAATCAAAGATCATCTTGACTTAATTTACATTTTAGTTCAGTCTGACTCTTTCTCACATACACACCCCTAGCTTTTTGATACCTTACAAATGGGTCCCTAAGTTTGTCATCTTCTTTGCAATTAGGTTCCTCCGCCATTATTGTGGAAGAACTCCTACTCCGGCAACCTTCAATCAGAGATTTCTCTATGATTTCTTAACAAATCCTTTCAAAAATTAGGAGAATTCCTTGTGAAATCCTCCTCCATCTAAGCCACACATTGGGCTCTGATTCCTACTCAAGGGCTCATGCAAACCATTTGAAGGATTGGGTATCCTATTTTGTGAAGCTCTGAAGCTTCCAAGCTTGGTTTCCAAGGTTGGAAACCTCCCTATATAAGCACCCCTGAGGACAAACTATCCTCCTTAGCAAGGTTTTGAGGCCAAATACCCCTTCTTCCTTCATCTCCGGCCAAGCTCCACCTTAGCTCCAACGGCCTCCTTCCCCGTCTTCTTAGGGAAGGCCAATGACCAAATTGTCTTGTCCATCTTATTCATCACCTTCCTCTGTGCCTTACTAGCCACAGCAAGGGTCATCTCCCTCTTTCCTCGTCGCCGTCTCCCTCAACGGAGCAAGTTCCTTCTCCAGTGATGGCCAATCAAAGCCAATGCCATTCCTCCCATTTCATCCAATTAGAATAGGTTAATTAGGTCCCTCTAGTACCGTAGATCAATTCCCTCACCTTTATTCTTCATTTCAACCCTCGACGCCACGACCATCCACCTTCATTCCTATCTTCGGCCACACATCCAGTGAGGTCTTCTGCATGCTACACACCTCCAAACACCTTGCCACCTACTCTAATAACTCTGCCGCTCATCCCTGCACAAAACCCCTCAACCAATTTCGCACTCCACTCACACACGACTGCCCCTAAACATACCCATCATCGACCACCTTCTCCATCATTGTCCGCCATCATCCATGCACGAATCACCCCAAGGACGTAGCCATCACATTCCACGCCCTACGATGATACTCCTGAACTTTTTAACCAAAGCTTTTAGCCTGTACTTTGTATTTTAGGTATCCCATCGGAGCTCCGTCGCTGTGTCGTCATCCCCGGTCTTGTTCTTCGCATCTCAGCCGCATTTTTCTTTGCTCTTCATTCTAGGCACTGTGGAAGGAATCCAGAAGGACCTCCAGGTCCTCAATTGAGTAAGGAAATGCAACTGCTGTGTCAATTGAATGAAGAATCCCTCTACAACCCCGCATGAAAAGGATGTGGGAAAGATAGTCCCACATCGTGGGATTCCAATGCAACGACCGCCCATAAATGTTTTTTGTGAATAGACCTTATCGCCTCGGGACCACGGGGGTGAGGTCCCCTTACCCGCTCACCCGAACTCACCTAAGCCTTCACTCCTCGGCTACTACCCACGCTGGTAGCCTTGGACTCGATACTGCATGATCCAAATACCCGGTTACAACCCTAATATCTGAGAGAGGAAGAGGCAGGAAAGAGAGAGAGTGAGGGAGGGGAGGGTTTTGCTCTTTGATGCATGACCCTGTGCGACACTTAGTCACTGAGAAGGGAAGAAGAGGAAAAGGCTAAAGGAAAGAAGAGAAGAAGAGGAGAAGGCTCTATGGAGAGAAGAAGAAGAAGAAGCTAAAGAGAAGAGAAAGGCTCTATGAGAGCCTTGAGCTGTAAAGGTTAAGTCATCTAATTTGCATAGGGGATGTTTGATTTGGGTTTGATGCTGGTACTATTGGAACATTTAAGTACCTAAGTTGCGTGATTGAAAATACTATAGCATTATTTGTGTAATTGATATACATGTGTCTAAACTAATAATTAGTGATTCAAATCACCATTATTTTATCTTAGATATCTTTTTACCTTGTCAAACTCTTGATATACTCTTGCTTTTTATTGAATATCAATTTGAGTAGTTATTATTCATTGAATATCGTTATCGGCTTGATTTCTTATACTCAGTTATATTCATTTCGATTAGTGTGTGAATTGCAATACTTGCTCCCTGTGTTCGACCTCAGACTTCATTTCTTGATTCTGAGTTTATAAATTGCATTTGTTTGAGAGCTATTTGTCGACTGTAGTACAACGTATTTCCTAAACGCGACGAAAAGCTTGTCAACATTTTGGTGCCGTTACCTAGGAGCAATGCACAATTCACCACTATTCTCTGTTTTGTTTTGATTATATCTGAACACTAACTTGCCCTGTTTGATTTCTTGTTATTTTGCGAGGTACATCATGCGCCGATCTTCCATTCAAAACAGCCACTACCAGGGTAGGTGATTTCTGTTCTTCCCTAATCAACCTCCTAATCTTGAGAAGATAAAAAGGAAACAATCAATTAGGAACTACTTGCCTTATTTTCTTAGTAAATCATCATTTAAAATGCAAGTTTTCCTAATTTGCAAAAAATTTTCATATCTGATTGAAGCGTGAGGCAATTCTATTAAGAAATCCCTACCTTGATTGCCTGTACCTATTAGGGACTATGCTTAATTTCTAAATCACTTTGGGCTAACACACTTCTTGCTTGAAGCCCAAGGTGAACATTTTAAGATTGAATTGAACTTGGATTAGAGCCACTTAGGGTTTCAGCATTTAGGGTTTGAAGTATTAGTACACATTTGCCTGCCTTAAAGAAAATAAACCCTCCAGCATTTGTGTGCTACCCATACCCTTGTTTGAAAATATCTAATCAAGACAAACTTTAAAACTAAGCTCTAATTTCACTTGAACCCTAAAACTCTTGGACCTAATAGCCTGAGAGTCAAATTGGGGTGATTTTTAGGTCTTGACCTAGAATTCATCCTTATTCCTTTAGGGTAGGTTAGGTGAAGTTGGTCTACATTGTAGGCCAACCAACCTCCAAATTAGGTCACAAGACAAATCAACTTTTAAACAAGTGAAATTCAAGGCACTAATTAGGCTAAAAATTGGTAGACTTAAGGTCATAAGTTCATACATTCCGGTCTACTTAGAACCGCAGTGACAAGGAAGGTCGAGTGGGGGAAACCCTAAACCCGTGGGGACGCTCTACCATGTAGGGGTCTTTGCGGGACTCTCCCTTCCTAGCGGCCCAAGTAATTCTCGGGTGTGCAAATTTCTGATTTAGAGGTTTCATCCACCTCGAAACAGCCTTAGTCATCCAAAAATCTTTGGGTGCCTTGATTGGGTCCAATTCATATCCAGTCCCTCATCTTTTCTCTAGATCACATACACAGGAAAGGCCCCTAGGTTTTTTAACCAAGGGGCTTCAGTAGATCATCTTGGGGATTTCTTTTAGATCTAATCAGTTCCAATATGATCCTGAGTTTGATTCTAAATCCTGATTCCACCACCTGATTTGAAAATGCAACCTGGCAATTTAAGAAGACCAATTGGGAAACTTGAACCCCGAATAAAGGATAAAGTGATTGAGGCTGCCCTTAAATATTTTGAAGATTATCCATCGAGCATGATTCAGGTTAATGTCCTTGAAACAACAAAATTCATTATGAACCGTGTTAGTTTACTGCTTACTCAACTAAGAAATGGTTCAACCCAGGAGACCCTCATACCAGAATTCAATGAACTTTATCAATTGCATAGAATGAAGGGTTTACATTGCTTTGCAAATCCATCACTCTAGGAGATACACCAAGATATCATTGAGCAACGTGCAGATACTCTAAATCTATTATGAGAAGCCATTTATGAGACATCTTGGAGTGATTCTAAAGCTTCTCTAGAGCCTGGGTTAGACACTTAGAATTGTTGTGGACCCCCAACCCAAATGAATTCAAATTCAAATTTCATAACAATTGGCATACCTAATCTTGGTGAGGGTTGGGAGGATCCAGTTGCAGGTGTTCCTGATTTTGAATTGGCCTTAGAAAATCTTAAAGCTGGTCCATCAAGCCTAGAGTTCCTCAACACCTGTGATGATGAGCTTAAAACAGAATCTCTAGAGAGTATAAATCCCAAGCCTTATCCTATTAAGGTAACTCTCGAGAGTGACTCTGACATCCCAATAGAGCCCAGCCTAGATTCTAGTGATCCAACCCTTACCATTAACCTAGAATCTGGATTCGAGCCTATTTGGGATAATTATGTGGCCCAATGTGATGAGAATCAAATTTTGAATCTAGACTATGATTCTGGGCCTGTATTTGATGACTACACCTCTCCAGACTCCTTTGAAAGATAGATCGATTTTCTGGAAATAACATCAATTTACGATAGAGAAATCGAGGAGTTGGAAAAGTTGGGATTCGATTGGGTCTACCCTAGGAGCCAAGAACCTGAGCCTATACCTAATAGGGACACCTTTTTAAGCTCAGAATATGAAATTAGGTTAGATCCAAGTCAGGTTGTTGATTCTATACATCATGATTCATTCTGTGGTGGAACTCTCAATTCAGAATCAGATTCAGAAACTTATTCTCACAAATTCTCCAACAAGCTCAAATCCTATCCTGATTTTAGAGAACCTTTGTTTCCTAATGACACCAAGCCAATTTACGACCTCAGCGACCACAACCAGCCCTTTGATTCTGACATTGAGGTCAATGATTTGAATCTCCATGATGCCACCTCTTCTACAGCACATACAGAACCTTCTCGAATCCATTCCCAACCCCGACCCGCCACCAAAATCAATTTCTACTTTGATTCTTCTCTCTTTGATCCGGTCACACATGATTCTTCTCCACCTTTTCATCGGGTTTCAGACATCGATCAGAATGCAAATCATGTCCTACCCTTTTCTAATCACTCTTGTAGGGTTTCTACATCATCCACAGATCTGTTCTCTTTTGAGGATCCCTACTTTGATCAGGCTGATTGGACTCAGCCAAACCCGTGATTCTCACTACCATATATGTTTGAACCTTAAAGTATCTGGTGGGCACCACATCTATTGATTCACATCCATCAGTCCACCAAATTTAATAGGTTTGGGTTGCATCATCAGCCTGTTGATCTGAACAAGCACTTGGTTGGACCAACCAGGCTATTGATCAAGGTGCTTGTTCTACAAAACTCATTCAATTTGACCACTCCTTCTCCTTGACCACCTTCTGCTCTACTAAAGGCATTGAATTTAGTGCTTAACAGGAGGCAACCCATCATTCAAAAACTCCTCGAGGCCCTTCTAATCATCCTTTTAAGCTTTACGTCTATTACACTTTTGAGTTCAGTTTTAGAATAGCCGATCCCACCTCTGGTACACGTACCAGAGCTTGAAATATTTCGTAATAGTCATCCTGACCCATTCACCCACCCGTTAACCCTGTTCTAACCTTTGAACCAAGCTGACTTCATACCCTCTGATTTATAATGACATTGCAAAACTTAGGCATGTTGGGGTGTTAAAATGCAAACATACAAACACTCAAGTTTGTGAGGGGTTCTCATAAAAAATATATATTTATATATTCTAAAAAAAATGAAAAAGAACAAAAAAATGGAAAGGGGAGGAAAATTTTGTGAACTTAATTGCATATCATTCCTGAGGAGGAAATGAGGAGGTGATTCAAAATTTCAAAAAAGAACAACATTTAAGAACAAAAATGATAGTCATTAGCACTTGATCATGAAAATTACTTAAGCTCTAGACCAAATCAAAAGAAAAAAAAGAAAGTCTTGAAATAACAAAGAGACATGGAGATTAGTATGAGTGCTGATCTTAGGCCTCTTGGGCTTATTTTACGGCTTAAACATTCAAGTATTTGTTAAGATCTGGATAATCCTCAAGAAGTTGATGATGTAAACATGTTTACATTACATAAAATGTCTATTTATGCATGTTATTAAGCATAGAATTGCATTACATACTATAAATATTGCATAACATGCATCATCCAGCATTTAGATTAGTCAGAATAAAATGGAGGTTAATTGTCTCTTTTTATAGTCAAGGACAAGGCGACTGTTTATCGGGGCCTCAGATCGAAGATCCAACCGTACAGACTTGATTAGGGCAGCGATTGGAGTTCAACGACTCCAAGATCGTCCTAATCGAATATCCGTAGCATCAGATAGAGACCGAGGAACCTAGAAGATCAAGGGCCAACATGGTGTGAATTCGCACTTCAGACAACAAATCCAACCGCACAGATGGATTCGGATCGACAATTGCAGCCAAACGATGCGAAAATCGACTTAATCCGACACCCGTGGCACCATCTACATCATCCAGAAGATGGATGGCCAAGATGGCACCACGTGGCACCATCTCGACTACCCAACCGACCGCACGCATTAGCTGAAGGCCCCCACATCAATGCTTCCTCACCATTGGATCAAGATCCAACGGCTGCGACTCGCCCGCGCTTAAGTTAAGTGCTCGACACAAATGTGCCCACAGCACATTGGTCGAGCGCTCTAACACGAAGCATAGGCGTGCGTTCGAGCCTCGCCGGGTATCAATTGGAGAGGAGGTGCATGCCCGATCGACCACAAGATCGCGATCCAGTGGCCACACATGCTCAATCTAGATGATGCACCCACGCATGCCCGCGCATAACATGGGATCGCATGCGCTAGGCGCGTGATGAGAAGGCGCGGTGAGGGGTAAGTTAAGCTGTCTGATCTCATGATCGGATGGCTAAGATCTGAAGAACGTGGAGCGCACGTTTCATGCATGGGAGGCGAGCGGGCGACACACGTCGCCCACGACTGGGGCGCCAAAATGTTGAAGTTGCGAGTTACTACGCTATTGTATTTGGTTTTGATAAACCTGTCATTGTAGTTTGAAAGCGAAGAACTCGTGTTCAACAAATAAAATTTATACAGGAATAGAAATCTCGGGTCGAACTTTGGGAGGAGGACGTTTGATTAAAAACATGCATTTGTTTTATTTGTCACGAACAAGAATAATTGATTAGAAACTATCTATCTATTTACAATAAATAGAAGAGAGAGAGAGAATATTACAAATAAAAACAAAAAGAGATGTAGAATGAACATGAAGTTCATTATCAAAGATATTGTTCGTTATACTACTCATTATGACTAGAAAGCAGAAAATAATTACACTAGAAAGTAGTAAATCTACTCTAGAAAGCATTAAAAAGAATGGAGAGAGAGATATCCTCCTTGACGGTCGCTTGGAGGACAAGCTGGACGGGACGACGCCTGGAAGACGGGGAACGGAGTAGGATGAAGGAGGACGAAGCGAGAAGAATGACAACGGGTGTGCCACGTGGCGTGACGGATGAGATGCGTGGTTGCAAGTGTGCATAGCGGCTGAACTCAAAGCGACGCAGATGCAATTACTGATATGAGATGAATGTGGAGATGCGTTGAGGCAGTCGGAGATGAGGAGGCGGGGAGCACAGATCTTTAGCCCAAGTTCAGGGCTTTAGTGACGGATTTATCCGTCACTAAAGGTCCTGAATTATTTTTTTCAAAATGTAATGACCAAAATGCCCCCATTCCTTGCAATTATAAAAGGAGATCCCCTCCATCCCTTCTTTCTCTTCTCCCCCTCTCCAAAGCTCAAGAGAAGCTTGTCCCACACCTAGGATGCTTCTCAAGAGATAAAGTCAAATTTTCGCCCCCATTTCGGAAGTGGATCCGACGACGACGACGTGTTGCGGGGATGTGATGCTCTTTGATTTTTTTTTCATGTTTTCCAACTTACAAATCATTTACCTCAATTCTCTCCTTTCTTATTGTGATTGCTAGTATTCTTTTGAGACGAGCAAAAGCAGTAGAATGGAGCAAAGTGCTGTTGAAGGTTCTATAAGTTATCCCCCACCTCCCACCTAATAGTTTTCATTTCACCACGTAATAATATAAACATCAATCAACCTAGGTGTTCTTAGTTTTGTTGTTTGTTTGACACCCACACCCGCCTCAACCTCCACATTTAAAAAGAAAAAAATAAAAAAATCTCACAGAGGTACACAACCTCATCTGATTTTCAAACTCAACGGGTAAACTGATCTTTGGAACCGGTACACACATTCAAACACATAATTAAGTAGAAATCTGATTAGGTAATCACTTGTGTGCCTAATGAAGTGGTGCAATAGGCCAATTGTTTGAGTTGATTAGGTTGCACCACTTCAATTAAAATCAACTCATCAAGTAGCTGTTGCTTAGGTTCAACTCTTAGGGATTTACCAAGCACTCCTCATTCTTTTAAGTTTCAAAGGAAAACATCTTCACCTGTGCTTTCAAAACTTGGTGTGCCAACAAAACTTGTTTGAAAATACCTAAAGTTGAATCCTAAAAGCTACTAAGCAAGATTTGAGCCCTAAAATTCACTGCATCAAAAATTATTTTGCTTGAAAATCACTGGTTGTGCATGCACACACACATCAATCAATCATTAAGGGCATAACCCAGATAAAGGGCCCATCACATTCCAAAGCACATTCAAACCTAGCCTTAAATAAAACAGAGTAGACATTGGCTTTAAGGATTCGACTCGCTCTTCATAGCCCAGAATGAGATTATTTTCGTTTAGTTAGTTTCTACTGTTTAATCTGATGTCTAGCTAAGGGAGCAGAATCAAATGATCGCAGCTGGGGGGTACACTAGGAACAGGAGGCGCAAGCCGAAGGGAGAACGTTCTCCCCATTCCCTCCTTCTAACTGGTTGGATTGAACAGACAGAAGTAGATCAAATCATTTCTTTATCTCAAGATAGGTTCTGGGAGTCTGTAGGTCTTTAGGCTAGCCCACTTAAGGACAGGTTTGATTGCTTGTATTGCAGGGTGTCTTTCTTCCTCTCATCTCTCATGAATCCTTCCACATTTTATACGCATTCCCGCTCTTTCCTTCCTGTTTTGAGTTATCCTCAACATGACGATTATCCCGACTCATACTGTAATCAACCATTAGTTAGTTGGGATAATTCGGATTGTGGATACAATTCTGGACCTCTATGTTTAGGGTCTAACCCTGAACACTATGATTGTAATTTCTATCCTTCTCAAAGCCACATCGATTGTGGATCGCCACCCTTTCATGGACAACCTAATACGATCTACAATCAAGGAGGATAACTGATCCTTACCCATCCTCTGATTACATTGCCTTTAGGTCATCACCACCTTTTGAACAATCTAAAATGACCTATTATCAAGAAGGGTATAACAAATCTCAATTCGCTAACTTTTCTGCAATGATCCTAAACCCACCCAACCCTGAACCAAGTCATTTGGTTTTGGTTAACCGAGTTCAAAATAAGGTTTTGCCTAACTTGAGGAATACCATACAATCTTTAGAAGTTCAGCCAATACCTTACATTGAAAAATTGGAGCCCCTGATTGAGATGATTGATGATTTGAACAAGTATTTGTTGGATTGGCTCTAGGATGTTAAGGATAAGAACTCTGGTGAGTTTCTACTTGGGAAGTTAGCGAAATTGAGAATGAGATTTGTGGTTGCTTTAGTTCAATCGTGGGATGATTCCCAGGATGAACCCCCTTCAGGAGAGCCAAGGTCAGAACCCGCTCAAGGACTTGTCGGGGGGGACACATGTTACGTGGCTGACCAGACTGAATTAGAGCAACCAATTAAATATGATCTGATTTCTTCACTTGAGATCCTTGAGCCAGGGTACGAGGAAACATATGTCGCCATGGACTAGAAAATGACATATGATTTTGGGACATACATTAATACGGATTTTGATTTCTTTGATTCTGATGGTGAAGATTCAATTTGCAAAGTCTCACGCGAGTTTACAGAACACGATTTCTGTGAGACGATTAGGTCTGAGGAATCTGATAGATCATTTGATAGCTCAATAATTGAGGAAACTGATCTTATTGGGGCTCACATTACGGATTCAGAATTGCATTTTCTGGAGGATTCAATCGAATGCCCTGATTGTCAGTTACACCTCATTGAGCTTATTGAAGATTCTATTTTTGAGATTATTAGACCCAAGTCAATTCTGATTCAGCTACATCTTTTAGACTTGGAAATTTCAGATGAGGTGATTAATATGCAGGAGGTCCCAAAAATTGCATTCTGAATGAGGAGAACAGAAGCTGAGAAATTCTGATTTGGGAAGCAAACTCCGGAGGAAGTAGAAGACTGAGTCTAAGGGTTCCAATTCATCTGAAACCATGAAACCAAGACCCTTACGACATTTGTTCTGAGGATGTTCAACCTAAGCATACATTCATTGATTATCCGTTTGTTATCGAATTCTCTATAACCCGACTCTTTGGTCATGGGTTGCATCCTCATAAATCGTAGGCCCGACCCCACTTACATATTGATTTTAGGTTTTGGGTAATTTTTATCCAGAACCTTATATATTCTCGATTATGGGGTATGGGTTTGCACCACAATCTAGTCCACATTTGTGGACATCTGCTGGCAAGACAGAGGTTTCTTCTTTTTATTCTGATTTTGATCTGCACCTGTGAATTCTTTATTTCTCTTCTTTGTATAGTGTGCCTAGCTGAAGGCACTAAATTCAACACATATACAGTTTTTCTTTATCTCAAAGCAGACCCAACGTTTATGCAATTCAGGTGCTTTCTACTCTATTCCACTCTGGTTTATGTCTTTTTAATACAATGAGGACATTGCATTAGATAGGCATGGGGGGTGAATATTCATCGCTGAATTATTTCATCAGCTCCATAGATTCGTTTAATTTTCTTTTATTTAGTTAAAAAAATTGAATTAGGAAGGAATACTTGGACATTAGGACTTTTCAATCTTTAGAAATATTACATTAGGATCTGAACACAAAGACCCTTCAAGTCTTTGGACTTAATCGGTGCGTGTATCCACTAAAATGTGGATTTGTTTTTCGAGTCCTCGCCATCTTGAATTCTATTGTAATTTGAGTACACGACTTATCAACCTGCCCTCTAATTTGAGAGAACTTTAAGTCTAAAACATCTACACACTATCTTGTCACTGACTCGTTGTTCGATGATTTTAATGGAAATTGGGTAGCTAATGAACCTTTTAGGGTGATATGGCTGGCAAGTTATCGTAGGTAACAACCCCTAGGTAGGTTGTCCAGAATCCAGTCACTGGATCATTCTCTTCTTGCTGCCTTTAGGTAAATCTTAGACCAGGGAAGCCACCTACTAAAAAAAAGAAAAAGTCAAAAAGAAAAGAAAAAGAGAAGGAGAAAAGAAAAAGAAAACAAAAGAAATAAGACAGTCGGTGGTAACAGCTCATCGATCAGTTGTCCAGAACCCAGCTCAAGAAATGCACTTAGAATTCCCAAAACACTTAGGAAGAAGCGGAGAAGTAGAAAAAATCGGGAAGATATACACTGGATTCACCCTTGTGTTGACCCTGTAAAAATAAAAGTAGGGAGAAAGCTACCGGTTGAAAAGCTACACCTTTAGGCAGAACTCTCTTTCTAAGGTCACCTAGAGGCGTAGAAACCCGAAGTCTGTTCTAATTGCCGATCAATGAGTCTATTACATTCACAATAAGATGCTTAGAAGTTAGGGTTCTCACCAAATCTTGGGTGGGTTGAATGGCCGTAGAGAGCCACTCTTAAACCCTAAACTCAAAAATCCCAAAAAATTAGAAAAGAAGAAAAAGAGAAAAATTTTTTCTTTGAATAAGGCGAGGGCTTGAGGCGGTCTACATTTTGGCAGATACCTGGGCACTATTGTGTCTTTGAAAATTTAGATCCTAAGTAAACATTTTCTTAATGATTGAAAATAACTTATGCCCAAATAATCCAACCTAATTCTTTTATAGATAGCATGTAGTTTTTGCTAGGGATTAGCAAAAGATAGGCATGGGGGTGTGATGTAAACATGTTTACATTACATAAAATGTCTATTTATGCATGTTCTTAAGCATAGAATTGCATTACATACTATAAATATTGCATAACATGCATCATCCTACATTTAGATTAGTCTGAATAAAATGAAGGTTAATTGTCTCTTTTTATGGTCAGGGATAGGGCAACTATTTATTGGGGCCTCGGATCAAAGATCCAACCATACGGATCTGATCAGAATGATGATTGGAGTTCAATGACTCCAAGATCGCCCTAATCGGATATCTATAGCATCAAATAGAGATCGAGGAACCCTAGAAGATCAATGGCCAAGATGGTGTGATTTCACACTTCAGACGACAAATCCAACTACACGGATGGATTCAGATCGATGATCGTAGCCAAACGGCATGAAAATCGACTCAATTCGACACCCATGGCACCATCTACATCATTCAAAAGGACGGCTAAGATGGCACCATGTGGCGCCATCTCGACCGCCCAACCGACCGCACACATCAGCTGAAGGCTCCCGCATCAACACTTCCCCACCGTTGGATCAAGATCCAACGGTTGCAACGCGCCTGCACTTAAGTTAAGCGCTCGACACAAATGCACCCACAGTGCATTGGTTAAGCACTCTAATGCGAAGTGCAGGTGCGCGTTCGAGCCTTGCCGTGCATAAATTAGAGTAAAGGTGCACGCCTGATCGACCGCACAATCGCGATCCAGTGGCCACGTGCGCTCAATCCAGATGACGCACCCACGCACGCCCGCGCGTAATGTGGGATCGCACGCGCTACGTGCATGATGAGAAGCTGCGGCGGGGGGCGAGTTAAGCCGTCTGATCTCACGATCGGATGGCTATGATCTGAAGAATGTGGAGCAAGCATTTCATGCGTGAGAGGCGAGCAGGCGGCGCACGTCACCCACGACTGGGGCGTTAAAATGTTGAAGCTGCGAGTTATTACGCTATCATATTTGGTTTTGAAAAACTTGTCATTGTAGTTTAAAAGCAAAGAACTCGTGTTCAACAAATAAAATTTATACCGGAATAGAAATCCCAGGTCGAACTCAGGGAGGTGGACGTTTGATTAAAAATACGCGTCTGTTTTATTTGTTACAAAGCAGAATAATTGATTAGAAACTATCTATCTTTTTATAATAAATAGAACAGAGAGAGAGAGAATATTGCAAACAAAAACAAAAAGAGATGTAGAATGAACATGGAATTTATTATCAAAGATATTGTTCGTTACACTACTCATTACGACTAGAAAGTAGAAAATGATTACACTAGAAAGTAGTAAATCTACTCTAAAAAGCATTAAAAAGAATGGAGAGAGAGATATCCTCCTCGACGGTCGCTTGGAGGAAGAGTCGGATGGGACGATGCCTGGAAGATGGGGAACAGAGCAGGATGAAGGAGGACGAAGCAGGAAGAATGACAACGGGAGCGCCACGTGGCATGACAAATGAGATGCGTGGCCGCAGGTGTGCATAGTGGCTAAACTCGAAGCGGTGCAGATGTAATCTAGGCCATCTGATCGTGCAATCGGACGACTGATATGAGATGAACGTGGAGATGCGTTGAGGCAACCGAAGATGAGGAGGCGAGGGTGCGTGGATCTTTAGCCCACGTTCAGGCCTTTAGTGACGAATTTATCCATCACTAAAGGTCTTGAATTAATGTTTTTCAAAATGTAATGACCAAAATGCCCCCATTCCTTGCAACTATAAAAGGAGACCCCCTCCATACGAAATTCCCATCCCTTCTTTCTCTTCTCTCCCTCTCCAAAGCTCAAGAGAAGCTTGTTTCACCCCCGGGATGCTTCTTAAGAGATAAAGTCAAATTTTCGCCCCCATTTTGGATGTGGATCCCATGATGACGACGATGTGTTGCCCCATCCCCGTTCTTCCCGCTTCGTCCTCCTTCGTCCTGCTCCGTTCCCCGTCTTCCAAGCATCATCCCGTCCGGCTCGTCCTCCAAGCGACCGTCGAGGAGGATATCTCTCTCTCCATTCTTTTTAATGCTTTCTAGAGTAGATTTACTGCTTTCTAGTGTAATCATTTTCTACTTTCTAGTTGTAATGAGTAGTGTAATGAACAATATCTTTGATAATGAATTCCATGTTCATTTTACATCTCTTTTTATTTTTGTTTGTAATATTCTCTCTCTCTCTTCTATTTATTGTAAATAGATAGATAGTTTATAATCAATTGTTCTGCTTTGTGACAAATAAAACAAACGCATATTTTTAATCAAACGTCTGCCTCCCTAAGTTCGACCCGGGATTTCTATTCTAATATAAATTTTATTTGTTGAACACGAGTTCTTCACTTTCAAACTACAATGACAGGTTTTTCAAAACCAAATACGATAGAATAGTAACTCGCAGCTTCAATAGTTGAGGAAAATGCGAAGCTTATGTATTACGTCTAAAGCTTAGGTAGTATTTGGCCTTGTTATCTGACCACTGGTTTGCGGGACTCTATAACCTAAGCACCCTAATCTACACACAAGTCTGGTTCAGTGCACTTAATCAATCAAAATCACTCTAAATTGTTTATTCTGTTCTGAAAAAGCTACCTAGATTAGGAGAGGCTTTAAAACACTAGTTGATTTAGATGAGTTCCTAAAGTGGAGAGGTGGGAAATTCCCCTCGAAGATGCATAATAACATATTGTCTCCTCGGTGCTTGTCTCCTAGGATATCTAAATATCCTACTGGGGGCATGTAAGCACCTTGTGCTAGTTCAGGTGCCATGGGCGGGATTATCCCGAAATGTCGATTATCAGGGCCTGAATTTAGCTATAGAACACCATGGGAAGCACTATCTCGAAGTGTTGAAAGCCAGGGTTCTGGGGGTTGCCATGGGCGGTGCTATCTCGAAGCATCGAAAGCCAGGGACCCTACGATGATTGATACAGAATCTGATACAAACCTCATTTTGGACCAATCCGAGGCTAGAAAAATAATAAAGAAATAGAGAGAGAAAGCTCTCCAAAAATGCAAAGAAATTCTTCTATCCCTCTCTCTTACAAAAATGCACTGCAAAATGAACCTGGACTCACCATGTTACAAGTACGGGTGCTTTAACTGCTGGGTTCAACAAACCTTAGGATAGTTTCTGTGGGCCTTAGAAATATTCACGGTAGATTGAGGCTAAAGCTGGTCAGGTTTGGATCTTGGTTGGTACTTGAGTACCTCTAGGCCTACTATTAGCATTCTGACCTAATTTCTAAAGAGAAGAATCAATTAGGACTCTGAACTTCAAGGCATAGTTTTGAACTCTAGTTCTTTTCATAAGATTTTGCTAAGGGACTAGCAAAAGTTAGGCATGGGTGTATGATGATAACGTCATCATTAGCCATAACTAGCTTTAATTAGTCATAATCAACAAACAAATGCTCCTACAAAATCATCGAAGAGCCATAATTCACTGCATATCCTTTATGAGAGATTAACATAAAACTAGGGTTAAAGCTACAATTTTACCATCATATCATGAATGCAGAGCAACCATGAGTTTTCCCCAGGGGTTAATTAAAGGTCAAATGTTCAAAAATGTCTAATAAGAGGGTTCGTGTAGACAGAAATGGGTTTCCACGCATTTCAAGAATTAATGGACATCTGAAACCTTAAAAATAAACCTGCTTAATTAAATGAGGTTATGGTTAGGATAAAATTTACCTAAACCTTCTAAAAATTATATAAAAATATTCTCTAAGGTTTGGTACCTTTGATTTGACCATTGGAACCTATTTTGACCTAAAATAGGGACTTAGATAGGAAGTTGCCCTAATTTGGGTTTCTATGTAAATTATCCTATCAAACTTAGTCAAAAAAAAATTCTGACTTCACCATCAGATTTCTTGGATCCAAATTAGGTTTATACCAAAATTTGGGCCCAATCAGAGATCATCTTGACCTAGTTTGCATTTTAGTCCAGTCTGACTCTTTTTCTCACATACACACCCCTAGCTTTTTGAATTCCTTACAAATGGGTCCCTAAGTTTGTCATTTTTTTGCAATCAGGTCCCTCTATCATTATCATGGAAGAACTACTCTGGTGACCTTCAATCAGAGATTTCTCTCTAATTTGAAGGAGAATTCCTTGCGAAATCCTCTTCCATCTGAGCCACACACTGGGCTCTGATTCCTACTCAAGGGCTCATGCGAACCGTTTGAAGGATCGGGTCTCCTATTTCACAAAGTTTTGAAGCTTCCAAGACTGGTTTCCAAGCTTGGAAAGCTCCCTCGAGGCCTATATAAGGATCCCTGAGGACAAACCGTCCTCCTTAGCAAGGTTTTGAGGCCAAATACCCCTTCTTTCTCCATCTCTGGCCAAGCTCCACCTTAGCTCCAGCGACCTCCTTCCCCGTCTTTCTAGGGACAACCAACAAGCAAATTAGCCTATCCATCTTCTTCATCACCTTCCTCCGGGCCTCACCAGCCATAGTGAGGGTTGTCTCCCTCTTTCCTCGCCACTGTCTCCCTCAATGGAGCAAGTTCCTTCTCCGACGTCAGCCAATCAAAGCCAGAGCCATTCCTCCCATTTTTTCAAATGAGAATAGGTTAATTAGGTCCCTCTAGTACTGTAGATCAATTCCCTCACATTTATTCTTCGTTTCAACCCTCGACGCCACTGCCATGCACCTTCATTCCCATCTCTGGCCACACCTCCAGCGAGGTCTTTTGCATGCTACACACCTCCAAACACCTCACTACCGACTCCAAAAACTTTGTTACCCATCCTTGCACAAAACCCCTCAACGAATTTCGCACTCCACTCACTCATGGCTACCCCTGAGCACACCCATCGCCGACCACCTTCTTCATCACTGTCCGCTATCATCCACAGACAAGTCACCCCATAGACGTCGCCATCACATTGCACGCCCTACGACGATACTCCTGAGCTTTTTAACCGGGGCTTTTAGCTTGCGTCGTCATCCTCAGCCTTGTTCTTCACATCACGGCCTCATTTTTCATCGCCCTTCATTCCAGGCACTGCGGAAGGAATCCAGAAGGCCCTCCAGGTCCTCAATTGATCATGGAAATGTAGCTGCTACATCAATTGAACAAAGAATCCCTCTACAGCTATGTGCGAAAAGGATGTGGGAAAGATAGTCCCACATCGTAACATTCCAATGCAATGACCGCCCATAAATGTTTTTTGTGAATAGGCCTTATCACCTGGAGACCACGGGGGTGAGGTCCCCTTACTCGCTCACCTGAACCCACCTAAGCCTTCACTCCTCAGCTACAACCCACGCCGGTAGCCTTGGACCCGATACTGCATGACCCGGATACTCGGTTACAACTCGAATATTTGAGAGAGGAAGAGGTAGTAAAGAGAGAGAGTGTGTAGGGGAGGGGAGGGTTTTGCTCTTTGAGGCATGACCCTATGCGACACTTAGTCACTAAGAAGAGGAGAAGAGGAAAAGGCTGAAGGAAAGAAGAGAAGAGGAAGAGGAGAAGGCTCTGCGGAGAGAAGAAGAAGAAGCTGAAGAGAAGAAGAGAAAGGCTCTCTGAGAGCCTTGAGCTGTGAAGGTTAAGTCGTCTAATTGGCATAGGCGACATCTGATTTGGGTTTGATGCTGGTATTGTTGGAACATTTAAGTACCTAAGTTGCATGGTTGAAAATATTGTAGCATTACTTGAGTAATGGATATACATGTGCCTAACTAATAATTGGTGATTCAAATCACCATTATTTTGTCTTAGATATCTTTTTACCTTGTCAAACTCTTAATATACTCTTACTTCTTATTGAATATCAATTTGAGTAGTTATTATTCATTGAATATCATTATTGACTTAATTTCCTATGCTCAGTCATATTCATTTCGATTAGCATGTGAATTGCAATATTTGCTCCTTGTATTCGACCTCAGACTTCATTTCTTGATTCTGATTTTATAAATTGTATTTGTTTGAGAGCTATTTGTTGATTGTACTACAACACATTTCCTAAACTCGACGAAAAGCTTGTCAATACTCCTTCCCCTCGTGGAGGCAACGTAATGCCACAATCTCCTTCCTCATCTCCTGTACCTCAGCTGAAGAGGATGATGCTCCCTTTTTCCCATAACATGTGGAGACGATCTTGCTCCTCTCTACACTACAGACGTATCCTCCATGCTTAGGTGGCATGAGGGTCTGGTACACCTCCTCTGCTGTCAATGGCTACTGAACTGTACCAGAGTTGGCATCTTCAGGAGGATGCATTAAGTTGACCATATTATCCTGAAAGAGATTGAATTACGTTAAGTAATTTCATTTAATTATAATTATGAAATGAAATGAAAGTATTGTGTTTCTTAACTTACGTGTCTCCGCTGGTATGTGTCATGAAGCCACTCTCTGTTTCCCTCACTAATCTTGCTATGAGTGACCTCATATACTCCCACTCAATCAAGCTAGGCACCTTCATGCATGGTAGACTACAAAATTTTGAAATAGTTAATTGAAACAAATTAAAAATATTGTAAGGTTTAAAAGAAAAAAATAATTAAAAATACTTATGTGTAGGGATTTATCCTACCTATGCTCCTCCTACCCAAGACATGGGTCTTCGGTGGAGCCTTAGCCCTATTTTCCTTATTATTCTTGGCCTTCTCCTGAAATAAAAGTATAATTTATTAAATTATAAATTAGTTAAATGATAATATATGCAATACTTTTACCTGCATTGTTGGATCCTACCAATGGTTGCACGTTTCCTTCCAAGTGTGCGACTGTATCAAAAGAGTCACATTACTCAATGCCTCATCATGATTCCTGTTCTTATAATACTAGAAAATATAATTGTAATGTTAGAAATAATATTTGAATTATGGTAAAAGAAATAAACAAATACAATTAAAATTTATCTTTTACCTTATTCTTAATCTCCAAGCTCCAATCTTTGTGAATCTTTATTGCGTGCTTGAGGATATATTTGGCGATGTTCGGATCTTCGGCCCAATCGAAGATGGCCTACATTAGTAAGAGGACATAAATTGCTACATAATTTAAAGTTATATAAAGAAATATACACAAGTTATTGTTAACAACACTTTTTGGGTTTTTGAGAGATGAAACCAGTTGCGTCGTAGTATAGGGTCGACAAAGTGTTATTAACAAATAAGAAGTTTTTATTACTCGAAAACTAAGTATCCGAGGTCGAACACAAGGAGCAAATGGAATTTATTCACTAATCTCAATAATGTAATTTGAACACTTAAAGTTACTCAAAACCTAATTCAGAGTATAATGCAGGAGTTTATGAATTAAAATGTAGCAAAATAGAAGATAAATTGAGAAGAGTTGGATAAAAAAAATTGATTCTTCTTCTCTTGGCTTGTTCTTCAGCTTCTTTGGTTTTCCGCTTTCTTCTTTCTCTGAGCATCTCTTTCTTTCTCTCTTGCCTTAGCCTCGCTTTTTCTTCCTTTCTTCTTCTTCTTCTGTTCTTTGGCCCTTTCTTCTTTCTCTGACTTTCCTCTACGTGTCTTTGCCTTAGCTCCTTTTCTTCTTTTCTTCTTTGACTTGGCTTCTCTTTTTCCTTCTTCTTTTCCTGCCTTAGCCTTGCCTCAGCTCCTTCAGTTGCCTCTTCTTCCTCTGCAATCTTCTTCCTTTCCTTGTTATTCTTCCTTTCCTCTACCTTATGCTTCTGCCTTTGCCTTCAGCCGCTACAGTGCTTTCTCTTTCCCTTGGCTTCTGCCTTCCTTCTTCTTCCTTTTCTTTAGCCTCTACACTTGGCTTCCTTCCTCAGCCGCACCTATTCTTTCTTCAGCCCTTAAGCTTTGGCTTTTCCTTCCTTATCTTTTCTCCTTAACCGCTCCTGCCTTCAGCTTCCTTCCTTCTTCCTTGCACAAGCACACGAGAGCAAAACCTATCCCCTACCCTCCCCCGCGTCGCTCTCTCTATTTCTCTCTTCGCTCTCCCAGAGCCAGCCAATCGAGTATACGGGTCAGGTTACGCGTGCCTGAGTCCAAGCACACCGTCATGGGTGGTGCGCGAGGAGTGTAGGGTAAACGGGTCAACCAAGTCCGTGTAGGTGTGGGTCGAGGACGAGGCAGGGGCGTGGGCAAGGGACCTCACCCCGTGTTACTTGAGGCGACGAGATAAGAACACAAATTCAATTTAACTCACTTTGCGCACTCTTGGCTTTTCGAGGTGGGACTAAAAGTCCCACCTGCTTCACTCGCGCACTCGCAGGAAGACTTCGTTCAATTGCTGTAGCTGGGCTCTCCTTCAAGGCCAATTTCCTGCTGAATGTGTGTGCGAGTCCATCCCGCACCTTCTGGACCTGGAGACCTGGAGCGAAGCTTGCAAGCAAGCTTGCTCGTGTGTCAATGGCGACAGGGGGCCTGACTTGCAATACATAAATATGACCTTGCGACCCTATTAAACTACGTGGGGAGCTTCGCCGTGTCACGGCGAAGGTGCTGCGGTCGGTGGCTGGCTGCTTGGCAGCCTAGGCGTGCGTGCCTAGGTAGCTCTATGGCCGTGAAGATGGGTTTGGTCGGGGGGCATTTATGGAGGTGATGGCGGTCAGTGGAAGGGCAGAAGATGATCAGTGGGTGATGGCGGAGGTGATGAGAGGTATAGCGAGGCGTGTGGGAGCGCGGAGCGATGGATGCACCTTCGTCGGTGGTCTGCCGGAGATGGAGAAGGTGGTGGTGGTTTGCAGTGTCGAGGGGATAAAAATAGTAATAGAGATAGGGGAAATAAAGGGAGGAGAGAGAGGAAAAGATTTGACTTAAATTAATGGACGAAGGGAGAGAGGAAGACAGCTATTCGTACCTGCCGCCACCGAAGAAGAAAATACTAGTAGAGGGGTGATGGCGACGACGACGGGGCTAGAGGCACACTCACGGGTATTGCGTGATGTGGAGGAAGGTGGTGAAGATGGCTCTGCCACTGGTATTGTGGCAGAGCGACGAGGAGGAGGAGTCGCCGGAGCTTGCTGGTTGCTTGGCTGGAGGAGAAGGGAGGAAATTGGGGTGGTTCTCCAGCCAAGTCAAGCTGAGAATGTGCGACCGGAGATGGTGATCCTTTTATAGGCACTAGCAGGGGCCCTTGTGCTTGGAAGACAAGCTTCCAAGCGCGAGAGTCCTCGCTAGAGAAGGAATCAGTTGGAGACGCAAATCTCTCAAACTTTCGCATGAGAATGGGTGCGAATCAAGTCATGGAATTGTGCTCAGATGGAAGGGAATTCCTTAGAGAACTTCCCTTCGAAATTTGGGAGGAGATCTCTGAGGATTCGGGGAGAAATCCTCCTTGGATCCTTATCGGAGTAGGATTCCTCCACGTTAATGGTGGAGGGACCTAATTGTAAGAGTGGTGAGAAAGTTAGGGGGTCTGTGCAATGAATTTCATAAGCTAGGGGTCAAAATGTAATTGGGTGGACTATTTTGCAAAGTAAGTCAAGGTGACCTCCCCTTAGGTCCAAATTTTTGTACAAACCTAATTTGGACTTAAGGAATCCAATGGCAAAGTTGGATTTTAGGTTTGACCACATTTGACTAGATATTTTACATAAAAATCCAAATTAGGTCAAATAATGAGCTAGGACCCCAATCTAGATCAAAATAGGTTCCAAAGGATAATTTGAAGGTTCTAAACCCTAGGAGACATTTTTCCATGAATTTCAGAGGGCTTAGTTGATTTTTATCCTGACCAGAACCTTGTTGAATTGAGCGGGTCTATTTTAGGGTTACAAGATGTTATTTAATTCTCAGATCTCACAATAACCCATTTTTGATTGAACCAACCCACTTTTTATCTTATTTTGACCATTTGACCTATGTTTAGCCCCTGAGAAATCCCGTTGATGTACTGCAATGGTAAATTATAGTTTTACCCTTTATTTCGTGTTTTCTTCTCAGAACATTAATTCCTTGAATTAGGCCTTTCTCTAGGTTATGTAGGAGCTTTTATTCTCTTTCTTAGGTCAAAATGAGCTAGTTAGGGCTCATGATGATGTTATCATCAGTTACTAATTTTTATCAATTACCTCTAACTCTCGAATGAGCTGCCTCTTAGCTAGTTTGGCACCTTCCTTCAATCGAAGTAGGATAGTAGGATGATTGCCTTCGTCAACGTACCCAGTTTGCTGACGAATGGAGGATAGTCCACTGCTTCCCTCGCTGGTGTGATCCTAAATGAAATGCGGACCCCATGTGAAATACTCTCTAGGTCCCTGTGCACCTGTAAGACAGAATTGTAACAGAAAATAAAATAATAAAGAAATAAATAAATCATAACATTACCAAACCTTAATTTCATACCAAATTTACGAGAGGGTGGCGTAGAACATTCCGGTTGAGAAGGATCTGGGTCAGCCGACTGCTCTGGCTGATCATACAACCCAACGTCCTCCTCATCAACTGAAGTACTATCCTCCTTGTCCTCATTGGTGGGTGCATCCTCTTCATAGTTAGAATCCTTTGCCGGGAAATCCATTAGAGGAGGCATCGGACTCTTCCCCTTCCCCCTTCCTCCCCTCCCCTGACTCTAGAAATATCAATCCACATCTCCAAGCCTCAAAAACTACTAGCGAGGTGCCTGGGCCTCCTCATGGGGGGGTAGAGTGGGATACTGTCGGTAGTAAGCCTGAGGCTAAGGCTACTGGTGGGGGACCTCAAGCTACTGGCGGGGGGCCTCAAGCTGTTGGAAGGTGGCATCATCCCTGCGACTCCTATTAGTCTTCTTCTTGAATATAACTTGTGTAAAAACATCACAAATAATTAGATATTTTTTTAAAAAAATTGGCAGCATTTCCCCTATATATTGTGATATTTCGAAAATCTTGTATGAAATAAATATAAAAATAAATGAAAATAAAATAAGCATAGAAAAAAACCTTCCCCGTACATTTCTTCTTCTTTTTCCTTCCCATTCCCTTCCCCAATTTCCCTTCCCTTTTCCCTTCCTCTTCTTTTTCCTCTTCTTTCCACTTCCCCTCCCTCTTCTCCACATTCCCCTTCACCCATCCAAACCCCTTTCCCTTCCTCTTCTTTACATTCTCTTTCACTTCATTTTCCCTCATTCCCATTCCCTTCCCCCATTTCCCTTCCCATTTCCCTTCCTCTTTCTTTTCCTTCTCATTCTCCCCTCTATTTCCCTCCTCCTTTCCCTTCCTCTTTCACTCCCTCTTCTTCTTCCTTCTCTTTTCCCCCCTTTATTTCCCTTTCCCCTTCTCCTCACTCTTCTCCACATTCCCTTCCCTTATTTCCCTTCCCCTTTCCCTTCCTCTTTCTTTTCTTTTCTTTTTCATTCTCCCCTCCATTTCCCTCCCCCTTTCACTTCCTCTTTCCCTTCCTCTTCTTCTTCCTTCTCTTTTCCCCCCTTCATTTCCCTTTCACCTTCCCCTCCCTCTTCTCCACATTCCCTTCCCCCATTTCCCTTCCCCTTTCCCTTCCTCTTTATTTTCCTTCTCATTCCCCCCTCCATTTCCCTCCTCCTTTCCCTTTCTCTACACACTCCCTTACTTCATCTATTTCCCTTTCCCCTTTCTCTTCTCCACACTCAACACAAAACATTCAATATACAAAAAACTTAAGTGGGCACACCCCACACATAAAATAAACCTAAGTGGGCACACCTCACATTTAACATTAAAAGAGCATTTTAAAAAGAAAGTAGTAGAAGAATCTCACCATAGTAACGAAATAGTCCAGAAACGATGCAGAAATAGTGGGAGAATGCAAAGAACCAATATGAGAAGGCAATAAAATAAATTTCAGTTTGAAAAAATAAATGAACAAAAGCTTTGAAAAAAGAAAAAATAATTTAAACGTAATTTAGACAAAACAAACAACTAAAAATTTGTTAAATTATTTTTATTTATGGTTATGGATTAATACTTTTGGCAAATTACCTTATATATCAATGTCAGTTACATCGAGGGCAACTTCTTCACTTTATGGGTTTTGTTGATATGCTTCAGATTAAACATCTAGGTCGAGATCTTTTCCCGCATAGTGTTGTTCATGGGGTAGAGCTCTAACAGGTATTATCCACCCATTTCTGCTATTATCAAGCATGTAGAATACTTGTGCTACTTGACAAGCTTGTGTGAATGGTTCTAATGGCTGGAGACTGTGACGGTTCTTACTTAAGCTCAAGAAACCATGTTTCTTATCAACTTTGAATCCAATGCCTTCTTTAAAAATATCATACCAATCACACTTGAATAGAACCACCTTACGGTCAAACCTGAAACTCATTTCCATAATGTCTTTAATTTGACCGTAATACCTATCACAACCAGTGCTTAGGTCACGACTGATGACGACTCCCGCCTATTGCATGGCCTTCGCATCATCAATGGACCGTACTCTGAATCTGACACCTTTAATTATGTAACCCAAATGGTAACATCCATATGTCAAAGGTGTATCAGCAATTATATGAAAATCATGTACCCACCGTGGATCCCCATCTTTTTTCAATTTATTTACACGATCCTTGAGCCAATCAAGAAACTGCAAGTCATGTGTAGATGACATAGACGATTCTTTGAATTCATTATAAAATTCATCAACTTTTGGAATTTAAGAATGTACAAGTGTGCCAATCATCATTCCATATTCAAGATGGGCTTAACCTCCATCTAGGGGGTCAACCTTCCTCCAATGTTAAATATGGACAGGCAGTCTTCATCATTACCATTAAATTATCCTTCATAGTTCCGTTCAAGAGAATTAAATCAATTGTCTATCTCATTCATGTACATGGCACAGAAGTTAATACATTCCTCTACACGATAGCCTTCCATGATTAACCCTTCCGGTTTAGCTTTATTCAAGGCATAATCTTTCAGTTTCTTCAAAAATCGTTCAATTGGATACATCCATCTGTACTACACGGGTCCAGTAATTCTCGCTTCATTCGAAAAATAAAGAGTGACATGAATCATCATGTCGAAGAATGCAGGCGCGAAAGTCTACTCCATTTTACAAAGTGTGATCACAATTTTTTTATCCTAATAGTCCAGTAATTTAGGATCTAATGTCTTTGAATAGATGACTTTAAAATATTTGCTCATCTCCGTGAAAGAATTAACTACCAGATCAGGCATCACTCCACGTATCGCTAGTGGGAATAAGATTTACATGTACACATGAGAATCATGACTTTGTAACCTAATATTCTTCTTCTATGCTTCATTTACGCAACATGAAAGCTGCAATGAATACCCATCTGGAACTCGAATGTCTTTAAGGAATGAGAACATCCTTTGGCTCTATTCTCCGGTAAGACTATATATAGCTTCTAGAAAGTGAGACCCTCCTTCAATGTGCAACTCAGGACGAACACCCAATCATTCATTGTTTTAACTGTATCCTTTGGGTTGTCTATTAGGTTTAATATATCAAGAATGTTGTCCAATACATTCTTCTCAATGTGCATAACATCTAAATTATGTTGCACAGTCAAATCCTTCCAATATGGAAGCTTCATAAAAAATATGTTTTCCTTCCTAAACCTTGAATGTTGCAAGGAAGTCAAGTCATTCTTGAAAAGACAACCCAAACATATTTCACTGAGTTATTGCAATGTCTCCTTGATTTTTATCCCCAACAACCTATCAGAACTTGTACTGAGTTTATTTTTCGGATTCCTCAACGAATACCAACATGCTTTACCATCAAATTTGTCCTTGAATTGTAACGTTCGCCATCTGTGTTCAATGGGCAAAAACTTGCGGTGCCCTAAGTAACAGAACTTTTTACTTTCAAGCAATCTCAAATGATGAGTATCATCCATACAGATTGGACAAGCGAACTTCCCCTTCATACTGCATCCTGACAAATTCGCATATGCTGGAAAGTCATTGATTGTCCACAGTAATGTTGTGTGCAACTGGAAGAATTGTTTCTTCTGTGCATCATATGTTTGAACACCACTGTGCCACAAGACTTTCAGTTCATCAAGCAATGGTTAGAGATAAACATCTATTACTTTTCCGGGTTACTTGGGTCCTGTAATAAGGAGGGTCAACATCATGAATGCGGATCGCATGCATAGCCATGGGGGTAAGTTGTAAGTTAACATGACCACCAGCCATATGGAATATGATGGATACATATTCTCGAATGGGTTGAATCCATCGTTACAAGACCTAGTCTCATATTCTGTGCCTCCTCTGCAAATAATGGGTGATTCTCGTTAAATCTATTCCACTCATCAGAATCTGTTGGATGATGAATGTGTCCATCTTTTGATTTTTTTATCCTGATGTCATGCCATCAGTTTTGCTATTTTACTGGAAATGAATAGGTGTTGTAACCTAGGAATTAGTGCAAAATAACAGAGAACCTTCTCCAGTTGTTTCTTCTCGCCTGTGTTTGTTGACTTACCCACCTTATCCCTCTCCTCACCACATTCAGGACAATTAGTCAACCCTGAGTACTCATTTTTGTACAAGACATAATCATTACGACAGGCATCAATCTTCTCGTATTTCAATCCGAGCCCATGTATCTGCTTCTTCGAATCATACCATGACTTAGGATACCCAACAGGATTATTTAGCAGCTCTCGAATGAATTCCAGAACCTTGGACATTAATTTCATTGTGGCTCTATTCATCACTTTCACTTGAAATAATTTGAGAAGGAATGACAACTTCGACAATGACGTTATTCGAGGAGCAATAGATCCGCTGCTACCATGACTGCATTATAAAACTCATTACAATCTCGTAATATCTCATCATCAACTACATCCAAGGGTCTTCTGCTCTCATATCATGTAACATTTCATCCAATTCACTACTTGATTATCATCACTTTCTTCAAAAGTTTCAATTCTCTCATTTCAAACTACTCTCATTTGCTCACCATGAGCTGTCTAATTTACATAATGCTGCCATAGACCATTACATATCACATGCCCGAAAACTGTCTCGATCATAGAAAAACCCATTCAAACAGTGTCTACATGAGCATAAAATCAGTTGAAGGAATTCTCCTCATCTAAATGTTTTCCTATCATCATTAAATGCCCACTTCAAAAATGAAATCAGTCCACTCTTGTATTCGTGGTAATTCGAATTTCTCAAACTAATAATCCATGATTTATCCATGATAATTAACTTAAATGTCAATCACAACCACCCATAAGTTAGACTCACATAAGGAATGAATGTGTATTTTAAGAGCACTCATAAGTTAGACTCAAATAATGAATAAATGTGTATTTTAAGAAGATTTTCCCTTGATAGCCCATCCTTGAAGAGTTGATTATAACATTACTTCTTACATGCAACCAGTCATTGGAGAAATTTCGGTAGTATTTCCCTACACTTCTCCAGTATACTCGCCAAGACTAACCTTAAGTACATCCCCAATAGCCTCCACAAAGGGCACTTCGGGAACTAAGATTAGTTGGTATACTAGAGAATAGCAAGAAAATAAGATCAAAATTTCTCCAAACAGCTACATGTAAGAAGTAACCTTAAGTTGTGATCAAATCTTCAAGGAACCCCCCCTTATTCAGAACTTCTTTGAACAAAGGACGATGACACTTATGGAATGTTATAAAGATAACACATCGTGCATGTA
The DNA here is from genome assembly GCA_037157565.1 of Thalassia testudinum. NCBI lineage: Eukaryota > Viridiplantae > Streptophyta > Magnoliopsida > Alismatales > Hydrocharitaceae > Thalassia > Thalassia testudinum. The sequence continues at coordinate 94,337,957 of JAZHRO010000063.1, forward strand.
AGTGAGGTATACACACACTTTGCATTATCCATATAACATGATCATAAGTCTAGAACAGCCTAGTATTTTGACACAATTACATCTCTCACACGACCTGTTACCTAGGGGTTAGAATTCCTATTGTTTGTCATCAAGTGCATCTAAATTTGTGAAAGTGTGTGTATCTAAATTTAACTAATAAATTTCTTCACACCACAAAACATAAAAGTGCTAAAACTTAAACTAAGAGACTAAACTAAAAAACCATAAATTAAACCTAAACTCTAGATTCTATACTAAAACCCAAAATCATAAAATCAAAACCCAAAATCTTAAATCCAAAACAAAAAACCTATAACCAAAACCTGAAATAAAACTCGTAAAGCTAAACTAAAACCAAAAAACCTAAACTTAAACCTTAAATAGAAAACCCTAAATCTAAAATAAAAACCCTACAATCTAAATCCAAAACTCAAAACCAAATACCAAAACCCAAAAATAAATCCTAAACCTAACCTTAAAAATTAAACACTAAACCCTAAAACCAAACCTAAAAACAAATAGCCATAATCCTCAAACCTAAACCTTAAACCCTAATGAAACCCAAAATCTTAAATCCAAAAAAAAAAACCTATGACCAAAACCTAAAATAAAAAATCATAAACCAAAACTAAAACTAAAAACCTAAACTTAAACCATAAGCAGGAAACCAAAAATATAAAATAAAAACCCTATAACCTAAATCAAGAACTCAAAACCTAATACCAAAACCCAAAAAAAGAAATCCTAAACCTAACCTTAAACCTTAAACACTAAACCCTAAAACTAAACCTAAAAATAAATAACCATAATCCTCATCCCTAAACCCTAAACCCTGAAAACCTAAACCCTAAACCCTAAACCCTAATGAAAACCCAAAATCTTAAATCCAAAACAAAAAACCTATAACCAAAACCTAAAATAAAAAATCATAAACCTAAAGTAAAACCAAAAAACCTAAACTTAACCCATAAGCAGAAAACCAAAAATATAAAATAAAAACCCTATAACCTAAATCAAGAACTCAAAACCTACTAACAAAACCCAAAAAAAAAATCCTAAACCTAACCTTAAACCTTAAACACTAAACCTTAAAACCTAACCTAAAAACAAATAACCATAATCCTCAACCCTAAACCCTAAACCCTGAAACCCTAAACTGTAAACCCTAATGAAAACCCAAAATCTTAAATCCAAAACAAAAAACCTATAACCAAAACCTAAAATAAAAAATCGTAAACCTAAATTAAATCCAAAAAACCTAAACTTAAACCTTAAGCAGAAAACCCTGAGTCTAAAATAAAAACCATATAACCTAAATCAAGAACTCAAAACCTAATACCAAAACCCAAAAAAAAAATCCTAAATCTAACCTTAAACCTTAAACACTAAACCTTAAAACCTAACCTAAAAATAAATAACCATAATCCTCAACCCTAAACCCTAAAACCCTAAAACTCTAAACCCTAATCAAAATCCAAAATCTTAAATCCAAAACTAAAAACCTATAACCAAAACCTAAAATAAAAAATCGTAAACCTAAACTAAAACCAAAAAACTTAAACTTAAACCTTAAACAAAAAACTCTAAATCTAAAATAAAAACCCTATAACCTAAACCTAGAACTCAAAACCTAATACCAAAACCTAAAAAAAAAAAAATTCTAAACCTAACCTTAAACTTTAAACACTAAACCCTAAAACCTAACTTAAAAATAAATAACCATAATCCTAAACCCTAAACCCTAAACCCTAATCAAAACTCAAAATCTTAAATCCAAAACCAAAAACCTTTAACCAAAACCTAAATAAAAAATCGTAAGCCTAAACTAAAACCAAAAAACCTAAACTTAAACCCTAAACAGAAAACCCTAAATCTAAAATAAAAGCCCCATAACCTAAATCTAGAACTCAAAACGTAATACCAAAACCCAAAAAAGTAATCCTAAACCTAACCCTAAACCTTAAACACTAAACCCTGAAAACTAACCTAAAAGCAAATAACCATAATCCTCAACCCTAAACACAAAGTGATAAGCCCAAAATGTAAACCTAATCATAAACCCTACACCTATACCTACACGCAAATCGTAAGCCAAGAAATTTCGGTAGAGTTTCCACATAATATGGGATTTCTCTCCTACATACACAAAAGTGCATCACAATAGATGTGGGTACACCCCACATTTCACTTCTATAAATAAAATGTCACACAAGCATTTAAATTAAATGCAAATTTAACTAAACATTTTAATAAAACTAAGAGTAGGAATACCTTACAACTAATCACTACATATGTGGACACACCCCACAAATAACAATTAGTAACAATTTAACTAAACCAAATTAACTAAACATTTAACTAAAAATTCAATATAAACTAATAACATGTTAATTGTTTCAATGCAATGCAACTAAAAAATATAACTTGTAAACATCTTAATTACATTCACATATAAAAATCAAACCTAAGTACTTAATAAAAAAAGTAATTAACCTAGCTATTTGAGAGGAGGTGGGTACTGGTAGATGGTAGTGGTGGGAAGAGAAGGTGGTGGTGGGAGGAGGATGGTGTAGGTGGTGGTGGTGCTCGCAGGTGGTGATGGGAAGAGGATGGGACAGGTGGGAGTGGTGGTTGTTGGTGGTGGTGGATAGCCACGCAATGAGGGAAGGGGAGGGAGCACGTGGCCATGGATGGGGAGGGGGAGGAGGAGGCACGAGGAATGGTGGTGGTGGCGGTAGGAGGAGGGGTGGTTGGTTGTGGTTGTGGTGGTTGTAGCTGCATTTTGTGAGGGATGGGGAGAGGGGCTTGGATGGCAGAGGAGGTCGAGTCTTGCTGGTGATGGGAGGCGACGGGAGGGCGGTCTTACGAGAGGAGGACCTACCTGAGGAGGACATGAATGGTGACGAAGAGGAGGGGTAGCATGAGGATTGGACCGTGTCGACGTTGTTGTTGACGAGGAGGCAATCGGAGGCAGCATTGAGAGGAGGTCAGTCGCAATGCGTCGAGAGGAGGCGTCGAGAGGAGGTCAACGAGGAGGTATGGAAGGATATGTTTTGCGAGGAAGGGGGAGGGAGTCGGGGATGCAGGGGTGATTTAGGTCGACATTTCTCGATCATTCTAGAGACAACGGTGGACGAATGCATTTGAAAATTAACTTTGCGATTTGGCAATTTCTAAAAAGACTATCGTCGACCATTTTCCCATAAACAGTTGACATACATACTATTCTAGATCGTTAAAAATGGTCTCAAATGACCGTAACCAAACCAACTACGGGGTAGGTGGGAAAGTTAATGATTAGCTTGTTCTTGATCGTTCTACCTAATAACAGTCGAGAATATTATTATTAGCGACCATTGTATAATGGTCGAAAATTCTCCATCGAGAATAGTGCATGTTCTTTTAGTGTATGTCTTCGAGTACTGGTTATTACACCTGTAACCTTGGATCACATTGACATCTTCGTAGGCCGAAGATGTATAAGACATATACTCATCAAGGGAGTATGCATTAAAATCATCATGGGGTGTGTAACCCTGATCATAAGATGCCAAATCCATATTATTCACAGGTTCCTGATACGTAGGATCCTTTGAAGATGGAGAAGATACATCCTAAGTGAGTAAATGTACTCGAGTAGGAGGGACTTGATGGTAATGCCATCATTCTCCATAGCTAGCTTAAATTAGTGAAAATCAAGAGATAAATGCACCTAAATGATCACCTGAGGACACTAATTCCACTCTGACTTGATTTGAGGAGAAGACAAAAAATAGGGTTAATTTGTTGTTTTAACATCATATCACAAGTGAAAATTAACCACGAGATTATTCAAGGGTTAATTAGAGGTCAATTAAGCATTAAAGACAAAAAAGTTGGTCTATACTAATAGAAACAGGGTTTTATGCATTTTGATAACCAAAACAGTACACAAAACCCTAATTCTCAACCCCACTTGAATTGGAAAGGTTCTTGTTAGGATAAAATCAATATAAATCTCATAAAATTTATATAAAAATATTTTAAGAAGTTTAGTACCTTTGGTTTGACCATTTGGGCCTATTTTGAACTAGAATAGAGTTTTAGACGAGAATTTACCCTAATTTGGGCTTCTATGCAATTTACCCAGTCAAATGTGGTAAAAACACATATCCAAGTTCACCATTAGATACCTTGGGTCGAAATTAGGTTAATACCAAAATTAGGCCCAATCAGAGTCCATCTTGACCTAGTTTGCAATTTAGTCCCTCAAACCTCTATTTCTTACACTCAAGCCCCTAAGTTTGAGGTTCTCACAAAACGGTCCCTAACATTGTCGTCACTTTCACACTTAGGTCCCTAACTTCATTTTCAATAGGTTTCCTAATCAGAAACCTGAAGCACCAACTTTCAATCAAAGCTCTCATCCTCAAATCTCAACTGAATCCTTCCAAAATTGGGAGAATTGGTTGCAAGATCTTGGCCAAGTAATTTAACTAGATTCTAAGCTCTGATTTTAGGAGAAATAGCCCCAATAGAGCCAATGTTTTCCAGATTTGAACTTGCTAAATTTACAAGTCCAATGTAGGAATTCCTTCAATTTGAGCTCAAATGCAAGCTCTATATAAACATTTGGATCCTCTCACATCTTCCTGAGTCCGGTTAGGCCACAAAAAGTCTTCTTCCTCTTCTCTCCGGCTGCCTGTTGATGGGGATCTAGATAGGAGTTTTAAATGTCTCTTTGTAGTAAAGTCTCCTAAATATCTCTCTCAACAAATAAAATTTATAACTCGAATATCTAAAATTGAAGTTCGAGGTAGAACACAGGAAGCAAATTTGGAAATTTATATCTCCTAAATTAATGCGCTAATCTTCAATAAAAATATAAATGAGCACTATAAAGATATTTCAATGAATACTAATCTGTCACATTAAATATTCAATAAAGCTCAATGTATTTCAAGATAAAAAGAAAAAGCCAAAAGTGGTGATTTAAATCACCAATTATTAGCCTTAATTAAGCACATATCAATTGCTCAAATGAATCAAATAAATGAACAGTGATCATACATCTAATTTGGTAATCAGACGACTTAACTGTCGCCTTCTACAGAGCTTTTCTTCAAAGCTTTCTTTTGTTCTCCTCTTCCTTCAGCCTCTTCTTCTACAAAGCTCTTCCTCCTTCTCAGGATCTTTTCCTTCTTCTCTTGCCTTTAGCTACCTTTCCTCTTTCTTCAGGTCTTCTCCTTCAGCCTCTTCCTCTTCATAAGTCTTCTCCTTTAGCTCCTTCTTACGCACAAGGGGAACTCACCTTCACAGCGACTAAGTGTCACTCAAAGCCTTCAAGAGCAAAACCCTCCCCTCCCCCGCTCTTTCTTTCCTTCCTCCTCTCTCAAACCCAAAGCATAGTCGGATCCATATAAGGGTTAATGGGTAATCAGGTTTGGACCAGAGTCATTGGGCATGTATGGTGACCGAGGAGTGTATAGTTGGGTGAAGGGGACCTCACCCCCAAGTGTCTGAGGTAAATAGCTGTATGAAGAAAATCAATTTATGCACGGTGGTTATGTTGGAATCCCACGATGTGGGACTAATCCCACAGTCTCTTGCTTGCATTCTACTGCGATGAGATGCGTTCAAGCTGTGGTAGCTACTGAGGTTGGGACCCCCAATCAAAGACCTAGGAGGGGTCGTGGAATGTGTTTGTGTGTCCTAGATGTAGCATCCATGAAGAACACAACTAGAAGTGCACGAATAGTGTCGGAGAAGATGGTGGCAGCGACGACGGATGGCGAGACCTGAAATTAAGCATGCTGGCTCAAAAGCCCTAATTAGAAGGTCTAGGAGCTTCGCCGGAGGATGGCAAATGTGGTTGTGTGCTTCATGTGGTGTTGGAGTGCATGTAGAGGAGTGTTAGAGTCGGGAATGGTGGTGTGAAGGTGGGTTGGTCGGTGGAGTGTTTGGATGGGCGATAGGGTGGAATAGGTTAGGGCTTTTGTTCATAGTGATGTGGCAGAGGTATATGGCTTGTCGATGAGGCGTTTGGAGGCATGAGGTGACGGGAAAGCCTCGCTGGAGATGTGGTCAGAGTGGAGGAAGATGATGATGAATGTCGGTGCCGAGGGGTTATTTTTGGGTTTTGAATAATGGAAATTAAACTAATAACCTAAGGGAACCTAACTACCTAATCTGATGGTCGTAAGGGATAGGATCTACGTCGGTTTTGGCAGGCCAGCGACGGAGAAGATGAACTCTCCGGAGGGGGACGACGGCGAGGAAAGGGGAAGACAACCCTTGCTTTGACTGGCGAGGCACGGAGGAAGATGAGGAAGAGGATGGGTAGACCAATTTGGTTGTTGGCTGCCTATAGGATGAAGGGGACAGAGGCCGCCGGAGCTTGGTCAGAGAGGGGTCGGAGGTAGGGTTTTTGAAGAAGTTTTTGGCCCCAAACCTTGCTAAGGAGGATGGTTTGTCCTCAGGGATCCTTAAATAGGCCTCAAGAGAGCTTTCCAAGCTTGGAAGCTTCAAAGCTTTATAAAATAGGAGACCCAATCCTTCAAATGATTTGCATGAGCCACTGAGTAGGAATTAGAGTCCAAGATGCAGCTCAGATTGTAGGGAAATCTCTTAGGAGTCTCCCTTCCAATTTTGGAAGGGATTGGGCAAGAAATCCAAGAGAACTCCTTGATTGAAGGTCGTCGGTAATGGGCTTAGGAGTCTAAAGGCGGTGGGGACCTATTTGCGAAGAAGGTGATGAAGTTAGGGGATATTTGCAATGATTTCAAAAGTTAAGGGCATATGTGTAAAGAAAAGAGTCAGAACAGGACTGGAATGCAAACTAGGTTAGGATGATCTCTGATTGGGCTCAAATTTTGGTACAAACCTAATTTGGACCCAATGAATCTAATGGTAAAGTTGGATTTTGGTTTTGACCAAATTTGACTAGGTAATTTTTGCAAATACCTAAATTAGGATAATTATCTGTTTGAGACTCTATTTTAGGTCAAATTGGGTTCCAATAGTCAAAGCAAACATACCAAATCTTATAGAATATTTTTCTATGATTTTTAGAAGGTTTAGGTGAATTTTATCCTAACCAGAACCTCAGTTAATTAAGCAAGTCTATTTTTAGGGTTCAGATGTCCATTAATTCTTAAAACGTGTGAAAACCCATTTTTGTTTGCATGGACCCTCTTATTAGACATTTATGATCATTTGACCTTTAATTAACCCCTAAGAAACCTTATGATTGTTCTGCAATTAGGAAATTCTATTAAAACTACAGTTTTACCCCTATTTTAATGTGTTTCTCTCAAAATGGATGTGTAGTGAATTATGGTCTTCTGGCGGTTATGTAGGAGCCTTTATCTATTGATTATGACTAATTAAAGCTAGATATGGTTGATGATGATGTCATCATCATTGCCTCCACCACAACTCCAGCAAGCTTCATCGACTCCTTCACTCCGGCCACTCGACGGCCAAATCGAGTGACCCGATCTGTCCCCCAACTTCCTCCGCTTCTTGCCAGTCGCAGCAAAGGCCTCCTTGACCCTTCTTCCTCGTCGTTCCTCTTGACAGAGAATTCATCTTCCTCATGACCAACAAGACAGTCCGGCACAAGATTCTCCCCATTCATCCCTTAAACTAGGTTCTTTCTCTTCCTCTCTCTCCTTAGAATCTATCTCTCCTCTTATTCCCTCAATTTGACAGATGTACGCCTCGCTTCCCCTTCATCTTCTCTACCTCCAACATAGCTCCAACAAGCTTGCCACTCCACCACAGACCACCAAACTGCTCGCCATCACTTCTAGAAGCTCCCCCATCACCCACTGAGCAAAAGCCCCATACCTATTGGGAGTTTCAACTTCTCCTTCATCCCGACAACCAACCCACCACAACACCTTCACCTCCGACACCGTCACACCTCCATATGTTCTCAAATGTCACAAGAACACCACCATCATCTTCTCCACCATTCAACGAAGCTGTTGAGCCATCTAATTGAGGCATTAAGCCCATATTCATGTGTCCAGGTCTTCATCGAACTGCCATTCTTTGCCATCATCGACCATCGTGTTCCAACCACCTCCAACCTCGTTACCACCACCAGTGGATGCGGCTTTACACGTTGAAGGTTCACGTAGCAACACTTGAAGTTTGGAGCTCTGCAGCTACTTCAATTGAGGCCAACATCCTTCAGCCATAACACATAAGAACGACAAAAAAGGTAGCACTTTTTATTGCCACCTTGTATGCAGCAAACGCGAAGCAACACATAAATTATTTTGCTGCTATTGTCGATTCCCCTCAAGTTACATGGGGGTGAGGTCCCCTTAGGCTTACGTGCTATGCACTCGTTCATTACCCACTTCCGGTGAACTTGGACACTGTACATGACCCGATAACCTGCTACTATGTACTCATATATCCGGTTACTGTTCACTTGAGTTTGAATTTGAGAAAGAGGAGAAATTTTGAGGAGGATGGAGGGGTGTTTTGCATTGGGTTGCGTGCTTTTGCTTTGGGATGCATGCCAATATGTCTAACATTAGCTGTTTTGAGATGCCTTTGTGTTGAAGTTGTGCTTAAGGCTATAGGTTCTAAGGCCTTGTGCCTTATGCTGTGGTTTGGTGACTTAAGACGTCTGGCTCTCTGTGCTGACATCTGATTATGGTACGTGGACTTATTAAGTTCTAATCTGATGTGGATATTTGAATAAGTGGTTCACAAGCCACTATAGTGATATTAATTTGGCTTGATACTTTGGGATATGTGCTTAATGGTGGATTAAATTGGTAATTCAAATCACCATTTTTAGGTTTTAAATTCTTCTTTTTATCCCATTGTTTCTTGAGATACAATTGCACCTATTGAATATCTGTTGAACACGTAAAGCTACGCGATCGAAGTTGGTTTCAAAAAACTCGTCGTAGTTCGAATTGCGAAGAAATCTGCCAACAGATAAATTTATACCAAAATTCTAAGAATTCCGGGTCGAACACAGGGAGGCTACGTCGATCTAAAATTTGCAATTTATATTTTTTTTTGTGTTTTCTTTTTTGTTTGAAAATGAAATAATTATAATGGAATTGATATAAACAATAAGAGAGAGATAGAGAAAGAGAGAGAACAATCACTTAATATAATCAGAATGTTTTTACAACTACAAAGTGGGAAATGATTACACTAGAAAGTAGAAAATTCTATTCTAGAAAGCAATTAAAAAGAAGGGAGAGAGATGTTATCCAACTTAACGAATGCTTGGAGGACGAGCTGGACGGATTGATGCCTGGAAGACGGAGGACGGAGTAGGAAGAAACGGGAATGAGGCAGCACGTCGTCGTCGTTACAGGATCCACTTCTGGAATGGCAGCGAGAAAATTGGATTTAGCTCTAGAATAGCATCCCGGGTGTGGGACAAACTTTTCTTGAGCTTAGGAGAGGTAGAGAGGTGAAGGAAGGGATGATGAAAGTGTGGGGGTCGTAGGGCTATATATAGGTGTAGATTGGAGGGGGCAAATGGGTCATTTCATCTCAAATCATTAATTCAAGGTCTTTAGTAACGAATTTAAACATCGCTAAAGCCCCTGAACATGGGTGTAGGTGCCGCTCGCCCGCGCCTTCTCTCCTTCCACATGCCTCAACGCCAACGCACATCTGCATGCTCTGATCGAACAACTTAAAAATCAACCATGTCGCTTCTGCTTCGGTCGTTAAGCGTACCCTTTCAAGAGGTGACGTGGCCTCGTTCACTGCCATTGGATAGAAGATCCACGGATTAGATTGTGCGCTTGTGAGCCCTTCACATTCGCACCTCCTGCATCAGATGGCGCGTTTGCGTTCCTCGCATCTGGGCATGCCACATCGCTTGCATCTGCGCCGTTTGCTCACCATCTAACGGCTCAATTGAGCCCGCACCCACGTCCTGCTTGATTTGAAGTGGAGCGTAGATCAAACTTGTGCCCTTCGCTCACAAAGAGGCACTCACCCGCTGCACTACACTTCCACTTGAGGCAAGCAGAGGGTTTTGTGCACAAGTGACCATGGTCGTTGGATGGTGATCCAACAACCTAGATCCATTGCACAGATGAGGAGAAAGAGAGGGTGTGGCGGGCCTTACTAATTTGGCTGGGCTGGTTTGGGCGACCAAGATGGCACCACGTGGCGCCATCTTGCCCGTCCATCTTCTATGAGTTGTAAATGGTGCCACGGATGTTGGATTGTATCGATTTCTGCGCCATTGGGCTGCGATCATCGATCTGAATCCATCCGTGCAGTCGGATTTATCATCTGAAGTGTGGATTTACACCATCTTGGCCCTTGATCTCTGCCCTTCCTCAGATTATATCTGATGCTACGAAAGTCCGATTAGGGTAATCTTGGAGTCGTTGAACTGCAATTGTCACCCTGATCAAATTCGTATGGTTGGATCTTCTATTTGAGGCCCCGATTAAAAGTTTCCTTGTTACCTGACCACAAAAAGGGAAAATTAACCTAAAATTTACACAACCTAACCTAAATGCAAGATGATGCATGTTATGCAATATTTATAATGTATGATGCAACTAAAATACTAAGAACATGCATAAATAGACATTTTAGGCTATTCAGATGCATACGCATAAATATCACTTTGAGTAGATTTTATTCATTAAATATCTTTATTGTGATTAATCATTGTGCTCAATCGTTTATTGAGATTAGTGCGTGAATTCCAAATTTGCTCCCTACGAACGACCTCAAACTCATTTTTGTTTTCAGGCTTATAAAGTTAAATGTTATATCGATTTTCATCACTATACTGCAACACGATCCTTTTACGATGATTTTCGACACAACAGGACTCAGGATGAGGAAGAAGGATGGGCTGCAGCAATATTACTAGAATATCCATGTCAAGCTCGAATCAATTCGTTGAGCTTCTTATCTAGTAGATCCACCTTGTCTAGCTTCTTGGTAATAATATCCATGTCACCTCAGGCAGATTCGGCATAAGCTTCATGGACATTAACTTGCTGCTTCCAGGTTGTTGGAACTGGTTCATCAACACGACATTCACATAATTCTCTGTTGACTCGAACAAATCAAATGCGTTGTTCTTGTTCTTCGGAGGAAATTCCCGCCACTAGATGCATCAACCAGGTACCGATGTATGTCATCTAGCCTATGGTAGAAAATCTGAGCTAAGTGCCATCTAGGCACACATTGGTGCAGGCATTTCCTAAGAAGATCATGAAATCTATCCCAAGCATCAGGCAACTTTTCCCTAAGTCCTTGGGAAAAGTCGTAATTGCGTACCTCATCGCATTTGTTCAATCAATCATGAAGAACTTTTGGAGGAATTCACAACATAATTCCACCTAGGTTCCAATTGGCCTCCCAATGGTCTTGAACCAGTATGAAGCTTTATCCCTAAGAGAGAATGGGAAAAGCTTCATGAGAACAATCCCCAAGTCTACATGTCTGGGTCAAACTATTTCAGTCATTCGACTCAAACCCTCAATGTGTTGGAAGGGGTCCTCATTCGAGTTTCCATAAAAATAAGTTTGGATCAAACTTATTACATTCGGCTTAAGCTCAAATGTGTCTCCCCTTATGGGAATCTAGACTTGAGGTGCCAAAATCACGATTGCCAGATCATAGAAATCCCGCAGTTGTTCTCCGTGCGGTGGATGCTGCATTCGGTCCAATGTATTAAGAATCCTATCAATGTTCTACTGATGTCATTGCTCAGATGCAATGACTCTGGCCTCCAGATGGACCATTGGATCCTAATTCTCAAGATCAAGACCAAGATTAGCCATTTCAACTAGCTGAGAAGAAGAAGGTTGAGAAGAAGAATCAAACAATGCGAAAAGTCACCTTCACCGCCTTGGGTTTGGTTCCCAAGGCCCAACCAATGTAGGTCTAAGAGACCTCCCTTGCATACAACAATGACAAGGGTTGGTGTAGCCAAGCCAAACAAGGCTAAGGCCTTATTAATCAAATTGGTCCTTTAAAATCAGGTAACTTGATTTATCATTAAAGTTTTAATTCCTGAAGAAGAATTCGTTATAAAATCAACTGAAAGTAATTCCAATTTCTTAAGCTAACCTAGCCAGTCTATAATGAGGGTGCTAAGGGGAAGGTTCTTCCTCTGGCTTTCGCCTTTAGGTCCTTGATACCCCTTAGACATGATCGTTTTGTACTACCCCACAGACTTGGCACTGGGTTCGGCTAAAGAAGTTGTGATGACCTAGTAGTTAAATAACACATGTAGGTTAATTGATATTTTCTTTACAAATTGTTAACCTTTTCTTCAAGTTGATGTGGTGTTGGGTGAGTGGTCAACCAATTGACTTGACTGACAGACTAGTTAATGAACTTGATTGAGTCCAAGCTAGTCAATGTGGTCTCTACAAAAATAAAACCCTAAATATTGGACCTAGGGTTCATGCAATGACTAAGTAATTCAGCTAGCAGACCAAGTATTCAGATAAAAAATACTCTCTATTATGCAAATGGAATCCAAATAAGATGAAATTTGGCAGGCAGATTCCTTTTCAGATAAGCTTTCCAAAGAATAGTTTTATGAAATTTTTATTGTTCCGAGTGATTTAATGTGAATTTTTAACTATTCAGGAAAAAAATGTGAATTAAAGCTTACTTGAACAGCTTTCAAACCCTACCGATTTTAGGTCAACCAGATCTGTGTGCCATTCACAATCAATTTTTGAAAATAAAAAAAATTTGGATTTCAATATGTTCGATCCCCATGCACTTCACTAATTTTTAAAAATTCTACAATGCGAATTTTTTTAATCAAACGATGGTGTTAGAAAGATAATTTGAAAATCTATGGTTAACCTGAATTTCAAGATTTTTGGATTGTCAAAAACTTAGCAAATTAATTTTTAAATTCATTGAAAAACTCTGGCAGAATTTCAGAAAGTGGTAAAAAGGCTTTTCAAAGTGATTTTGAAAGCAAAGAAGCCTTTTACCAAAAGAGTTTTTTTTTCCAATTTTTCCAATTTTTTTTGCAAATTTTTTTTTTGGAGAAAACTTTTCAGATTTTTTTTGTGTTTCCTTTTTCAAAACCAAATACCTAGCCTAAGATTCAAATCAAATCCTAAACCTAAGGGATTTGGTGCGTGCCTGAATTCTTCAACTGCGCCTAATGCGTGAGTAGAATTTGCTTTTGTGTACCTGCACACCAAAAACAAGTAGAGGCAAATATGTCAGCATTAATATTGGCAATCAAAAATAAGAAATAGCGTTGACTCCCTAGCAATGGTGCCATTTGTTAGGAATGTGAAATCGCGATTTGATTTATAACACACCGTAGTATAGTTGTGAAATCCATTTTCAACAACAATTTTAGAGAGATTAGGTGAGTCTTAGTCAATCTCAGGGACACATGATATTTTTGCAAGTTTGATTCCGATTTTCTCTACTTGTTTAGAATCATAGTTTTGTGTTTAAGGTACGAATATACAAGTCGCTGGTTGCATTGTTTACGCATAAAACATGCACATGTGTCAAATAAAGAACGAACGTTAAAGTATGTGTCTCGGTGTGCATGACTTTAACTACTCGATGGCGACCAACAGAAAACTCATTCATTGTTAAATCCTTAATATCCTCCAGAACCAACATTTTATTTGCATGAAAGAAAGACTATGATCCAAATAGAGATAACAGACAATCTTTATTTCATTGAATCAAGTCATCAAGTTTTTTCAATCAATTCTAAAGGAATGCATGTACATGGATTGAGAAACAACGAAATCTATGCTAACAGAAAAGAGATACACGCATGGATCTCAAGGAGAATATGCGTGCACTCTAGGAGATAGGTAATACTAGTTTATTAGCAGAAAATAATTCAAGAAATTAAACTACGAAGAACGATTATCACTACGGGAAAACAGGCACCAGAGGTGGTCTCTGGTGGCCATGTGTGGCTTGCGGTAGTAGGAGGGAAGGAGGGACAACCAAGGTGGGTGGTCAGCCTCTTGAGAGGTGGTGGAGGCTCTTGCTCTTGGACATGGAACTGGTGGTGCATGTTGAGGAGGGAGCTGACCAATGAAGATGAAGGTGGAGATGGTGGCATTTAAGAACATGTAGATGGCTCCTTTGGGCGACCACCTTAGGTAGTCTTTTATAGACTTGGAAGACCTAGGGTAGGCATTGGAGAGAAGCCTCTAGAAGGGCTTAGGTGGCAGCTAATTTGTGAAAGGAGTGGGTCTTCTTAGATCCACAATTTGTGGATCTAAATGGACTTGCTATAGTTAGGGTTTCAAGTTTTTTCCAAGTGGCAGCACCTATGTGTGGATGCCAACTTTGTGTTGGTGTGGGTGTGTGTGTGTGCCACTTAGGTGGCGCCTAAGTTAGGTCTAGGTAGGGTACTATAGGTCTAGGTAATTTGGTCTAAGTAGGTTTCTAAAAATAGGTTCACAGGACCTATTGCTAAGGTGATAGATCCAATTAAACTTAACACTAGTTTAATTGGGTCAATGTGTGTGTAAATGGGAGAGAAAATTCCCAATTAGGTTAGGTATGGGTCAATTGGACTCAGCACGGTCAATTGGACTCTGCTGAGTCCAATTAGACTTGCATAGGTTGAGAATTGAGATTAATTGGACTTTCTGAGCCCAATTAACGAGGTAGAGTGTAATTGACTTCACCTGAGTCAATTGGGCTTAGTGGGAAGCAAGTTAGGTTCTTAAGAGGGTCTTAGGATGGTATATTAGGCTTAGGGTACCTTAAATTTGATCTCCTAGGGTGTAGGGTAGGGTTTCTAGGCCTTAAGGAGCAAGATGTATCTTTAAATCCAAAATCAACAACTAGAGAAGGCTTCCAGATGTCTGATCAGAAGATCAGACGACATATACTTTAGAATTAGAAGTCTAATCTTGAGTTTGGACATCCAATATTGAGTCAGTATTGGTGTTAGGGTTTTGTCTTGGGTTTTTACAAAGATTGGATGTCCAGCACACTATCTGGACATCTAGAGGTGGGTTGGAAAATGGTTTTTGGTTGTTTTAGGCTAAAATGACCTAATGGAAGGGAGGCTAAGGTATGGGAAGGTTGCTAGGGTTATCCTAAGGGCTAAGCATAGGTGTAGGGATGTCTTATGTTCTTCATAGTTTAATTTTAACATTAAATTCCTACATGTAGTATAGTATACCTCTCCATACTCTTTGTCTTCATCTTATTTGCATCTTTATTCCAAGCTTCTGCTCAGTACTGCTGCAACTCTGGCCTTTTTCCAAGTTTAGGTTATCTTCCTAAGCTCCTTTTTACCTGAAAACCAAATAATTCATCAATTAGTATAGAAAATTGGTATTATTTCATAAATAAAGATGCAAAGTATGCAATTAATGCATGAATTAATCCTAAGTTAGGCTAAGATCTAACTCAATTTAGGTCAATTAAGTCCTATGATTGCTGCAGAATCAACGTTCGTGTCGCCAAGTCCATGGGCGCTCCATCGTTGGAAGTGTATAAGGATTCTTAGTTGGTGGCTAACCAAATAAATGGAGTACCAAGCTAGAGATCCTACTATGAGTTGCTATACCAACAGAGTAAAGGAAGAATTGTATGATTGCAAAACCACTTTGGTCAGGTGGACACCCACATTCGACAACCCCCTAGCAGATGCCTTAGCCCGTCTAGCATTCGCGATTCCTTTAGGACTGGAGGAAGATACATGGCTTCAGGCATTGAATGAAATGAACCAATGTTGCCTCCACCCAAAGCATTTGTAATACAGCAATCTACCTCGTGGATGATGCCTATAATACTATTTCTAAACACTAGCAAGTTCCCCCAAATGAGTTGTGCCTTAAAGCATTCCGGTTAAAAGCATTAAGGTACACCATGATAGGCGAGCAATTATTTAAGTAGGGATATTCAACCCCCTTATTACACTGCCTTACAAAAGAAGAAGCGTCGTAGGCCCTTCAGGAAGCCCACAGGGACATATGCTGTAACCATGAAGGGTACAAAGCTCTCCTAGCTCAGTTATTCTAATTGAGGTATTTCTAGCCTCAGATGAAGCAACATTGCAAATGTTTTGTGCGCAAATGTGATAAGTGCCAACGATTCGCTACACTTTATCACCTGTCGCCAGGGCAAATGGTACCCATCATGTCGTCGATCCCTTTTGCTAAATGGGGAATGGATTTCATTGGCCCATTTCCACAGGTGCCTGCTCAAAAGTGCTTCATTCAAGTGGCAGTAGATTATTTCTCCAAATGGGTTGAAGCTGAGGCCATGTGTTGGTGCGACAGACGGTTTGTGTTATATCGTTGTAGTAAAGCCGGTTGTCACCAACGTTTCATATAAAATTTTTATTACTCGGAAAACTGAAAGAGTTCCCGAGGTCGAACTCAGGGAGCAAGTTGTATTCTAGAGATATACAAGTTCTATTACAAAAATAAAGAGAGAGAGAGAGAGATGAAAAATTGGCTTCTTCTTCTTTCTTCCTCTTTGTCTTTGGTTCTTCCTGTTCTTCTTCTTCTTCTTCTTCTTTCTTCAGATTTTCCCCTCGTGCTCTTCTTCTTCTGTTCTTCCTTCTACTTTCTTCAGATTTTTCTTCTGCTTTCTTCCTTCTGCTTTCTTCAGATTTTTCCCCTCTGTCTCTGGTTCTTCCTGTTCTTCTTCTTCTTCTTCTTCTTCTTCTTCTGCTTTCTTCCTTGTCAGATCGTCTTCTTCTTTTCTTGCTTCTTGCTTCTTTTCATTTCTTCTTCTGCAATCGTGGTGTTTCTGCCTTCGGCTACTAAGTCTCCCTTCCTTCTTCTTCAGCCTGCCTTCTGTGTTGCTCTGGCTGCTGGCTGTCCGTCGTCTGGCCCGGTGCTTCGACGACTTAACTGAGCAGTTGCTACAGTGCAGCTGCTTCTTCTTCCGCAGTCCTTCACCTGTGCCTGCACGCTCAAGAGTTCATCAGAAGGCAAAAACCTACTCTACCCCCCCTCCCCCGCGTATCTCTCTCTCTGAAATCACTCATCGGAAGCTCTCCCAGAGCGCTACCGGGTAATCGGGTTCGGATCAGGCCCGGGTCCAGGCCCACCGGCGTGCGTGGTGGGCGAGGAGTGCAGGTCAGTCTAATCGGGTCGGGCCAGGTCCGCGGAGCGTGGTCACGGACGAGGCCGAGTCGGGTCGGGTCGGGTGAGAGGGACCTCACCCCGTGGTAACTGAGGCAAACAGCATACGGCAGGTTTTCAATTTATGTGTCCGCGCGCCTTTGAGAGATTCCGAGGTGGGACTAAATGTCCCACCCCAAGTCTCTTACGCCTGCAGCAGGGAAGGTGCTCCCAATTGCGTCGGCTGTTGAGGCATACAGCTCCAATCGAGGGCCAGGGTATGTGCGTGGGACTCTTCCGCGCTGGCCGAGGCTATTCAATCTGGGATATCTCGGCTTGGAGCAACCTCGAGCAGGCTTCGAGCTTCTTCGCCAATGGCGGCCAAGGCCTGGAACCTGAAACCAATGGCACGGCCTCTCGGCCAAATCAGACAGGCGGAGGACCTTCGCCGTGGCACGGCGAAGGTGGTCAGGGGGTCTGCAGGGGGCGAGAGGGGGCTGTCTGGTCGTCCTAGGTCAGACTGTGAGCGAGGGAGTGGGTGTGTTCGGTGGGTCTGCAGGAGGTGTTTGGTGGGAAGTGGAGGGGCGGAAGAGGATCAGGGTGAGGAGGCGGAAGTTCTGCGGTGGTCGGCGAGCCGTGTGGGTCGCTGAGGTGATGGGAGCGGCTCGCCGGAGGGTGGTCGGAGGCGGAGAGGATGAGGGTGAACAGGGTCGGTAGAGGGCTTAATTGACTAAATCGAAAGCGGGGAAAGAAAGAGGAGGAGAAGGGGAGTAAGCCTAACTTAACTGCAGGGACGAAGGGGGAGGAACAGGGCGACAGTCGTATCGACTGTCGCCGGAGAAGATGATGCTCAGGGAGAGGGGCGGCGGCGAGCAGAAGGCTGGAGAGGCGCCAGCTGGGTGCGGCGTGGCGCGGGAAGAGCAGGGGAGGAGGTCTCTGCTGCTGGTAGTGCGGCAGAGCGAAGAGGTGGAGGGAGAGGATGTCGCCGGAGCTGGTGAGCGTCTGCCGGAGAAAGAAGAGACGAAAGCTGGGGGTTTTCTCCGTCAGATCCAGGCTGCCTTGGTCGGTGGAGCGGCGGGGGGTATTTATAGGGTTGAAGCAGGGAGGAAGGCGGAGGGAGACGACGTGTCTCCCTCGCCGGAGCATGGTCGGAATTCGAACCCATACCGTCCGTGCGTTCGCACGGCCGGTAGGGGGGGCTGCAAGGACCATGGGGGTGCTCCTGCGACGGCTGACGACGCAGGGCACCCTCCGGTACACATGCCAGGTCCTCCACCTTACCCTGCGCGGCGCCATGCTCCGCGCAAGGTCGCCGGAGCATGGTGCTGGCAGGGTTTTGCAGGAGGGACCTGTTTGCAAAGAACGAAGGAGAGTTAGGGGCCTAAATGCGAGGGTTCAAAAGTTGAGGGCCAAAGAGTAAATATATGAGGACCAAAGTGTAAAGTCGGTCAAGGAGGTTTCTTCTTAGGCTCAAGTTTTTATACATGACTAATTAGGACCTAAGGAATCTGATGGTGAAATTTATTTTCATATTAAACCTTTTTTGACCGGTCAATTTGCGCAAAAACCCAAATTAAGTTATTAATTGGGCATGGTTCTCAATGTAGGTCAAAATGGGTTCTAAAGGCCAAATTGAAGGTTCTAAACCCTAGAGATTATTTTTATATGAATTTTAGAGGGTTTATTCTATTTTTACTTTGCCTCGAACCTTGTGAATTGAAGTGGGTTGTTTTAGGGTTACAGATTATCATTTGGTTCCTTGAAAGTGCTGTAGCCCTTGCTAGATCATCTCGTCCCACTTTTATTCTTATTAAGCTGTTCTGACCTGTGTTTGGGCCCTGAATTACCCTGTATGCAGATTATACTGGTAAAATTGCACTTTTACCCCTTATGACTGGTTTTCTTCTCAAACTCAGAATTCTCTGAGTTAAGCCTTTCCTTGAGATATGTAGGAGCTTTTATCCTTTGTATTGGGTCAAAATGAGCTAGTTATGGCTCATGATGAGGTTCTCATCATACCCCCATGCCTAGCTTTTGCTAGTCCCTTAGCAAAAAAAAACTTAAGGTTTCAACCCTTGTTCTAGACCATGAAGTTTTCAATGGTTTTAGATAAGTGCCTTTTTATTTGAGCATAGATTAGGTTAGAATGCTGACCATAGGCCTAAAAGATACTCTAGTACCAATCAAGATCCAAATCTGTCTAGCCTTAGCCTCAGTCTTTTAGCAAAGGTTTTTAAGGCCCGCAAGAACTAACCTAAGGTTTATTGGACTTCGTGGTTAAAGCACCCGTGCTTGAAATGATTTTAGCCCTGGCCCAGTTCGCAGTGCGTTTTGTAAGAGAGAGATAGAAAGTTTTTTCTGTTTGGAGAGTTTTCTCTCTCTTTTTCTTTTTAGTTCTAGTCTAGGGTTGGCTTTTCAACACGGTCTGTATCAGATTCCTTGCTCCCATCATCAATCCTCAAGGGTTCCTGGCGATCGATGCTTCGAGATAGCACCGCCCATGGCAACCCCCGGAACCCTGGCTATTGAGATTTCGAGATAATCCCATCCATGGTATTCCGTGGCCGAATCCAGACCCTGGCAATTGACACTTCGAGATAATGCCATCCATGGAATCTGAACCAGCAGAGTGCTTACATGCCCCCCGTAGGATATGTAAATATCCTAAGAGACAAGCACCGAGGAGATGATATTTTGTTACGCATCTTCGAGGGGATTTTCCGCCTCTCTGCGCTGGGAACTCGTCCAAATCAACTTGTGTTGATCGGCCATTCCTATTCTAGGTGTTCTTTTCAGATTTTTGCGACGCTTCTGCGTGATTCTGATTTTTACGCTTACTGAACCAGGCTGTGTGTGAGATTAGGGTGCTTAGGTTACTGAGTCCCGTAAACCAAAAATTAGTTAACGAGGCCGAATACTCCCTAAGCCTTAGACCTAATACTTCAGCTTTTCATTTTCCTCAACCTCTTGAGGAGTGTCCAGATCTTAATGAGTACTAAGAGTCTATTCAAGAATGCCTAAGGTTTGCATTCTTACTAATCTTATTGTGCACTTTTCAGTTATTTTCTTGAATGAGGTCTAGAACTTAGGTTAATTCCTTAGTTCCTTACTAATGACTATCAACTTTTCTTATAATTTTGTGCTCCTTTTTCATTTTGTTTCTTCTCTCCTTCACAAAATTTTCCTTCTCCTCTTTTCCTCTTATTCTTTTTCGAAAAATTTTTTTAATTTTTATGGTATTTTTGGCATATGTGAATTTTTTTTGTTTGAAACCTTTTCTTACGAGTTTTTGCACTTTCATACCCCCCCATGCCTAAGATTTGCAATGTCCTCATTGTAACCTAGGGGGTCTTAGTTCATTCCTTAAGACAGAAATTTGGGTGAGTGGATGGGTCGGGTTGAATTTTTGCGGACGATTTCAAATTTCAGATGCGAACATCTGAGTTGGGGTCGGCTGTCTATAAGGGTGAACTTCGAGTGCTGAAAGGTGTCAGAACAAGTTTCAGGTTTTCAAAGAGAATGACGGGCTGCCTCCCGTTAAGCGCTGAGTTTTACGCCATCGGCTGGGCGCAATAAGCTCAAGGGGAAAGGAGGATATGAGATGCCTCAGCCAAATCAGTAGAAGTTACATCAATGAACGGCTTGAGTCTTTGACCATTCACGATGAAAGGTTCAGAATCGTGGCTGAGTGGACTGATTTCGATTGCTCCATTTCCAAAAACCTGTCGGACCAAATATGGTCCGACCCACTTAGATCTCAGTTTTCCTGGGAAGAGTTTGAGTCGGGCATCAAAGAGTAGGACCTTTTGACCAGGATGGAAGATCTTTCTTGAGATGTGTTTGTCGTGGAAGGCTTTAACCCGCTCCTTGTAGATTTGCGAGTTCTCGTACGCGTCTGTGCGTAATTCATCGATCTCGCTGATTTGGAGTTTTCTGTGGGTCCCAGCCTTGGAAAGATCTAGATTACAGTTCCGTACTGCCCAATAGGCTTTATGCTCCAGTTCGACGGGAAGGTGGCATGCCTTTCCGTACACCAATCTAAAGGGAGACATGCCCAATTGGGTCTTGTGGGCGGTCCTATAGGCCCACAATGCTTCCGGAAGCCGGGATGACCAGTCCTTCCTGTCAGGTCGAACAGTGACCTGTAGGATTTTCTTGATCTCCCGATTCGACAGCTCAGCTAGACCATTAGTTTGGGGGTGGTAAGGAGTAGAGATTCGATGAGACACCCCGTATTTGGTCATCAGTGACCTAAACTGAGCATTTGTGAAATGGGTCCCCCCATCAGAGATTATTGCACGAGGAATCCCGAACCTTGAGAAAATGTGTTGATGAATGAATTTGAGAACGATTTTGTGATCACAGGTTCGGGTCGGTATGGCTTCGATCCATTTGGACACGTAGTCCACGGCCAACAGAATGTATTCGAAACCATCCGAAACAGGAAAGGGGCCCATAAAATCAATCCCCCAAACATCAAAGATTTCGCATACTAGAATCGGTTGCATAGGCATCATGTTGCGATGGCTCATGTTGCCCAAAGTCTGGCAACGACTGCATGCCTTGCAATGACTGTATGCGTCTTTGAACAGTGTGGGCCAGTAAAAGCCGCACTGGAGGACTTTTGATGCGGTTTTATGCCCGGCAAAATGGCCACCGCATGCCTGGTCATGGCAGAAAGAGAGGATATTGTTGACTTCCCCTTCCGGGATACATCTCCGGATGATCTGATCGGCACCTATGCGGAAGAGGTACGGGTCTTCCCAAATGTAATACTTGGCATCGGAGCGTAATTTGTCTTTCTTGGCCTTCGGCCAATCGGACGGGGTCTGATGAGATGCCAAGTAATTTACAATATTAGCAAACCATGGAAGGCTAGTACCAATAGTCAGCAGGTGCTCATCGGGAAAATGCTCAGTGATGGGTCCGGAAGGGTCTATCATTTCAGAAGGAAGACGGGACAAGTGATCAGCTACCACGTTTTGTTTTCCCGCTTTATCGCGAATCTCGAGGTCAAATTCTTGCAACAGCAAGATCCATCGGATCAATCGAGGCTTCGCGTCCTTCTTTGCAAGGAGATGCCTCACAGCTGTGTGATCCGAGTATATGATGACATGGGAACCCAGAAGGTATGATCTGAATTTCTCTAGGGCAAATACTACAGCTAGCAGCTCTTTCTCAGTAACTGTATAGTTACGCTGAGCCTCATCGAGTGTTTTGCTGGCGTAGTAAATGACCACAGGTTTCTTGTCATTCTTCTGCCCCAAAACCGCTCCTACAGCGAAGTCGGATGCATCACACATGATCTCAAAGGGTTGAGACCAATCAGGGGACTGTAGGATCGGGGCTTGGGTGACTCGGTCACGCAGGATTTCAAATGCTTGAGTGCATTCCTTGGAGATTTCGAAGGGAACATCCTTGGAGAGAAGAGTGGTCAGGGGGCGTGCGATTTTTGAGAAATTAGGGATAAATCGTCGATAAAAACCGACATGCCCTAAAAAGGATCGGATGTCCCTGATCGAGCTAGGCATGGGAAGGCGAGAAATCAGATTAACCTTAGCTCGATCCACTTGGATACCTTTCTCCGAAATTGAGTGTCCCAGGACAATTCCCTCAGGCACCATGAAATGGCTCTTTTCCCAGGAAAGAACCAAATTCACGTCGATGCACCGCCTGAGTATCTGGACCAAGTGCTGGAGGCAATCGTCGAATGATGCTCCGAAAACTGAAAAGTCATCCATGAAGACTTCCAGATAATCACCTACCATATCTGAGAATATGGCAAGCATGCATCGCTGAAAAGTAGCGGGTGCATTGCAAAGACCGAAAGGCATCCTTCGGAAAGCGTATGTTCCGAAGGGGCAGGTGAATGTGGTCTTTTCTTGGTCCTCAGGATGGATTGCCACCTGGTTATAACCGGAGTACCCGTCAAGAAAGCAGAAGAACCTATTTCCCGCTAGTTTTTCGAGAATTTGATCAATGAAGGGTAGTGGGAAATGATCCTTCTTCGTGGAGGAATTGAGTCGACGGTAATCTATACAGACTCTCCACGAGTTGGCTAATCGGGTAGGAATGATTTCTCCGGTCTCAGTCGTTATAGTGGTGAGTCCTGCCTTCTTAGGCACGACCTGAATTGGGCTCACCCAACGACTATCGGAGATCGGGTAGATGATCCCGGCATCTAACCACTTGATGATCTCCTTTTTCACGACCTCCTGCAGATTGGGGTTTAAGCGTCTCTGCATTTCACGAGAAGGTCGTGTGCCCTCTTCTGAATAGATATGATGAGTACAATAAGAGGGACTTATTCCAGTCAAATCATCGAGGGTCCATCCGATGGCTCTGCGATGTTGCTGGAGGACAACAGTCAGACGGGATTCCTGTTCAGGATTGAGGTTGGAATTGATGATCACAGGAAGGGTCTGATTAGAACCCAAAAAGATGTATTTCAAATGAGCAGGAAGGGGTTTCAGTTCAAGGATGGGGTTTTCAGCAGCAGCGGGTGGTTCAGTATAGATGTGAGGTTCAAGGGTGGGAGTTATTGGGTTGTTCACATCTGGATTTGACTCCTCTATTTGCGGGTCGAGATCCTTCTGTGGTTGATGAGGAATACTCAAGTCATTCTGGAGGTGTGATTCATCAACCAAAGTCTTGATGTCACAAATTTGCTCGATGACGCCGCAATTAATTCCTTGTTGGGCCTTAAATATATCAATTTTCAGTGTTTGATCTCCAAACTTAAGCTCTATTTGGCCCTCCTCACAGCTGATGTTAGCTCTAGCAGTAGCCAAGAAAGGTCTCCCTAGAATGATTGGTGTATCCCTAGGGTTCTCAGGTGCATCCATGTCTAAGACTATAAAGTCCACTGGAAAATAGAAATCCCGCACTCTTACGATAACATCCTCGAGAATCCCTTTTGGTGACTTTATAGATCGATCTGCTAATTGTAATGTCACCTCAGTTGGTTTCAGCTCAGATTCTTCCAGATGGTCAAGTAAGGATGTGGGTATCAGATTTATAGATGCACCTAAGTCTAACAATGCTCTGTCAAATTGGGTACCACCTATCTTACAGGAGATCAGGGGAGTTCCAGGATCTTTTGCCTTGGGTGGGAGTCTACTAAGGATTACAGAGCTGGCTTGCTCTGACAGAACAATTGGGTTCCCTCCCTTGGTTCGCGGCTTACGCTGGGGTGTACATATATTCTTTAGAAATCGTGCGTAAGCTGGTACGTGGTGGATTGCATCCATCAAGGGGATGTTTATGTGGACCTGCTCAAAGAGCTTGACCAGGTCCTCCTCAGGGGCCACGGGTTTGGTGGTCTTCTTTCCCTTGGTCAGGGCCTCGGGAAACGGGATCTTGGTTGGTTCCTCTAGGATAGGTCCTGGTTGTGGGTCTGGAACAACGGTACCTTGGATAACTATCCTAGGGTCATGATTATCAGGCTGGGAGTGGTTTGGATAACGCGGGTCCTGAGTTGTCTTACCACTACGTGTTGTTACAGCATTTAATCCGGCCTGATTTTGGTTTGGATTTGGTAGGAGGGGTGGCTGCTGCTGAAATCCCGTATGAGAAGTAGAGGCTTCCATCTCGTCTGGAGATGGGGCAGTAGGGGCCTGATAAATCCATTGAGCGTGGCCTAAATTTGGATTCATAACGCGCTTCTGGGTTGGCACGTTATTTGGGTTAGGAAGGGGTTGGGAAGGGAGTGTGCCTGGCTGGCGAGAATTTGCCAACTGGGCCAGCTGAGTTTTAACTTCAGTAAGCTCGTCCTGGTGCTGTTTTTGAATGGCCGCATTCGATTTTTGAATGTCAGCCAGAGTCTGAAGGATTAAGGACATTTGATCTTGATTTGGCCCTGATGGATAAGTAGGGTTGGGCCGAGGCTGAGGCGGCTGGTAGTGATGAGAGGGCTGTGGGCGGGACTGAAAAGGTGGTCTTTGGGTTTGAGAATTTCCCGCCCACTGAAAATTTGGATGGTTTCGCCATCCAGGGTTGTAAGTGTTGGAGAATGGGTCGTTCTGGATGGCGTTGAGGTCCTCGCAGGTCTGAGGAACCTCCTGAGAATCAGGGAAAGGGGGAATGGAGTTCCCCCGACTGGTGAAGAAAGGATCGGATGATCTTCCAGTCCAAGAATCAGATGGGGATGGATATGGATCCATCCCAGGGGAGGATCGGTGGAGGATGTTTTGCACAGTCTCCTGTGTGGAAGGAGGTTGTGCAAAGGAGTTACGCGCAGAGGTGGCTCGCTGCAAGTGCTGAGTCAGCTCATCCACCTTCTTTTCAATAATTGAGACCTTGTCCAATCGACTGGCCATTAATTCCAGGTCGACTGATGCGGACAGGCCCTGCGTCTCATGTGCTCCCTTAAGATTCGTCGCTGCGCGGGTATTCGTCCTGTCGAATAATCCCATGGAGTCATTGTTGATGGAGTTCTCGCACATGTTTTCGAGAATCTCCCATACGGTGTCTTCATGTTGACCCATGATGTTTCCTCCGCAGGTTGCATTGACGAAAAGGCGGATGTCCTCACGGAGTCCCTGGTAAAAAGATTGGACTTGTTCCCATTTAGGAACTCCGTGATGGGGGCACTTCCTCATGAGATCCTGAAAACGATCCCATGCCTCATGGAGAGGTTCTCCTGATTGTTGAGTGAAGTGTGTAATCTGATGGCGCAAGGCGTTGGTCCGACCAACGGGAAAGAACTTTTTCAAAAACTCGGATTGAAGTTCTTCCCAAGTGTTGATCGGCCGGGTCTGAGTTTGATACCAATGGGCGGCCTTGTCCATAAGAGAAAAGGAGAACATCTTCATGAGAAGAATGTCCCGATTTTGCGCATCTGACCCAAAAGTGTGGGCCAGATGTTTAAGCTGTTTGATGTGCTGGAAGGGATCTTCAGAATTAAGCCCATGGAATTTAGGTATAGCGTGAATCATGTTGGGCTTTAGTTCGGAATCAGGTCCTCCAATCGGGATTCTAACTCGAGGCTCAATGGCCACCGCAGCAGGATTGTAGTGGTCCCGCATCATAGGACGCTGCGGTGGGTGTACGAAGTTTTGGAAGAGGTCATTGAGTCGCTGGAGCTGGTGTTCCAGATTATTGTCTTCCTCAACTGGCTGAGCCATGATGGGGGAAGAAGAAGAACTTGGTTCTGAATCAGAAGAGAGAATAATGTGAGGGTGTTGCTGCACAAACACGGGCGTCGAGGCTTGGCCTTGACGAGAGTGAATTTCTAAAGGAGGTCTTAAGGGTGGTCTTAGAGACCTCCTTCCGTACATGCACAGTTGGGAGAGGTAAGTTTAGAAGGTGATGGACCCAATCAAGTCACCCAAAAATGTGTTGGGTGACTATAGAGGTGCGGGGCAGATGGACCCCTTGATCAGAAAGATCGTCCACCTGAGAATTACCTGGGCAGCCAGAGAGGGAGAGTCCCGCGAAGACCCCTACACGGTAGAGCGTCCCCACGGGTTACAGGGTTTCCCCCACCCGACCTCTCTTGTCACTGCGGTTCCAGGTAGACCAGAATGGGGATCTTGACCTCTTAAGTCTACCAATTTTAAGATCAGGGTGCTTAAGGTTTCACTTGAACTTTAGTCTTTTTAAGTGCAAAGAGTGACCTAATTTAAGGTTGGTTAACCCAAGGGGTCAACTTTACCTATTGTTTTCTTTAAGAGCTTTTAGGTCCTGTCTTTTAGGGTTCAAGTGTTTAGAGAGCCAATTGTTTTAGATTTTCTTTGAATAGGTATTTTCAGACAAGGGCTTGGGCACACTTCATTTGGTTTTCTTAATTCTTGCTTAAGGAGTGTGTCTCTAAATCCCTAGTGTTGGATCCTAGGTTGGCTCTACTTGGTCCAGTTAATTCTTTGTTGGGTAATTAGGGCTCAAGCAAGAATGTGTTAGCCCTTAAATACCCTTAATAGTGTGCAGAAATAATGAGTTGAAAACATGCAACTTTTATGGTTACTAAATATGGAAGACAGGTTAGCCCTATATTGCTTGTTCTTTTCTTTTCTTCCTCTTTAGAGTGTAGGGGTTAATAGTGAGAAAAGATTTTACCTGTCTTCGGAGTAGTTGTGTGGTTGCTTGTCTTCTTGAGTTCCTATAGCTGCACAAAAGAGAGGAGATTATTAGAACTTAAAAGATACAGGAATGTTTACCTCTAGAATAGCCGTTGCTCCCCGGCAGCGGCGCCAAAATGTTGGTGCGACAGACGGTTTGTGTTATATCGTTGTAGTAAAGCCGGTTGTCACCAACGTTTCATATAAAATTTTTATTACTCGGAAAACTGAAAGAGTTCCCGAGGTCGAACTCAGGGAGCAAGTTGTATTCTAGAGATATACAAGTTCTATTACAAAAATAAAGAGAGAGAGAGAGAGATGAAAAATTGGCTTCTTCTTCTTTCTTCCTCTTTGTCTTTGGTTCTTCCTGTTCTTCTTCTTCTTCTTCTTCTTTCTTCAGATTTTCCCCTCGTGCTCTTCTTCTTCTGTTCTTCCTTCTACTTTCTTCAGATTTTTCTTCTGCTTTCTTCCTTCTGCTTTCTTCAGATTTTTCCCCTCTGTCTCTGGTTCTTCCTGTTCTTCTTCTTCTTCTTCTTCTTCTTCTTCTGCTTTCTTCCTTGTCAGATCGTCTTCTTCTTTTCTTGCTTCTTGCTTCTTTTCATTTCTTCTTCTGCAATCGTGGTGTTTCTGCCTTCGGCTACTAAGTCTCCCTTCCTTCTTCTTCAGCCTGCCTTCTGTGTTGCTCTGGCTGCTGGCTGTCCGTCGTCTGGCCCGGTGCTTCGACGACTTAACTGAGCAGTTGCTACAGTGCAGCTGCTTCTTCTTCCGCAGTCCTTCACCTGTGCCTGCACGCTCAAGAGTTCATCAGAAGGCAAAAACCTACTCTACCCCCCCTCCCCCGCGTATCTCTCTCTCTGAAATCACTCATCGGAAGCTCTCCCAGAGCGCTACCGGGTAATCGGGTTCGGATCAGGCCCGGGTCCAGGCCCACCGGCGTGCGTGGTGGGCGAGGAGTGCAGGTCAGTCTAATCGGGTCGGGCCAGGTCCGCGGAGCGTGGTCACGGACGAGGCCGAGTCGGGTCGGGTCGGGTGAGAGGGACCTCACCCCGTGGTAACTGAGGCAAACAGCATACGGCAGGTTTTCAATTTATGTGTCCGCGCGCCTTTGAGAGATTCCGAGGTGGGACTAAATGTCCCACCCCAAGTCTCTTACGCCTGCAGCAGGGAAGGTGCTCCCAATTGCGTCGGCTGTTGAGGCATACAGCTCCAATCGAGGGCCAGGGTATGTGCGTGGGACTCTTCCGCGCTGGCCGAGGCTATTCAATCTGGGATATCTCGGCTTGGAGCAACCTCGAGCAGGCTTCGAGCTTCTTCGCCAATGGCGGCCAAGGCCTGGAACCTGAAACCAATGGCACGGCCTCTCGGCCAAATCAGACAGGCGGAGGACCTTCGCCGTGGCACGGCGAAGGTGGTCAGGGGGTCTGCAGGGGGCGAGAGGGGGCTGTCTGGTCGTCCTAGGTCAGACTGTGAGCGAGGGAGTGGGTGTGTTCGGTGGGTCTGCAGGAGGTGTTTGGTGGGAAGTGGAGGGGCGGAAGAGGATCAGGGTGAGGAGGCGGAAGTTCTGCGGTGGTCGGCGAGCCGTGTGGGTCGCTGAGGTGATGGGAGCGGCTCGCCGGAGGGTGGTCGGAGGCGGAGAGGATGAGGGTGAACAGGGTCGGTAGAGGGCTTAATTGACTAAATCGAAAGCGGGGAAAGAAAGAGGAGGAGAAGGGGAGTAAGCCTAACTTAACTGCAGGGACGAAGGGGGAGGAACAGGGCGACAGTCGTATCGACTGTCGCCGGAGAAGATGATGCTCAGGGAGAGGGGCGGCGGCGAGCAGAAGGCTGGAGAGGCGCCAGCTGGGTGCGGCGTGGCGCGGGAAGAGCAGGGGAGGAGGTCTCTGCTGCTGGTAGTGCGGCAGAGCGAAGAGGTGGAGGGAGAGGATGTCGCCGGAGCTGGTGAGCGTCTGCCGGAGAAAGAAGAGACGAAAGCTGGGGGTTTTCTCCGTCAGATCCAGGCTGCCTTGGTCGGTGGAGCGGCGGGGGGTATTTATAGGGTTGAAGCAGGGAGGAAGGCGGAGGGAGACGACGTGTCTCCCTCGCCGGAGCATGGTCGGAATTCGAACCCATACCGTCCGTGCGTTCGCACGGCCGGTAGGGGGGGCTGCAAGGACCATGGGGGTGCTCCTGCGACGGCTGACGACGCAGGGCACCCTCCGGTACACATGCCAGGTCCTCCACCTTACCCTGCGCGGCGCCATGCTCCGCGCAAGGTCGCCGGAGCATGGTGCTGGCAGGGTTTTGCAGGAGGGACCTGTTTGCAAAGAACGAAGGAGAGTTAGGGGCCTAAATGCGAGGGTTCAAAAGTTGAGGGCCAAAGAGTAAATATATGAGGACCAAAGTGTAAAGTCGGTCAAGGAGGTTTCTTCTTAGGCTCAAGTTTTTATACATGACTAATTAGGACCTAAGGAATCTGATGGTGAAATTTATTTTCATATTAAACCTTTTTTGACCGGTCAATTTGCGCAAAAACCCAAATTAAGTTATTAATTGGGCATGGTTCTCAATGTAGGTCAAAATGGGTTCTAAAGGCCAAATTGAAGGTTCTAAACCCTAGAGATTATTTTTATATGAATTTTAGAGGGTTTATTCTATTTTTACTTTGCCTCGAACCTTGTGAATTGAAGTGGGTTGTTTTAGGGTTACAGATTATCATTTGGTTCCTTGAAAGTGCTGTAGCCCTTGCTAGATCATCTCGTCCCACTTTTATTCTTATTAAGCTGTTCTGACCTGTGTTTGGGCCCTGAATTACCCTGTATGCAGATTATACTGGTAAAATTGCACTTTTACCCCTTATGACTGGTTTTCTTCTCAAACTCAGAATTCTCTGAGTTAAGCCTTTCCTTGAGATATGTAGGAGCTTTTATCCTTTGTATTGGGTCAAAATGAGCTAGTTATGGCTCATGATGAGGTTCTCATCACCATGGTTAGCCCAACAGCTAATAGGGTTGTCTTCTTTGTAAGAAAAAACATTACCGCCTATGGAATTCCTCATACTATCATCATTGACAATGGCCCCGGTTTGCTTCCAAAATGTTTGAAGAGTTTTGTGCTAGGTGGGGGATCCGCCTATGTTTTACATTCATAGCACACCCTCAAGCAATTGTACAAGCAAAAATAACCAATCACATTATCATCACCGCATTAAAAATCTGACTAGACTCATCAAAAGGTAGATTGGTGGAAGAACTACCGAATGTGCTGTGGATTTACAGGACCTGCCAAAGGACTTCCACTGGCCAAACACCTTTTAGCTTGGTGTATGGCATGGAAGCCTAGCTGCCAATAGAAACAATCGTCCCTACATATTAGTCTTAGTTGTATGACCCTCTTCCCAATGATGATTAAGTCCACCTAGCACTAGACTTGATGGATGAAACAAGAGAGGAGGCATCGGCATCGACGCTTCAATACAAAGAAAGAATTGTTGCCTCCTATAACAAGCAAGTTCAAAAGAGTGAGTTATCATAGCCAAGCAATGCAATCGGGAACCTTGACACTCCTTGGGAATGACCCTATCAAATTCACGAGGATAGTACAGGCAATTTTTATAAATTGCAAACTTTATGCGATAAGTCAATTCCTTGAACTTGGCATGCCAGCAACTTAAAAATGTACCATGCATAAGAAAGAATAAGACAAAAGCCATTCTTTTCCTTTCATTACATGTTTCCATCCATTCACCATGAGGATCATACCCATCAAATGACCCATAAAAAAAATTAAAATAGAAAAAAAAGAGAAAAATCACCATAAAACACCCATCACCATGAGACTTTAGATTGAATCTTTGGGGAGATCAACTTAGGGAGTCGTTGGAGAGGAAGCTTGATAGGCAAAACTGTAATGGTTAGGAGGCGGTGTACTGGTTTGGGCAGCAGGCGAAACTTCTAACGAACTAGATTTTCCCACTCCTCTTCGAGAGTCAGACTCTACAGCTGGTCCCTAGGTGGTGACACTGGAGCTTTGTCTTCAATGACACCTTCAGTTTTCTGGTGATCATACTCAGAATTAAGTTTGTCTATTAACCAGCCACAAAGCTCCTCCACAAAAGTTTGGTCACCTTCTAAGATAGCTTGCACCACCACCAGCATGTATTTCCCAGCTTCACTCGAGACCAGATCCCTACTCTCTTTCATAGAAGGGTCTAATGAAAAGAAATCCATAATAGCATCAGGATCCATCTCCAGCAAAGGGGCTTTCTCTAACTCCAGGACCCTCCGGGCCCCCTCCTCAGCAAGCTGTTTGGCTGCAGCAAGCTCCCACCTTATCTCTTGTGCCTCCACCTCTACCTCCACCTTTGCTTTTTCTTGAGCAACCTTACATCTAGCAAGCTCATCTATGTTTGCACCCAGGACGAGGTGCTCTTCCTTCAAAGCTACCTCATACTCCTCCACAGTGGAAGAATGCTTAGTCTTCATCACTTACACCTCTTCCTTCAAAAAGGTGATGTTCGTGCAAGCGAACTCCAACCACTCCTTAGACTCACGTATTTTCACAAGATCTCTCCTTTGAATGGCGCCAATGAGTCATCCAATTTGCAGATAGCCACTCCAACTACTCCCAACCCTAGGCGGGCCTCCTTCAACTCCTTTTGAAGGAAGGATATTTGCCCAATTGCTCGTTGCTGAGAGTGGAGTTTCCATGTGGCATCTTCAGCAACCTTCTCTGCTTGTTCGTGCATGACTTTAGCTTCTTCAAGTTGGCTAACAAAGTTCCTTTGGTCCATCCTGGCAGTTACTGCCCACCTCGCCACCATGTCAACTGGCTCACTAGGGATAGTAGAGTCACCTGCCAAGCTAATATCAAACGTAATAGTGCCGAGAATAAACCTATCCCCATAGTTTCCAACTACATAATAAAAGCAAGATTAGATCACTCAGAATAACGCAAAGGTAAGTTAATAGCACAAGAAAGGGAGACTTACCACACAGTGGCAATAAAAGTGCACATGTTTAAAATTCATTCTCCCTTGAGGGGGAGCCACCCAAGTAAAGGCATCCTTCAAGTGCCTTAGCACCTGCCTCTCCAAATCAGCAAAGGGGGTGTCTCCACTAGCCATGCTTCCGCTAGCCTGAGGGCTAGTGGATGATGAAATCGTAGATGGTGGTAGTGGCCTGCCAAGGAAAACAATCCCAAGTATTCCCACGTGCCTAGGCTTGCTCCTCTATAGAACCCCTACCCTCAATTGGGGGTCGCCCGATAACCACGTGACTTCCTGTACTACGAGGATCAGTAAACTCACAGGCATTAGTGGCGCTCTGGTGCTAGCTGAAAGTATGGAAAGCCAAAAGCCCTCTTCCCTTTGTCGCTTGCTGGGCCACTTGGGCGAACGCATTGGGCACCTCGGCAGGTGCGGATGGTGTGTTGGATGTGGCTTGCTCTCTTGCCTCGCTGGAAGCTTAGTTGGGCCGTTCTTGCCTGGGTCCGTGCAGTTCAGAAGCATGAGCATGAGAGGGGGCACTTTCCTCTTCGGCCCTGCCAAATGAGCCTGACGAGCTTGCACAGGGACCTTTGAGGGTCGTTTGCTCCTACGCTTAAGGGAGGTCTCCTCAGGACTATTGGAAAGTTCAGTCGTCTCTTTCCTCTTCCTCTCTTGTTGGCGGGTAGTACCCTCACCATGCCCCCACACCCCTCACTTGTTCCCTCCCACTTCATATCTTGGGAAGGGCCTCCAGATCACCTTCTTGGGGTATTCTGTTGAGCAAACCTCCAGAAGGCTGTAAAAGAATAAAAAAAATAATTATTTCATCTTATACACCAGATAGTGTTAAAAGTTATTATCCCTTAACTTGGAGTTGGGTAAGAGTTCGCCACCTATGTCAATGCCACCAGGACATTCGACCATCTTAATTCTAAATAGGCTATAGGCTTGAAATCCATAATCCTTTATGCATTCACCTGCACCTCTGGATCAATTTCATGAGCGACAGGTGGGAGGTCTTTTTCAGGCAGAACTTGCTACATGCTTGGAACTTCTAGTTTCTCCATGTTGTAGAGAAAGAAAAGGTGGCAATCCAATCCTTTCAAACTATCTGACAAATCCGTAATCCTATACTTAGTACACCAACTATACAAGGTGAATGTACTAGAAGGAGGTTTTCCCCTTTTCACTTTAAGGGGCATAGTCCACAAATAAGGCGGAATAGTCCCACCCACAAACGAATCCTGAGATGAAAACAAATGACTATGAAAGCATTCAAAATAGGCCAGCAATTAAGACTCAATTACGAGGGTGCAAATTGATAATAATGAAGGAAAGAAGTCAAAAAGGGATTTAGTGGCATTCCTAGGACATTTTCTATAGCATATTTACAAATAATGAAAAAATCATCTGCCCCATTTGAACATAAATCGGTTACGGCCCTAGGGGCACGAAAACAAACTTCACCAAGTCTATGCGTCGACAGGAATTGTTGAATGTTGACATTGTTATGAAAAACTAAACAAGAAATATAGAGCCTCAGGATGTCAAAAGAAAGCCCCGTCAAGGAGGAGGTCGACTCACCTTTCCCCACAATCCTAGACATCCATGCAGGCAAAAGTATTTTCTTCTACAGCAACGACGAGTATCGGATGGTGGTGGCATGAGTGTAGTTAGGGTTTATCTCTGTTACAGTAAAGAGGACGGGAGCATTAAATCCCCCCACATACCCTATTTATAACCCCCTCCAACAGATTTTAAATCTCATAAATCCTGCTTTATTGAAGTGCAATTAATGCCCCTACACAAATAATCATTATGCAACGACTTGCCAATGGCAAAAATCTCATGTTCTGTCTGCTTCCCGAGGTGAGGACTTTCTTTCATCATTATGGCAATTAATGCTAGTCTTATTTGCACAAAATGATAAATTCTACCCTATAATGATTGGCCATCGCTCACAGAAGATGATGCTTACATCTTACTTTATAAATACCCAAGATATAGGCTTCTCAAAGCCGATAGGAAAATCAGGTGGAATATGCCTATTATCCTAATAAGAAAAAGAGAAAAGGGGGAATGCAGCGATGTGCCTAACATTAACAATAGCATGCTGATGGGTCGGCCTGGATAGGTTGTTAATATGATGTTTTTATCGTTGAAATATGTATAGTGGTTAACCTAATTCAGACCTAACCATCTCTTTACAAAATTTTTAACCTGGCCTAATTGATTTTATCTTGTCACTTTTAGGCCCAGGGTCGAACTCAGGGAAGTGGGGTTAAAGTCGAGTTTCTACGTTTTCCTTAAAACGCGTCTCTTCCGTTCGTTTATTGTGTTTTTGGTGTTTTTCTTATTTAGGTTTTTTATGGTAATCCTTGTTCTTGAGGCACACCCTCAAAATTGTGTCCTTGGCTTTTAGCCAAACAGAGTCCCAAAACAAGTCTTACTACTCGCAAGACGGGGTACCTGCAAATCAAAGATTATCTTTTCACTTTTATACCTTTTTTTTATCTTTTTACTAAGAAGGAAGATAACAGATAGAAAGTAAATATAGTAGCTATAGATATATATTTATATGTAGTATATATATAAAGGGGTGGGGGTGGAGGTGACTATGGAGTGTAGCACTATGTCGAGTCAGTCGACGTCTAGAGAGACGCAACCAACACGACTAGGTGCCGCGTGGAGTGTGGATGGAGGATGGGTGATGTATGGGACCACGCTTTTTTTTGTACGCGTGTATTAGGGAATATCAGCAACTGGTGCAGATATTCCCGTGATACAGCGTATAGTAAATAACGTGAAAATATATGTACATATGTATGTATATGAGTAAATATATCTATATGTATATAAATGTATAAGTATATATGTATAGATATATATAGATATATATGTATTATATATATATATAGGTGTATATGTATATATATATGTATGTATATATGTATATAGCTATGTATATATGTATATAAGTATATATATATAATACTATATAGATGTATATATATATATATATGTATATAAGTATATATGTATATATATATAAGTATATGTATAAGTATATAGATATATATATACGTGTATATATATATATATATAGATATATTATATATATGTGTGTGTATACATAAATATATAGATATACTATGTATATAAGTATATATATATATATAAGTATATGTATAAGTATATAGATATATATAAGTAGATATATATATATATATTATATATATATGTATGTATACATAACTATAGATATTACTATGTATATAAGTATATATATATATATATATATATATATATATATATGTATGTATATATTATATATAGATGTATATAAGTATATATATGTTACTATGAGTGTGTGAGTGTGTGTGTATGTGTTGGTATAGGTGTGTGTGCGTCGGTGAATGTGTGTGTGTGTGTTGCTGTGAGTAAAAAAACAGAGAGAGAGAGAGAGAGAGAGTGGGAGAGAGAGAGAATACGTGAGAGAGAGAGAGCGGGAGAGAGAGATCAGCAGAGAGAGAGAGAGCGGGCTGGAGAGATCGAGAGCGCGGACAATGGCAGCGAGTTAAGACGTCTGCTCGCGGCGGCGGACGTCTGACGCCGCGTCGTCTGAAGGCGGAGGCGGACGTCTGAAGACGGCGGGTGCGGGCGCGCCTTCGCGTAGGGTTCTGCAGGCCTGCGCGAAGGCGACGGGCGGGCGAAGGCGTGGAGGAGCGAGCGTGGAGGAGGTGTGCAGGTGGTCGCGGAGGGTCGCGGAGGAGGGCAGGGGGCGGCGCGAGGCCGTAGCCGGCCGCTGCAGTGCGCGCGGCGGACGGCTACAGGTGCAACTGCGAGGCGGACAGAGCAGAGACGGAGGCGGGGAACGCCCTGTAGACGCGCGCGGAGGTGGTGAGCGACTGCGGGGACGGTCGCGGAGGGGCGGGAGGACCTGCTGCTGCTACTGCTGGGCTGCTGCTGCCGTGGCTTCAAGCTTCGAAGCTTGGAGCGGCGGCAATGGCGTTAAAGAGAAAAAACGAAGCGAGGGAATGCACCACGCCCACCGGCTCGTCGAAGAGCTGGGCGGTGGTGCTCCCACTGTGGTGGTGTGCACCACAGTGGGTTCTTCTGCTCGCCGAGTGCCTCCTCGACGGAGGGTCGACGTATGGGAGGGGAAAGCGGTGGAGAAGATGGCTGCGGGTTTTTTCAGCACCTGCAGCAGCTGCGTCGCGAGGATGAAGCTGCAGCTACTTATAGAGGAGGGGAGAGTGGCGTGCCGGCTGCAGCAGGGAGAGGGTGTGCGAGTTGCAGCTATAGGGAGCGGCGTTGGCAGGGAGAAGTGACGGGAAGAAGTGCTGCGTGGCTGCTACATGTAGCTGCGGGAAGAGTGCCGCCGCGGGAAGGGTGCAGCTGCGGGAAGGAGAGAAAAGAAGAAATCAAGAGGAAAAATAAAAAGAGGGTGATTTTGCAAGGAGGCACTTGAAGAAAAATGTAACTATGCAGGCGATTGTTTCACTCCTCTTCCTGTCTTGATTAAATGCATGCATGCAAGTGTTTTTACAAATGCGATTACAGGATCCTATTATGCAATGTTAATGCTAGAAAATAGCACAAGAAGGCGTTATTACAGGCGTGTTTTGAGGTGCAAACATATACCCCATGCCTATCTTTTGCTAGTCCCTAGCAAAATAGTATTTAGAAATGATCTTAAGCTAAAGATTTTCTTCTGAGGTGATATCGGTGTGTTTATTATCGGATATTGTGAGAACTAATTGTAGAGAAGATTACCAGTACTTTAAGTCTTACATGACAAAGATCATCTCTCAACTAACCAGGACTCTTGATATTTAAACCCTAAATACGATTTCCAAGACCCAGGAGGTTTTGCCGTACTCGAGAGCTCAAGAGGTTATGGTTGTGCATAGTGAAGGATCAAGACTGACCAGATGAACCTTAAGACTCACTCCCAGGGTTTCACGAATTTTTAAGTACAAGTTGGTCCCAGTTTCAGCTCGTGTTTTTGAATTGACCCTTAAGATGATTACGGAAAACTCAACTCCCATTTTCTGATATTTTTTTGTGGCTCACCGAAAAATAAAGTATGCAGACATTTATGAGATATACTGACTCTTTTAAAACATCACTCTTTTTTTTCTTTTCTTTTTTTTTTCTTTTTTTTCTTTTTTTTTCTTTTTTTTTGAAACACGTGTCAGTATATCTCTTACAACACATTTTGAAGGAGCACACTTATTTTTCTTTTTGGTGGGAGAGTTTCTTTTTGGTGGAAAGAGTCACTCCTAAACACAAGACTAAATGCTGGGATAAAAAGTCTACCTGCACGCACAGGTAAGGACTCCACCTTCCCTAATGAACACTAGGGTTGGATCTTATGTTCACCTGGTCTTTCCTGATATGTGTAGTGTGAACCAAATTTACTTAAGCTCTCAAGAAAAAGCAAACCAACGGATCCTGTACTGGTGTCTCAGGTACAAGAATACATCCTTAGTTAAGAGAGATTTTGATCTATTTCGTCAATACTTTAAGTGAATTAAGCTGAGCCTGAGCGAATCAAGCTTCTGTGGCCTGGAAATTCTTCAAAACAGAGGTTGAATATCCATAAACACTTATTGAATTTTTTTGTTTCAGCTTTCAAATCATTACTAAACACCATTTATTATTAATATATATATATATTTTTTCTTTTTTTTTTCTTTTTCTTTTTCTTTTTCTTGCATATTTATAAATAGGTGGTAATTGTCTGATACCATAAAATACCCGGATCCTATGGATGCCTATCCACCCCCCCATGCCAAACAATGCTATGTCCTCATATGCATGCAGGGAAAGGCAGAGAACGGACGACAGATCGGGTAACAGGAGCTGAGGTTCAGGGTATAAATCAGGGTGGAAGGGTGGGTGCATGGTGGGTGGTGAAGAGAAAAGCGAAGTAATCGCGATAGAGGCGTGAAAAGTAATGGTGGATGGTGAGAGATTTGGCATTTTCTGGGACGAGAGTGTCCCAGGCGGATCAGAAAATAGATCAGGAAGAGGAAGTTGGCCCTTAGATTGGCCAAGAAGGGGGGCTTTTTGGATAGATGGATCCAAAAGGGAATAGCCCCGGTGAGTAAGATGTGGTCTCAAGGTCCCAGTGTGGATTTGCAAATCCGCCTGATTTAGCGGGAAAGAAAGGGCAATCCGGTCTTCCATAGTGTGGACCGGCGGTGAGCAGCCCGGCGATGACTCAGACCACAAGGTATGGGAAGCGGAAAAAACCTCGTCAGAAGTCTGGTCAGGAGAAGGTACAGGAATAGGGAGGGATTGGGGAACGTCACAGTTTGTGTTGGTCAGGCAGTCGTCAGGTAATTCGCAGCAGTCTGAATCGGCTCCAATTAGTTCGATACACGTACTGACAGTCACGTCCTCGTCAGACGTGTCATCCTTGATGTGATCACTATCAGCATAAGAGTGCGGTGCTGCAGCGGGATTAACCTGAAATCCCGGAGGAATACTCGGAGCTTGCAGAATTTGATGAACCTGTTCCTGAGAAGCTTGTACCTGTGGTTGCGGACCACAGGGTACAAAGTTTTGCGGGTTTGGAACAGGTTGGGCGAGAAAAGTGCCCTGAGATCGAGTCACCATGCTTAGTTGACTGATCTCAGCATTCTGCTACGCCAAATGCTGAAGAGAGGTCATGTTTTCTTTATGGCGCTTTGACATTTCCGTCATCATTCGCATCAATTTATCAAGAGGTTTTGATGCGTGTTTGGTTTTCTGCACACAAGGGCCTGATGGCAGATTTGCCATAGGATTAGATTGGGCCCTTGGGATGACGGGTGCGGACGATCGCATTGGTCCACCAGCGGGGTTTCGATGCTGCGGGTTGTTGGACCATGCAAAATTGGGATGATTGTGCCACCCTGGGTTATACGTGGCAGAAAATGGGTTGTTCCCCAGGGTGCAGGCATCTTCTATGCCAGAAGACGTGTCCG
The DNA here is from genome assembly GCA_037157565.1 of Thalassia testudinum. NCBI lineage: Eukaryota > Viridiplantae > Streptophyta > Magnoliopsida > Alismatales > Hydrocharitaceae > Thalassia > Thalassia testudinum. Next base: position 94,377,024 of record JAZHRO010000063.1, read on the forward strand.
CATATGTGTCCGAGTACACGGAGGCTTGGTCCTCCATGTTGAAATACTGGCTCGCAGAAGCCAGTTCCACATGACTTACCGAGTCGCTTGGCACGACACTCAATAAGGAAGGCCTTGCAGGGTTTCTCGGGATAAGCCTGGTGTTGAAAGAATTGGAATTGTGACGAAGTGGTGAGGCGGGGGTGTGTGCCATGTTTGTGGAGGAGGAGGATGATTCGGCTCTTTTTCTAGATTTATCAGTCAATACAAGCAATTCAGGGTTTTGTGACCTCCTCCCAAACATGCACTACCGGAGGAAGAGTTGAGGAGATGAGTAGGGAAAAGAGATGAGAGAAATGACGCCGCAAAGGTACACTTGATTACAAATCAATGCAATCAAGTTCCTAACCTCGACAGTGTTCCCTTAGACTTAAAGATCTAAGTTATCTACTATCACGAACTACGGAATCGAATGCGAGCACCGCGGAACCACCAGGCCAGATTGAAAGGCCGTTTGCCCCAGTCTTAGACACCCGATAGCACGCGGGAACTCTCACCAGCACGTAGTTGCTACACGTAGGTAGTTAGACCTCAAATCCTTAGTAAGGGTCAAGTTACTACCAGTTTTAATTAGAGGCTTAGGGTCAAGTGCGTTTGGAATGTGAAGGGCGTTGTTTACGGGTAATGCCCAAGTGATTGATTTTAAGAGTGTGTAAGAACAAGCATGCAACAGGGAAATCTCCCCGAATTGAAGTTTTAATTGGTGAATGGTTTTTAGAGTTCAACCTTAAGTAGTATGAATTTTAGGATTTTGCTGAATTACCAATTCAACCAATCTCCGGGTTTTGCAAGAATACAGGTTTTTTTTTTTTTTTCTAAAGCCCAAGAAACCCTTCTTCAATTATCAGTTAGTTAATGCATGCTAAAATGCAATGGGCTACCCTAAATGGAGATTTCTAAGTGTGGATGCACGAATCAGTTTTATATCAATGTGACAGGGAGCCAAAGCACTTCAATTCAAGTGCTCCCAATCACCAGAAATGATTTCCACACACAAGGCTTCAACCAAAAGATAAAGAAAATAAAATTGTTGGGGTTGAAGTATTCAGGATCGAATCACAGGCAAGTTTGAAAAGTCGTGGTGGGGTTGGAATCAACTCAATTCCAAGTCTCCCCACCAAAAATGTGATCCTGAATTAAAGATAAGTGAGGCAAAAGAGGGATACAAGCAATCTTTTTCTTTGCCTCAAAGAATACTTCCCACGGCGAAAAATCTAAGAATCAAGATTCTCGGATTTTCGCTATGCGAAGTAAGGCGGGAAATCCCGGGGCAGTGGGAGTGAAGACAACCAATCAATCAAGTTAATTTTAATCCACTTGCCCTCAAGAAATCCCAAGAAGTTTTTCTAGTTTTTAGTTTTAAATTTTTTTTTTTTTTTATTGTGGTGGCAAGTTAACCCTAATTTGATGAGAAAAGAAAACCTACTTGTTCGGCAATGTGTGCGAAGCTCCAATGCGATGTCGGTGTCTTCATGCTCTCGTTCCCGCCTTGGATCTGCTCACGTCCTCGACTTCGTCAGCCTTCTTCTCCTTCCACCAGGTTCACCTGCACACCAAAAACAACAATACCCGTGAAGAGGGAAGAGAAAAATTGAAAGGATTTGGATAGAAACTTACTCGAAGGTGCACCTCCCCGGCAACGGCGCCAGAAAAGTCATGATGGGTCGGCCTGGATAGGTTGTTAATATGATGTTTTTATCGTTGAAATATGTATAGTGGTTAACCTAATTCAGACCTAACCATCTCTTTACAAAATTTTTAACCTGGCCTAATTGATTTTATCTTGTCACTTTTAGGCCCAAGGTCGAACTCAGGGAAGTGGGGTTAAAGTCGAGTTTCTACGTTTTCCTTAAAACGCGTCTCTTCGGTTCGTTTATTGTGTTTTTGGTGTTTTTCTTATTTAGGTTTTTTATGGTAATCCTTGTTTTTGAGGCACACCCTCAAAATTGTGTCCTTGGCTTTTAGCCAAACAGAGTCCCAAAACAAGTCTTGCTACTCGCAAGACGGGGGTACCTGCAAATCAAAGATTATCTTTTCACTTTTATACCTTTTTTTTATCTTTTTACTAAGAAGGAAGATAACAGATAGAAAGTAAATATAGTAGCTATAGATATATATTTATATGTAGTATATATATAAAGGGGTGGGGGTGGAGGTGACTATGGAGTGTAGCACTATGTCGAGTCAGTCAACGTCTAGAGAGACGCAACCAACACGACTAGGTGCTGCGTGGAGTGTGGATGGAGGATGGATGATGTATGGGACCACGCTTTTTTTTGTACGCGTGTATTAGGGAATATCAGCAACTGGTGCAGATATTCCCGTGATACAGCGTATAGTAAATAACGTGAAAATATATGTACATATGTATGTATATGAGTAAATATATCTATATGTATATAAATGTATAAGTATATATGTATAGATATATATAGATATATATGTATTATATATATATATATATATAGGTGTATATGTATATATATATGTATGTATATATGTATATATATATATAAGTATATGTATAAGTATATAGATATATATATACGTGTATATATATATATATATAGATATATTATATATATGTGTGTGTATACATAAATATATAGATATACTATGTATATAAGTATATATATATATATAAGTATATGTATAAGTATATAGATATATATAAGTAGATATATATATATATATATTATATATATATGTATATATATTATATATATATGTATGTATACATAACTATAGATATTACTATGTATATAAGTATATATATATATATATGTATGTATATATTATATATAGATGTATATAAGTATATATATGTTACTATAAGTGTGTGAGTGTGTGTGTATGTGTTGGTATAGGTGTGTGTGCGTCGGTGAATGTGTGTGTGTGTTGCTGTGAGTAAAAAAACAGAGAGAGAGAGAGAGCGGGAGAGAGAGAGAATACGTGAGAGAGAGAGCGGGAGAGAGAGATCAGCAGAGAGAGAGAGCGGGCTGGAGAGATTGAGAGCGCAGACAATGGCAGCGAGTTAAGACGTCTGCTCACGGCGGCGGACGTCTGACGCCGCGTCGTCTGAAGGTGGAGGTGGACGTCTGAAGATGGCGGGTGCGGGCGCGCCTTCGCATAGGGTTTTGCAGGCCTGCGCGAAGGCGACGGGCGGGCGAAGGCGTGGAGGAGCGAGCGTGGAGGAGGTCTGCAGGTGGTCGCGGAGGGTCGCGGAGGAGGGCAGGGGGCGGCGCGAGGTCGTAGCCGGCCGCTGCAGTGCGCGCGGCGGACGGCTACAGGTGCAACTGCGAGGCGGACAGAGCGGAGACGGAGGCGGGGAACGCCCTGCAGACGCGCGCGGAGGCGGTGAGCGACTGCGGGGACGGTCGCGGAGGGGCGGGAGGACCTGCTGCTGCTGCTGCTGGGCTGCTGCTGCCGTGGCTTCAAGCTTCGAAGCTTGGAGCGGCGGCAATGGCGTTAAAGAGAAAAAATGAAGCGAGGGAATGCACCACGCCCACCGGCTCTTCGAAGAGTTGGGCGGTGGTGCTCCCACTGTGGTGGTGTGCACCACAGTGGGTTCTCCTGCTCGCCGGGTGCCTCCTCGACGGAGGGCCGACGTATGGGAGGGGAAAGCGGTGGAGAAGATGGCTGCGGGTTTTTTCAGCAGCTGCAGTAGCTGCGTCGCGAGGATGAAGCTGCAGCTACTTATAGAGGAGGGGAGAGTGGTGTGCCGGCTGCAGCAGGGAGAGGGTGTGCGAGTTGCAGCTATAGGGAGCGGCGTTGGCAGGGAGAAGTGACGGGAAGAAGTGCTGCGTGGCTGCTGCATGCAGCTGCGGGAAGAGTGCAGCCGCGGGAAGGGTGCAGCTGCGGGAAGGAGAGAAAAGAAGAAATCAAGAGGAAAAATAAAAAGAGGGTGATTTTGCAAGGAGGCACTTGAAGAAAAATGTAACTATGTAGGCGATTGTTTCACTCCTCTTCCTCTCTTGATTAAATGCATGCATGCAAGTGTTTTTACAAATGCGATTACAGGATCCTATTATGCAATGTTAATGCTAGAAAATAGCACAAGAAGGCGTTATTACAGGCGTGTTTTGTGGTGCAAACACATGCTTATTTCCAGCCTACATTTAAAAACTCTACATTACCTACAAATGATCAGTCCGGCTACAAATCAACCGACATATCATTGGGGGCACCATGTGCATGAAGTTTTAATATAGTTACTACTCTCTCAACTGCATGAGCTAGTAAAGAGAGTGGGGGCAACTAATGAGGGGAGAAAATTCCTCTCATTAAAACTTTACGAACTAATCTAATGGGTCCAATGGTCTAGTGACCTGACAGACTCGACTACCTGGTGTCCTGTCGGATCCAGCCCAGTTCAAGGCCCGATAACCCATCTGAGGATCCTGTTGTCCGAAGTTCAAATGGACAACCATTGTGCCTATGTTTGCGATGGTAGTCTACATCGGTTACTCAATTGAATTCTATTAATACCCAAATCACAGGATAGTGAGGAAGGCCACGAGATCCACGATCGAAGAGGGTTCATCCTATAAATACCTAGGATGGGCTAGCTTTTATTTTTTACGCAATTAGAGAGAGAGAGACACACAAGTGAGTGCTATTATGTTACCAAAAAATATATTAGTGAAGCTTGGGAGAATCACTCTCCCCCTAGATATACACCTTTTCTAGGTGGAATTGAGTCATCAATCCCTAGTGTGATCTCTCTTGTGCTTGTTTGTTTGAGTCATGGCTCCTAATCAAAGGACCTTGATCAAGCAGGGAGGAGTTGTCCCCTGATTAGGTATGCACTGGGTGGTCTTGATTGTGTTAAGGAATTCATCAAACTTCTTAGCGACCGTGGTTCCCAGCTTTCCACAATGATTTTCTAAGTCAACCTTATTTAGGTTAGTTTGGAGTTTATACGTTCCTCTTAGTTGACTAGTTCTTCCAAAGGTGCTCATAGAGGCTTGGTTGAGGGAGTTTTCACTCATGCTTTCAAATAGATCATATGCACTATCTTCATCGTTATTTAAAATGTTACCCCCATAAGTGGCGTCCGCATAGTTTCTCAACTGTTCATTCAACCCATGGTAAAAAATTTGCACTAGGTGCCACTTGGGTATGCCATGGTGTGGACATTTCTTGGCCAAGTCAGTAAATCTTTCCCAGGCTTCATGGAGTTGTTCCCCATATTTTTGAGTGAAAGTTGTGATGGCTCTCCTAAGGGTGGGATCGTAGAAGTCCCGTAAGGGTTGAGGTTGTGGTTGGTTTTGGCTTCTATTGTTGAACTAGTGCTCAAACTATACATGCAATTATTCCATTAGCTCCTCATGGTTTGGATTGGGTAGGTCAAGAAGTGGTGGATCCATTGTCGAGAGGGAATTAGTTTTCCTTCTAGGTTCGAAGTCTATAGGTCCCTCTAACGTTGGTGTTCTCAATCTTGTACCACGCATGCACCACAAACAGTCAAGCAAGCAAACACATGACAAGAGTAAACTTTACTTGCTTTTCTCAGAAAATTAATCTTTGTATGTGATCAAGCAAGTTATCAAACAATTATGCACACTAAATCAAACTACAAAGTGCCTTAAATAGACCTACAGACAAGACCCAATTGATCTTGAGTCAAGCCAGCTCGCCACTAGACTCCCTGAGGTATGGGCGAGTTGGACTCGTTGACCTCCAACCAACCGTTTCTTGCAATGCAGAGACAAGCGGTAGAAAGACCCGAACCTAATCAGTAATGGAATTGATCTTGAGTCGAGCACGCTCACCATTAGACTTCCCGAGGTATACAGGTGAGACGTACTTGTTGACCTCTGACCAACTCCCTCTTGATTGCCTTATATGCATGCACAATCAAGAGAAGTGTCAAGCAACACATGCATAAAAATTGCAATCAAGGCCTTTAGCACTCATGAAGCATATTTTAGGGTTGCACCATTGATTACTAACTTTTATAATGTTCTTACTTTATGATATTTTCAATGCAATCAAGTGAGATTTCCAATAATGTTCTGAAAGAGACAGAAATAGATGACAAGTAGCTTAAAAGGGTAGTGAAGCACATACCTAACTCCAGCAATCTTTCTAATATAGATGCAATATGTGTAATAAAAATCTAAATGCTACTTATGAAAGTACTATCGTGAATGCCTAAGGGTATGAAATTTCTAGATAAGTGTGAAGGAATTTCTTTTATGTAGGCAATCAAACAAACTAACTATGGAGTTTAAAGAGAGAGAGTCCACAGTCCAATAATACAGTCCAAAACATGCTCTCTCACCAATAAACCTAAGAAACCTAAAAACATCTAAACTAAGCCAAACGTATGCCTTGCTCCCATCTAGCCTACATGAATCTTCGCAACCTACTTTCATAACCCACCACAACTTTGATACATGCATTTGGTACCTACCAATAGAAAGAGAAAAATATGAGGCTCACGAATACACAAAAATGCTAAGTCAGGAAAGAAAACTCCTCGGTACCTCCTCAACAACAGTGCCAAAAACTGATTGTGAAATTGCATAAAAGATAAATACATCGTAGTAGTTGTAAAAACACGTCGTTTGTAATTTATAAAATTGTCTCCGAAAAATATGAGAATTATATCGAGAGTATGGGTTGTCTCATAGGGAGGCAGAAATATCTAGTTATTCTCTATCCTAACTAAGCCAACTTTCTTTTTTGGATTTTTTATAAGAAAAGCAAATAAATAAAGCAAACACAAAGATGAATACGAAGAGAATACAGAAATGAAAATAAGAATTTTTATTACTACTAGAAAGTTACAATAATACAAGAAAATGAATAAAATAAAACATAATGAAAATAAGAAAGAGAATATAGTAAAGAAGATTAGGAAGGAGTCTGGCGAGGTCGTGATGAAGTTGGAGAGTACTGTCGACGATCGTCGGTGAAAACGTGCATAGAGGAAAGGAGTCAGAGAAGATATGGAAAAGATGTGGATTGCCAAGAAGCCTGGAAAGAGAAATAAAATGCGAAAGAAGAAAAAGTGTGTAGAGAGAAAAAGAATGAGAAAGGAGAGAGAAGTTAGATTAAAGAGAGAGAAAAAGAAGAGAAAAAGAAAAAGAGAAGGTGGTGGAGAAAGATAGAGAAGAAAAAGAAGAATATGGAGGAAGGAGGGGTGTGAGAGGAAGCAAAGAAGTATAGGTTTTGATGGAGGGTGGTGTGATGTGTGTGATACGAAATAATGTGGAAATAAAATAGACAATCACATAAATAAGCAATCTCACAAAGACAATGATTTTTAGGTGGAAACCCAAACCTAGGTAAAAAACACCATAGACTTCTAGTCCTATCTCACAAATACAAGATACAGCAATATGAAATAAATCTAAGTCCTATTCTTCTAGTCTTCAAGATCTCGCTCCAAGCAATGCTTCCATCTTCTCTTCTCCTCCATCAAGCTCCTCCAATCAGTCATGGATGTGAGCTTGAGCTTCTTCACACTTGAATCCATTTGAATTATTCTTGAAACTTAAACTCAATGCAAATGTTAAATACCAAGTATTTTGTTATCATCAAAATCAACGATCGTGGTGCTCTTACACCAATAAGAAGGAAAAGGAAGAAGAGAAGGTGATGGTGGTGGTGTAGAGAGAGAGAAAGAAGAGAGAATGTGGGGTAGGAGGAGGAGAGGAAGAATAAGAAGGTGAAGAAGTAGAAGAAGAGGAAGAAGAAGAGGATGGATGGGTAGAGGAAGAAGAAGCAAAGGGGAAGGAGGAGGGAATAAGGAAAGGAGGAGGAGGAGGAGGAGTGGCTGCCGGCGAAGGAAACCAAAGAGGAAGAGGTTGCTGGCTAGTGGTGTGCTGTTAGGGATAAGGAAGAAATGACAGAAGAGGAGGTAGCTCGAGAATTGGATGGAGGAGAAGTCAGAGTTGTAGGCATGCCCGGTGGAGGGCAAGAGATGTACTATTGTGCCTGGTAGTGAGGAGAACCAGAGGGGGGATGTTACGGGCTGAGAAGAAGAGTGGAGGAGAAGGTATACGCGGGGTTGCGAAGAAAATTCTTAAATAAGATAATTAGGGATTAATTATCCTTAATTACCGTATAGGGGATTTTTTTTTTTGTTATTAACCATGGTAAACTCGTGTTTACAATAGACGATTTGGCACTAGATGAATTTGTCCAAAACTTGACTTTGCTACATACGATATTGCTAGAGTACACCACATCAAACTCGTCATTTACAAAAGTGAGCTCATCTAAACCTTTTTAAACCCAAATCTGTCCCCCACACTCCCCTGACCTCCCACCCTCCTCACTCGACCCCTTCCCTCCTCCTGCATAAGCTTGACAAAGCAATTTTCGACACGTGCTTTGAAATACGTCGGATTTCTAGTATAGCTATGCTAAAACCCTCGATCAAAAATATTTGTTTAATGAAACTCATGTTGATTTTTATTTTTTTGAATCCCGATCGTTCGTCTCTGGGAAGCGTGAGAAACGAGTTTTAGATTTGAATCCACTTTTGTAACCTAAATCTAACTTAACCTAATCTTTTTGGTCTTTTTGTTTTTGCATTTGTTTTTACGTTTTTGATTTTTGGAAAACATACTCGAATGTGAGAACCACCTAAGTGAAACACTAAAACCTATATGCATTTAGGTGAGGCCATGGTGGCTGTACACATGTGGCTAACCTAAGTGGTGTGTATATATATTGATGAAGAGGCAAACAAATGTGAAGATAAACACATAAGAGAACTCAGTTCTAGCGTCAACCACAAAAGCATCAATCACACAATAGTATGCACACATAGAACAATAAAAAATGTCAAATAAAATCTATATTAGAAAGCACATAAATGGAGAAAATCCCTCACGCTGGAAAGTGCCACTAGGGCCATCGGCTTTTGTGTGAAGGTGTAGGCTATACCTTGGGTTGCAAACACCCATCTACAAGCCTACCAGCAAGAGATGACGGCCAAGAAAGGTATAGGAAACCTTGTGACTAACCAAGATAAAGAAGAAAGAGAGGAGGACGTCCTCTTCTATGGAGAAGAGAGGACATGCCCAAGTGAAGATAGGAGAAGAGGGTGTTGCACCCTTTGTGCTCTCCTTCTTGTCCCCCATATGAAGATGCTTGGAGGAGAGCTTCTTCTTAAACCATCCATGGAGGAGCACCTTGGAGAGAGGTGGTGTCTAGGAAGAGGAAGGAGGACGGCTTGGAGGGAAGAGGGAAGAAGATAGTCGCAAGTTGGAGGAGGGAGAATTGAATCTAAGGTGGCCATCCAAGGGGTCTTAGTAGTAGGTGCTTAGGTTGGGTTTACTAAGATTAGGATGGCTAGGAATAGGTGTTTCTAGAATAGGCTATATTTAGGTGTTTTCTAGACTAAGGTAGAAGAAGTGTGTGTGTGTGTGTAGTTGAGTGTGCGTGGATGTGTGTTTGTGGGTTTATTTAGGTTGGGTGGTGGTGGTTCTAGTCAAGATCAAGTGGGAGTAGGTAAGTCTAATTGGGAAGTGTGTGATTGGATTTGGAGATCCCTAATTAGGTTCTTGGACTAGGATTTGGGTGTAGCCTAATTAGGTTAGGGCTAAGGACAGTAGGATAGGGTTAGGAGGTGTCTAACTAGGTTTCCTAAGGTGTATGGTAGGGTTTCTAGGTCAGGAGGCAAGCTCGGGCTTCTAGCTCCAAAAACAGGAACTAGAGAATAGTGTCAGACGTCTAGGGAACATATCAGACGTCTTAAAGTCCAAAGTTGGACATCCAAATAATAAATTGGATGTCCAATTCTATGTCAGTGTTAGTTTTGGCTTCTTGGATTGATTTTCTACAGAAATCAAACATCCATCCTAATATCTGGTCATCCAGAAAGGTGATGGAGAGTGGGTTTTGGGTTTAGGAAGGCTGTCCTAGGGTTTCTAAGGGTAGGGATAAGGCTATCCTCCTTACTCCTCTTATCTGGATCAGTTTTCTTCTCTCTTTATTACCTTATTCCACTCTATCTCACATCTTGGATCATTTTATTACCTGCAAATAACAACGAAAACACTAAATAGCAAGATATCTCATCTTATTCTATATAAAATGTTGCAATGCATGATATGAATGAAATATATACAAATTAAGCTAGGTTCTAACATTATTTAGGTTGATTAGGACCTATGATTGCTGGGCAATTATACCCCCATGCTTAAACTTTGCTAGTCCCTAGCAAATGCTTGACTAAGTTATTTACAAGTTCGGTCCTTGAAGGACTACTTATTCTCTTTATCAAAGAGTTTGACCAAAGATTTTTCTCCTTTTGTTTCATTCAGAAATCTAGAAATCCAAACAATCGTGAAAGTGTAGTGATGGTAGCTTAAGAAATGGACCCAAGTGAAAAGCCAATTCACACTTAAAGTTCATACTTGACCCTTAGTAAAAATTCTATCGAGATAGACAAACTCTTCCCTCAGGGATACGTAACAAATAATTTGTAATTTTACCCTAGCTTTTTAGCTTAGGTAGAAGATGTCTGAGTCAAGTGGTTTTATATTTGGTGGCTCACACTCATTTAGTGCTACATATAATCTAATACTACAGATTCTAGATTTCCAGACTATCAAACAAATCAACCTAGAGAGAGGCTTAAAACTGTGCCTCTCTCTAGTTCCTTCCTAGTCTATCTCTTTTTCTTTTCCTTTTTCTTTTCAAGCTCACAATCTCACCATATTTTGTCAATGCGCTCAATATTTGGTGGCCTCAGATGGCATTAACACCTTGATTAAAATTTTGATAACCCTACAACTAAGTCAGAATTCCTCAGCCTGTATTCAGGAGGTCAGAAATATAGAAAGGTAGATATGAGCCATATTTGTTGGATCACAATGGTAGGGGTTTTGCTGCCTCAATGTAAATGACTTAAAAATGAAATAAACAGGTAACCACAATTATGAACTCAACAATTTTTTCAAACTTTTTCTCTTTTTTACTTCTTCTTTTTCATATATATATATATTCTTTCTTTTTTGTATTTCTTCTTCTTCTTCTTCTTCATTTTTCTCTTTTTTTTTTATTTTTATGCATATCTATGAATACAACACAATACAATGCAACACACTCAAATTTTATTCAAGAGTCATTATTAGGGATTAGTGATGTTCAAGAGGATATCAGGTGGCTTATTTGGTGCAAATGCCTACTCTCGGCACTGGGAAAGGAACGGATAGGATAGCATATTTCCTGACCATTGACACTAATACCCTCCTTCTACCGAGGATCCGTAGAGGACGATCGTGACCATCCACCTTAGTCATAGTTTTATTAGAACTTGATCTTTGCATATCTACCTTATTTGGTGGCTCTCAAGAATTCTCACAAGATTTGTATGTAGGAACTTGAGAGTGAAAACTATGCCTAACTCTAAGTATCATTATCTAATTATTTAGAGACTAAGAATCCTTGCACTAGACTTAGAGCACCAGAAGACATTCTACTCTCACCTCACAATTGTTTGGTGGATTTACTGGAAGATGGTTTGCCTGACTTTCTAACCACTATCCAAGGGTTTAGGAAAAGAAGCAATGCTTCTTTTTGGCAAACTAAAGATGTTTATTAGTTTTCATAATGGATTATTGCAAAATCTACGTGCAAGTGTAAACATTGTACTGGATTCTAGATTCAGAATCAACTCAATAATAAAATCCCTAATAAAACTTCCTTGATAAAAATTAATGCATGAATATATATAAATGCTATGTATAACCTTTCAAAGTTTCACTTCGAAGATTTCCCAAATTCAAGTTACATTTAGCTTGTCCCTAAATTTAGAACAAAAAGGTGAGTGGATGAGTCAGAAGTGGTTGTTGTGGATGATTTCTAACTCCAATGCAAACATTGGAGGTGGAGTCGATTGCTCTTAATTTAAGGACCCTAAAGTGCGATTTTCCTAGGTGTTGGTAGAAAATTTTTTCAGTTTACATGTACTACCACCCACCCCCCCCCATGCCTACTTTCTTGCATGTCTTCATGTATGGATATAATGAAAAATAAATTAAGACATGGAGTACATGGGAAGAAATCACCTGGAATAGCTCCTGAATTTTCGTTCCTCTTATTCCAACACCTAAGAAGTAAAATAAATATGTAGAAGAATATTAAAATAAAATATGATATATATAAATGCTGAGTTTAATGCCTCTAGCTAGGCGTAAAGTCAAAAAGGATATGTCAATACTGTATTAAGAATGGTGAGTAAAATGATAAGAATTTTGATCTCGTTCGCCAATAGCGAACCACAAATGCAAACCGACTACCCATGAATTCCAAGCGCAAAAAATCAGAAAACTATGTAGATGGGGCTTGGGATTATTTGCAGCTAGGGCCTACCACAGAGAGACAGATAAATACAGGTGCCTGGAAGAAATGAAGATGAAGGCACCCCGAAGAGGTGATGGAGAAGACGGGTGGTTGGGGTATGAGTAGAGTTGTGTGGGGAAGAATCATATGGGTCATGATAATGGCGATAAATTGAAGGCATGACCCATGTGATGTGGTTAGATCTGGATATCAAGGTCCAGTGATCAATCTCTATGTCTCCTAAGGATGTTTCTTCCTGAGCATCATCCTCTTCTTTTTCCAAATAATTCAATTCTAATTCTCAATTATCACATGATTTAGCAAAATTTTTAGCTTCCTCAGATAACTCATCATATGTAATCCCTAATAATTTTTCAATGTCTTGAATATCTTTTTCATAGGGGGATATTTCCTCCTCACTTAGATGGAATTGGGTATTATATTCGATAGTAAGTTACTCCATGAAAGTGGAATGGGTTGAATCATTGATTGTGGAGTCGTTAAAGTCTTTTTGATTTTGTTGCTCCATGTATGTGATCATTTGAACTAACTCATCAATGTCTACATGGGTACTCTAAAATACAACAAAATCATATTCAGGCCCATTAATGCTTGGTTCCTGGAAATGAAATGATTGATATTCAGGCCCTAAATTAAGATCAAGATTGACAAATGAATCTCCCTTCTCAACTTCAATAGGAACATCAATATCATCCACCTTGGGTTTCTGATCTACAGAATCCTCAATGAGCACCTCAGAATCACAAATCTGTTGTGGCACATGACGAGCGATCTTTGTTTTCGATAATAATTTTTAACATAAAATGTTACGTCGTTGTATTTCGTTGCATGGTAGAAAATCGCTTTTCAAAAATATTTATTACTCAAAATCTAACCACGAAGATAGTTTGGTTGTCTCCACAGGGACAAATCAGCCTATTGTACTAGTGAGTGATGCCTCAATTATTCAGGAAACTCAGTGGGTGTGCACATTACTTAGTGCAACTCATTTTCTCACATAAATGCTTGTTTTAATCAATTGATCAGGAATGTAGGTATTTATATGCAAAATTACCATAGTATAATATTCTATTGAATAATGATCTTGGTAATGGTAATCAATGTAAATAATAATTTCCAATAAAACATTCCTTATTTGCGATAATCAATGTGGCATACTCTTATCTAATTCATGAGATACTCAACCAGAAGCAATTTTGACTGACTGGAAGGGTATCTATGCAAATTCACATCAATAAATTAATTTGTTAAATAAGTGAATAGTGAACTTTGCAATGGCATATATGGTAATTATTAATGAGGTGGAAAATGGAGGACTTGCTCTCTCTCCTCCTTGCACGTAAGGAAGTGCTACGGTCACCGGCGAGGATCGAGGCGGTGGTTCACCTCAACGAGGGCTTCATGATGGTGTGAACGACGCAGCTAGAGGTAGCCGATGACGGCGGCCGGAGGTAGGGGACGCCAATGGCGTGGACCTGGCGGCTTGCTGTGGAGGCCGCGTGAGTGGGACATGCAAGGAGGGAGGTTGCTAGCTGGAAAGAGTTCGAGGAAGGTCCGTTGGAATGAGGGCTTCCTATTAGAGATCTTAGCATGGGCCGAGGTGACCACCGATGGCCTGTTGGAGGAGAAGAATGATTGGCAGTTACAGGTTCTGTCAGCGGTGGCATCGCGTGTTGCCGGCCATTGTTGATGTCTGGGAAGGGTCGATGGTGCTATAGGGAGGTCTCCGATAGCAATGATGTCGAGAACGAGGATCAGCGATGGTGGTTTGAGGCAGTCGTGGAGGTGAGGTGTTGGGTTTTTTTGTGGTGGGGGTGAAACAGGGAAGAAAGGAGAGGTTGAAGATGGTGAACAGTGGGATGTTGGTGGGATTTGGTTTGAGAGGGAGAGGATGGGCTGCTATGATTTTGGTGGCCATGAGGTTTGTGGTGGTGATGGTGTTGGGTTCTCAGTGTGAAAGATGGTGAGCCGAGGAGGGAAAGGATGGTGGTGCTCGCGCTATCACCACGAGTGCTCACGGTGGTGCAATGAAGGGGGTAGTGCACTTCAAGCCACCATGTATGCTCTGGCCATAGTGTTTGCTAGAGTTGCACGGTGCAAGCATGGTCCACGGCGATGGCCAAGGAAGAGGATCCCTGCATGGGGAGAAAGAGATGGATATCCCCTCCTGCACGCGGTGGGAGTCCTTTTTAACCCAACACATGGGCATCTTCTTTAATAGATCTTCCCCGACTTTCCCTCATTTGGTTTAAGCCGTGCGAGATCTCCTCCAGCAACTCTCCACTATGAGGTGCTGCTGTTGATAGGTTGAGAGAGGCACGACTCAGTTGCTGGTGGAGATGGTGAAAGTTTGCACTCAAAACCCTGTATAAATATATATGTATCAAATTTTACCAAAGTATTCTCTAATTAATATAAACTAACATTTAACTCTAATTGCAATCTAATAAGGCATATTTTAAATGTACTTAGGCTAATTAAGTGTCCAATAAATTGGACTCATCAAATACTCCCATGCTTAAGTTTTGCTAGTCCCGAGCAAAAGTAAAAAATGATAGAAGTGGCCAAAAGATTTCTTCTTTCCTTATTCCAAAAATTTAAAGATCCAAACAAATGTGAAGTGATAGTAGCCTAGGTAACAAATCCAAGTGAAAAACCAACTTATATTTACAGTTTGTACTTAACCCTGGATAAAACTTCTATTAAGATAGGTAACTCCTTCCCTCGGGGATAAAGCAAAAAATAATCTGAGATTTGACCCTGGCTTTCTAGCTTAGGTAGGAGATACAGAGTCAAATGATTTATATTTGGTGGCTCACACTCCTCTGGTGCTACATGTCGTCTAGTATTGCAGACTCTAAATCTCTAGACTATCAAACAAGTCACCCCAAGAGAGGTTACAAATTGTGCTCTCTATGCGTTCCTTTGTGCTCACTCATTCGCTCTTTTCATTTTTCATTTTTTTCCTTTTCTTCTTCCTTTTTTGAGATCACATATCTTACCCGATTTTGTAAATGTACTCACTGTATGGTGGCCTCACGTGGCATTCACATTTCAAGTAAAGTCTAAATAACCCTACAACTAAGTTAGAAGTCAGCCAGTATTTGGGTGATCAGAAATACTGAAAAGTAGGTATGGGCAATATTTGGTGGATTGCAATGAATATTATTGTTGTTGCCTCAAAAACATCGACACATAATGAAAAATGATACGAAGATAAAACTATAAACTTGAACTCTTTTCTTGTTCTTTTTCTCTCTCTCTTCTTCTTTTTCTTTTTCATTTTTTCATATTTTTCTAAATATAAATGTTTCTTCTTTTTTTTCTTTTTTTTAATTTTGTTGCTCTTTTTTTTTCAACTACTAACACAAAGCGACACATACTTTTATTAATGAGGTATTGTTAGGGATGATGATGATTAAGAGGATGTTGTGTAGCTTATTTGGTGGAAGTGCCTACTCTCGACACGAGGAAAGAATGGATAGGACAATCATATTTCTGACCTTTGACACCACTACCCTCCTTCAGCCGAGGATTCTATGAAGGACGATCGTAGCCATCCACCATAGTCATAGTTTTATTCGAACTCAATCTCTGTATATCTGCCTTATTAGGTGACTCTCAGGAATTCACACAATGTAGGAACAGAGAGCGAAAACTATGCCTAACTCTAAGGTATCCTCATCTAATTATCCAAAACTTAAGAGTTCTTGCACTAGACTTAGTGCACTAGTAGTCTCTCTACTTCTCCTCACAAATATTCAGTGGATCTAATAGAAGATAGTATGTCTGACTCCCTATTAACTGTCCAAGGGTTTAGCAAACTAAAAATGCCTATTGATTTTCTCCAAAGATCCATTACCCAATCTACATGCAAGTGAATGTACTGGATTCTAAACTCTAAAACAATTTAAGAACTCTTTAATGACACCTCCTTTATAATAATCTTCTGCTGGAGACTAACCAATTCAGCTTAGGTTTTCTTTTGTGTTTTTCTTTTACTAACCTAAATGCATGAATACTACCTAAAAATGCAAAATGCACCCCCCCATGCCTAAATCCTATAATGTCCTCATTGTAAAATTAAAACAAGGGGAGAAAGGAAGGAAATCATCTGAAGAAGCCATTATTCTGGACATTGGGTTGCCTCCCAACAAGAGCTGCATTTTCTGTCAGTAGCCAGACTTATAGGGAACCTGTAAGTCTGGTTCCGAACAAAAAGAGCTAGGCCCTAAAAATATGTGTAAAAGCGTAGGCCTAGAAAATAAGTAGCCACGGATGTTGGCAAGTTGATGATGCAGCGTAATTCCAAATGCTTACCAGCAGACATGAAAACAGACAACCTCGCAGGCTACCTGGAGAGGTCTAGGAAAAAAAGTAACAAGAGAAGGGACCTCTTGAAATGGAATAAGTGGAGGATAACAAGGGTCCTCCAAAGTACGAAGGATTTTAAAAGATGTATGCATAATTATTTCAAACCCTTGAATGGCTAGACTAAAAGTACAAACATCAATCCAAACCTGCCATTCTACCCGAGGATGTACTGGCCTAATATTCTCCCTAGAAAGAATGTATATGAGTAGAGACCTGAGCCAAGGATTGGTTAGGGAGTGTAAGGGTTGTTTGAGGTGTTGGGTGGTAATGGTTAAGTCCAAGGAGGGTTTAGTTTGTGTCAAGTCCAACAATTCAGATTCTGTATTATTCTCCCTAGCAATTGTAGAAAAATTCACATCACCCTACCTATCATTAATGATTTCCTCAAGAATCGGAGTCATATTTTCACCTTCCAGTGAATCAATGGTGGACTCCAAATCAAATACCTTTGATGGCAGGGTCGAAGCAACAGAATCATTATCATTAATTTTATCCCCGAATTCTTTAGGTTCACTTAAGTTTTTGTCGGGGTGTATATGTGATTCACCAGTAAAGAGAGGAGTTGCTTCAGTATCCTCAATTCTTTCTGGAGGATATGTCTTAATGTTTTAGAGTAAGCCTATATCACTCAATTCTTTGTTCTACTCGGGGCATAAATCCTCAATTGATGTGTATTGTCCCTGAGAGTCTCCCCTAGGCTTCTCACTATTGTGTTCATTCTCCTCCAATATCAACTCCTGATTTTGCAGAGGATGATTTTCAAAATCAAAAGTAGGAAGGAATCTGGATTTTACCAAATCATTAATATCCTCAGGGGGTAAGTCCTCAAATAACACATAATCCCCTCGAGATTCACTCCAAACTCTCAGTTCGGGTTCCTCCATTGGGTCATCATCTTCCTCTAGAATAGACTCTTTGTATCCTTGAGACCAAAATTGATCCAATTCATCCTCCATTCCTTTAGGGTCACCTTCATTGGCCACATGTAAATCTTCAGAATGCTGAATGGTAGGTGTTGATTCCCTAATTGGAGGGTTCGGATTAGGCTCACTAAGGGTAGAATGGGGTTCCACCACATGATTAATAGGGGAAGTGGCATGAACAATACGACCTTGACTCGGGTTATCAGGGGTAAGAAAAATACTATCATCAGGGTCAAGGTCCTCAAGAGGTACCATCTTCCCTTTCTTTTGACTCCAATATAGCTCGGGTGGATAATCGCTGGGGTCATTTTCCTCTAGTGGCCGTGTCTCAATGGAGAGTCTAAGTGATAACTACTCAAAATGGGATCCCTATTGTCATTGGTTTCCTCATAATTATTTTGATGATCACGGTTGTACGGGTAAGGATCAGAATCAATAGTAAGAGAGTAGCTAAGCTGTCTAATTTTTTACTATTCCTCAACATCTCTCCCATAGACTCCATCATTTCTTTTTGTTGGTTTTGCATTTCTATCATAAAAGAGGAGAGGCTATTGCTATCAGATTGGGGAGGATAGTCAATCTCAAGCTCTGGTTTCCTAGGGGTATTGGTCCAACCTCGATAAGGAAAATCATGAAGGGTGGGAGGGTTGGGTGTTTGCAAATTGGAAAATTCCACTACTAGGCTCTACTCCTAGGGTAGGAATATGATTCATCCCATGAATTGTCATTGTACCCATCAAAGGATGGATATGCTTGGGAACAGGACCCTGATTAAAAGATGGGAAGTATTAACTCTGATAATCTAAATGATAGGAGTAAGGGTGATCCATATCTTTAAGCCAAAGAGGTTTAACTCTCTTAGGACTTGAAGAAATCAGAATGAAAGCAGAAACTTCCTAGAGAGTTCTATCCCTGTCAAAACAAACGCAAATACAATGGGATCTATTTTTAGTAGATTCTAGGTCATAGAATTAAGTGTTCAGTTGGTGGCCAAACAAGTTTTGCAAGAATTATGCTTCCTAGGCCGACCTTCGTTGGTGCATACAACCTACTCGCAAGGGATGGAAGTCTCGAATCAAGCCTACGCATAAGGAACTAAAGTAACTTGGTGGATAAGCTTGTTGATTTCTGACTAACTTCTCTTGTGGTGCAAAGAGGAGAGGTAGAAATTTATCTAGTGGCCTTATGTGTGATGCACACAGTGTCTCAGGTGTGCAACACACGTTCGTGTTTTGCATTTTGAAATCCGCAAGCAAGTCCTTTCGCATGCAATTAAAGTCACCGTTTTAAGGTCCAACCTCTTAGTAGTCCCAATTTCTTAAAGTGACCACTGAATTAATTAAATTCAGACACTTTAGTGGTCTTAGATTTAGGTCCAATGCAGATGCATGACAGGTAATTGATGCTCAAGAAAAGGCATACCTTACTCTAGCTTTCTTCAATGCAGGGATGTCTACAATGCAATTAAGATAAATTAGATGCTGATCATTAAATCCTAGATGGTCTCCCTATAGATATGCAACTTCTAATAGGCAGTTCAAAATTTTTTTTTCTTTTTTAATAAGCAAACAAACTTAATTTAACTAACTAACTAACATGTAGTTCAAATAATTCAAATAAACCTATAATCTAACTAAAATAGGAACATGCTCTCGAAAAGATGCTCCCACATACAAGAGTGATAAGCAATAAAAAGTATTGGGGACACGTTCCCAAAAATGCCCAACACGGGTTCACAAGACAGAAATTAAATGTCTAATGCCTATCTAGCCTGACCTAAGTCTAAAGGAAATCAAATATGTCTCTGGTCGCTGATCCTTCCTCCACACACGTGGGATCAAGGCCCACAGGCTCCTACGATTATCTCTTAGGTGAAGGCAAGGCCCACCAAGATGACCGTCTACTGCGTGCACCTTCTCCTTCGATGTACCTCACATAGGAAAAAAGAAATATATCAATGAGTATAAAGCCCTAATTAGAAATTACTACGAATAGGAAATACATGCGAGTTTACTAAGCTCGTTGCCTCCCCGGCAACGATGCCATTTGACGAGAGATTTTCGTTTTCGATAACAATTTTTAACATAAAATGTCACATCATTGTATTTCGTTGCATGGTAGAAAATCACTTTTCAAAAATATTTATTACTCAAAATCTAACCACGAAGATAGTTAGGTCATTTTCACAGGGACGAATCAGCCTATTGTACTAGTGAGTGATGCCTCAATTATTCAGGATACTCAGTAGGTGTGCACATTACTTAGTGCAACTCATTTTCTCACGTAAATGCTTGTTTTAATCAATTGATCAAGAATATATGTATTTATATGCAAAATTACCATAATATAATGTTCTATTAAATAATGATCTTGGTAATGGTAATCAATGTAAATACTAATTTCCAATAAAGCATTCCTTATCTGCGATAATCAATGTGGCATACTCTTATCTAATTCATGAGATACTCAACTAGAAGCAATTTTAACTGAGTGGAAGGGTATCTATGCAAATTCACATCAATAAATTAATTCATTAAATAAGTGAATAGTAAGCTTTGCAATGGCATATATGGTAATTATTAATGAGGTGGAAAACAGAGGACTTGCTCTCTCTCCTTGCACTTGAGGAAGAGCTGCGGTCGCCGGCAAGGATCGAGGGGGTGGTTCACCTCGACGAGGGCTTCATGATGGCCTGAACGGTGCGACCGAAGGTGGCCAGTGACGGTGGCCGAAAGCGGGGGATGCTAGCGTGTGGACCTGGCAGCTTGCTGTGGAGGCCGCATGTGTGGGACACGCAAGGAGGGAGGTCGCCAACTGTAAGGAGTTCGAGGAAGGTCCGTCGGAATGAGGGCTTCCCATTAGAGATCTTAGCACGAACCAAGGTGGCCACCGATGGCCTGTTGGAGGAGGAGAATGGCCGGCGGTTACGGGTTTTTCCAGTGATGGCGTCGCATGTTGTCAGCCATTGTTGATGTCGGGGAAGGGTTGATGGCACTATGGGGAGGTCGCCAATAGCAGTAATGTCGAGAACGAGGACCGGCGGTGGTTGTTTGAGGCTGTCGTGGAGGTGGGGTGTTGGGTTCTTTTGTGGTGGGGGTGAAACAGGGAAGAAAGGAGAGGTTGAAGATGATGAACAGTGGGATGTTAGTGGGATTTGGTTTGAGTAGGAGAGGATGGGTTGCTATGATTTTGGTGGTCGTGAGGTTTGCGGTGGTGATGGTGTTGGGTTCTCGATGTGAAAGATGGTGAGCAAAGGGCGAGGATGGTGGCGCTCGTGCTGTCACCACGAGTGATCACAGTGGTGCGGTGAAGGGGGTAGTGTGCTTCAAGCCACCGTGTACACTCTGGCCATGGTGTTTGCTGGAGTTGCACGGTGCAAGCATGGTCCACGGTGGTGGTCAGGGAAGAGGATCCCCGTAAGGGGAGAAAGAGATAGATATCCCCTCCTGCACACGGTAGGAGTCCATCTTTTTAACCCAACACATAGGCATCTTCTTTAACAGATCTTCCCTGACTTTCCCTCATTTGGTTTAAGCCGTGCGAGATCTCCTCCAACAACTCTCTGCGATGAGGTGTTGCTATTGATAGGTTGCGAGAGGCACGACTCAATTGCTGGTGAAGGCGATGGTGAAAGTTTGCACTCAAAACCCTGCATAAATATATATATATCAAATTTTACCAAAGTATTCTCTAATTAATATAAACTAACACTTAACTCTAATTGCAATCTAATGAACCATATTTTAAATGTACTTAGGCTAATTAAGTGTCCAATAAATTGGACTCAATAGCACACTCGGCCCAAATTTTGTTGCTGATTTTTGTTGCCCATCCCGGATTCTATGAAGCTCTTTTCTTATATCGTCATATTCTCTCGTACAAGCTTCTTTTATTTCATGAACCATTTTGATCAATTGAGTAATCTGGGATTCATTGCAAGGGGCAGGTCTTTGAATTGGGCTAGGTCGGTCAAGATAGTCAACCATGCTATCAAAGGTTTGATCTTGTATTGAGGGTGACTCTTGTGATTTTGTAGATTCTTGATTCGGGTCATGTGGTCTTACCCAAGTGTCAATTGCGATGGTTTCTTCCAAATTACCCTCTGAATCACTTTCCGTATCATCCAAAAGATACCCTGACTTTGTTTTCTTAGCGGCTACATAAATGTCAAAGTGAATCTTCTCATTGTCACTACTCATTTCCATACATCCTGAGTAACAGTCAATCCATGCATTGGTTGTAGCCAAGAATGGGCGATCTAGAATGATGGGTGAATCACTTAGCTTCTCTAGTATATCCATGTCCAAAATAATAAAATCAACTGAAAAGCTAAGACCTTGCACCTTAATGATCACATCATGAACTACCCCCTTAGGTGTGTTGATGGAGCCATCTGCCATTTTAATGGTGATAGGGGTGTGGTTCAAATCTCCAAATCTAGTGTGGTCAAAAAGAGTGGTAGGAATCAAGCTGATGGAAGACCCTAGATCCACAAGGGCTCTATTAAAGGTGAATCCCTTGATGGCACAAGATATGAACGGTTTGCCAAGGTCAGTCTTTTGGGTGGTAGAGTGCCAAAACAAATGCACTTATGTTAGCAGATGAAACCATCTCTTTAGGTGTGCAAGTCTTTTTCTTTTCTTGTGACTCTTTCTTTGAGGCCCTAGGAAAGGGTAAATAAGTCAAATCAACTTCAAGGGCATTTTTCTTTGTTTTGTCCCTAGAGTTTGAGTCAAAGCTAGATGCAGGTTTGGTCCTAAGATTTTTGGATGAGCTCGAATCAGATCATTTGGGTGGGCTCCTATCTTTTCTCTTTCTTTCAAAGGCCAAAGAATTGGCACCTGCACAATGGCACATATGATAAATTGGATGAGGGGTCGGAAGCATAGGAGTGAAGAGGAGTGTGCATTCAGGGATAGAATGATTCTTGAAGTCTCTTGATTTGATCCCCTTGAAATTTCACTTGATTTTCCAAATTAGTCAGCTTTTCTTCATTTTTCTTGTAAAAGTCCAACAAAAGGTTCATGATATCCTCGAGGGTGGTTGTGGGTTGGGTTGGACTAGATGGTTGCCCTAAAGTGGATTGAGTGGAGTACTGGGCTAGCCTAGATTGATCTTGAGTTTGATTTTTTCTCTGTGACGGCCATGAAAGATCAGGATTGTCTCTTCACTCTAAGTTATACAAATCAAGATATGAATCAAAGTGTGTATCACTCTGAGTGGGGCTGACTATAAAGGGAGTTGATTGAGAACCTGATGTGTGGTCCTGTACTTGTGATCCATTGTTCCAATTCTTAAGTGATATATCATCAAGTATAGGTGTATCAGAAATGGTGCATTCCACAAGTGATCTACCCAAATCATGAAGTCGATCCAAAGGTGCCTTATGGGTTGGCTGAGTCCAGGATGCCTCCCTAGGGTAGCAAGAGTTAGTAGAGAAGCTAATGGATCCAAAATATGGGCCACCTGATCCACTAGGCTGGTTATTCTAGGTCTCTTGTTCCTGGGAGGAGTGATAAGATTGAGATTGTGCCCGACATTGTCTAATTTGCTCCAGGATGTTGGCACATTGATACTTATAATCCTTGTTATACTCCCAGAATTCAGCAACTATGGCCTTCAACTATTTTTGATCTAGATAAGGGTTGGATCCATGAGGTTCAGGTTCTAAATAAGCTGAGGGATAAGGCATATGAGAATAATCATATCCCAACTGCTAAGGATGAGTCTCCCAACCAGGAGGAGTCAAAATCATGGTCGGGTTGGGAGATGGAGGACCCTGAGGGTCAAAAGGATGATATGGGTTCATGGATATTCGAGAAAAGAAGAGGAAAGAGATAAGAGAAGGTCTTCCTTAGGAAGGCACAACCACTACAAGGGGTTGGTGGAAATACGACAAAGGCCTAAAATGAGAGAGCCCCAAATCAAGCAAACAAGCTAGCCCTAAATTGTATACCTTAAATGGACCTAAACCTGGCACACTAAAATGGACTTGGGGTTAAACCAACCGTTGAATTACTTGGTTGGCCAGAAGGGTGGGACCCCCTAGGACACCCCACACGGTGGCATACCACTAGAGGTTAACATGGTTACCGCATTGACCTTTCTTGTCACCAGTTGGTCCAAATAGACAAGGCCTTGATTTTCACCCAATTAAACTTCGGTTACCAAGTAAGTTAATCCTACCTAGGTCTCGTCTACTTAGTTCTAGGCTTGGGCTTGAACTACTCTTGGAATGTGATTGGGCATTATGGGGGTGTTGCCCTTGAAATTAGATTTAGCAGTGTGAAGTGCACAAATAAAGGATTTGCAATACAAGCTTTAATTGGTGTAGTGGCTTTTATGGTTCAAGTGCTTGTATTAATTTCTTTTAGGTTTCCTTGTTTAAGTCAATTCAAACAAGGTTGTAGTAAAGCACACAACAGGTTTTGCAAGTCCCAATTTGTTTTATGAATTTCCTTTAAGTATGGAATGCAAATGTGCTCTACCTTAATATGGAAACCCTAATATTAGTTAGGTCTAGATGATTATTTTAAGTCCAACAAGGTAGAAGTGGTGCAACCCAATCAGAGAAAACAATGGTCCTCATGCACCACTACTAAGTGAAATAGACCTAAGTGGTTGCCTAACTTGAAATGTAAATTAGTTTAATTCAGGTAGGTGAGGGGGTCAATCAAGAAATCAACCTCACCTACTAGGCAACTAAGTTGAGTCAAGTCAGTTTAGGTCTCTAGAAAAAAAATTAAACCTTAAAGTTTTATGTCCTAGGGTTTATGCTCTTCTAAAAACCTATAGTCCTACCTTGTTCTAGCTTGAAATCACTCCCTAGATCAGTAAAGAAAGCCAAATAAGATGAAATTTGACAAAGATCTTCTTTTTCCAATAAGGCATTCAGAGAGTATTTTTTGAAGATTTTTACTATTTCATACAATTTTTCACAAATTTTTTAGTGACAGGGGATCAAATAGGCCAGATGGATCCCTTGCGAGTAATTCAGTTTGAAACTGTGTCACAGGAAAATCCAAAAATTCTTGAAAACTTATATAAAAAACTATGTTTCAGTGGCTTTCCAACTCCACAAATTTCAAATTTCAAATCAATTTGATTTATATAGAGGTCAGAATTAATGTTTAAAGTTAGAAAAAATCAATGTATGGACTGTTCTAACCCCCATCCACTGTACAAATTTTTAAATTTTGTATAGTGTGAATTTCTCCAAATAAAATATGGCATTGGAAAGCTGGTTTGAAACCCTAATATCAAACTGATTCTCAAGATTTTTTAATTCCTAATTTGGCGACAATTAATTTTTGAAATTGAAGTCAATTTCAGGCTGAGTTTCTAAACATAGAGTTGGTGTATTTTAGGTAGTTTCCAAGCCAAATACACCAAACAAAGATTTTTTTTTTTAACTTAAGAAATCAACCAAATAGAGGATCAAGAATAATACCTGTGATCTTCACCATGGGTTGATGCATGCGTAGATCCTTATCTTGACCTACAATCGAAACAAATGCAACAATGTTAAGCAAATGCAAATACAAATCTAAAAACTCACTCGTGGCCTCCCCGGCAACAGCGCCATTTGACTAAGTGATTTTTGACGCGTGTTTTGAAATATGTCAGATTTCTAGTAAAGCTATGCTAAAACCCTCTATCAAAAATATTTGTTTAACGAAACTCGTATTGATTTTTATTTTTTTGAGTCCCAGTCATTCGTCTCTGGGAGGCGTGAGAAACGAGTTTTAGATTTTAATCCACTTTTGTAACCTAAATCTAACCTAACCTAATCTTTGTGGTCTTTTTATTTTTGCATTTTTTTTATGTTTCTGATTTTTGGAAAACATACTCGAATGTGAGAACCACCTAAGTGAAACACTAAAACCTATATGCATCTAGGTCAAGCCATGGTGGTCGTGCACAATGTGGCTAACCTAAGTAGCGTGTATATATATTGATGAAGAGGCAAACAAATGTGAAGATAAACACAAAAGAGAACTCAGTTCTAGCGTCAATCACAAAAGCATCAATCACACAATAGTATGCACACATAGAACAATCAAAAATGTCAAATAAAGTCTATATTAGAAAGCACATAAATGGAGAAAATCCCTCATGCTGGAAAGTGCCACTAGGGCCATCGCCTTTTGTGTGAAGGTGTAGGCTAGACCTTGGGTTGCAGACACCCATCTACATGCCTTGTAGCAAGAGATGACGGCTAAGAAAGGTATGAGAAACCTTGTTACTGACCAAGATAAAGAAGAAAGAGAGGGGGGCATCCTCTTCTATGGAGAAGAGATGACACACCCAAGTGAAGAGAGGAGAAGAGGGTGTTGCACACTTTGTGCTCTCCTTCTTCTTGCCCCCCATATGAAGATGCTTGGAGGAGAGCTTCTTCTTCAACCATCCATGGAGGAGCACCTTGGAGGGAGGTGGTGTCTTGGAAGAGGAAGGAGGACGGCTTGGTGGGAAGAGGGAAGAAGATAGTTGCAAGTTGGAGGAGGGGAGAATTGAATCTAAGGTGGCCATCCAAGGGGTCTTAGTAGTAGGTGCTTAGGTTGGGTTTACTAAGATTAGGATGGCTAAGAATAGGTGTTTCTAGAATAGGCTATATTTAGGTGTTTTCTAGGCTGAGGTAGAAGAATAGTGTGTGTGTATTTGAGTGTGCATGGATGTGTGTTTATGAGTTTATTTAGGTTGGGCGGTGGTGGGTCTAGTCAAAATCAGGTGGGAGTAGGTGAGTCTAATTGGGATGTGTGTGATTCGATTAGGAGATCCCTAATTAGGTTCTTGGACTGGGATTTAGGTGTAGCCTAATTAGGTTAGGGCTGACGGTAGTAGGATAGGTTTAGGAGGTGTCTAACTAGGTTTCTTGAGGTGTATGGTAGGGTTTCTAGGTCAAAGGAAGCGATCTCGGGCTACTAGCTCCAAAAACAAGAACTAAAGAATAGTATCAGACGTCCAGGGAACATATCAAATGTCATAAAGTCCAAAGTTGGACGTCCAAATAGTAAATTGGACGTCTAATTCTGTGTTATTGTTAGTTTTGGCTTCCTGGATTGATTTTCTATAGAAATCAGACATCCATCCTAATATCTGGACATCCAGAAAGGTGCTAGAGAGTGGGTTTTCGGTTTAGGAATGTTGTCCTAGGGTTTCTAAGGGTAGGGATAAGGCTATCCTCCTCACTCCTCTTGTCTGGCTCAGTCTTCTCTCTTTATTGCCTTATTCCACTCTATCTCACATCCTGGATCACTTTATTACCTGCAAGTAACAACAAAAACATTAAATAGCATGATATCTCATCTTATTCTATATAAAATGATGCAATGAATTATATGAATGCAATATATACAAATTAAGCTAGGTTCTAACATTATTTAGGTTGATTAGGACCTATGGTTGCTGTGCAATCAGAGCTTCCTTCTGGAGCGGCTGTGGCATCCTCCAGCAACTATTGCTTCTCCTCCACTAGCTACCACTACTCCTCTGGTCCCTCCACTAGCGACTACACTGCCATGGCTGCCGGCAACTCTCCAACTGCCTCTTTTCCATCCTCCACGCTGTTAGCACCTTTTGCGGCTCGCCTCATTCGTGTCATTGCATTAAAGGTCAGTGTTCAAAGTTTGAAAGTGTTCATTTTG
The DNA here is from genome assembly GCA_037157565.1 of Thalassia testudinum. Classification (NCBI taxonomy): domain Eukaryota; kingdom Viridiplantae; phylum Streptophyta; class Magnoliopsida; order Alismatales; family Hydrocharitaceae; genus Thalassia; species Thalassia testudinum. The sequence goes on from JAZHRO010000063.1 coordinate 94,404,334, forward strand.
ATTTTTGGGTGATGTGACAACTATCATCAATGTCCATTATTGTGTGTTATGCTAAATTTTATCTTAAAGGAATTAGGGTTGTTGGTTTTGAAATGCCAAGCCAAAAAGTTGTAAGCAGTTTTAGTAACTTGTGAATCCAATTCTAAATATTAGAAGACCACAGAAGAGATATCATTGTTGAATATATTTTTAAGAAGCTTGAAACATTGAGATTGAAAGTTGCATAAAAGAAAGGCCTAATGATAGTGAAGAAAAGCATTTTTTATTGGGATGAGAAAATGAGTTCTCTGTTTGACAATAGGTAGTAGTAGCTTTACTGGATATTTTAAGAGGTGTAGTGAATGTGGGGAGAATTCCCCTTGTTTTCATTTAAACTGCTACTGGTTATGGTGTTGGATCATGGAGAAAGGTGTGAGCTATTTGGTTGCAATTGGGTTGTTTGAATGTAACATTCATTTAAGTGGTTTTGTTCAAAATTTGATTTCTTTTCCTATATGAACCTAAAAGTTTGGCAATTATTTGTGTGGACGATGGGATTTTTAGAAGGCAGTAGTTACACTATTTTTGTTTTTTTTTTCATCATTAATTTAGTTGGTGCTTTCATAAAGATAGGCACACATAATCCATTTATGAGCTCTAATGTGGACTTTGATTATTTTCAGGTTGTTTTAGATGGTAGAAGTTGTCTCCTATTTATTATTTTTTGGTGGTCATGTGATCCAAAATGAGAATGGAGTTGACTACAACATGGAGCCAGTGAAGAGGATAACAATGTACAAAAATTGGAATTTTGAGATGTTATTAGATAAGGTGTAAGTTTCCATATTGATCATGTGATATAATGTATTAACATACTCCATTGCTTTCCACATTCAAGAGAATGGAAATGTTGTTTGGTGCCTATAGGTGACGATGAAGATGTTGAAACTCTTATGGATTGGATAAAAGCCACAAGCGGAGAGGATTATCCAAAGCTTTACATTGAGATTGGTAAAGGATATGATGGTATGGTTGTTTATGATCATCAGCCATCAGAAGGATCTCAGCATGCAGCAATCCCCTATATGAGAGCTACAAGTATGAACCCTCCAGAGGAGCATGTCCCTCCTTTCCAAGAGCCTCAAGAAGCTCCTTAGGAAATGACCTGCACCCTATAGGAGCATTGTCTTTCACAAGAACCTCAACAAGTATAGAACACACATAATGATATGGAAAATGTTCAGGAGCCTCATCGTGATCCCATTGATTATGATGTCAATAATAGCACACTTGCAATGAACACTATAGAGACAAGTCAAGGCAAGTTACAACATATTTCAGAAGTTATTGATGATTTGTGCCAATCAACACGTGAATCTGTTCTAGATGATATGGATGACAAAGATGATATTAATGAGGACAATGACAATCAAGAATCATTTCTTAGCAATGTCGAGACTCATAATAAGAGGGTGCTACAATTTCCATCTTGTTCTCGTAACAGGCATCACAATAATGAATTTCCTAACGATAGAGATGTACCATTCTATAGTAATTGGGAAAATGAAGGTCGAATATCCAATGGATGGAACGAATGCTCTCAAACTGGAATGACTAATACAAATGACCAACTGGTTAAGGGAAAGGGATACAAACAAAAGAGGAATTTGTTTTTGAGGTGAAGAAATTTCATATTGTCAACCAAGTGAACTTTCAAGTTCTTGAATCTGATCGATATGTGTGCTCTGTGATTTGCTTGCGTGTTTCGAAAGGATGTACTTGGAGGCTACGCAGCCATTAAAGAACTTTTGATCAGCAATGGGTGTTGAGCATTTTGCATGGACAACACATGTGATCATATTCAAGACAATGAAGATCACCCACAACTTGATTGCAACTTCTTGGGAGGCCACTTGCAAAATTATGTGAAAGAGTCACCTTTGGTGAAGGTGAACATATTGCAAGAGGTCATTCATGATAAATTCAACTATAATATTACAAAAAGGAGGGAGTGGGATGAAAAATGAAAGGCAATTGAATTAGTTTATGGCGAGTAGGATAAGTCATATGAAGATTTGCCATATTTACTTATGGCCATCAAAGATTCCAACCCTAGTACTTGTGTTGACATTGAGAGTGTTGCGAACAACTCTAGTGATATGGTCTTCATGAAAGCATTTTGGGCATATGGGACATTAATTGAAGCCTTTAAACATTGTCAACTAGTTATTAGTGTTGACGACACTCACTTATATGGTAAATACAAGCATAAGTTATTGATTGCTTATGGCATGGGCATAGGTCACCACATCATCCCTCTTTCATTTGCCATAGTATATGAGGAGTCTACGAAATCATTGTCGTGGTTTTTACGACGTGTTAAGGATTTTGTTATCCAAAAATGAGGACCTATTTGCATAATATTTGATCGACATGGAGGTATTATTGCTACAGTTGTAAATGATGATGTTGGTTTGCAACATGTGGAATGGAGGTATTGTTCACGTCACATTGCAAGTAATTTTAATACTGATGTCAAGAACATGAACATGGAAAAGTGGGTAATGAGGGTTGCATTACAATTTTCACCTCTAAAATGGCAGTTTTGCATGGATCAATTGAGGAACGTGAATGAAGATGCTCCAAAGTGGTTTGAACATCATGGAGTTGATAACAAGGATTGGACTACGGTATTTGATGGAGGATTTCGATTCGGGAATATGATGACAAACTTAAGTGAAAGCTACAATGCAGTGCTTAAAGATGCTAGGGCATTACCGGTCACAACATTGGTAAGGAAAACTTTTTATAATTGTGTTGGTTACTTTCAAACAAGATGAGAGCAAGAAATGGCTGCCATAGTGAGACATGAAAGGTTCACCACATATGCAAATGAAATGCTACAAAATTGGATGGATATTGGTAGAGTACATGAAGTTACACGATTCAATGGAAACCCTGATCCATATTATGAAGTGTTAACTAGCAGGCATGATACACAATTCGGTCGGAAAGGTGGTAATTTTCATAAGGTTGACCTCAGAAATGGCACATGCACCTCTAATAAGTGGTAGACATATAGAATTCCATGTCCACATGTATGTGTGGTGCTACCATCTAGACGTATCAACATTGGTACTTTTGTAAGTCATTAGTACACATGGTAGCAGTAAATGCTAATTTACAAGGGTAAATTTGAGGCTATAGGTGACCCAAAATCATGAAAGCCTTACTCATTCCACTGGCACGTACCATGGTGGGAAAAGAGGTGAGAAAAGGGACAACCAAAATCCTCTCGAATTCATAATGAGATGGATATTATAGAGAGGTGTCAATCCAATAGCTGTGGATTATGCTTACAAGGACATACGAGGAGACATTGTCCACAGGCACATACTAATGGCTCCACATCCCAATCACAACAACCTCTTCGCCCAAGCACATCTTGACATAATAAGAATGTCAATAAGTGTAGCATGCGTCGAAATACAAGCCATAATAGAAAAAATTGCCCAAACAGAGGTATGATTTGTTTTATCATTCTTAGGTTTTTAAACTTTCCACTTGTACTTATTATATTGCATCCCTTTATTCATCAATGTTGTAATTTATACATGCAGATGGATCTAGGACCACATGATCCGAGAGTGTTGGATGGACAGGCAAGACACCGGTTGAGTGCAGTGTGGGATGGAGATGTAAATGTTCAAGTTTGATAGCTAAAAATAAAAAACTTTACTAAAAATCAAATTAGACAATTGTCGTTCCAAAACTGATTTTAATTACAAAGAACATCACTGCATTCTTTTGCCTTGTAGCTTCAATGATGACTTTCTTTGAATTTTTTTTACATTTGTTGCTTTAACTAGCAGAAACATGTTGAAAATAACAGAAAGTGTAATGCATTTTCTTTGACATGGAAGTTTTGCTATGATAGTAGATCATTTCATGCATGATACCTACCTTGGTGTCTTTGTTTCATTCTTCTCAGTTGTTTAAGCAACCCATCCTAATTTGGTGATCTTTTCCTTTCTCCCTTCCCTTTTGTTTGTGTAAAGGAATTTGGTAATCTTGATTACTACTACTGCTTTTTTTCTTTTGATTCTACATGGGTACTTCCAAGTCATTTGAGGTTGATGTGAAGCCCCTATCCCATATTGTTATTATGGTGATTTAGGCCATGTTTATCAAGACCAATGGTAGGTATGCAAGTTTAGGTATGTGCACAATTAGGAAGTCTGGATATATGCTTGGACCCCTGTAGCATGCTTCTAGGATGGGAGTTTATGCTTCTAGATGCCATTTTTCAGTGAAATCAGTTAACATACTAGTGTAGGTTGGTAACAATTAACCATTTAGATGATTTTTGGCATATTCAAATACTTATATTCTTTTTACGTAATAAGAAACAGGGAGCTAAAAGCACTTATGAATCTGAAAAAAAGATTTAACCAGCTATGAATCTAAAAAAAAAAATGAAACAATTTAGTTTATTGTCATCACTCTATATTTCCATTTATTTGTAATGTAACTTAGTACATTTATATGTGGCATTCCTCTTTTCTTTAATAGGTTTACTCCTAGCTTAGATGTAGGCACCATGATGGCATTGTTTGAGCAAATCCCCTTGATCAACATGTGCAGGCGTTGGTCGACTTGGCAAGCTTTGGAGGGATATTGCATCTAGGTTTCTTATCTCTTGATGGTCACCTAATTATTGCACTGGTCGAGTGATGGAGGCCAGAGATGCATACCTTTCACATGCGTCATGGAGAGATGACCATTACATTGGAGGACGTGGCCATTATTACCAGGTTGCCAATGGATGGATTGTCTATCACGAGTGCCACGAATAATCCCAATTGGGGAGCTTTGTGCTAGAGGTTACTTAGATTAATTGGTGCCACCCGAAAGTCAATTGGTCGAGTCACGATTGCAAATGACATGGTTAGAGCAAAATTTTGGAAACTTACTAGCAAATGCCATTGAGGAGACATGTAGACGCTATGCCCATGCTTGTATCCTCCAATCTCTCGGTGGGATCATATGTCCAGATAATTCTGGATTTTATGTCTCACTGATGTACCTACCATTGTTAGAAGATCTACAAGTAAATGTAAATGGTTAATTCTATTTATTGCATGCAAATTATATTTCGAATGACACCATTTATTTTACAAGCAAGTTGCATGTCAATACAGCTGGGGTTCTGCCTGTTTGGCATTTTTATATCAACACCTTTGCCAGGTAGCCGAGCATGGATGGAAGACATTGTCGGAGCTCTAATATTACTGCATATTTGGGCTTGGGAAAGGTTTCCACACATTACTCCTACAATACATTAGAGGCCAGAGTGGCCTGGGCTACCACTTGCAGCATGTTGGGTGGCAAAGTTCGACATCCGCAAACATCCATAGAGTGTGGTTATACTGCATCGTGATGCCTTTGACTTACAGGCACCCGATCAGGTATATTGTACTTCCCTTGTTAAGTTTTTATACAAGTAGTAAAAAACCTTTAAATAATACAATACACTTAAAAATTCAGGTTGTCTAAAGGTCGTATACTCAGGAGATTTTGCAGCACATACCTACATACTGTCTGGTAGGTCAGTACATATAGCATGCCTCAGTCCCACTTATCCACTTCCATATAGTGGAACACTACTTTCCAGATCGCATCATTTGTCAGTTTGGTGGACAACAGGATATCCCAATCGAGTGCGACATAAATGTGAAGCTGCATGATACCAATCTCAAGGGGAAATTTGACATCAACTGGTCAACACATCATGCACTACACAATCAACATTGGGGAGCCTGACGTGAACACGTGGTACAGATAGACCCTATCGATGAGCCTGCAACCACACCGGACTACATGTCATGGTACCTCTAGATCACAAGGAGGTTTGTAGGGAGACTGAGCTTTGGTCATTTTTAATGTAAGTACAAAAAATTAAAATGGGAATCATTGTATACTTTAAGTAATGTTCATATTTTCAACCATACAAATCTCTCAGTGTACATACATATTTGAGAAAACAGCCAACTGACCAAAGTTAGCAGAGTTTCATGAGATTGCGAGGAAGCCTGATGAGCATAAAATTTGAGAGACAAATTAGGGTTTTGGAGAACCCGTCGTCATAGTCGCAAAAGTTCACTACCGAAGCTCCAGGTGAGCCCCTAGTTAAACACAGGGAGGCTACGCTTGATTTTGTAAGAAAGACTGCTCTTTGATTTATTTCTTTTTGGTATTTTTAAATTGCTATTTTTTTGGTATTTTATGATAGTGAGGAAATAAGCAATAATATTATCTACACTAAGCTATTCTAGAAAGCAGGGAAAAACTATTCTACTTGCTAATTATAAAGGAAGAAAGAGATTTAAAATACTTCTAGATATATGCTTGAAAAATGTTTATTACAAAGGAATATACACTATGAAAGTAGTAAAAGGGAAAGGGGGTGAGAAAAATCCTCTTTGATGACTGCTTGAAGGATGAAGCTGCATTGACGGGGCCAGGACGAAGATGCTGAGGAGTTGAAGTAGAATGGTGTCGGAAGATGATGAGGTAAGGAAGGGTGGTGTCGTAGCATGATCTGCTTCCCATAGTGGGGTTGAGAAGACGGCCAATGGGAGCTCTACAAATGGTGGTGAGATGGTGAAAAAATATTTTTACTTTTCTCTAGTGGAGCATTCCAAAGGCTTGGGACACAAGCTCAAGAAGATTTTAAGCTCTAGAGAAGGTGAGGAGAGCACAGGAAGGGATGAAGAAGAATGGGAGGGGTGGTAGTCCTTTTATAGTGGAGGTATGAAGGCAAAATCGAGTATGGGTCAACAGCGACATTAAAAACGTCACTGAAGACTTGCCTTGGTTGTCATTATAGCCATCACACACCACTGCTGGCATTCGCACATGAAAGATGGATCAGGCGAGTAAGATTTGTGGCTGTAGGATCGCTGATGGACGCTCTTGATCTCACGTGCATCACTCTCTTGAGATTGCATTTTGGCTGCGAATCACGCCTCACGCGTGATTGAGAAATGCCTGAGTCGTTGGATGCGTGATGAGAGGCTAAGGATGTACGTGGATTAGCACTTCAGATCATGTCACGACCCCGCGTGTGATCACACGTGATCGCGCGCGTACGCACATTACGTTCATCTGATGCATGAGATTGTGCTATGCATTCCAGCCGCCACCGCTTGATGCCGATCCAACAGTGGAATTTTGATTGCTACGGAGCGGTGGCCTCAACGGGGCTCGAACCTGCGTCTTTAATGAGAGAGTTGAGATCTTCATCGCTGAGCTATGGTCACAAATGGTCGTGCGGACAATCCCGTGTGCATGCACTCATGGCTGTTGGATCTTCATCCAACGGCTGTTAGCCTGATGAAGCGTAGTGCTTCATCAGTCATGAGATCTTCATCCAATGGTGAAGAAGCGGCAATGAACATCCTTCAGCGGGAGAGGGGGCCGCTTTATTTGACTTTGGGCATCCCAGATGATGCTACATGGCATCATCTGGGCCGTCTATCTTCAAATGCTTGTAAGGGATGCCATGGATGTTAGATCGAATCAATTTTCGCGTCGATGGGCTACAAATGTTGATTTGGATCTGTCCGTACAGTTGGATTCTTCATCTGAAGCTTCAAATATATCACCCTATCTCCTGGCCACAATAATACCCAAATTATTATACAATTTATACAAGTCATCCTAAGTGTAATATGATGGATGTTATGTAATATTCACAATGTCAAATGCAATGTTAAGCTTAGGAACTCTTATAAATAGACATTTAATCTTGAATGAATGTGTATCTATCATACCCCCATGCCTATCTTTTGCTGGTCCTTAGAAAATCTAAATGCTGTGTATAAGATAGAATTATGTTCAGATTACTTAGGTGTAAGTTGTTAATCCATAAAAAGAAATTTCTACTCAGGATATAACTACGAAGACTCAACAACACCCGAGTGTCTGCCAAAATGCAAACACCCAAGTCCTTGCCTTATTCTGTACAAAAACAAATCCATTTTTTTTCTTTTTTTCACCTTTTCTAATTTTTTTGGATTTTTGAGTTTAGAGTTTCAGGGTAGCTTTCTATGGTTACCCAAGCCACCCAAGACTCGAAAAAAACTTTAAGTTCTAAGCATCTTATTTGTGAAAAAGTGATAGACTCACTAGGTGGTAGTTAAAATGCACTTTAGGTTTCTACAACCCTAGGTAACCCTAAACTGAAACTTTCTACCTAAAGGTGTCTCTATTCAACCAATAGGTTTCTCCCTACTTTTATTTTTTATGGGGTCAACACAAGGGTGAACCCAGTGTATATCTCCCTGGTTTATTCTACTTCCCCGCTTCTTCCCTAAGGTTTGGGAATTATTTGTACATTTTGTGAGTTGGGCTCTAAACAAACAGCTAATGGGGTGTCCCGTGCGGTGAAGTGTGGGTTTTTTTTTTCTCCTTTTCTTTTTTTTTTCTTTTCTTTTTGAGTATTATTTTTTCTTTTTCTGAGTAGATGTCTTCCCTTCTCAAAGATTTACCTAAAGGTAGTAGAAAGAGAATGGTCATATGGTTGGGTTCTGGACAACCGACTAATGGGGTTTCACACCCATGACAACTTGCCAACCATACCACCCTAAAAAGTTCATTAGCTACCTAATTTCCATTAAAACCATCGAGAAATGAGTCAGTGCAAATAGTATGCAGATGCTTTAGACTTAGAGTCCTCTCAAATTAGAGGGCAAGTTGATAAGTCGCATACTTATCACACCAATTTATCAACCAAGTTAAAATAAAATTAATGTGGCGAGGATTCGAGAAACAAGTCCACATTTTAGTGGATGCCTAGGCTAATTAAGCTCGAAGACCTGAAGAGTCTAAGTGTTCAGGTTCTATCGTATTATTTCCTAAAGTTGACAAACTTCCAATGCCTAAGTTCTCTTTTCCTAATTCTCAATTTATTTTTAAACAAAGTAAATTGAAGATTTTTTTTAACAAAAGAAGGCTGACAAAAATTAATTCAGAAATACTTGTATCCACCCCCCATGCCTATCTAATGCAATGTCCTCATTGTAAAAATAAAGGCATGAAAAAGGCGGAATAAGAAGATATTGGCTGAATTCCTTGATTACCTGGTCAACTACGAAATAGACTATACACGTGCTGAGTTTATTACCTTTAGCTAGAAGATGTTCGACCAAAAGAGATCAGGCCAAGGTGAGAGCAACCTTGTTTGAGACAGGTTCAAGGAGAACATGGTCAACATACGATTTAAGATGTTGTCCGTTAACCTTAAAGGAGTTACCCGTCTTTGGGTCAAAAATTTCAATGGCTCCATTTGGAAATATCCAATCAATAATGAACGGGTCATTCCATTTGGACCTAAGCTTGCTGAGAAAGAGCTTAAGTTGAGAATCAAAGAGCCAGACCCTTTGGTTCAGCTCAAACCTCTTGCGGGAAATCATCTCGTCATGAAGAGCTTTGGTCCTAGCCTTATAGATCTTGGCATTCTCATAACCGTCAATTCTAAGCTCCTCCAACTCAGATAATTGAAGTTTCCTAGTCTTCCCAGCAGAGTCTAGGTCCAGATGACTAGAATGCTCAGTGTTTGATTTCTACAAGTAAATGGCATGCCTTACCAAACACCAGACGGAATGGAGACATGTTGATGGGCATCTTATACGTCGTATGGTAGGCCCAAAGAGCATCATCAAGCTTTTAGGTCCAGTCTTTCCTATTAGGCCTAACCATTTTCTGCAGGATGTTCTTGATCTCTCAATTTGAGACATCGACTTGCCCGTTCGTCTAAGGGTGATAAGGTGTGGAAATCCGATGATTCACCCCATATGTTGCCAGTAAATTCCTAAACTAAGCATGAGTGAAATGTGTGCCATCATCACTGATGTTGGCTTAAGGAATCTCGAACCGACTAAAAAAGTTTTTCTTTACAAAGTCAATGACCACTTTGTGGTCATTGGTTCGGGTGGGAATTGCCTCAATCCATTTAGACACGTAATCCACAACAACTAGAATATACTGGTGTCCAAATGAAGGAGGAAAGGGTCGCATGAAATCGATGCCTCAAACGTCAAAAATTTCAACAGGAAGCATTGGATTTAGGGGCGCCATGTCTCTCTTGGCGATGTTCTCAATTGTTTGGCATCGGGAACATGACCTTGAGAATTCCTGGGCATCTTTCAATAGAGATGGCCAATAAAACCTCGATTGAAGAATCTTCGCGGTCGTCTTCTTCTCGGAAAAATGTCCACCACATGCTGATGCATGGTAGAACTCAAGTATACTATAGAACTCGTCTTCCAGGACACATCACTGAATAATCTGGTCAGTGCTAATGCGATACAGCTTAAGATCATCCCAAAAATAGTATTTGGCCTCAAATATGAGTCTATCTCGTTATTGTTTGGTCCAGTCCAGGGGAACTTGACCAACGACCAAATAATTGACGAGGTCTGCAAACCAGGGGGTTCAGACTCCCGACACTGTAAGGATAGCCTCATCCAAAAAAGTGTTAGTAATTGGGATATTCAGATGAGGAGAATTAAGTAGGATTCTCGAGAGATGATTAGCCACTACATTTTGTGCCTCGGATTTGTCTTTAATTTCAAGATTAAATTCTTGAAGTAAAAGAATCCATCGAATGAGCCGGGACTTGGCATCCTTTTGTCCAAGAGATGTTTCAAGGCTAAGTGATCGATATAGATAATGACACGAAAACCTAAGAGATAAATCCTAAAGTTTTCTAGAGAAAAAACTACTACCAGTAATTCTTTTTCAGTAACGGTATAGTTCCTCTGGGCCTTATCCAAAGTTTTGCAGGTGTAGTAGATGATGGAGGGCTTCCTATCAATTTTCTGACCCAAGACGGCCCTGACCGCATAATCTGAAGCGTTGGTCATGATCTCAAATGGGGCAGTCCAAACCAGTGGTTGCAACATCGAGGCACATAGGTGACTACCATTTTTAATAAATCAAATGCCTTATGGCATGATTCATCAAACTCGACCAACATGTCTTTGGCGAGAAGGTTGCTCAAGGGTCAAGCAACCTTCAAGAAGTCCTTAATGAACCTCCAATAGAAACCCACATGACCAAGGAATGATCAAATTTGTTTAATAGATGTGGGTGGTGGAAGTTTAGAGATGGCATCCACCTTAGCCTTATCAACTTCAATGCCCCAGTTAGAGACCACATGACCCATGACAATGCCTTCTTGCATCATAAAGTGGCTATTTTCCCAGCTAAGGACCAATCATGTTTTGATGCATCTCTTGAGGATCAATTCTAGGTTAGCTAGGCAAGACTCAAAAGAATCTCAGAAGATGGAGAAATCATCCATGAATACCTCAAGATAATCTCCCACCATGTCAGAAAAGATGGTTAGCATACACCTTTGAAAAGTTGCAAGTGCATTGCAAAGCCCAAACGACATCCTACGAAATGCAAAGGTTCTGTAGGGACATGTGAAGTTATCTTTTTCTGGTCTTTAGGATGGATAGGGACTTGGTTATATCCCGAATAACCATCAAGGAAGCAGAAATAGTATTTTCCCAGCTAACCTTTCAAGGATTTGATCAATGAATGGCAAAGGGAAATGGTCGTTTTTGGTGGTTGTGTTCAGCTTCCTATAATTGATATAGACTCTTTAGGAGGAAGCTGAACAACTAGTAAAGGATTCCCCTTTCTCATTAGTCATTACGGTTATTCCCGCCTTCTTGGGAACAATTTGAACAAGGCTAACCCAGGGACTATCTGTGATTGGATAAATAATACCTACATCGACCCACTTTATTATTTCCTTCTTGACCACTTCTCACACATAAGGGTTTAATCTCCTTTGCATTTCGCTTGAAGGACGGGATCCATCCTCCATAAAAATTTGACGATTACAGTAGATGGCTCAATCACCTTAAGGTCATGGATGGTCCAACAAATTGCCTCTTTATCATTCTTAAGGACCTTAATCAATTTCAGTTCTTGCTCCGTAGTTAAATCAACACTAATAATCACAGGGAGTATCTTCTTAAGTCCCAAGAACTCGTATTTTAAATTCTTAGGCAATGGTTTTAGCTCTAGCTGGGGCAAGTTCAGAATAAAAGGTAGGGAGGATGCTGATGAAGATAAATCAGGATGGTCTAGAGGAAGAGGTTGGGAATGAACAAAATTAACAACCTCTTCAGGGTGTGGCAGGTCTGCCACAAAGGGTTGTGGCTTAGTCTCGTCAATGCTAGTAGAATCCTTGAGTACATTGATCACCATACACGTCTCAACATTGATATCAAGATCCTCGAGTTCCACAATAAATGTTGAACGCACGAAAATTGTCGTAGTTTAGTGAGAGTAAAACGCGTCGCACTATAACAAAGAAAATCGAATCAACAACATTTAAATTTATAATGTTCAAAAAATTGTGAGTTCTGAGGTCGTTTACAAGGAGCAAGTATGGAATTCAATCGCTAGTTAGATATGAGAAATAATGAGCAAAATAATTAAGAATAATGAAGATTTGCAATGAATAAATGATTTACTTAAAAAGATATTCAATTAGTAGTAAATTGTATCTCAGAATCAATGGGACAAAAATATAAAGGAAGATCTACAAATGGTGGGTTGAACCACCAATTTACGTCCATAATCAAGCACAATTCCCAATACCAATAGTAGTTTCAATGTTTCAACAGTAATTCCAAACCACTTAACCATGTCAGATTAGAGTCAACTAACTCCACAGTAACCTCAACCAATATCAGAGTCAAATGTCAGGCACGTGGGGTAGACAACTTAAGTCACCAAGCACAACAGCCTCTCAAGTCTCAGAATTTTGCTAAGTGTTGGGCAAGCATTTCAAAGAGCAACAGGGCAAAAACCTCCCCCTCCCTCGTCAGAATCCTTTCTTTCCTTCTCTCTCCTCAAATCTGAACTGGGTATAGGATAGTCAGGTAATTGGGTTATCGGGTCGAGAATAGTGACTAGACCCGCCAACGTAGTGTAGCGAGTGAGGAGTGTATAGTGAGTGAGGGGACCTCACCCCTTGTGTCGAGGCAGTAAAGCCACTTCACAAATGTGTTAAATATGCAATTTCGAATTTGATTCCCACGATGTGGGACTAAGTCTCCATGCTCTTCTTATGTCCACTGCAGAGGATTTGAAGCTTTGAATTGAAACTATTCCTGAGGTGCTTTCATCCAATTGAATCACAGGGCCTCCTAGGATGTATCCGCGTCAATTGAGGGTTGAAGAAAAGTGTGTGGTGACTAGATAGTGGCGAACGACAACGGCGATGGGGCGACGGTCCGGCAAAGTATTTGCAACCAAGAAAATGGCCCTATGGCCCAATTAATAAATCCATGGGCTTCGCCGTAGTGTGAGGAGTTTAACGGTGGTGGTGGCGAGGTGATTTGAAGTGTATGGCGATCAGACAAGGTTTGTTAGGGTGTTGAAGAGTGGCTTTGTCTGGTGGGGTCGTGGAGAGGTGAAAAGTCTCAATAGCTTTGGGACTTCTACTCTAGAGAGAGCGGCAAAGGTGTAGGAAGTGGTGGACGTGAATTTGGTGGTCTTTAGTGGCATGGTAGCCTCGCCGGAGGCATGACTGATGATAGGGAAGATGGAGGGGGAGAGAGATGATCAGCAGTTGAATTGGGATCTAAAGGGCCTAAACCTAATCTATAGAGGGAGGGGGAGGGTTTAGTCTATGTGATTGGATGAATAGGGGAGAAATTTTGCACCAGCGTGCCTTGCCAGTCATGGAGAAGACAAAGCCTCTGACGACGAAGAGGTGAGATGATGAAGGGGAAAGTGGCCTCCGCTATGGCTGGCGAGAGGCGGACGAAGGTGAGGGAGAAGGAGGCACTCCCAATTCGGCCATTGGGAAGCCGTAGAAGGATGGTGGAGGAGCATCATTAGAGCCATGGTGAAGGTGGACAGAGAGAAGAATAGGGTGATTTTGGCCTTAACCGAGCTCAATTGGACCTAGGAACTTCAGGGAACTTTTGTAGAGCTCGATTAGACCCTCAAATGCCCAAATTCTATGTGTTTTGCACATGGAATTGGAAGCTAGAAATCCTAAATTTCTTCAAGTTTGCTAGTTTGCTGGCTCTTTGTGCAACAAATTAGGATCCAAGATCCTGATCAAATGATTCTCCATAATCAGAACACTAATCCCTCCAAATTTGGAGGGATTTGGTGTTGATTTGAGGGTGTTTTGGGTCGGTCAACATCGGTGGTGTTGGGTTTGACCCTGTGTTCACACTGTTCAGGTGGCGAGGACCCAAATGTGAGGAAGACAACATAGCTAGGGGGCTATTGGTAATAAACTTGAAACCTAAGGGCCTAACTGTAAGAAAGAGAGTTTCTAAGGACTGAAATGCAAACTAGGTCAATATGGACTCTGATTGGGCCTAAATTTTGGTGTTAACCTAAATTGGACCCAAAAAATCTAATTGTGAATTTGTATTTGAGTTTTGACCATGTTTGACTGGGTAAATTGCACAGTAACCGAGTCAAAGTGAGTTTAGATGGTCAAAGTGAAGCTACCAAACTTTTTAGAATATTTTTCCATAATTTTTAGGAGGTTTAGATTAATTTTATCTAGATCAAAACCTTTTCAATTTTAGTGGGGTTGATAATTACAATTTTTAGTACTACTTCTACCCTCGAAATGCGTGAAACCCTGATTCAGTCAGTGTAAGCCCACAGTTTAGTATTTTATGTTTATTTGACCTTCAATTAACCCTTAAGTAACCCCATGGTTAATCTGCATTTGTGATGTGCTATTAAAACAACATAATTATCCATATTTTCTTATCTTCTGAAATCATATTAGAGTAGAATTATGGTCCTCAGGCGATCATTTAGGAGCATTTATCACTTGGCTTCAACTAATTCAAGTTTGTTATGATGAATGATGGTGTTACCATCATACCCCCATGCCTAACTTTTGCTAGTTCCTAGCAAAAATCCTATGGAAACAACTAGATCTCTAGACCATGTTTCTGATGTTCAGATGCCTGTATGTGCCACTTCTCGAGAAATCAGATGAAAATACCAACAACAGGCCTAGAGGTACTCAAGTACTAGGCAAGATCCAGATCTAACCAACTTCAGCCTTGGGTCTGCTGCGAAGGTTTCCAAGGCCCACAAAAACTACCTAAAGGTTAGTTGACCCTAGTGGTTAAAGCACCCGTGCGTAAACGTAGTAGGTCCAAGTTCAGTTTGTCAATGCATTTTTGGTAAGAGAGATAGAGAGGGATATTTATTTTGAGAGTTTTCACTCTTTCCTTTTTACATTCCCCTAAATCAAACATTGGATTGGTCTTGAACACGGTCTGTATCGGATTCCTTGTCCCCACCATCAATCCTCGAAGAGTCCCTAGCTTTCTATGATTCGGTATAGCACCACCCATGGTGACCACCAGAGCCCTGGCTTTGGACACTTCGAGATGGTGCCACCCATGGCATTTTGTAGCCAAATTCAGGCCCTGGCAATTGATATTTCAGGATAATTCTTCCCATAGCACCTGAACTAGCACAAGGTGCTTACATTCCCCTGGTAGGATATTTAAATATCCTAGGAGACAAGCACTGAGGAGATGATATGTTATTATACATCTTCAAGAGGAGTATTTTTCATTCCACCTCTCTATGTCAGGAACTCATCCAATCAACTTGTGTCTTCAAGCCACTCCTAAGCCAGATCTTCGGGAAAACCTTTTTAGAACAGAACACTTTTGGCATGTTCTTCATTAAGCGCACTGACCTAGACCGGTGAGTGATTTTTGGGTGCTTAGGTTACCAAGTCCTGCAAACCAAAGGGTAGGCAACAGGGCCGAATAATCCCTAAGCCTGAAACTTAATACATCAGCCTCTCACTTTCCTCAACCCCTTGAGAATTAATCCAGATCTTAACAAATACATGAGTGTTTAAGCCCTAGAATAGGCCTAAGAGGCCTAAGATCAATACTCTTACTTATCTCCTTGTCTCTAGCATTTCAGGACTTAATCCTTATTTTGATTTGGTCTAGAACTTAGGTAAGATCCATAATCAATTGCTAAGACTATGAATTTTTCTTTGATTTTGCTCCTTTGACAATCTTTGCATTTCCTCCTCTTTACCACCTCAAGATAGATTTTTCATTCAGCTTGCAAAATTTTACTCCCCTTTCACCATTTTTATTTTCCAATATGTATTTTTTTTGTGAGAACCCAGAGAGTTGAATTTCTCATTTGTTTTTCACTTTAACACCCCCCATGCCTAAGTTTTGTAATGTCCTCATTGTAAACCAGGTGGGTATGAATTCAACTTAGTTCAAAGATTAGAACAATGTCAAAGGGTGGGTAAATAGATCAGGATGACTATTGCAGATGGTTTAAAGCTCTAATACAAGTATCAAAGGTAGAATCAGTTATTCTAAAGTTGAACCCTAAAGTGCAATATGAATGCAACTAAAAAGAATCAGAAGAGTCATGGATTTTTTGAAATGATGGATTACCTCCCATTAAGCACTAAATTCAATGCCTTTAGTGCAGCAAAAGGTGGTCAAGGAGAAGGGGTGGTCAGATTGGAGGAATTTTATAGAAAAAATACCTTAATAAGTAGTCTGGTTGGTCCAACCAGGTGCTTATTCAAATCAATTGCCTGATGATACAGACCAAACCCAATCATTCTAGTGGGTTGAGAAATGTGAATCAATAGGTGTGGAGGCCAACAGATGCTTTATGGCTTAAAAAGATGGAAAGACCCTGATATAAATTGCTATATCAACCAGGACAACTTGTGTCTTAGCAGCAGCTGCGTAAAAACAAAAAAAAAAGTATTAAACTCATGTTTTGTATTAACAAGTTTCTCACAAACTCGTGACTAGAAGTCACAAGTTTCTGACAAAAAATATCCGCTATTTACCTTAGCACTGAAACAAAATTTGCAAAGACCGTGTTCACTAGTCACAAGTTTTGCTCAAAAATTATGACTAGCAAACATGAGTTTCTCACAATACCTTCCTCACAACTACCAATTATGATTGTTTCCTTGACATACAGTGGTTAAAAAATGTGACAGCAAATATGAGTTTATTAGAATACCTTACCTTGGTATACAGTAGTAAAATCGTTTGTGCGAAACACAAGTTTAGATTAAAAGTAGACCCAAGCAAAATCGTCTACTCAAATCACAATTTTAGTACCAGTAATAACAAAAAAAATCCCAAGTACAGTAATTAAGACAATAAATTTTCTACTTACCTTACTTAAGTATTTTCTCCATAGGGTTGTTGGGTTCCTCTGATAATAGATCCCACCACCACTGGATTGATTGGAGTTCTATTGCTTGTCCTATTGATTTTGGAGGCCTTGGCATCTTGACTTAAACCTTTTTATTAAAGTCTTCAGGTTGAAAAGAGCTTGGAATATCTTTCTTGGGGACTCCTCTCACCACTTTTTATGAGGGATCTTTTGCTTGGCAATCCTAATTCCAAGTCATTTCTCCCCCTCCGGTCTCGTCTGCTTCTTCAAGCTCTTAAGGAGATGAAACCTTTGGGAGGTCCATGAGGATCCATTGACTTTTGGTTTGATTTGTGGATTGGTGACTCTCCTCTCCACTCTCTCTTTCCTAAAGGTTCTACTCCCTCCCGGATCTCCATCCGTAGAGCACTTCCTCTCCTCTCTAGTGCTCCCTTTTGCTCCATCATCCCTCCTATTCTGCTTGATGAGACTTCCAACATCCATTTAGACTCTCATAAGGACTTGCCGATTTGGACCCCTGTCCCCTCAAGAATCTTCTTTGTCTCTTCACCATATCAGCTGATGTTCCGTACCTATCCCAAGGATTCCTCTACTATGCCTCTTTGGAATCTAAAACTGCCTCTTAGAATTTCTCTTTTTATTTGGAAGCTTCTTAAGGGCAGTCTCCCCACCGATGATAATATCATAAGATTAGGGATTCCCATTGCCTCCAAATGTCTCTGTTGTCCCTCTAATCCTGTGCGTGAAACTCTTCTTCACCTTTTCTAAGATAGTCACCTGGTTCGTGATATCTCCATTTGGACTTTTAACTAGAATTACCTAAGCTTTAAGGACCCTTCCCTCTTTCTTTACATCATCTCGAATCCTTCCCATTCTCTTTGGATCAAGGCTGTTAAAGGTTTGATTTTCTTCATCTGGTATAATGTTTGGTGGGTCCACAACTCTACTAAACATGATGGTTTCAATCTTACCAAGCTTCACCTTTTTCTTGAGAAACATTGGAGGAACCTTCAGATGGCTACTTGGCTTAATTCCTCTGATCCCTCTTGCCTCTCCTTTAGTTGGGTTCACCCTTCTTAGGGACTTAAAATCAATGCTGCTTCTTCTACTGTGGGGGTCGCTGTGTTTTAGGCTTGATTGTTAGGAACTGCATGGGAAATTTCATTATGACTGTTGCTGCTAGTCTTTTTGGTGTCTCCTTTGAGGCTTCTCTCATTAGAGCCGTCATCCATGCTATCTCCTATTTTTTTGATGATTCTTTTTAGGTGGAAATGAATTCGATTTTACTTTACCATTGGTGCTCTGGTAAGCTTCAGGTTGCTTGGCAGATTAAAAAGCTTTTTGCTTCTCTTCGTGAGTGCTCATCCAGGATCCACTCCTCCTATGTCCATCCACTTGTCAATGAAGCTGCTTCTAGGATTGCAGACCTCAGGGATGGCAACTGGCAATGTTTCTACCATTTGGATCAGCTTCCTCTCAAGATTGCTACCATTATCAAGTTGGACCTTATCCAAATGCCTTATATTGTTTCCTTGTACTAGGTCACGAGTCGTGGTTACATTTTTTTGTATGGGGTAGATTTTGATCTAGTCCCTTTGCCCTCCCTCTTTGTGGCCTCCTAAGAGCGAGGAATGAATAAAATTGGTCATATTTCTTAAAAAAAAAAAAAGAGTTGTTGGGTTGCGAGAGGGAGAGAGAAGAGAAGCAAAGGAAGAGGGAGCAGAGGGACAGAGAAGAAATAGAGGGAGAGCAATGCCCCAAAATTGATAGGGAGCACAGCTTTTAAATAGAGAGACAAGGGTTACGTGCATGGCAAGGGCAGTCGTGCACAGAGGAATCGGGAATGGGTTTACGTGAATGGGGAATTAATTAGGAAATAGCGACGTTTCAGCGTTAGGAAATGGAGAAATAGAGCGGGAGTAGATGAGAGACCGGGACTGATTGGGACGTGGAATTTAAAGAGAGAAGAGAGGGAGCACCATCCACGTGCATGAAAATTTAGGAGGAATTGCTTTCGGAATGAGAGAGCACAAATGGGATTGAGTATGGTTTTGGAAGGACTTGATTTATGAATTATGGGATTTGGAAATGAGAATTGCGGTGGGAATTTGATGAATGGGAGGAGAGTATTATTATATTTATATTTACATTTATATTTATATTTATATTATTTGATTTATTTTCTTCCCTTCATCTTTTCTTTTTCTCTAACTCTATCTTTCTAGCAACTTGTTTGGCACGCACATCTATTTCAAATTCCATTTTCACCACTAGCCTCCTTATCTTGTGCTCTTCTGTTAAAGACCAATATTGAATATATTTCTGCAAGAGCACGAAATAATACATAATTAGATATGGATATTAAATAAATGCAAAAAAAAGTAGTATAAATCCAATTTAAGCACATAAAATAGCTTTACATGAAACAATATGATAGTTAAAATCAAAATGCCTCTTCTTGATTGTCAAGTGTCTTCATGCAATTGTAACCTAAAATGCACTATGTATAATGCAATAATGCTAATAAACTAGCATAATTAAGCATGTTATCCTTTTAAATTATACACTTACCACTTCCCTTGAGTTGATCATCGTCAATAACCTTCTAGCCTTCTTCCTCTTCGCTGCGATCAATGACAACCACTACTATGAAAAGGAGAATTGGTGACGGGTATTTGGTGACGATTTTGGGAACTGTGACCAAAAGTACCTTATGGTGATGGTTCCACTCAAAGCCGTGGCCATTGTGGGAGAGTGAAGTATGTTTTCTATT
The DNA here is from genome assembly GCA_037157565.1 of Thalassia testudinum. NCBI lineage: Eukaryota > Viridiplantae > Streptophyta > Magnoliopsida > Alismatales > Hydrocharitaceae > Thalassia > Thalassia testudinum. Next base: position 94,424,351 of record JAZHRO010000063.1, read on the forward strand.
ATACCCTTTTTGTCACGGGTTTGGTGATGGTTCCAAGTGGGACTGTGACCATGGCATTCCTTTGGTGACGGTTCCAAGTTCGACCACCACCATAGCCTTCCCTTTGGTGATAGTTTCAAGTGGAACCGTGACCACAGCTTTCCCTTAAAAAATTTTCCCTTCCTTTGGTGATAGTTCCAAGTACGACCATCACCTTAGCCTTCCCTTTGGTGACAGCTTCAAGTAGAACCATGACCACAACCTTCCCTCCAAAAATTTTTCCTTCCCTCCTACCCTCACCTCGATTTCCTCTCGGACGAACTTTCCCCAATCCCAGCATCACCTTCACCTTCCCTCTCCCGACTCCCCCAATCCCCAACGGTATCACCTCCCCCTTCCACACCAAACTCAATAGCGGTGCCTCGACGACAGTGGCGACAACAGAGGCACTTCCCCTTCCCCCTCGACGGTGATGGCGACAACAACAGCGCCTCCCCTTCCCCCTCGATGGCCACGACAACAACAACGGTGCCTCCCCTTCCCCCTCGATGGTGGTGGTGACAACAATGGTGGTTCCCCTTCCCCCTCTACAGCGACGCCGACAACAAGAGAGCCTCCCCTTCCTCCTCGACTTCACTACCTCCCTCCCATCGACCTCTTCCCTCTAGCTTCGTAATGTTCCAAGTTTGCCTTCCAAGTAACATCCATGGCTTCTACATCATCTTCGTCATGGCTAAAATGGTGATCACCGTCATTTTGCACCACATACTGATAAAAGGGGGCATGGATGCTCATAATTCTTCAGGCCCTCAAAACCTTAGGGCTTGGTTTGTTCTCTCTATACGAGGACCTGAACATTGCAAATAATAAACTCCCTGCATTTGGCAGGCCATTGTTGCTATCCTAAAGGAGACAAGAACTCAACGTAGAGTCGTCTTTTACGATGCATTGGTATAAACAGTGTTTGTTGCAGATCAATCCATCAAGGCTTGGAAAATTCTACATTTAGGTTTACTAGTAGATAGATTACTGCAGACTAATTGCAATTGTCCAGGGATATGTGAGGAAGGGTTGGAGTAACATTGTTAGAGTGAAGAATGAATCATATCAAAACATTCCTTGGTGAACGCTTGTGGCAGCTGGAGTGTAAAAAAATAAACAGTTGCCACTGTTGCAGATGATAAAAAAAAAATGTTTAATTCTGAGTCCAAAATACAACAATGGTAAAGTCGGAAAGAAAAAGAGAAGTCTACGCACAAATTTGTCAATACTTTTCATGGATGTTGACGGCCAAGAGAAAACAAGTGCACTAGTGTGAGCAACATTTTGCACAACTTTGCAAGCAGTTTGAGTCCTTAACAAAATGATTAGCTATATTTTTTACAAGACATGCTGAAGATTGACATTTCCATAAGATTCAAAGAACATCGAATTTCTCATTAGTGCATGGCATGGAAAGTTTACAGATATCATTTTGAAACTATGCACCATGATTTGGATGCTAATCCTTCCACTCAAGAAGCCATAAGAGGCTTTTTGGTGTTGAATGGGCATACAAAGTTTATGATAACTGAATGTCTGCAATGTGCAAAATCTGTTAAGTTCCAAATCTACAAAAAAGAAAAATAGAAGCCTGTCTAGGTATAAGAAAACCACACACAATGGTGCAGATAACTCTTGAATAGAAGTGACTCTCACGAATATATAGTGAATTTCAATAGCTACATATGTAAGTTTCACATCTAAGACAAAAGGAAATGTACATAGAATAAATGTCAGGTATAGAAAGAAAAAGAAACTTCTTTCAATCATTTTTTATTTAAGGCCACATGCAAGTCATGATAAGAGAAATGTGTAAGCACTTCTTTAAGAAAGCGACATGCTAAGTACTGATGTTTGGTAGGCATCATTGATTCTTCTATTTGTGTCCTACCATTTGAACTGTAATTCCTCAAGAATGTATTTGGAATTCTTCATGCATCTTATGCACTTGATTTTGTCATGTTTTTATGTCCTTAGTTTGGACTTCAAATTTTGCAGACTTGATTGAGTTATTTTGGGACATAGAATTGCTTATGCTATGTTTGTGATAACTACCTGATGTCTGTGTTTTCAGGCTTTGCCAAATTCTACCTATTGTGCAAAGTACCTCGGTAAAGTTTGGGATGTGCGTCCTGGGTACAGACCTATACATTATGAGTGGAAGAATATTGATAGGTGTGATGTTTGCGATATGGATGAGGTGTGCACTTAAACCAATGTTAAAATTGAGCAGTGGTTATTTTTATGTAATATTCTGCAGTTGCATTGTCTTGGTTACTCCCATATGGTTGATGTTTTGATGTTTATTACTATGTTGTACTTTTTTGCTCACTAATATGATTGGTGCTCATTGGCTACTTGTTACTTGCACTTTTGCTATTTTTGGACTTTCCAAAGAATCCTACCTGAATCATCTAACATATTTGACATATTCCTCATGCTAGAGGTTAACATTAAGTACATTTACGTTGCCTGTCATGCTAGCTTTTAAAGCTGCTCCTCTATTTTGTTTCATTAATAGAGTTCAATTCTCCCTTTATCATGGCATCTAAGCCTATGTTTGGATGGAAGGATTGGGAGGCGAAAGGAAGGAAAGGGATGTTAAAGACATGTTTGGTTGCAAACTTTTGTAAGGGGAAGGGAAGGAAGGGGAGGGAATGGGAGGAATTAAAACAGTAAGTTTTGAGACATTTGTTTCCCTCTAAATTGGAAGGATTGGGAGGGAAAGGAAAGGATTGCAAATTGTTTTATTTTAATTTCCTCTTTTGCCCTTTTTTATAATATTTGAGAGTATTCTAAAGGATAGATTAGTAAATTATCCAAAGTTATCTCATTTCCTTTTCTTCTCCTTATTATCCAAACAAACAATATCAGCTTCCCTTCCTTTCCCTCCTCCCTCTATCCAAACAAGAATTATATCACTCCTTCCGCTTCCCTTCCCCTCCTTTCCCTTTCCTTTCCCTCCTTTCCTTCCCTCCCCCTCCCCTCGTAATCATCCCATCCAAACATAGGCTAATGGTCTTCCTTCCTCGATGGCTGAACCAACAACTCTTCTATTCTCTTCAGGCTATTTTTTTAGAAGGAAAAAGTGGTTAACAAGAGTCTTCAAGCCTTTTGTTGCTATTTTACACCTAAAGCACTCACTTTTAACCATCTCTCAAGCTGTATGTAGTTGTTATAATCATTAAGGCTATGTTTTGGGTGTGGTTTAGCTTTCAGCCAGAGATAAATTTAGTGAGGTTAAGTTGTAGATGATATTGGATTTGATGGTGAGATAAGTAGTTGGATTTGACGTGATTCAACTATACAGAGAGTTGTTATTTGTCTTATATTTGATGTTGGATTGTTCTTTATTAATGTTTTGTTGGAAAATAGAGTAAGATTTGATGTGATAGGTGAGTTAATAGTAAATTGTCCCATAGAGGATCACAGAAACTAACGGAATTAGATTGTGTACATAAACAGCTTAAATATTAATGGTGTAATTGTTGCCTATAACTTCCCCTTAATATGGGATGATTGATTGCATAGACTAATAAATGCAGATGAGATGTTGCCAAGGTTGTTTTTAATAGTTAGTTTGGATCTAATTTTCAAAGATACAATTGACAAGTAAATCACTCTATCTTATTCTGATTCTTAAATAGCAAACACTAATTTATATTTGCACATCATGCTCCCTAGTTCTCAATTTTGTTTTATCTTATTTGTAACTTCTTTGCTCTTTTTTTATTGTAGGAGTACGAAGACAACTTATTTCTTCAGTGTGACAAATGCCACATGACTGTAAGATGTCTTTCTTTGAAATGATACCGAGTTATTATCTTTTCTTTTAACTATGTAGCCCCACTTGTGTAGGTACATGAGAAATGTTATGGAGAATTTAAGTCTTCAGATGAGGTTCTTTGGCTATGCAACCTGTGTTGCCCTGGAGCTCCTACATCTCCACTACGATGCTGCCTTTGCCCTGTTGTTTGGAGTGCTAAATCAGTGTTTAAGAGTGTTGCATTGTAATATAGCCGAAAAAGCATTCAAAACAGATATAATTTTATTACTCAAATTTGAAGTCCGAGGTCGAATACAGGGAGCAAATTGGCATTTAGAAATCAAGATCACAATTCAAAATTTAAAAGAATATGCAATAATATCACTATTAAAGTGCAAAAATATGGGAACTAAATGTTGATGTAGATCACCAAATACTCCTACAATATCAACTAAAGAACTCAATGTATATGAATATGAATTAAACTCAAATTGGACGTCTGATTAGTAAATTAGATGACTTAAATATCTAATGCTATAGTGCTCTTCCCTTTTGATTTCTTCTTTCTCTACTTCTCTTCTGCAGCTCCTCTTCTTTCTTCCTTCTTCTACTCCTTCTTCTTTGGCTTCTTCCTTCTTTGGCCTTTACGATCTTTCTCTTCCTTTTGCCTTCCTTAGCTTCTCCTTCTTCTTCCTTCAGCTTCTTCCTTCTCTGCCTTTCTCTGTTGTCTGCCTTCTCTCTTCCTTTTCCTTTCTTCTACCTTGACACTTAGCTTCTCTTCATCCTCTTCAGGCCTTCACTTCTTCTTCTTTAGCTTCTGAGTTAGCTTCTCTTTCTCTTTATCCTGCTGGTGGTCGGACCCGGATAGGTGTGTTAATATGGTAATTTTATCGTTGAAGTGCGTATAGTGGTTAACATAAATAGAGCCTAACCATCTCTTTACAAATTTCTTTTTTTTACTTGGCCTACTTGATTTTATCTTGGTCACTTTTAGGCCCAGGGTCGAACTTAGGGAAGTGGGGTTACAAGTCAAGTTCCTACACCTTTCCTACAACGAATCTCTTCCGTTAGTTTATTGTGTTTTTGGTGTTTTTCTATTTATATTTTTTTTTCTGATAATTCTTTTCCTTGAGGCACACCCTCAAAATTAGGTTCTCGGCTTTGAGCCAAATCAGGGTTCCAAAACGAGTCTTGCTATTCGCAAGATGGAGTACTTGCAAGTCAAGGATTATCTTTTCTCTTTTATATATATATATTTTTATCCTTTTATGGGCATGCAAGAGAAATAGAAATAAAGTAAATATAGTATAGATATATATGTATATACTATATATGTATAAAGGGGTGGGGGTGGAGGCGGAGATGGAGTGTAGCATGGTGTCGAGTCGGTCGTCGTCTAGAAAGACGCAACCAACAGGACGAAGTGCCACATGTAAGGTGGATTGGTGGAAGATGAATGCGGACACACTTTTTTGTACGTGTGTATCAGGGAATATTAGCAACTGGTGCAGATATTCCTGCGATACCACGTATGGTAGGTAATGTGAAAAAATATATATGTATATATGTAAATATATCTATATGTATATATATATATATATGGTTATAAATATATAGGTATATATATATATGTAGTTATATATGTATATATATGTGTATATATATATGTAGATATATATATATATATATATATAAGTATATGTATAGATAGATATAAGTATAGATATATATATATGTATATAAGTATGTATATATAACTACGTAGATGTAAATATATATATATATGTATGTATATAGTAATATATGTAGATAGATATGTGTGTGTGTATATATATATATATATATATATATATATGTATATATAGTTATATAGATATCTATGTATATATGTATGTATATTTGTATATATATATATATGTATAAGTAGGTGTGTGTGTGTGTATATATATATATAGAGAGAGAGAGAGATATAAGTATATATATATATATATAGATATAAGTATATAGATATATATATATATATATATGTATGCATGTATACTAATACTTAAGTATATATTTACTACTATATGTATAAACATAAGTATATATATATATGTATATAAATATATGTATATATATCAATATATATATTTATACGTATATATATATATATGTATATAATACTATATAAGTGAGAGTGTGTGTGTGAGAGAGAGAGAGAGAGACAGTGAAAGAGAGGCTAGTGGAGTGAAGAGGCTGGAGAGTTAAGTCGGCTGGGTCTTCCAAGCGTCGTCTGATGGCGCACGCACACGCGTAGGCGCGCGAGGACATGCGCGCTGGGAGGGAGTGAGCGCTGGGAGAGGAGAGGCCGCAGCGCACCGTGCTGCGTGAAGGGCTGGAGCAGGCGAAGGAGTGCGACAGGGCATGTGGTGGCCTACGGATGTTGGCTGGGGTGCATGGTGAAGCTTGGCCGGCTGCTGCAGTGGCGCACGGTGGCCGGTTGCGGACGGACAGGCGAGTGCAGTGTGAAGAAGCAGGAGGCAATGGCACCAGCAGGCGCACGCGGAAGGCCTGCGTGCACTGCTGCCGCCTTGCTGCTGCTACTATGGAGCTCGGCTGGCTGTTGCAGGGGCGTGCAGTGGCCGATTGCACTTCAAAGCTGAAGCTTTGCGGTAATGGCTGAAGGTGCTTTAAATGGCAAAACAAGGAAAGAGCCACCACGCCCACCGGCTTTTTGATGAGCTGGGCGATGGTGGACTCACGGTGGTGGTTGTGCACCACCGTGAGGGGCTCCTGTCCGTAGGGTGTCTCCTCAGAGGAGGAGGTCCTGTGTATGGAGGGAAAGGGGAGGGGACAGTGGCCTGGAGAAGCTGCAGTTGGATTTTTGAAGTGGAGGACCAGGCTGTTTGCAAAGGAGGAGCCACCCTGCTTTTTATAGAAGGAGAAAGCATGCACAGCCATGCCCTGGCAGTGCATGGCTCTGCATGGGGCTCAGCAGGGAGTGGCTGTGCAGGTCATGGTGAGCAGGATATGGCATGAGGAAGAGGCAGCCATGCATTGCAGTCGCGGGAAGAAGTCAAATAAAAATAGAATTAAAAATAAAAAGTATGGTGAATTTTGCAAAGAAGCACTTGAGGAATATGTGAATTGCGAGGCCATTTTATTCACTCTCCTCCCCTCAATTAAATGCATACATGCATGTATTTTCACAAATGCGACTATGGAACCCTAATATGCACTGGTAATGCTACGAAATAGCACAAGACGACACAGTTGCAGGTGTATTTTTGCGGTGCAATCATACCCCCATGCTATCTTTTGCTAGTCCCTAGCAAAGCATTTTTGTAATGTATTTAGAAATGATCTTTAAGCTGAAGATTTTCTTCTGAGGCAACATAGGTGTGTTTATTGTTGGATATTGTGAGAACCAATTGTAGAGAAGACTACCAGTACTTTAAGTCTCACATGTCATAGATCATCTCTCGACTAACCAGGACTCTTGATATTTAAACCTTAAGTACGATTTCCAGGACCTAGGAGGTTTTTGCCGTACTCGAGAACTCAAGAGGTTATGGCTTGTGCACAGTGAAGGATCAAGACTAACCAGATGAATATTAAGACTCAAGCTCAGGGTTTTACGAATTTTTAAGTAAAGGTTGGTCCCAGTTTCAGCTCGTGTCTTCAGATTACTCTTAAAAAGATGATGGAAAACTCAACTCCCATTTTCTGACATTTGTGGCTCAAAGAAAACAAGGTATTTGTAACCTGCCCTGAAGAACTTCTTGTAGGGCATGACTTTATAGACATTTGTGAGATATGCTGACTTATTTGCATCTTTTTTTTTTTTTTAAACACTTGTCAGTATATCTCTTACAACATTATTTGGAGAAGCACACTTTTCTTTTTGGTGGGAGAGTTTTCTTTTTAGTGGAAAGAGTTTCTCCTAAACACAAGACTAAAGCCTGGGATAAAAAGTCTACCTGTGCGCACAAGTAAGGACTCTACTTTCCCTAATGAACACTAGGGTTGGATCTTATGTTCACCTGATCTTTCCTGATATGTGTAGGGTGAACCAAGATTACTTAGGCTCTCAAGTAGAAGCAATCCAACAGATCATGTACTGGTATCTCAGGTACAAGAATACGTCCTTAGTTAGGAGAGATTCCGATCTATTTTGTCAATGCTCAAGTGAATTAAGCCGAGCCTGAGCGAATCAAGCTTCTGTGGCCTAGAAAGTTTTCAAAACAGAGGTTGAATATCCATAAACACTTGTTGTATTTTTGTTTCAGCCTTCAGATCATTACTAAACACTATATATATATACATTTTTTTTTTCTTTTTCTTTTTCTTACATATATATAAATAGGTGGAAACTACATGATACCATAAAATACCCAGATCCTATGGATGCCTATCCACTCCTCCATGCCAAATGATGCTATGTCCTCATATGCATGCAGGGAAAGGTAGAGAAAGGATGAAAGATCAGGTAACGAGAGCTGAGGTGCAGGGTATACAACAGGGTGGTAGGGTGGGTGGATGGTGGGTGGTGAAAGATATGGCATTTCCTAGGATGAGAGTGTCCCAGGCTGGTTGGAGAACTGGTCAGGAGGAAGAAATTGGCCCTCAGATTGGCCAAGAAGAGGGGCTTCTTGGATAGATGGATCCAAAAAGGAATAGCCCCAGTGAGAAGTATATGGGCTCAAGGTCCCAGTGTGGAGTTGCAAATCCGCCTGATTTGGCAGGAAAGAAAGGGCAATCCGATCTTTAGGAGTGTGGACTGGCGGTGAGTAGCCCGAATATGACTCAGACCACGAGGTATGGGAAGCGAAGAAAACCTCGTCAGAAGTCTGGTCAGGAGAAGGTACGGGAATAGGGAGGGATGGGGGAATGTCACAGTATGTGCTAATCAGGTAGTTGTCAGTGTTTACAGGTAATCCGCAGCAGTTTGAATAGGTCCCAATTAGTCCGATACACACACTGACGGTCATGTCCTCGTCAGACGTGTCATCCTCGATACAATCACAATTAAAGTTCTTGGCTGCCTTGAAGATGTTAAGCTTAATCTTTTCAGATCCAACAGCAATCTCAATACAGCCCGACTCGCAGTCGATAAGGGCACAGGTTGTGGCCAAGAAAGGTCGACCAAGGATGATCGGACAATTAGAAAGTGAGCTAGGAACTTCCATATCTAAAACAAGAAAGTCAACAGGAAAACAGAGACTGTTGACCCTAACCACCACGTCTTCCACCACACCCTCTGGGATTTTGATAGAACGATCTGCCAACTATAACGTGACAGGGGTGGTTTTCAGATTTCCCAAGGAAAATTTTTCGAGCATGATGGTTGGTATAAGATTTATGGAAGATCCTAGATCAAGCAGGGCATGGTTAAAATTGCAGCCTTGGATGCTACAGGAAATTAGTGGTGTGCCCGGATCTTTCTACTTCGGTGGTAGGTTTGACAGTATAGTACAACTCGCATGAGGCGAGAGAACCACCGGATTTTTAGTTTTCTTTGACTATCGCCTGGGTGTTGTGTAGTCTTTGAAAAATCGGGCAACAGTAGGTATGTGGTCGATAGCCTCGAGCAGGGGTATCTTGATTTCTACATCCCCGAATAAATTATGCAGGTTATCAAAGGCTTGCGTATCTTTCTTTTTGCCTTTTGGCTCCCTCAGTAAAGCCTCAGGGAATGGGACTGATTCTAGCACCAATTTGGGTGTATCGTCCTCTCGTGAATGCGGTGCACATCCCGAATGAGAGGCCGACGAAGAAGACGGGCTGGGATCAGGTTGAGGTGGATCGATGGTTTGCTTACCGCTCCTCGTAGTGATAGCATTGGACGATGTGGGTCCAGTGGGATCATATGGCGGAGGAGGGTTCGCAATGGGGACATAAAAGTGCGATGCTGCAGCGGTATTACTTGAAATCCCGGTGGAATGCTCGAAGCTTGCAGAATTTGATTAACCTACCCCTAAGAAGGTTGTACCTGTGGTTGAGGACCATGGGGTACGAAATTTTGCGGGTTGGGAACAGGTTGGGTGGGAAGAGTGCCCTGAGATCGAGTCGCCATGCGCAGTTGACTAATCTCAGCATTCTGTTGCGCCAATTGATGCTGAAGAGAGGCCATGTTCTCTTCATGGCGCTTTGACATTTTCGTCATCATTCGCATCAATTTGTCAAGAGGACTTGATGCATTTCGGTTTGCGGTACGCAAGGGCCTGATGGCGGATTAGCCATAGGATTAGACTGGGCCCTTGGGATGACGAGTGCGGACGGTCGCATTGGTCCACCCGCGGGGTTTTGGTGCTGTGGGTTGTTGGACCATGCGAAGTTTGGATGATTTCGCCACCCTGGGTTATAAGTGGCAGAGAATGGGTTGTTCCCCAGGGCGCAAGCATCTTCTATGCCAGAAGACGTGTCCGCATGTAAATATGCTTTCGAGCACATGGAGGCTTGGTCCTCAGTGTCGAAATACTGGCTCGCAGAAGCCAGATCCACATGGCTTACTGAGTCGCTCGGCGTGACACTCGGTAAGGAAGGTCTTACGGGGTTTCTTGGGATAAGCCTGGTGTTGGAAGAATTGGGATTGTGACGAAGTGGTGAAGTGGGGGTGTTTGCCAAAGAACGGGCGGGGTTGGCCAGAAGCTCGTCCAGCTTCTTGTGCATGATGGAGACTTCATCCAATTTCTGTGCTATAAGGCTGAGATCAGTGGATGAATGGGAGGGTCCCGTGTCAACTTCGTGGACATTTCATGGTAGGCTGGTACGATTAAAGGTGACAATAGAGGCATTGTTCATCGAGTTTTCGCTCATATTTTCAAACAATTTGAATGCTCCATTCTCGTCTTTATTCATAAAATTCCCTCTGCAGGAAGCATCTGCTATTTGCTTCAAAGTCTCATTTAGCCCATAGTAGAAAATCTGGGCTATATGCCACTTAGGCAGACTGTGGTGCGGACACTTCCTGAGAAGGTAATTATACCTCTCCCAAGCCTCATGAAATTGTTCATCGTTTTGTTGCGTAAATGAAGTGATAGCATGGCAAAGTGCATTGGTTCGCCCGATTGGGAAGAACTTCTTGAGAAACGTTGTTCGCATCTCTTCCCAAGAGTGGATGGTTCTCCCAAGGGTGCGTAACCACTGCGATGCTTTATCGCGCAATGAAAATGGGAACATTTTCATGAGGACTATAGGTAACCCGATATTTCTTGGTTTAACAGTTTCAGCTAGTCGGGTTAGGTCTTCCAAGTGGAGAAAAGGATCTTCACTTGCAAGACCATGGAAGTGAAAGTTTATTAGGCCAATTATGTTAGGCTTCAATTCAAAGTCGTCCCTGCCCATGGAGACCCGAATTTGTCCTATGGTCTCTGTAGCAGCGGGATTCTGATAGGAGCTAAGAGACCTAGGCTCCTCCCGTTCGGGAGGGTTCTGCATTTCCTCCAATGTTTCCCTAATGGCTTCAATTTGATCATTATATATTTCCATTTGCGCTTGGAGGCGGGTTATGGGATCTAAGGCTCCACCACTTGGTGGGTTCTGAGGGTAGTTTCCTCCCTCTGGATTTGGGGGTGGACGTGCAGCCATGTTTGTGGAGGAAGAGGATGATTCAGCTTCTTTCTAGATTTATCAGGAAATTCACACAGTTTAGGGTTTTGTGACCTCCTCCCAAACATGCACTACCGCAGGAAGAATTGGGGAGATAAGAAGGGAAAAGAGATGAGAGAAATGACGCTGCAAAGGTACACTTGATGACAAATCAGTACAATCAAATTCCTAACCTCTGTAGTGTGCCCTTAGACCTAAAGGTCTACGTTACCTGCTATCACGGACTACGGAACCGAATGCGAGCACCGCGGAACCACCGGACCAGATTGAAAGGCCGTTTGCCCCAGTCTTAGACACCCGATAGCACGCGGGAACCCTCACCAGCACGTAGGCGCTACACGCAGGTAGTTAGACCTCCAATCCTTAATAAGGGTCAAGTTGCTACCATTTTTAGTTAGAGGCTTAGGATCAAGTGCTTTTGGAATGTGAAGGGCGTTGTTTACGGGTAATGCCCAAGTGATTGACTTTTCAAGTGTGTAAAACAAGCATGCAACGAGGAAATCTCCCCGAATTGAAGTTTTTAATTGGTGAATGGTTTTTACAGTTTACCCTTAAGTAGTATGGATTTTAGGATTTCTCTGAATTACCAATTCAACCAATCTTCAGGTTTTGCAAGAATACAAGTTTTCTTCTAAGCCCAACAAACCCTTCTTCAATGTCAATTGGTTAATGCATGCTAAAATGCACTGGGCTTCCCTAAATGGAGATTTCTATGTGTGGATGCACGAATCAGTTTTAGATTAGTGTGAAAGGGAGCCAAAGCACTTCAATTCAAGTGCTCCCAATCACCAAGAAAAATGTCCACACACAAGGCTCAACCAAAATATAAAGAAAATCAAATTGTTGGGGTTGAATTATTCGGGATCGAATCTTAGGCAAGTTGAAAAGTCGTGGTGGGGTTGGAATCAACTCAATTCCAAGTCTCCCCACCAAAAATTTGATCCCGAATTTGCAGATAAGTGAGGCAAAAGAGGGGTGCAATCAATCTTTTCATGTTTGCCTCAAAGAATACTTCACACAGCAAAAATTCATGAATTAAGATTCTTGGATTTTCTCTATGCAAAGTAAGACGGGAAATCCCGGGGCAGTGGAAGTAAGGGCAATCAATCAAACAAGTGAATTTTAATCCACTTGCCCCAAGAGATCCCAAGAAGTTTTTCTAGTTTTTTTTTTTATTAAGGTGACAAGTTAACCTAAGTTGCTAAGAAAAGAATACCTACTTGTTCGGCAATGTGTGCGAAGCTCTAGTGCGATGTCAGCATCTTCATGCTCTCGTTCCTGCCTTGGATCTACCCATGTTTCCGACTTTGTCTGCCTGTCTTCTCCTTGCAACAGGTTTACCTGCACAGCAAAAAAAACAAAAACACCCGTGAAGAGAGATGAGAAAGATGAAAGGCATGGAATAGAAACTTACTTGAAGGCGCACCTCTCCGGCAATGGCACCAGAAAAGATGGTGGTCAGACCCGGATAGGTGTGTTAATATGGTAATTTTATCGTTGAAGTGTGTATAGTGGTTAACATAAATCGAGCCTAACCATCTCTTTACAAATTTTTTTTTTTACCTGGCCTACTTGATTTTATCTTGGTCACTTTTAGGCCCAGGGTTGAACTCAGGGAAGTGGGGTTACAAGTCAAGTTCCTACACCTTTCCTACAACGAATCTCTTCCGTTCGTTTATTGTGTTTTTTGTGTTTTTCTATTTAGATTTTTTTTCTGATAATTCTTGTCCTTGAGGCACACCCTTAAAATTAGGTTCTTGGCTTTGAGCCAAATCAGGGTTCCAAAATGGGTCTTGCTATTCGCAAGACGGAGTACCTGCAAGTCAAGGATTATCTTTTCTCTTTTATATATATATATTTTATCTTTTTATGGGCATGCAAGAGAAATAGAAATAAAGTAAATATAGTATAGATATATATGTATATACTATATATGTATAAAGGGGTGGGGGTGGAGGATGAGATGGAGTGTAGCACAGTGTCGAGTTGGTCGTCGTCTAGAAAGACGCAACCAATAGGATGAAGTGCCACGTGTAAGGTGGATTGGTGGAAGATGAATGCGAACATGCTTTTTTGTACGCGTGTATCGGGGAATATCAGCAACTGGTGCAGATATTCCCGCGATACCAAGTATGGTAAGTAATGTGAAAATATATATATGTATATATGTAAATATATCTATATGTATAAATATATATGGTTATAAATATATAGGTATATATATATATGTAGTTATATATGTATATATAAATGTGTATATATATATGTAGATATATATATATATATATATATAAGTATATGTATAGATAGATATAAGTATAGATATATATATATGTATATTAGTATGTATATATAACTATATAGATGTAAATATATATATATATATGTATGTATATAGTAATATATGTAGATAGATATGTGTGTGTATATATATATATATATGTATATATAGTTATATAGATATCTATGTATATTTGTATATATATATGTATAAGTAGGTGTGTATATATGTATATATATATATATGTATCTGTACTTATACTTAGTTATAGGTAATAATATATATATATAGATATATGTATGTATGTATGTATGTATGTATATATATATATATATATATATATATGTATATAAATATATGTATATATGTAAGTATATATGTGTATGTATATATATATAAGTATATAGATATATATATATATATATATATATGTCTATGTATGTATGCTAATACTTAAGTATATAGGTACTACTATATGTACAAATATAAGTATATATATATATATATATATATAAGTATATCTATATATATGTATATAAATATATGTATATATATCAATATATATATGTATATGTATATATATATGTATATAATACTATATAAGTGAGAGTGTGTGTGTGCGAGAGTGTGAGTGTGTGCGTGTGTGCAGAGAGAGTGTGAGAGAGTTCTGTGTGTGTGTGTGAGAGAGAGAGAGAGAGCGAGAGAGAGGCTACTAGAGTGAAGAGGCTAGAGAGTTAAGTCGGCCAAGTCTTCCAAGCGTCGTCTGATGGCACACGCACACGCGCGGGCACGTAGGTGCGCGAGGACGTGCATGCTGCGAGGGATTGAGCGCGGGGAGAGGAGACGCCGCAGCGCACCACACTGCATGAAGGGCAGGAGCGGGCGAAGGAGCACGATAGGGCACGTGGTGGCCTGCGGATATTGGCTGGGGTGCGCGATGAAGCTTGGCCGGCCGCTACAGTGGCACGCGGTGGCCTGTTGCGGGCAGATAGGCGAGTGCAGTGCGAAGAAGCAAGAGGCGATCGCACCTGCAGGCGCGCGCGGAAGGCCTACCTGCGCTACTGCCACCTTGCTGCTGCTGCTGTGGAGCTCGACTGGCTGCTGCAGGGGTGTGCGGTGGCCGGTTGAGCTTCAAAGCTGAAGCTTTGCGGTAATGGCTGAAGGTGCTTTAAATGGCAAAACAAGGAAAGAGCCACCATGCCCACCGGCTTTTTGATGAGCTGGGCGGTGGTGGACTCACGGTGGTGGTTGTGCACCACCGTGAGGGGCTCCTGTCCGTAGGGTGTCTCCTCAGAGGAGGAGGTCCTGTGTATGGAGGCAAAGGGGAGGGGACAGTGGCCTAGAGAAGCTGCAGTTGGATTTTTGAAGTGGAGGACCAGGCTGTTTGCAAAGGAGCCGCCCTGCTTTTTATAGAAGGAGAAAGCATGCACAGCCATGCCATGGCTATACATGGCTCTGCATGGGGCTCGGCAGGGAGTGGCTGTGCAGGTCATGGTGAGCAGGATATGGCGTGAGGAAGAGGCCGCCATGCATTGCAACCGCGGGACGAAGTCAAATAAAAATAGAATTAAAAATAAAAGGATGGTGAATTTTGCAAAGCAACCCTTGAGGAATACGTGAATTGCGAGGCCATTTTATTCACTCTCCTCCCCTCTCAATTAAATGCATGCATGCATGTATTTTCACAAATGCGACTATGGAACCCTAACATGCACCAGTAATGCTAAGAAATAGCACAAGACAGCACAATTGCAAGTGTATTTTTGCAGTGCAATCACCTGCAGTAAAACCAACCCCTACCCGCACGCAGCTCTCCTCTCTTTCTCTCTTAGGTTCTGCTCTCCCAGAGCCACACAGACAATCGAGTTATTGGGTTAGGTGTGTACCCGGGACCAGGCCCACTGACGTGCAGTGGTGGGTGAGGAGTGCAGGTCGGGTCGAGTCAGCCAGGTCCACGTGGGCAGTGCCGCAAACGAGACCGGGTCGGGTGAGAGGGACCTCACCCCGTAGTTCTGAGGCGAACAGATACAGGCACAAAATCAACTTATGCGGGTGCATGGCCTCAAGACTTTCTGAGGTGGGACTATTCATGAACCCTTCTTCTCACGCGCCTACAGCGGAGGTGGTCTTCCAATTGCAAAAGCTGCTACGGCCTTTGACTGGAATTGAGAGCCTGGACTAGTGCGCGAGAGTCTTCTACGCAGCCTGGGGTAGGAGCCTGGAACTGGCAAGGCCTGGAGCAAAGCTCGCTCGCCAGTGGCGGATGATGCCTGAACCTGAAATCACAAAGATGGCCTCACGGCCACGTCAGAGCGTTCAGGGAGTGTCGGCAGAGCACAACGAATGTGCTAGGGTGGTTGGCATGGCGTAGGGATGCCTATGCGAGCGTGCCTAGGGCACACTTTGTGCGAAGGTGTGGGTGTGTTCGGTGAGTTGCGTGAGTGAGTGGTGTGGTGTGTGAAGTGGGGGGAAGTGTTCTGTGGCATGAGGGGAAGCTTCTGGGCTTGTTGGCGAGGGGTGGGATGGCTTGTGGAGGTGGAGTGGTCTCATCGGAGTTTGTGGCCGGAGATGAAGGAGATAAGGGTGATGGAGGTCAGCAGTGGTCGAGTTTGGGAAATAGAGAGTGGAGAAGAAAGTAGAGGGGAGAGAGAACTTAGCTAGGGTGTTAGGAGACGAAGGGAGGAAGAGGTGACTTCAGTCGAGGTGTAGCTGATGTCGGAGACGAAGGCGCTCAGAGAGAGACGGTTGGCGAGGATGAAGGGGGGCAGGAGTGTCAGCGGATGTTGCGCAACGCAGATGGAAGCAAGGAGGAAAAGTCTACCACTGGTATTGTGGTCAGATAGCGAGGGAGAGAAGGGAAGGTCGCTGAAACTTGAAGAGAGAATCAGCCGAAGGAGGAGAGAAGAATTTGAGGGGGTCTCCAGTCGAATTCAAGCTTGGAGGAGTCGGGGCAATCTGGGCTTCTTTAAATAGAGCGCTGAAAGTCGGTTAGGGCTTGGGAGGCAAGGTCCCAAGCAAGGAAAGCTCATCGGAGAAGGAATCCGTTAGGATACCCATGTCTCTCATGAGTTCGCATGAGAGATTGGGAAGGAATCAGGGATCAAAGATGGGTTCAGATTGGAGGGATTTTCTCAGAGAATCTCCCTTCCAATTTTGGAGGAGATCCTCTAAGCAATCAGGGAGAACTCTCCTTCTAAAGCTCGTCAGAGTAGGATTCCTCTGCTATAATGGCAGAGGGACCTAATTGCAAAGACGATGAAGAAGCTAGGGGGTAGTTTGTAAGGGTTTTTGAAAGATAGGAGTTCAAATGTAATCAGACTGGACCTTTTTGCAAAGTGGGTCAAGATGAGTTCCCCTTATGGTGAAGTTGGATTTTAGGTTTGACCACGTTTGACTAGGAAATTTACGTAAAAACCCAATTTAGGGTAAATATCTATCTGAGACCCCATTCTAGGTCAAGATGGGTTCCAATGGCCAAATTGAAGGTTCTAAACCCTAGACAATATTTTTCTATGATTTTAGAGGGTTTAGGAGAATTTTATCCTAACCAGAACCTTAGTTAATCAAGTGGGTCTATTTTGAGGTTTCAAGAAGTCATTTAATTCATAGGATACACACACACCCTTTTCTGTCTGATCTAACCCACTTATTATCTTATTAAGACCCTTTGACCTTTGTTTAGCCCTTGAGAAAACCCGTTGTTGTATTACATTGGTAAAATTATAGTTTTACCCCTAGTTTCTTATTTTTTTCTCTAAAAGGTTATGCAGTGAATTAGGACCTTCAGTTGGTTATGTAGGAGCTTTTATTCTCTTCATTGGGTCAAAATAAGCTAGTTAGGGCTCATGATGGTGTTCCCATCACCTGTGATAGGTATTAAGTAATAGGTTTATCAGCCTTTATGTAGCAAATATTTACATGGATTATGATATTCTTATAGGTGGTGCCACGAAACCTACGACAGATGGTTGTTGGGCCCATTTGACTTATGCTGTATGGATTCTCGGTTGGTATATTTGAAGCACAAATATTTTTTTATTTTTTCTTGTGAGTCAGTTTAGGTGAATTTGGATGCCTTTTCTTTCAGAGATTTGTTTTTATGATATAAAGAAGATGGAGCCCATAGATGGTGTGTATGGAATAAGTAAGGTAATATTTGAACCTCACTTTGCTTAATTTCCTTTGTTTTCTAAGATATTTTTTGTTAGTTTTTATAACTGGCTTGAACGTGCTGCTTTCAGAAAACTTGATCTTCAGATCCTTTTATCTATCTAGTAGCTAATGGAGCTAATTTATTTTACAACCAGGATTGGTGGAATCTCTTATGTAGCATCTGTGGTGTCCCATATGGGGCCTGCATCCAGGTTACCCCCTTGCTCTTTTTACACTGTTGGTTCTGTCAAACAATTATTTCTTGTGCATGTGAAATGATTATTATGAATTTATGACTGCATTGAATAGAATATCAGTTTGTTTGGGGAAATCTATGTGAGCAGAAATATGCTTACCCTTGGTAGAAAATGAAGTTGAATTTAATGGATAGTATCCCACTATCTTTTCAAGATTCTCACGCCACACCTTTAATCCCCGCTCCAGATCATCACATGTCATCATAATGTCATCGTCAAGCTCAAGAACTGCCCTTGTCTTGATTTGTTCATCATAATTTGTGCTTGCCATTTTGATAGAGTGTTCTTAGAATGGATAATAAATTTGCATCATTGTATCTTTCTTGCGATCTAACATGGGTGATGGACCTTCACATTTCATCTCATAAAATTTTATAGAAAATTTTATCAGTCGTGGCTTTTGCCATGTAGATAACTATATATATGGTGACATTGCTAATATCCTCGACTTGCTCTGCTTTCTATTGGGTTTTGCATGTGATTATTTTAAGCTGGGAAATTGATGCAATCTAAATGGCTAAGGAACTCTAACTAAACACCAACAGTGAAATGATACAGAATGCCAAGCACAAATTAATTATTTTGAAACAATTCTTGACTGTCCAAGTAGTGTCACGGTAATGTATCAACTAGTAAATGTACGAAAAATGCATGGTAAGCACGAAATGTTTCAATAGCTTTTACTAGTTTTCATGATAAAGGGGGTTTTATCGCACTTGCATGTATAATGAGGCTTGCTTTAATACTGGGTTGCTTGCTAAGGACAAATTTGTGCACATTAATATTTTTGTTTTAAGAGATCTTTGGTCACGGTTTTAAGATGATGGAAGTAAGGAAACTTGGCAAGGTGACCAAAATCATAGTGAGAGGGAGTGAAAAGAGTCTCCCTATGGTATCGCTCTGCATCTGCTAGTGGTGCTCCAAAAAGGTAGGACCAATATTGGTTCAACCAAGGATCTTAGTGATGATATTAGCATTCACAAAGACCTCTATCGCATTGACATTCGAAGTAAGGTGCCAAGCCATAGGGTCAACACCGGGTATATGGCTGGTTTTGTAACCTGCATAAAAATTACAGTTGAAAAGTCATAGAATATGGTGGTAAGAAAATTTGTCCTGTAATCCAAGAAAGATAGACTCAAAATAAGCGAAGTCTATGGGACAACTGACATGTGGAGATAGTTTGGCAAGAATAGAAAAATGCTCGTGTGTGGCCTCGATAATAAAATAATGATCAAATGTATCATTGCAAGTGCTGAAGAGGAACCACGTCCAGGTTTTAGGGCCATGTGGTCGACTAGAAAAAGGAATTGATCGATCAAAATCAGGAAATTGGTCGATCAAACAAAGATAAATGGTCGATTAAAAACTTAACGATGGGGTACTAGAATGAGGACTTTTGGTCGATCAAGATGAAAAATTTGATCGATCAAATATGATTTTTTGTGAAAAAAATAGTAGGTTCCATGGATTAGTAAGCTCACAATACTAATCCAATCACAAGCACAACCAAGCATACTTCACGAAGACAAGAGAATACATTCTTAGCTCAATAAAACTAAAGGGAAAGAAAAAAAAGAAGAGGAGAGCAAGATCTATACCATGATCGATCCAAGTGATCGATCAAGAAGGTGGTCGGGTGGTGACTGGAGTAGAGTACACCGAAAGTTGGTTGGCAGAGGGAAGGGGTGCGGTGACGCTCGTCAACAAGGGGGAGAGATGGTTGAACAAGGGGGTCGTAGGAGGAGATGGAGATCTGAGCGGGGCTTTTGGTCTGTGGGTGGTGTGGTCAGTAGTGGTGGCGACTTGGTTAGTGGTGTTGGTTAGTGGAAGGGGGTGGCTGGCGACGGCGTGTGGGAGGTGTGGTTGGTGGATATGTGTGGGGTAGGGTTTATTTGGTAGGGTATGGTGTTGGTGGAGTTGGTTTGATGGTTTGGTGTAAAAACGTGGGTGGTCTTATATTTTTGCGTAGAGTTAAGTGTAACATCCCAAAATTCAGGTATTGAGTCATTTCAAACTTGAATTGGTTAATTCGAACCTATAAACACGGTCGTGGCCCGGTACTAGTACCAGTACCTCTTGAAATTGCCAAAAAATGCGCATTTTGAGTCAACCCCTAGTCAAACATCACCAAAAATGTTCCATGTAAGGTAATGTTGGATTCCTCTCATTGCAAGCTTTTCGACGATGCTTGTTTCATGCAAATTTGAGATGTATAGCTCAAGTTATAGCCAAAACAAGTTGAAGAGGACCTAAATGTAAGGTGGACCCAACCTTAAGGGTATTTTAGGTATTTCACTACACTAATACTAAACCTAAGCCTAATTTTGGTCTATAAATAGACCACCTTGGGTCATTAAGTCATCATTAGTCAATAACTTACCAAAACCTAATAGAAAAAAGAGAGAAAGGAATTAACATTTCATTATAAATCTTAATTCAAGAATCGTAGGGACCTTTTTGCAATAACGAAAAGTTTAGGCTTCCCCACTCCAATTTTTGTGGAGGCTTTTGCTGCTACGATCAAGGGCCATCGGATTTGGCAGCGGGGCACAAATCCACACCACATGTCACGACTGGGAGAAACCGCGAGTGCGTACTTACGTGAGAAGAGAAGGTGCGTGGGTACCCTCTCAGTAGTGTGATTGGTGACACGTGGCCTGATCATATAACAACAGGTGCATACGTGGTATTGGCAATCCATGTGCACGGGTGGGAGCCAATTAGGAGGTGACGCATGTCACGAGCGAGGCGAGCAACAACCAGTTTGACTAGACCAATTGGTTTGGTCTGATTCATGACCCTTTTGTGCTATTTCGAGCAGTTTGAGGCCTTCCCAACCTCGGATTTCGACAAATGAGGTACCGTTGAAATCGTGTCGACATTGTTTCGTCAGTGAAAAATCAGAAGCATGATTAGGTGATTCCAACCTTATTTTTGGTTCGTATGAACTAGGTCATGCCCCAGGTCTGTGCATGGATTTCGATGTAGGCATGAAGACTGCCCGAGGCCCTGTGCACATGGTTCGGAGTCACCGTGACCCTTCGGTGATGTTAGGTAGAGTATCCTACTTCTCTTTTCTTTCCAACTAGTTTTCAAGTAATGTTGGGGGTTGAAAATCGCAGGTTTGAAAATACGACTATCGTCCTTTGTAGTATTGCTATGAAATCCGTTCGTCAACAAAAATAATTTATAAAATAACAAGACTTTGAGTTCCGATCATTCGCCTCTGGGAGGCGTTATGGAAATGCAAGAGAAAGCAGAGAAGGAGAGGAGAGAAGAGAAGAAGAAGAATAGTGCTAGGGAAGCACTGTAGCATCGGATGGTTAAGTCGTCTGCTCATCAGACCTGATGACTGATTTGAGGCTTGATACTTTAGAATTACTGTTGAAATATTTAAATTAATTTTATGCTTGATATATATGCTTAGAGAGTAAGTGTTGATTTAAATCACCATTGTTTTAGCTTCTCTACTTTTCTTTATTGCCTCAAAGATACATGAGAATTCATTGAATATCTAATGTAACAGATTAGTATTTATTGAATATCATTTTGTGGTTTAAATTCTTGTGCTCATTTACATTATTAAGATTAGTGTGTGAATTCCTATTTGCTCCCTGTATTCGACCTCGGACTTCATTTATGATATTCGAGTATAAATTTTATCTGTTTTCAAGTGATTTCGACCTATACTATGATGCAACATTTATAAACCTCGATTTCGCTCTGATAACAACTGTGTGGATCAAAATAGCCAGAGTCAGGGATGCTGTGGTCAGATATGCATCCCAGACAATCGGATCTTCGAGGAGATATTTGCAGTGCAGTAGTCTCAGTCCCATGCGGATTGAGGTCTAAGAACCCTGACAGCGCAAATGAATGAGACATTGGGTCGTCACAAAGGAGCCCAATGCTATCACAGTGTGCCGGTTCTTCATCTTCATCATCCTCCTCGATACGATCACAGTCAAAGTTCCTTGATGCCCTGAATATGTCAAGTCTAAGTCGCTCATTAACAAGGGCTATCTCCATACACCTGGATGCACAATCAATGTTTGCTCGAGCTGTCGCCAGAAATGGGTGACCCAAAATAATTGGTGCATCACGGAGATTAGGAGGAACCTCCATATCGAGAACGAAAAAGTTTGCAAGAAAGCAGAATCCGCGAACTTTCACAATCATGTTCTCAACCACCGCCCTCAATGTTTTCACTGATCTATCAGCTAGCTGAATCGTGACCGATCTCCCCGAATCGAAATTGATCATATACGGCGATGGGAGTCAGGTTGATGGACGAACTTAGATCTAGAAGGGCCCGATCAAATGGAGAATCCTGCAATAAGTAGCAAAAGAGTGGGGTACCAGGGACTTTCTTTTTCGACGGTAAGTCGGCTAGAATCACGACGCTAGCCTCCTTCGACAGTGCCGCCTGTTGTCCTATTCTCAGCTATCGCTTCGAGGTACAATAGTCCATAAAGAACCTAGTGACAGCAGGAATGTGATCAATGGCCTCGAGGAGAGGGACCTAAATATGCATTTCTTTTAACATCAACTTCAGGTCCTTGAAATTTCACGTATCCTTTCTCCATACTACATTTCATGTCAAAGCCTCGGGAAAAGGAACGGGAATCTCAGGGTCAAGTGGTCTCTTGCCCTTATCAAACGTAGATGGTTCCTGAGATGAAGAAGTCGAACCATCCTGTGGTGGAGGGTGTGAAAAATCAGGACCTGCCTGCCTAACTAGAGGGTCGTATGTCTTCTTTTCTCTCCTCAATGAAACAGCTTTCGCATCAGCTTGTTGTCCATGAGGTGGTAGAGGAGCAGAAGGGGTTGAGTATGCGGGATTCTACATCAAAGGTGGCTAGCCTTGAGCCTAACCAGGTGGTGTAGGAGGCGCCTGTAATATGGCGTGGGCCTATCCCTGTGGTGCCTGAAACCTACGTAGGGCACCTTAGTTTTTCACATATCATGGGTTCGAGATAGGTTGGGAGGGCAAGGCTCCCTGGGTCCTGTGCTCCTGCAGTAGCTGGTTCTACGTGTTCTGTATAGTCTGTATCTAGTCGACCATTGCCTTCATGATCTGCAAGCTATCCTGCTTATACTTTCGCATCGATTCTTGTAGCTCCTCTTTCAGTGCCTCCAAAGGGTCGGCCCACTTTGGAGGGTGACTGGCAGCTTGATGCAGCGATTGATAAACAAAGCATGATTGCTGCTGCTAAGAAGGAAATCGCTGCTGCCTGGGGTACATGTTCTGTGAATTCCCTACTGCCTAGTCTGGTAGTGTGGATCTTGAAGTGGCCTCTATGAGTTACCTGACCAGGAAAGGTTCGGATGCTAGGGCCAACCAGGGTTATACGTCTCTGAGTACGGGTTATTACACCTGTATCCCTGAATAGAGTTGACGTAGTTGTAGACCGATGACGTCTACGGCATATATTCATCAAGGGAATACGCATTATAATTATCGTGTGGTGCGTGACCTTGATCATATGGTGCCAGATCGAGATTGTTCGCGGGATCCTGATACGCAGGATCCCGTGAATATGGAGTGCATCCCAAGTGAGCAAATTAACTTGAGCAAGGGGCTCAGGGTGCATAAGAGGATCTCGTGGCAGTAGAATTTTCGACCATATCCTATTGACCTTGAGCCATGTCATCGAGCTTCTTTCCCAGCAAGTCCACCTTTCCCAGCTGCTTGGCGATGATTTCCATATCAGCTCGAACAGACTCTGCATAAGCCTCATGGACACTAACTCGCTGCTATCCAGGCGGCTGGAACTGATTCATTGATGCGGCATTCATTGAATTCTCTGCTAGAGACTCGAATAACTTGAATGCACTATTTTTGTCTTTTGCGAGGAAATTCCTGCCATTGGATGCATCGGCCAAGTATCGATGTGTGTCGTCCAGCCCATGGGAAAAGATATGAGCTAAGTGCCATCTGGGCACACCATGGTGCGGCCATTTTCTCAGGAGATCATGAAATCGGTCCCAGGCGTGATGCAACTTCACCTCAGGTCCCTGGGAGAAAGTTGTAATCACTTGCCTCATCACATTCGTACGACCAATCGGGAAGAACTTCTACAGGAATTCATGTCATAATTTTAACCATGTTCCAATCGGCTTCCCGATGGTCTTGAACCTGTATGAAGCCTTATCCTTTGGAGAGAACGGAAAAAGCTTCATCAAATTAATCCCAAGATCTACGTACCTAGGTCGAGCCATTTCCACGATCCGACTCGGGTCCTCTAGATGCTAGAATGGATCTTTGTTCGAGTTTCCATAAAAGTAATTTTGGATCAGCCCAATTAGATTGGGCATGAGCTCAAACACATCTCCGCCTGTGGGAATCCGGACTAGAGGTGTGCCAATCGTCACTACCGGATCGTAGAAATCTCAAAGTTGTTCTCCTCGTGGTGGATGCTGCATTCTGTCCAAAGTATTTAGGATACGGTCTATATTTTGTTTCTGCCGTTCCTCAGTTTTAGCGTCCGGGCTTCCAGACGAGCCATCGGGTCCAGATTTGTTGGATCCTGACTAGGTCGGGGTCCAGGGTTAGCCATCTCGACTAAGAGGATAGAAGAAGAGGGTGGGGGAGAAGATGGCCCGGGTGAGGTGACTCACCTCCTTAGGAGTGGCTCCCAAGGTCTTCGTATACACCAACCAACCCCTGGGTTGGTGTAGCCAACCAGATAAGGCTAAGGCCCTGTCAATCAGGTGGTCCTTATAGATCAGATGAGTAGAGTTTTCGTTAGAATTCTAATTCCTAAAGAAAAAATTTGTCCTTCAACCGACTGAAGGTAATTCCTACCTCTCAAGCTAACCCACTCAGTCTGGTTACGAGGGGACTAAGAGGAAGGTTCTTCCTTCAACTTTCACCTCCAGTTCCTTTACCCCTTAGCTACAGTCGTTTGACACTACCCAGCAGGTTTAGTCACTAGGTTTGGCAAGAGAGATTGAAATCACCCAGTAGTACGACAACGAATTCGGGTTGATTTTGTGTTTTAAAATTTATTTTAACCTATTTTTTTTCTTCACTAGGGTTTGTGGTGAGTGGCCTACAAGGTGACCAAGCTCATTGGCTAGACACTAGACTTGACTAAGTCTAGGTTAGCCCAAATGTGTGGTCTCTAGAGTGTAACCTAGGGTCATGCAATTCTAGGGTTTTTTTTTCTTTCTTTTCAGTAGACCACATGAATAAAGATAATTCTTCGAGCAAAATTGGAATCTAAATAAATTGAAATTTTTTAAGTAGATTCCTTTTTTAATTATCTTTCCCGAAAATATTTTTTATAACTTTTACTATTTCAACCAAATCTATAAGGATTTTTAAATGTCAGAGGGTCAGATTTGAAATTTTGACCCCTGATCGATTTTTTGCTTTAAAACAATATCAAATGATTTTCAAAAATTTGGGAAAAATATGGAAGTTAAAGCTAATGAGATCAGCTTTCAAACCCTACCATTTTTAATCAAAACAGATTCGTGGATTACTCAGAATTGATTTTTGAATTTTGAAAATTTTCAAATCTAGGTCAGTTTGACCCCTTCTACTTCGTGAATTTTTTAAAATTTATTACTTTGAATTTCTTCAAATAAATGTGCCATTTGAAAGGTGGTTTAAAAGTGAAGTACTTTCTCGAATTTCAAAATTTTTTGCTCACTAATTATTTGGCAAATGAATTTCTAATTCGAAAAATGAAGTCTCACCGAATTTTAGCAGGTAGTGGAAGATTTTTTAAGGTTTGAAATTCAAATCACTTTCCACCAAAAATGATTTTTTTTCAAAAAATTTTGAATATTTTTTTTTCAAAAATAACCAAACTAACTTAAGATTCAAAAGGAAACCTAGTCTAGCTACCTAAAAATTTTGTTTTTCATTTTTTTTCGAAATATGCAGATTTTTTTTCAGAAAGAAATTTCTAGCAAAAACAGGAAATCTAACCTAAGGTTCAAACAAAAATCCTAAGCTAAGAGAGAGATGCGCACCTGGCAATTGTTTTTCTCCATGCTCGATGTATGCGCAGATCCCATTTTTCCTGATTTTCTGGACATCTAAAAATGAGCAAAGAAGGATTTGTCACTAAAAGCTTTAGATTGAAAATCAATTGTGTTGCCTCCCCGGCAATGGCACCATTTGTTGGGGGTTGAAAATCATGGGTTTGAAAATACGACTTTCATTCTTTATAGTATAGCCGTGAAATCTATTCGTCAACAAAAATAATTTATAAAAAATGAGACTTTGAGTCCCGGTCGTTCATCTCTGGGAGACATTATGGAAATGCAAAGTGAGTTCGATCTCTTTTCCTCTCTACATGCTTAAACTCACATGTCAGCTTCTGATCTTCGAATCAATGTTTTGCCACTTGCATTATTAACTCTAATTATGTGTGCACGTGTTAAGCAAATGATAAACGTGAAAATGTGGCTTTTAGTACACATGATCCTAGTTATATGGTGGCTATTTAGGGAAAACACGTTGATAGTTAGATCCTCAACATTCTCAGGTACTGACATGCTAGTTGCAATAGATAGCAATTAAAAGCATGCAATTTTAATCACACAAAAATATTGCAACAAGGTTCATTGTGATTTTCACACATAGATATTTGTATATATATAAAGATTTTCATTGATTGCATTAGGGTTATAGGGTAGAACCAGTGGAAGGCTTGTAGAGGAATGCTTGAAAACATAAAACTAGCTAGCAGAAAATGACTGCATACATGAATCTATGGGGGGATTATGCATGCATCATTGGGGGAGAATATGGAGCTACACTACTAAGCATGAAATAAATCAATAAATCTACGAAGAACTATCTACTTAGCTAGTAGAATAAAGGCATTCGGAGATGAGCTCCGATGGCCTTTGAGTGGATAAGAAGAGAAAGAGGGGCGGGTGGGCAATGGTGGGTAGGCCGGCCCTTGGAGTTGTGGAGGAAGAGTGCTCTAGCCTTGATGTGGAGGTGGTGGAACCATGGTGGGAGCTCATGAAGTGGAGGTGGAATGAGGGTGGAGATGTGCTAAAACTAAATGGAAGGCTAGATTGATGAAAATGGCCACCCAAGGCTCCTTTAAGTAGACCCAAGGGAGCCTCTCTAGAGAAGTGTGGAATTCTTTAGAGAGAGCTCCAAGTGTGGCCATCCAAGGGCCCTGGAGGTGGTTTTTAGATCCACAATTTATGGATCTAAAATTTGAATGGCTCTTGGTTGCTAATTTTAGCAACCAAGAGTGGTGCCACCTTGAAGAGAGTTCTAGAGAACTCTAGGTGGGTGTGTGTGCGTGAATGGGGGTGTGTGTGTGTGTGTATGTGGTCATGCCCTAGGTGGCTCAGTGAGCTAGGTTAGGTCCTAATAGGTTTAGGTTAGGGTAGGTCTCAAATTAGGGTTGCAAACCCTAATTTGCTAAGGAGAAAATGCGATTAAACTTCGCACAAGTTTAATTGAATGAGTGTGAACCTAATTGAGAGTGAAATAACTCAATTAGGTTGAGCTTAGGTCAATTGGACTCTCACTGAGTCCAATTGAACTTGTGTGGGTTGAGATCTGAACTCAATTGAACTCTATGAGTCCAATTAAATAGGCAAATGTAACTGACTATGATGTAAGTCATTTGGGCTTAGTGAGAACCTAATTAGGTTCTTAGGAAGGTATAGAGGTGGGGTACTAGGGTTAGGGTACCTTAATTTAGGTTTCCAAGGGGTTGGAATTGGGTTTAGGGACTTAGGAACTCAAGATCCAAGCTTGAATTCCAAAACAGGAACTGGAGAGTAGTTCCAGACATCCAATAAAGGTATCAAATGACTTATACTAAAAAATCAGAAGTCCAGACTTGTTGTCTGGACATCCAATCAGAGTTAGGAGGGATTCAGAGTTCTATCTTGGGTATTTTGCAGAAATTGGACGTTTGACCAAGTGTCTGGATGTCCAATAACACTGCAGACTTAGGTTTGAGGTGTGCAGTTGTGGCTGAGGGTCCTGGACATCTAGATAAGGGCTGAAACTAGGGTTTTAAGGCTTCCTAGGCTATGGTGACCTAATCTAAGGGTGGCTAAGGCTTGGGAAGGCTTCTAGGGCTATCCTAGGGCTAGGATTGAACCTAAGTTCTTCATAATTTAAGTTCTTTACTTCTACTCAATAGAATAGCATACCTCAACCCTTTACATTATTTCTCTACTACATTTTATTCTACTCTTCTACTCCAGCTCTGATGCAGCACTAGCTTCAGGTCCAGCTCCAGATCCAGCTTCAGATCCAGCTCCTGAGCTTCTTATTACCTGCAATTAATATATTGCACTTAATTAGAACATTGTATCATTATTTCATGCATAGCTAAGGTAAAGGAGTAAGGATGCAAATAATGCTTATGCATGGATGAATTACACTAGCTTATGCTAAGTTCTAGCCTAATTTAGGGAAATTATGACCTATTATTGGTGTGCAATCAGGTGACTGTAAACCCTTCTCGCTTGGTTCTTCACATGTCCCATGCCTGTTGATGTGTGTTTCCCTCTTTGCTGAATTCAAACCCTATGATAGTATGGTTTTTCCTTTTTAGGTACTTAAACATAAATTAACTTGATATTTAATGATCATTGAATACTAAGATGTTAAATGTGACCTTCTTATTGCATACATGAAATGACTCCATTTTTTGTGAAATAAATTCATTTGTGTCCATTAAATTCTAAATAGTATAAGACCACTAGAATAAATTGGAAATTATCTGTAAACTGACAAATTGGAGGATAACATGAATATCTGTTAAATCTGTACTTAATGACGTAAACATATTAGCATGTTTGATTGATGACAATAAAATAGTACAGTTATTGGGAATTGATTTAATAACAACAGTTTAGTCGAGATGTAAAGAATGGATAACTAGTTTTAGCCTAGCTACTCACCAAATTTGGCTGTAGCGTTGGTCTTTTAGATCA
Source organism: Thalassia testudinum (assembly GCA_037157565.1). Classification (NCBI taxonomy): domain Eukaryota; kingdom Viridiplantae; phylum Streptophyta; class Magnoliopsida; order Alismatales; family Hydrocharitaceae; genus Thalassia; species Thalassia testudinum. Next base: position 94,453,362 of record JAZHRO010000063.1, read on the forward strand.
ATTTTGGGGCTAGTTTAGGGAGTTACTGGCCTCTCTATGACTCTGGTTAAGCTTAGTGGCCAACTAGGATAGCGGGATGCATGGCTCAAGGTTTGGAGTGGTTTCTTTCTTGACCTAATAGGGACACCATTTTGAGTTTGAATTTTGAAATTAGCGTAGACCCAAGTTAGGTTGCTAATCCTACATCTCTTGAGTTATGCAGTGGTGGAACCTCTGATCTCGAATCAAATTCAAAACATGATTCTCACAAGTTCTCCGATAATTTGAATCTTACACTAATATCAAACAACTGTTGTTTCCTGATGATTATGAGACAATCTACAACCTCAGCATCCACAACCCATTCTTTGACTCTGACTCTGAGGTCTTTAATCCTGAGATCATTGATTCAAAATCAAGTTCCATTGAGATGGAATCAATTCTTTTTTATCCTCAGGAATCAGAAATAGTAATTGTCGAGAGTGTCTACAATCTATAGTTCGAATCTTTTCTTGACTCAGATTTCCTTGATCCTATAAGTACTCTCCAGGCATTTACATTTGATTTTGATGGGGTCTATAAGGACTCTCTAGATACACCTACCTTTGAAAATTTTCTAGAGGAGCCCTCACATTCAGTTATTCTTGAAGCCACCTCTTCTACATATACAGAGCCTTCCAAAACCTGTTTTCAACCCCGACCTGCAACCGAACTCAATTTCTACTCTGACTCTCCTCTCGATGATCCGGTAGCATATGATTCCTCGCAACATTTTGATCGGGTTCCGGACTTTGATCAGACTACTAATCACATCCCATCCTTCTCTGATCACTCCCATAGAGATCTCACATACTCCACTGATTCATTCTCTTTTGAGGATCCCTACTCTGATCATGATGATCAAACTCAGCCAAACCCTAATTTTACACTTCCACATCCTTTTGAGCTCCACAGTATCTGGTGGGCACCGCATCTCTTGATCCACATTCATCAACCTGCTAGATTGATTGGGTTTGGACTACATCATCAACCTACTGATTTGAACAAGTACCTGGTTGGACCAACCAGGCTTTTGATTAAGGTGCTTGTTCAACAAAATTCATCTGATTTGACCACTCCTCCATACCATTTTCTGCTTGGCTGAAGGCATTGAATTTAGTGCTTAACGGGAGGCAACCCGTCATTCCAGAAACCTAAGATCCTTCTAATTATCCTTTTGTAGTTCACATCTATTGCACTCTGAGTTCTGTTTTAGAGCAATCAACTCCACCTTTGGTGCTTGTATCAGAGCTTGAAATCGTCCGCAACAGTCATCCTGACCCATCTGTTCACCCACTCAATTATCCTGTTCTAACTCCTGAACCCCAACTATTTCATACCCTCCGTTTACAATGAGGACATTGCAAAACTTAGGCATGGGGGGGTGTTAAAGTGTAAACACATAAAAATTCACAATTCTAAAGGATTCTCACAAAAAAAATACATATTCCAAAAAGCTAAAAAATAAAAAAATGGAAAAGAACAAAAAATGGGAGAAGGGAGGAAATTTTGAAAAATGGAATGCATATCATTCTTGAGGAGGAAAAGAGAGGAGGTGATTTAAATGTCAAAAAGGACCAACAATTTGAAAGAAAAGAGTTAGTCATTAGCAAAAGATTATGGAATCTATTTAAGTTCTAGACCAAATCAAAAAGAAAGAAATAAAAGGCAAAAAGTGCTAAGAGATATAGAGATTAGTATGAACGGCAATCTTAGGCATCTTGGGCTTGTTTTAAGCTTAAAAATTCAAGTACTCGTTAAGATCTTGGTAATCCTCAAGAGGTTGAGGAAAATGTGAAGCTTAATTATTAGGTCTAAGGCTTAGGGATTATTCGGCTTCATTAACTGACCTCTGGTTTGTGGGAATCCTCTCCAAGCTTGACTTTGGCCGAATCTACCCTCATTTCCTCCCTCCTATTTCAGCCGAAAGGCTCCTCAAGCTCCGGCGACTTCCTCTGCTATCTTCGTCATCTGACCGTAATGCTAGCGACAGATTCTTCTTCCTCATCTTCCTCCGCATCGTGCAATACCAGTCGCCACCGCTCTCTCTCCATCGTCGTCACCATTACCACCTACCGAAGTGCTTTCTTCCTTGGAGTCAGCCTACCAACACCAGTGCCGTTCTCCCCCCTTTATCCATTAGATAAGAGTTAGTTTATCTTCTTTAGATCCTTAGGTCAGTTTTACACCACAAAAACCCAAAAGTATCCCCTTGACACACAATATCACCCTCGTCCTCCTCGTCTCCAGCTGCTCCTCCGGTGAGGCGCTCCCATCGCTACACTACTCCATACGCCTCGCCACCCATCCCACAACATTGGCCATCACTCCACCAATCAAACCCCTCTCATATTTCGCTCCACCATCCACCTGAACCCTCCACCGAACAAACCCATCATCTCCATCCAGTTCCGACTTCGCCAGCCACCTACACGCACTGTCACACCATGCTGCACCCACCACCACGTTCACCGTGCTACGGCAAAGCTGTTGAACCATCTGATAAGGCTGTAAGGCCGTGTTCTTCATTTCAGGTTCGCTGCCACCACCGCCATTACCAGAGCTCCTTCGAGGAGCTTGAAGAAGGTCACTTGCCATTGCCAACTCCAGGCACCACCTCCAGGTGACGCGGAACACTTCCAGTCACTGCCTCAGGTGGTCAATTGGAGGCCTTAACCTTGTTAGCTACGACAATTGAAGGAAGGGGCTCTGCAGCAGCCATGCCAATCAAAGGATTCTCTCATTGCAAATGCCCGCAAGGAGGGGGACCAAGATAGTCCCACCTCGTAACGTGAAGAGCACCCACGATGACATAAATTGATTTTGTGTCAACGGCAGTTTGCCTTGACACACAAGGGGTGAGGTCCCCCGCACGCGCCCCACACACGCCTCACCCGTGACATTGTGCATGCGGGCCTGGCTCCAACCCGTTTATCCACCAATGCCCACGCACACCTCGACTGCTACCCCACGCCAGCACCCCTGGTCCCAGGTGCGCTCTAGACCGATTACCCGATAACCCAGTAATGTGCATGGCCTTGTGAAGGCAAGAAAGAGGAGAAACCAAAGAAAAGGAAAGAGAGAGAGCATGTAGGGTTAAGGGGGGTTTTGCTCTGTTGTGTAATAGCGAACACTTAGCAGCATCTGAAGAAGAGTACCCCCCTGTGCATAAAGGAAAAGAGAAGAAGAGGAAGGCAGAGGCCAGAAGAAAGAAGAAGAAAGAAGACAGAGCAGAGAAAGAAGAGAAAAAGAAGTACAGTACCCTCTTGGCACTGTAATAGTGGACACTTAAGTCATCTGGTTGAAAGAATCTAACGTCTGATTCCCTTGACAGGGAGTGCACTGTGCACTTGGTTTGAATAGTTGATATTATTTGAGTATTTGCTACATGTGTTAGACTAATAATTGCTAATCTAAATCACCATTATTTTGTCTAGATTTCTTTTGACTCATCATATAACTCATGCCATACATTGCATATTATATTTTGAGTAATTAAATATGCTCATTTACATTAATTATTGAGATTATTGCGTGAATTCCATATTTGCTCCTAGCAAACGACCTTGGACTTCATTCGAGTATAAATTTTATCTGTTTTGAGCGATTTTGTCCTATAGTACAACGCATCTCTCAAACAACGACGAATTCGCTACAAACATGAACTATAATAATATGGGCAAATTGCATAAACAGAATTTGATAAATAATAATTTGTAAATGGATGAATTGCTGATAGAGTACCCTCTTTCTTTTTACTCTTTTCACTGTTATTGCTTTGTTGTTATTCTACTCTACTCAGCCTTTACTGATGCATTCTTAGGTTTCGTACTCAGATGTTCTTGGTTGCTAGATACCATTTGTGCAACTCTTGGCTTACGTACATATGTTCTGCGGTAAACCCTCTGGTTAGTACTTCATTTCTTTCTTTTTATTATTGCCTTACATTTTGTTTGATTGGCTATTGTTGTTTTATGATTATGTGTTGGGTGACTGCCATCTTGTGGTTGGTTGTGCATGTGGTTAGCACATAGTGACTCGAGTTTTGTTGCTTAGCGGGACTCGGGTCGTCACATCAAGTATGGTAAAAGTAGAAATGGTAGATATTAGGTATGATGGGACCGGATTAGGTTAACGAGGTCAAGCTTAAAGGAAATTAGGATCAAGAAATCACAAATCAAATCCACCCAGATTTGGTTGATTAAAACTAGGTTTTGGTCAATCAAAATGAAAAGTGATTGATCAGGGTGATAAGTTTTGGGGGGGAATTTTAGCCCAAAAACATGATTGATCAAAAGTTGGAGTTTAGTCTATCAAACTTCAAACTTTTAGAGGAAATTTTCCCACAAAAATATTGGTTGATCAATGAAAAGTCATTGATCGATCAAAGATAATTAGTCAATCAAAAAATAATTTTTGATAGATTAAACATCAAAAAAACATAATTTTAAGAGTGTTCAGTGAGTTCTTTTAGTCTTGATAGCCCTAAAGCTCGGTAGATATGATTAAATCTATCTTTGGGTACAGGTTTGGTACAATATCAGCTAATTGGCTTTCAGTCTATACAAATTCTAAGTTTATTTCATTTTTTAACACAAAATCTCTCAAGAAATGGTGTCTTACACCTATGTGATTGGTTCTAGAGTGTTGTACAAGATTTTTAGATAGATTAATGGCACAAGTATTGCCACAAAGAATCTTGTTGCTTTTATAAGTTAGGCCAAAATCTTCTAGGGTTTGTTTCATCCATAAGAGTTGTGAGCAAGCTAAAGATGTAGCTATGTATTCAACTTCTATGATGGATAAGGAAACGGTGTTTTGTTTTGTAGAGAACCAAGATACCAGTGATTTCCAAGAAAATGACATGTTCCATTGGTACTTTTATGATCCGTAAAGCTACTCGCATAATGAGCATCATAGCATGAGTATAGATCAAATGTGGCCAATGATAACTTTTTGTGGCCAGGAGACAGGGTGACATACTTCTAGGCATTAGATGAAGATTCAATCATACAGATGGATTCGGATCGACGATTGCAACCCAATGGCAAGAAAATCGATCCAATCTGATATCCGTAGCACCATCTGTGAAGAAGAGAAGATGGACGGTTAGGATGGCACCACGTGCCACCATCCAACCACCTATCGTTTTCCTCACCTTACCCCTCACCTGCTGAAGCCTATCAATGCAGCACCTCCACCGTTGTGTGAAGATCCAATGATGAAGAACGTGCCATGCCTCCTCAGGCTTCAACCATTGGATGAAGATCCAATGGCCATGAAAGCGAGGTCATCAAAGCATCTGCTTGACCATCCATACCATCAGCACATTGGTCGAGCGTGGGTTTGAGACCCACCGAGCTCTCTTAATTCATAAGCACGCACTAAAATCAAATTCAACCACTAGATCTTCATCAAATGGGTGCAATACACCCACGTGGAAGAATCTCACGTGCTGGATTCGTGCGATGCGCGTACATGCACGATCATGTGGGATCCCACACATGATTTGATGCACAGGGAGCGCGCAAATTTGGAGTGTCAGCCTTCGTGCAATTCGAGCCTTCCATTCGCGATCCTACAGCTCTCCTTCGCTAGCAGCTTATCAACGCTCACCAACGAATTCATGAATGCTGAGAGGCATGATTTGAAGCCTTAGACATGCGATCAAGATCCAAGGGGCCTCCTTCCTCCTCGTGGATCCACCATCAAACGACTACATTTCTTGGCCAACAAACGTGGGGGAACATGCCTGTTTTAACCACTAAACCCATGGCCAATAGATCTCCATTAACCCCCAACTCCCCCTCCATGCTCACCATCCCTTCCTTCCCTTCTTACCTCTCCTTAGTGCTAAGAACAAAATGTTCTTAAGCTTATTCTAGCTCTCCCAAGCTACGGGTTGCTTCGGTAGATTTAAAACAAAAATTTTGCAGTCCCCGCATCTCATCCCCTTCACGGAGCTCCCACCAACTGTCCTCTTACCCCCCACTCTGGAACCAAATCCCACAACGATGATGCCCTACCCCATCCCTGATTCATCTAGCTTCATCCTCCGTCTCCATTCCTCTTCTTCTAGGCATTGTCTAATTGGGTCATCCTCCAAGCAGCCGTCGAGGAGGATAACCTCTCTCTCTCCCTCTTTCTTTACTTCTTTTGTAGTATAGCTTTCAATTTCTGCATTTAGATTTTAATAAACATTTGTTTAGCCTATAAAATATTTGTTCTCTCTCTCTCTATCTCTCTCTTTATTTCACAAGTAGAATAGAATAGAGTAATTACAAATATCCTAATATGATTTCTTGCTAGATAGAAAGTACAAAATAATTACAAAGGCAAAAAAGATCACCAAAAATAAATAAACCAACATGGATTTCAAAAATCGAACGTAGCTCCCCGTGTTCGACCTGTGACTCATTGTGTTTCGGTTAAAATTATTTGATAGCGGATCTTCTGCAACTCAATGACCCTAAATCACTTTTTCTCGCACAAATTTTTGATTATCATTTTGGCACCATTGCCGAGGAGACAACGGTCTTCAATATTTTTTCCACACTCAGCCACATTTATTTAACATTTTTAGCTCACTTTTCTCTATTTTGTTTGTGTTTGCAGGTACATCCTCAAGGATAGCCAAAGCAGAATAGATCGAAGCAACGTGCAGTTGAAGGTGTTGTAAGTGTACCCCCTCTTTCCTACCCCCTAGTTTTCATTCTGCCACCTAATAACTAAAACCCTAATTAATCTAGATGCTCTTATAAACCTTAAGTTAGATTGTGTTGTTTATTTATCACCTCATTAATAAACACCAGTTTATCATCATTCTTATGCCCTAAAACAAACCTAGCTCTTAGGATTTTTACTTAGCAGACGAGTTTTTGGGGCTGCATTTAGGCATCAATTAGGTTAGGCATGCATTGCATATTTATTATGTTTTTGACATGTTTATTTGAGTGTTAGGGATGAACAGATAGATCCTTAAAACCCTAGCACTTAAGAAGGAAACTGGTGAAGAGGAAGCTTAATCCAATTGGGACTCAGCCAGATCTAGCTCATCATAGCTAGATACCAACTCACTTGGGATAGGGTTAGCTCCATTAAGCTCCATTCCACTCATCTTAACTGAATGGTAGCTCAAGGCAGCTCATCTTAGTTCAACCTAGCTCAAGTCAGCTTAGATCCAGCTCAACTTAGTTGAGTCTAACTCATCTTAGCTCCATTTAGTTCACTAGGAGCTCTAGCTAGCTCAACTAAGTTGACAGGAGTCCACTTCAGCTCAGGTTCAACTCTCCCCAACTCCACTCAGCTCATGGTAGCTAAACTCCCTCCAACTTAGCTACTACTTGTCCACTAGTAGCTAAGCCAACTCGGGAGTTCCCACTAGAAGTAGGTCCAGCTCAACCAAACTTCAACAAGGTGGGACCAGCTCAACTTAGCTCAACTACTCAAGCTTAGCTGCTAGCAGAAGAACTAGCTAGCTAAGTGATTGCATAGCAAAAATACACCAACAATTGTACCATCTTGTGCTATTTCCTAGCATTGCCATTGCATATTAGGTAGCCAGAGTGCATTTGTAAAAATAAATGCATACATGCATTTAATTGAGAGGGGAGGAAAGTAAATAAACTGGCCTTGTAATTAACGTATTCTTCAAGTGCTGCCTCGCAAAATCACCATCTCCATTTTTTTTGAACTTCTTCTTCTCCGTGCGGCTCAGGGCATGGCTTGCTCTTCGCGCCATTCTCTGCCACAGCTTGCTCTGCCAGCCGCATGGCCAGTCATGTGCAACCCAGAGCATGGCTGTGCATGCTTCTCCCTCCTTTAAAAAGACAAGCCTTCTTCCTTGCACTGGCGAGCCTGGTCCATGAACACACACCCGCACACCCATCTCCATGTCATCTCCTCCCCTCTCCCCTTCATACGCAGCACCTCTTCTACTGAGGAGCTACGCTGCGGGCAGGAGCAGCTCACAGTGGTACACGACTACCATTGTGAGCCCCACCACCGCCTAGCTCATCAAAGAGTCGGTGGGCGTGGTGGTTCACCTCTCAGTTTCGCCCGTTCAAGCTCTTCCGCCATTACCACAGACTGAGCTTTGAAGCTCAAGCACAGCAGTAGCAAGGCACCGTCAGCTCCACACAGCGCGCAAGCCTCCGCGCACACGCCAGCAGCCGGTGCAATCACCTTCCTTGCGCGCAGGCTCACTCCGCAGTGCCCGTGCATTCAGAACCGGCCGCAGCAGATTGTCCGAGTCGAGCACGCACTATAGCTACTGTTCACACTAGAGAGCGCAACACTGTAGCTATAGTGTGGTGACCGGAAAGTTTCTCACTTATCCGGTCACTGCGTGCTCTCTCTGCGCTGCAACTGCCTCCAGCCCGCGACCGTGTCTTCGCCCGCGCCTGCTCTAGCGCCTGCGTTCGCATCTGCACCCGCCCGCTCCTGCATCCGCGTCTTCGCCCGTGTCACTCCAGCCCGCAGCGCGGTGCGCAGCGGTCTGTAGCGCACTGCGCTACACTCTCCCCTCACTCCTACAGCCTCTAGCGCACGTGCGCATCTTTGCATGCCTGCACTTGTGCGCGCCTGCACCTGCATGTAGGCCATCAAATGACGGGCGCAGCCTCCAGACGGCTTAAACGCCCGTGCCCTCTTCCTCCACCAGACGTTCTCTCTCTCTCTCACAGACACACACCTCACACGCATACACACACCACACTTGTACACACTCACGTGTACACACACTCACTCACTTGTACATGACTATATACTTATATATATATTTATATACGTATATATATATATACATATATCTATACATATATTATTACCTATACAACTAAGTATAAGTATATATACATACATATATATATACATGTATATACACAGATATTTATACATATATATATATATATATATATCTATCTACATATATCTATATACATAGATACTTATACTAATATATCTATATATATATATATATATACACATACCTATACATCTAATTATAAATATTTATACATATATACATACATTTATCTATATATATATTTACATATCTATATATATACAGATATACATACATATATATATATATAACTACATATACACCTATATAATTACAACCCTATCTATATATATACATATAAATATATACTGACTTTCATATCACCTACCTCACGTTATATCGCGGGAATATCAACACCCGTTGCTGATACCCGCGTACAGAAAGCATATCCGCACACACCTTGCACTCATCCATCCTACACTCCACGCGGCACTTCGTCCTGTTGGTTGCGTCTTCCTAGACAACGATCAACTCAACACCGTGCTACACGCCATTTTCACCTCCACCCCCACCCCTATATATATATAATATATATATATCTACATATTTATATACTATATTTATCTTATTTCTATTTCTCTTTCTTGCTATTAAAAAGATAAAAAAATATATAAAAGAGAAAAGATAATCCTTGACTTGCAGGTACTCGGTCTTGCGAATAGCAAGACCAGTTTTGGAACCCAAATTTGGCTCAAAGCCAAGAACCTGATTTTGAGGGTGTACCTCAAGGACAAAAATTATCAGAAAAAAATCTTAAATAGAAAAGAACACCAAAAACATAATAAACGAACGGAAGAGATTCGTTGTAGGAAAGGTGTAGAAACTTATTCACCTCTAATCCTGCTTCCCTGAGTTCGACCTTGGGCCTAAAAGTGACCAAGATAAAATCAAGTAGGCCAGGTTAAAAATTTTGTTAAAAGATGGTTAGGCTCGATTTAGGTTAACCACTATACTCATTTCAACGATTAAATCACTCTATTAACACAACCTATCCGGGTCTACACCATACTTTTTTTGGTGCCAGCCACGGGATACGACCTTCTCAGGGGCAAGTTCATTAGATTCTGCAGGCTCCGAGCATTCCACCGGGATTTTAGGCTAATCTCACTGCAAAACCTCACTCTTATGTCCCTATTGCGAACCCTCCTCCGCCTTATGATTCCACTGGACCCGCAACGTCCAATGCGATCACTACGAGGAGCGGTAAGCAAACCGTCGATCCGCCTCGACCTGATCCTGGCCCGTCTTCTTCATCGCCCTCTCATTCGGGATGCACACCGCATTTGCGAGGGGACGATGCACCCAAATTGGTGCCAGAATCAGTCCCATTCCCTGAGGCTCTACTGAGGGAGCCAAAAGGCAAGAAGAAGGATATGTAGGCCTTTACCTGCGTAATTTATTCAGGGATGTTGAAATCAAGGTACCCCTGCTAAAGGCAATCGACCACATACCTACTATTGCCTGATTTTTCAAAGACTACACAACACCCAGGCAACAGTCAAAGAAAACTAAGAATCCGATGGTGATCTCACCTCATGCGAGTTGTGCTATACTGTCAAATCTACCACCGAAGCAGAAAGATCTGGGCACACCGCTTATTTCCTGTAGCATCCAAGGCTGCAATTTTAACCGTGCCCTACTTGATCTAGGATCTTCCATCAATCTTATACCAACCATCATGCTCGAAAAATTTTCCTTGGGAAATCTGAAACCCACCCCTATCACGTTATAGTTGGCAGATCGTTCTGTCAAAATTCCAAAGGTGTGGTGGAAGACGTGGTGGTTAGGGTCAATAGTCTCTGTTTTCCTGTTAACTTTCTTATTTTAGATATGGAAGTTCCTAGCTCACTTTCTGATTGTCCGATCATCCTTGGTCGACCTTTCTTGGCCACAGCCCGTGCCCATATCGACTGCGAGTCAGGCTGTATTGAGATTGCCGTTGGATCTGAGAAGCTCAAGCTTAACATCTTCAAGGTAGCCACGAACTTTGATTGCAATTACATCGAGGATGACATGTCTGACGAGGACATGGCCGTCAGCGCGTGTATCAAACTAATTGGGACCTATTCTGACTGCTGCGGACTGCCTTTAAACACGGATGATTGCCTGACTGACACATATTTTGACGTTCCCCCATCCTTCCCTATTCTCGTACCTTCTCTTGACCAGACTTCTAATGAAGTTTTCTCCACTTCCCATACCTCGTGGTCTGAGTCATATTCGGGCACTCACCGCCGGTCCACACTCTTGAAGACCGGATTGCCCTTTCTTTCCCACCAAATCAGGCAGAGTTGCAACTCCACACTAGGACCTTGAGCCCATATACTACTCACTGGGGCTATTCCTTTTTGGATCCATCCATCCAAGAAGCCCCTCCTCTTGGCCAATCTGAGGGCCAACTTCTTCCTCCTGACTTGTTTTTCGATCCACCTGGGACACTCTCATCCCAAGAAATGCCAGATCTTTCACCATCCACTCCCAAGTTGAAAGAGCTGCCTAGTACACTTAAGTATGTTTTCCTGGTACCAAATGAAACGCTCCCCGTAATCATCAGTTCAAAATTGACCAGGGAGCAAGAGTGCAAACTAACGAAGGTCCTTATGGAACACAAGGCAGCCATTGGATGGTCTTTATTAGACTTAACTAGCATTAGCCCCTCCTACTGCACTCACCGTATATATACGGAGGAGGAGGCTCGACCTTCCTGTGAGATGCAACGACGTCTCAACCCTAACATGCGGGAGGTCGTTAAGAAGGAAATTATTAAGTGGCTGGATGTGGGTATAATCTACCCGATCAGCGATAGCCCGGGTGAGTCCGACTCACGTCGTGCCCAAAAAGGCAGGACTCACCATCCGTGTCAATGACAAGGGCGAATCCATCCCTACATGCACTCCTACATCTTGGAGATTGTGTGTTGATTATAGGAAACTCAATGCTGCAACTAAGAAAGATCACTTTCTGCTACCATTCATTGACCAAATCCTGGAGCGGTTAGTGGGAAATAAATTTTTCTGTTTCCTGGATGGATTCTCAGGATATAACCAGGTGGCAATTGACCCCCGAGACCAACAGAAAACCACCTTTACCTGCCCCTTCGGCACCTTTGCATTTAGAAGGATGCCATTCGGACTTTGTAACGCGCCAGCAACTTTCCAGAGATGTATGCTAGCGATATTCCATGACATGGTGGGTGACTTTCTCGAGGTATTCATGGATGACTTTTCGATCTTTGGACCATCTTTTGATGACTGTCTTTCCAACCTGACCCATATCCTTAGGAGATGTATTGATGTAAACCTCATGCTTTCCTAGGAAAAAAGTCATTTTATGATACACGAGGGAATTGTTCTCGGACATATCATCTCCAATAGGGGTATCGAGGTTGACAGAGCTAAGTCTGATGTAATTGCTGATTTACCTGTGCCTAGCTCTATCAAACAAATCCGCTCCTTCCTGGGACACGTCAGTTTCTATAAGAGATTCATCAAAGATTTCTCCAAGATTTCTCGACCTTTAACTCATCTCCTATCGACCGACGTACCCTTCGATATGGGCCCCGACTTCATACGAGCATTCATGCAGCTACGTAATGCTGTCACCAAGGCCCCTGTTCTCCAACCACCTGATTGGTCCCTCGACTTTGAACTCATGTGTGATGCTTCCAACCTTGCAGTCGGAGCCATCCTGGGACAAAGACGCGATAGACACCCCTTCGTGCTGTACTACTCCAGAAAGACGTTGGACGAGGCCCAGCGTAATTATACTACCACTGAAAAAGAAGTACCGATGGTCATCTTTGGGCTGGAGAAATTCCACTCTTACATTCTGGGCTCACACATTATTGTTTTCACTGATCACGCTGCCATTCGCCATCTCATGCATAAGAAGGATGCCAAGCCTAGACTAATTCGTTGGATCCTTCTACTCCAAAAATTTGACATTGAGATCCGCGATAAGGTCGGAGCCCAGAATGTTGTGGCTAATCATCTTTCTAGACTGGACCCTGACCATATTGGACTTACTCTGCCGATTAATGAGATTTTTCCTGATGAGCACCTATTGGCAATTAATGTGGCAAGTGGACCTTGGTATGCCAATATTGCTAATTACCTTGCTTCTGGCTCCCTTCCACGTGGCTAGCCTAAAAACCAGCGCAAGCATCTCATGGCAGAAGCAAAGTATTATTTCTGGGATAATCCACTTCCTTTTTGAACAGGTGCTGATCAAATCATCCATCGCTGTATTCCTGATAGCGAATTCCCCAGTGTGCTATCCTTCTGCCACGATCAGGCTTGCGGAGGCCATTTCTCTAGGAGGAAAACTGCAACCAAGGTGTTGCAGTGCAGTTTCTTTTGGCCCTCCCTTCACCAGGATGCACACAATTATGCCAAACATTGCACTAGGTGCCAATCATTAGGATCAATGTCACGTCATGACATGATGCCCTTGCAACCCATCCTAGCTGCAGAAATCTTCGACATTTGGGGAATTGATTTCATGGGTCCCTTTCCTCCTTCCAATGGCTTCGAATTTATCCTCGTGGCTGTTGATTATGTTTTGAAATGGATCGAGGCTATTCCCACGCGTCGTGCTGACCATGTCATATCCACTCGATTTGTCAAAGACCACATTTTTGCGCGCTTTGGGATCCCGCGAGCCATTATCTCAGATGGAGGAAGCCACTTTACCCATGCTTCTTTTTGGGCACTTCTAAGGAAATACGGAGTCCACCATCGTATAGCATCTCCGTATCATCCTCAAACGAACGGCCAGGCTAAGGTGTCGAATCGGCAAATCAAGTAAATTCTCCAGAAAACGGTTCGGCCTGACCGTAAGGATTAGTCCGACAAGCTGATTGACGCACTTTGGGCATATCAGACCACCTTCAAGGCTCTCCTTGGTATGTCTCCTTATAGAATCATTTACGGGAAGCCTTTTCATTTTCCTGTGGAGTTGGAGCACCGTGCTTATTGGGCGGTTCGCCAATGTAACCTCGACCCAGACTTGTGTGGTCGAGAAAGGAAACTCCAACTCCAAGAGCTGGAAGAGCTCCGTCGTGAAGCTTATGATTCTGCCTTAACTTTCAAGCAATGCACTAAGGCTTTTCACGACAGCCGTATTCGGCGGAAGGAATTTGAGCCATCTCAGCAAGTTTGGCTCTACAATGCCCGGCTCAAATTCTTTCCTGGGAAATTGAAGTCCAAATGGACTGGTCCTTTCCTGGTCTCGAGACCATTTCCCAACGAGGCTGTTGAGATTGAAGATCCCAAATCTGGGCATAAATTTACGGTCAATGGGCACCATTTGAAACCCTATCTTACTCATGAACCTGCCCCCATTGGAGAAACTGTTGCCCTGCTGGAGGGTAACTAAGGTTGTGCCTCATTCTGAGTCTAGCTGGGGACGTTAAATTCAGCGCTTGTTGGGAGGCACCCCAACAACACTCCGCCACTGTCACCCTCACTTCACCACCCACCATCCACCCACCCTACCACCCTACTGTATACCCTACACCTCAGCTCTCGTTACCTGATCTTTGATCCTTCCTCTACCCTATCCTACATGCATATGAGGACATAGCATCATTTGGAATGGGAGGGTGGATAGGCATCCATAGGATCTGGGTATTTTATGGTATCATGCAGTCTCCATCTATCTATAAATATGTTAAAAAAAAAAAAGGTGTTTAGTAATGATCTAAAGGCTGAAACAAAAAAAAAATACAATAAGTGTTTATGGATATTCAACCGCTGTTTTGAAGACTTTCCTAGCCACAGAAGCTTGATTCGCTCAGGCTCGACTTAATTCACTTAAGCATTGACAAGATAGATCGGAATCTCTCTTAACTCAAGACGTATTCTTGTACCTGAGACACCAGTACAGGATTTGTTGGTTTACTTCTACTCGAGAGCCTAAGTAATCTTGGTTCACACTACACATATCAAGAAAGACCAGGTGAACATAAGATCTAACCCTAGTGCTCATTAGGGAAGGTGGAGTCCTTACCTATGCGCGCAGGTAGACTTTTTATGCCAGGCTTTAGTCTTATGTTTAGGAGAGACTCTTTCCACCAAAAAGGAACTCTCCCACCAAAAAGAAATGTGTGCTCCTCCAAATAAAGTTGTAAGAGATGTACTGACATGTGTTTCAAAAAAAAAAGCTGCAAATAAGTCAGTATATCTCGCAAATGTATGTAAAGTCTTCTCCCTACAAAAGTTCTTCAAGGCAAGTTACAAATACCCTATTTTCTTTGAACCACAAATGTAATAAAATGGGAGTTAAGTTTTCCGTCATCTTTTTAAGGGTTAATCCAAAGACACAAGCTGAAACTGGGACCAACCTACACTTAAAAATTCATGAAACCCTGGGCTTGAGTCTTAATGTTCATCTGGTCAGTCTTGATCCTTCACTATGCACAAGCCATAATCTTTTGAGCTCTCGAGTACGGCAAAAACCTCCTAGGTCCTGGAAATCAGACTTAAGGTTTAAATACCAAGAGTCTAGGTTAGTTGAGAGATGGTCTATGTCACATAAGACTTAAAGTACTGGTAGTCTTCTCTGCAATTGGTTCTCACAATATCTAACAAATAAACACACCTATGTCTCCTCAGAAGAAAATATTCAGCTTAAGATCATTTCTAAATGCAGTACAAAAATGTTTTGCTAGGGACTAGCAAAAGATAGGCATGGGGGTATGATTGCACAGCAAAAAATACACCAACAATTGTGTCATCTTGTGCTATTAACTAGCATTGTCATTGCATATTAGGTAGCTAGAGTGCATTTGTAAAAATAAACGCATACATGCATTTAATTGAGAGGGGAGGAAAGTGAATAAATTGGCCTTATAATTAACGTATTCTTCAAGTGCTGACTCACAAAATCACCATCTTCATTTTTTTTTAACTTCTCCACACAGCTAAAGGCATGGCATGCTCTTTGTGCCATTCTCTGCCATAGCTTGCTCTGCCAGCCGCATGGCCGATCATGTGCAGCCCAGGGCATGGCTGTGCATGCTTCTCCCTCCTTTAAAAAGATAGGCCTTCTTCCTTGCGCTGGCGAGCCTGGTCCATGAACACAAACCCGCACACCCATCTCTAGGCCATCTCCTCCCCTCTCCCCTCCATACGCAGCACCTCTTCTACTGAGGAGCTACGCTGCGGGCAGGAGCAGCTCACAGTGGTACACGACTACCACTGTGAGTCCAACCACGGCCCAGCTCATCAAAGAGCTGGTGGGCGTGGTGGTTCACCTCTCTGTTTCACCCATTCAAGCTCTTCTGCCATTACCGCAGACTCGAGCTTTGAAGCTCAAGCACAGCAGTAGCAAGGCACCGGCAGCTCCACGCAGCACACAAGCCTCCGCGCATACGCCAGCAGCCGGTGCCATCACCTTCCGCGTGCGCAGGCTCACTCCGCAGTGCCTGCGCAAGCAGAACCAGCCGCAGCAGGTTGTCCGAGCCGAGCGGGCACTGTAGCTACTGTTCACACTAGAGAGCGCGACACTGTAGCTACAGTGCGGTGACCGGAAAGTTTCTCACTTATCCGGTCACCGCTCGCTCTATCTCCGTGCCACAACCGCCTCAAGCCCGTGCCCGCTTCTTCACCTGCGCACGCTCCAGCGCCTGCATTCACATCTGCACCCACCCGCTCCTGCATCCGCGTCTTCGCCCGCGTCACTCCAGCCCACAGCGCGCTGTGCTACACTCTCCCCTCATGCCTACAGCCTCTAACATGCGTGCACATCTTCTCACGCCTGTGCCTGCGTGTGGGCCATCAAACGACAAGCGCAGCCTCCAGACGACTTAAATGCTCGTGCCCTCTTCCTCCAGTAGACGCTCTCTCTCTCTCTCACAGACACACACCTCACACACATACACACACCACACTTGTACACACTCACGTGTACAGACACTCACTCACTTGTACACGACTATATACTTATATATATATATATACATATATATATATTTATATATATATATTTATATACGTATATATATATACATAAATCTATACATATATTATTACCTATACAACTAAGTATAAGTATATATATACATATATATATATATATGTATATACGTATATATGCATATATATACACATATATTTATACAAATATATATACATATATACAGATATATCTATAGATATAAATACGTATATATATATCTATCTACATATATCTATATACGTAGATACTTATACTAATATATCTATATACATATATTACTATATATATATATATATCTATATAATTATATATACATACCTATACATCTAATTATAAATATATATACATATATACATACATCTATCTCTATATAAATTTACATATCTATATATATACAGATATACATATATATATATATAACTACATATACACCTATATAATTATAACCCTATCATATATATACATATAAATATATACTTACTTTCATATCACCTACCTCACATTATATCGTGGGAATATCTGCACCCGTTGCTAATATTCCCCGATACCCGCGTACAGAAAGCATCTCCGCACACACCTTCCACTCATCCATCCTACACTCCATGCGGCACTTCGTCCTGTTGGTTGCGTCTTCCTAGACGACGATCAACTCGACACCGTGCTACATGCCATTTCCACCTCCACCCCCACCCCCACCCCTATATATATATAATATATATATATCTATATATATATACTATATTTATCTTATTTCTATTTCTCTTTCCTACTATTAAAAAGATAAAAAAATATATAAAAGAGAAAAGATAATCCTTGACTTGCAGGTACTCGGTCTTGCAAATAGCAAGACCAGTTTTGGAACCCTAATTTGGCTCAAAGCCAAGAACCTGATTTTGAGGGTGTACCTCAAGGACAAAAATTATCAGAAAAAAATCTTAAATAGAAAAGAACACCAAAAACATAATAAATGAATGGAAGAGATTCGTTGTAGGAAAGGTATAGAAACTTATTCACCTCTAATCCCGCTCCCCTGAGTTCTACCCTGGGCCTAAAAGTGACCAAGATAAAATCAAGTAGGCCAGGTTACAAATTTTGTAAAAAGATGGTTAGGCTCGATTTAGGTTAACCACTATACTCATTTCAACGATTAAATCACCATATTAACACAACCTCTCCAGGTCTACACCACTAAGCTAAGTAGTTGAGTCCTCATGAGGGCCTCTTCAGCAAGATCAACTCCAGTATAGCTTTAGTTCATCTCCAGACAACTCTTCCTCAGCTCCACTTCCCTAAACCCTAGCTCCATCCTACCTCCTCCTCTACCCATCTACTAACTAAGCTAGCTTAGCTAGCTTAGCTTAGCTAAACCTAAGCTCTCCTTGGCCATCCACCATGTACAACCTAACTCCACCTCACCACCTAACTAGTCCACCAAATAAGCTACCCACCTACACTTAGTCCACTCCTCTTTTGGCGCCAACATAAGCACCACTTCACCCCACTAACACCACCAAAAGACACCTTAATTTTGGCACCAAAAACACCTAACTACCCTCCCCATTTTGGTGCTAAAATAAACCCTCATCCTAGCCCTACATCTCACCTCTTAAACCATCTCCACTCTTCAATGTTGGAGCCACCTAGGACCCCTCCTAGAAGATCATTTTTGGCACCGACTTGAAGTGTCTCTCCAACCCTCAACTACCCACCTAGGCAACCCTACAATTGGCGCCAACCTATGTTGGCCTTAGGATCAATTAACCACCCTAGAAACCCATCCTAACCATCCATCCTAAAGCCACCCACACCTCCTTTAAACTCCTTCATTTGGCACCACCTTTTCTAGCCCTTAGATCACTTAACCATCACCCAAAACTCATCCTAGCCTTTCGTCTTATTCCATGCCAACTACCCCCCATCCCTTCCTATATATACCTCCCTTAACCACCACCATAAAGACACCTTTGGCTCCATTATTGTCACCCATTTCCACCTTCAATTCCACCATACCCACAGCCAAGAGAAGGAGAAGAAGAAGATTTAGGGGACACTCTATCCCCTTGGTGCCTTCCCCTATTCCCTTCTCTCTTGTGCCTACGCCAGCCAAAGGACAAGCCAGGCAGGAGGATGTCTAGGAGGAGATCTTGAGGGTGGTGCACACCCACCCTAGGAGGAGTTCTTTTGTGTGGAATTATTCTACCCTTGGAGGAGCTTGGGCACACCCTATCTAGGGTTTGCCAGGGAGAAGCAACACACTTGGAGGAGCACTTCAAGATGGAGTTGGAGAGACCCTCTTCAAGCCCAGGAGCAGCTGAGCTTGGAGCAAGGATCTCCTCCTCTTTGCCATCATCACAGGAGGATTAGTGTTTTTGCATCTTTTGTATTTTTATTTCTAGTAGTAAAAGCATTCCTCTACTATGTATAAAATATTTCTTCATTATAAAAATTGCCTTCCCATAATTTGTGTTTATATCTTTATTAGTTATTTGTTCTAGCACTTTTCACTCCCTTTCTCTAATTACCCTAGGTCTCCATGTACCTAGGGTGAGTTTAGAGAAAGGTTACTTTTGTTACCTGGATGTTAGCTTTAGCTAGTTAGGTCTAGTTCTTTTTCCTGCTCTCAATTTCGTAGTTGCCTATTATTTAAAAACCAAAAAAATCTTATATTCAAAAATTTGAAAAAGAAAGTTGATTTCTAAATGTCAAGTGAGAATATTTAAAAGTGCATTTTTGCCTCCTTGGACGACCCTAGATACCACCGCTATCTAGGTTTATAAATTGTAAAAGCGATTGTAAAGTTATGCGTTGCAATGACTTAAACCCTTGTTTTAACAAATCATGCATTTCTTTGCATCACTCACTCCATCGATGTAAACAAATCTATTTAGGTTAAAATGCCTATTCATGTATGTTCCTAGGCTTAGATTTACATTTCATGTTATAAATATTGCATAGCATGCATCATTTTGCATTTAGAGTAGTTGTATATAATTTAGGTTAATTACATCCTTTATATGGTCAGGAGAGAAGAGGATTTATTTCAGGGCCTCAGATGGACGATCGGATCATACGGATCTGATCATGATGACAATTAGAGCTTAACGCCTTCGAAATCGTCTAGATCAGAGTCTCGTAGCATCATATGAAGTCCGAGGAAGATCAACGGCCAGGAGGGCAATGAGACATCCTTACGACCTTCAGATGAAAAATCCGACTGTACGGATGGATCTGAAGCGACGATTGCAGTCCAGAAATGTAGAAATCAACTCGATCCAAGCATCGTGGCACTCTCTGCAACAGAAAAAAGAATGGATGGCCTAGATGGTGCCACATGGCACCATCCAGGCCACCCAACACCGGCCAGCAATCCCAGTACTGCCTCCTCATCATTGCTGATCTCGCACCACAGTCGTTGGATCAAGATCCAACGGCTAAGGATTCATCTCCATCGCATGCGTTAAGATGTCGCGTGCATTAAGACATCCGTGCGACGATCTGGACATCTTGGTGCATTGGTTGTAGAGAGGCACTCCCAAAGGAGGGGCGTGGATTCGAATCCCCACAACCCCTCCATTCTCAATCCAGTCAATGCCCAACGCAGCTAGCACATCCGTGCGCATGCAGCAACAACGGCAGTGCAGTGCCAGCACGCACCAATAGCGTGCACGTGCGTACGCCAGTGCATGCCAGCAGAATATCTGCGTGAATGAGTGGGACAGCGCAGCTCACATGGGCAGGCCCGTGCTCGGTTGGCGCCATCCTACAGCGACACCTGAGCTGGACCTACAGCGATGCTTATAGCAGTCGCTAATTGTTCGCAGGTGCAAGGCCAGCTACATGCGTGAGTGGGTGTGAGCTGGTTATAACGACATTTACAGCAACGACCTGGAGGTCGCTAATGGTCCCATGCCTATTCTAGCCTTTTCTCCACTATAAAAGGACTTACACCCCTCTCTTCCAAGCCATCTCTACTTACTCTACTCCCACCTACTCCTAAGCTCTAGCAAGCCTACCAACGCTCTGTTAGAGCTTACTCTCAAGCTTTCAAGGCTCCTATTAGTGTAACAAAACTCTGCCTCACCAAATATTCCTCCATCTTCCCATCCTCATCATAGGTAGCCTTGGAGTCATCCTCCCACCTCCATTCCGGTAGCAGATCATCTCTGCCTTCTCACCTCCATTCCAGAGCTACGTTGAAGCTTTCCTCTACCCAGCGTTCTCCCGCTTCTCACCTCCATCATCCTGCTTCTCAACTCCTTCGTCTGAGCTTCCACCAGGCACCGTCGTCTCATCAAACAGTCGCTTCAGGAGATTTCTTCTCACCTCCCTCTCTTTTTATATTTTCTAGATTATTGTAATTGACATTCATGAAATAATCATATTCAATTCTATATCTCTCTTGTGATTGTTTGTCATCTTATTTCAAAAATAAAAAAAATAAGAAAACCACAAAACACAAAAGAAACAAATCGAAGCATGATTCTCATACAAAGTAAACGTCTCCTCTCTATGTTCGACGTGGGACTCCCTCGAAGTTTCGGTATAAATTATATTTGATCATAAGTTTTGCAACTACAACGATGGGTTACTCGTAACCCTAATTTCAAACACACAAAACACGTGCAATCATTTTAGCACCACTGTCGGGGAGACAACGGAATTTACTTTATTGTTTTTTACGCTTCTTTGCATTTACATAGCACTAACCCCGCTTGTCTTTGGTCTACTATCTTGCAGGTACCTTAGCATGGAGATCCAAGTGCGGTAGACAGATGTAAAGTGCGGGTAGAGTGCTTTGTAAGTGTCCCCCACACTTCCCCACCCCCTAGTTCATTTCACCACACTAATAACTCAAACCCAAATCAACTTAGGTGCTTCTTATTAACCCTAGGAGAGATTTGGTTGTTTGTTTGCCACCTCCACTCATCTCATCCCTGCATATAAAAAAAAGAAAAAAAATATACTCCTCTTGTGGGATTTTCTGAAAGCTACACACTTAACACCCACAACTTCTCACCCTAAGGCGCACAATCACATCGATTCTACCACTTAACCGAGATCTGACATGTGGAGCCAATACACTTAACACATAAATAAGTGAGTAGAAATCTAATTAAGTTAAGACTTTTTGTGTGCCTTAATCAAGTGGTGCAATAGGCTAATTGCTTGAACTATTTGGGCCGCACCACTCAATCTAAAACTGATCCATCAAGTAGCTTGCCACTTAGGGTTGATTCTTAGGGCTGAACTAGGCACTCCACATTATTTTTTATTTTTAAAGGAACATATCATCACCTGTGCTTTCAAAACTTGGAGTATTCTACTAAACCTTGATTGAACCAACCTTAGAATTAAATCCTAAAAGCTACTAAACAAGGTTAAATCCTAAAAGACATCATCAAATAAGCTTGTTCGAAAATCCTGGTTGTGCATGTACACACATTTTAACTGATCATTAAAGGCACAACCCATCTAAAGGGCCCATCACATTCCAATAGCACAATCATCCCAAGCCTAATTAAAATCGAGTAGACATTGGACTTATGGATTGATTCATTCTTCGAAACTCAGATTGAGATTCTTTTTGATTAATCTGCTTCTGCTGGTCCATCTGATGTCAAGCTAGGGGAGTAGCGTCAAACAACTGCGGCTGGGGGGTACACTAGGAATCGAAGGCATAAGCCAAAGGAAGAACCTTCTCCCCAATCCCTCCTTCAAACTGGTTGGATTGACCGGATAAAAGTAGACCAAATCGTTTATAATCTCAAGGCGAGTCCTGGGAATCTGTAGGTCTTTAGGCTACCCACATAAGGACAAGCTTGGTTGATTGTATTGTAGGGCTCCTTTCTTTCATCTGATTTCCCTCCTATTCTACCATGTATCCTTCCACACCTTTCACACATTTCCAATCCTACCCTCCTACTACCACTTATCCTGAAGATGATTACTATCCCGACTCGACTTGTAATTAGCCATCCACTAGCCGGGATAACTTTGATTGGGGATATGAATCTGGACCTCAGTGTCCAAGGCCTAACCCTGGACAACAAGACTTTGATTTCTATCCTTCCCAGAGCTACAATGATTATAGATCTTGATCCTTCGATGATCAAACCAACCCGATCTACAATCAGGAAGGATATGATGATTATAACACCTACCTTTCCCAGTATTCCACTGAATATAGGTTGCCACCATCCTTTAAACAACCTAAAATGACCTACTATCAGGGAGGGACCCGAGAACCTAGATATCTTGATTCCCCTAAATTGAACCCAAACCCACCTGACCCTGAACCAAACCAGTCGATTCAGGTGAACCAGATCCAGGATAGGGTGTTGACTAATTTGAGGAACACTATACAATCTTTAGAAGCTCAGCCAACACCATGCACTAAAGCATCGGAGCATATGATCGAAATGATTGATGAACTTAATAGTTCTTTATTGAATTTGCTCTAAAGTGCCAGGGATAGGGACCTGGCTGAGTTTCTTCTTGGAAAATTATCGAGGTTGAAGATGAAATTTGTGGTTGCCCTAGTCAAATCTTGGGATGATTCTCAAGATGAACCCCCTTCAGGAGAGCTAATGTTTGAACCCACTCAGGTGCTTGTCGGGGGGGATACATATTCTAAGATTGGAGATGACCAGGTTGGTCTAGAGCAACCCCTAGAGGATGAACCGATTTATTCACCCGAGATCCCTGAGCCCGGGAGCGAGGAAAAATATGTCTCTTTGAACCAGGAAATGATAATCGATTTTGAGACATATATAAATGAGGATCATGAATTCTTTGACTCTGAGGGTGAAGAATCTCTTAGTGAAGTCTCACTTGAGTGTAAGGAAGATGATTTTAGTGAGATAAATAAGCTTGAGGAATCTGATGAACCATTTGATAGCCCGATAATAGAGGAATTTGATTCGGTTGGGGTTAACTTGGAGTATCCGAATCTTGATGATTCAATTAGTGACCCAATTCCTCATCCGTACCCCGAAGAGTTGACTTCTGAGATCATTGTGCCCAAGTCAATCTTGATTCAGCCACGATTTCTGGACTTGGGTAAATCTTATGGGTTGAATGATATGCTGGAGGTCCCGGAGCCTGAGCTCTTGATGTTGGAGGATAGAATCATTGAAATGAAAATTTGGGAGGTTAAGTCTGAGGGAACTTTGATTTTGGATCTAAGGGTACCTATTGACCTAAAACCACCTACTTTCTACTAGGACCCTTATGATATATTTCACGTGAAACCCAAGCTTGAAATAACTAATTATTTTTTTGAGCTGAATGTTAAGAGGACATCTAAACCTATTGAATCATCTTTACTCATTGTCCGACACTTTGGTCATGAGTTGCATAGCACAAAACCGCAGGCCCGGCCCCACAAACACAATAATCTTAGGTTCTGGGTGATTTTCATCAAGAACCTTAAGACCACTCAACCCTGGGGCATGGGTCTGCACCATAATCTGGTCCACGTCTGTGGACATCTTTTGTTGGCAGGTCTGAGAATCAATATTTTTTTTTATTCTGACCTGCACTTGTGAATTCTCAATTTCTTCCTTGTATGTATTTTATGCCTAGCTAAAGGCATTAAATTTAGCATGTGTTTATATTTCACGTTCTCTACGGAGCTGACCAGATTCCTCACGATGTTCAAGTCATATTCTGTTTACTCCGTCCTTTTCATGTCTTTGTTTTTACAAAGAGGACATTGCATCATTTAGGCATGGGGGGTGGATAATCAATTCCTGAGATCATTTTGTTAACTCCGTAGAATTTCTTTTAGTTTCTTATAAAAAAAATTGAAAATTCAAAAAGATAAAAAAAAAAGAAGAATTAGGAGAAGAGAACTTAGGCATTTGGAAGTTATTAACTTTAGGAAATGATACAATAAGACCTAGACACTTAGACTCTTCAAGTCTTCAGGCTTAGTTAGCCTAGGTGTCCACTCAAATGTGGACTTAGTCTCGAGTTCTCACCAATTAAAATTCATTTTAATTTGGTAAATAAATTGGAATGATAAGTATGCAACTTATCAACCCACCCTTTGATTTAGGAGGACTTTAAGCCTAAGCATCTACACACTTTTTGCACTGACTCACTTTTCAGCGATTTCTTTGAAAATTGGGTAGCTAATGAACTATCTAGGGTGGTATGGCTAGCAAGTTGTCGGTGATAACAGCTCATCGGCCAGTTGTCCAAAGCCCAGTCACAAGACCATTTTCATTGTACTACCTTTAGGTAAATTTTTTATTACGGAAGCCACCTACTTAAAAAAATAAAAAAAATAAAAAAATATATATAGAAAAAGGAGGAAAAAAATAAAAATAAACAAAACCACACTTCACCGCATGAGTATGACTGGCAAGTTGCTGTCGGTAACAGCCCATTGGCCGATTGTCCAGAGCCCAACTCACAAAAATGCAAAATAATTCCCAAAACACTTAAGGAAGAAGTGGGGAAGTAGAATAAATCGGGGAGATATATACTGAGTTCGCCCTTGTGTTGACCCTATAAATAAAAGAAGTAGAGAGAAAGCTACCAATCAAAAAGATAAACCTTTAGGCAAGGTCACCTAGGGTTGTAGAAACCTGAAGTCCGTTTCAACGGCCGCCTAGTGAGTCTTTCACTATTTTCACAAGATGCTTAGCACTTAGAGTCCTTTTCAAGTCTTGGGCAAGTTGGGTAGCTGTAAAAAGTTATCCCAGAACTCTCAAACTCCAAAAGTATAAAAAAAATTAGAAAAGAAGAAAAATAAACAAAAAATGTATCTTCCCTTTTTCAAATAAGGCGAGGACTTGGGCAGTCTGTATTCTGGCAGACACTTGGGTACTATTGAGTTTTCGTTATTTAGGACGTTAGTTGAAATGTTCTATTGTTAATAAACGACTTAGGCCTAAGCGATCTAATCATAATTCTGCTTTTATACATAGCATGTAGTTTAATTTTGCTAGGGACTAGCAAAAGATAGGCATGGGGGTAGGATGTAAACACATCTATGTAGGTTAAAATGCCTATTCATGCATGTTCCTAAGCTTAGATTTGTATTTCATGTAATAAATGTTGCGTAGCATGTATCATTCTGTATTTAGAGTAGTTGTATATAATTTAGGTTAATTACGTCCTTTTTATGGCTAGGAGAGAAGAAGATTTATTTTAGGACCTCAGATGGACGATCAGACCAAACAGACCAGATTAGGACGACGATTGGAGGCTAACGCCTCCAAAATCATCTAGATTGGAGTCTCGTAGCATCATATGAAGTCCGAGGAAGATCAACGGCCAGAAGGGTAATGTGACATCCTTACGGTCTTCGGATGAAAAATTCGGCCGTACTGATGGATCTGAAGCAACGACCGCAGTCCGAAAATGTGGAAATCAACTCGATCCAAGCATCGTGTCACCCTCTGCAACAGAAAGAAGAATGGACGACCCAGATGGCACCACGTGGTGCCATCCGAGCTGCCCAACATAGGCCAACAATCCCAGCACCGCCTCCTCATCATCACTGATCTCACACCATAGCCATTGGATTAAGATCCAACGATTGAGGATTCATCTCCACCATGTACGTTAAGACGTCCGCACGATGATCTGGACATCTTGGTGTGTTGGTTGGAGAGAGGCACTCCCAAAGGAGTGGTGCGTGTTCGAATCCCCACTGCCCCCCCCATTCTCAATCAGCCGGTGCCCAACGCAACTAACGTATGCGTGCGCATGTAGCAGCAGCGACAGCGCAGCACCAGCATGCACCAGCAGCGCACGCCAGCAGGGTCTCTGCGCAATCAGCGCGCATGAGGTGGGACAGCACAGCTTGCATGGGCAGGCGCGTGCTCGGTTGGCACCAACCTACAGCAACACCTGAGATGGACCTACAACGACGCTTACAGCCATTGCTAATTGTTCACAGGTGCGAGGCCAACTGCATGCGTGAGTGGGCGTAGGCTGGCTACAACGACATTTATAGCAACGACCTGGAGGTCGCTAATGGTCCCATGCCTATTCTAGCCTTTTCTCCACTATAAAAGGACCTACACCCCCTCTCTTCCAAGCCATCTCTGCCTACTCTACTCCTACCTACTCCTAAGCTCTAGCAAGCCTACCAACACTCTGTTAGAGCTTACTCTGAAGCTCCCAAGGCTCCTATTAGTGTAACGAAACTCTGCCCCACCAAATAGTCCTCCATCTTCCCATCCCCATTCATAGGTCGCCGTGGAGCCGTCCTCCCACCTCCATTCCGGTAGCAGATCATCTTCGCCTTCTCACCTCCATTCCAGAGTTGCACTGTAGCTTTCCTTTACCTAACGTTCTCCTGCTTCTCACCTTCGTCCTCTTGCTTCCCAACTCCTTCGTCTGAGCTTCCACCAGGCGCCATCGTCTCACCGAACAGTCACGTTGGGAGATTTATTCTCACCTCCCTCTCTTTTTATGCTTTCTAGATTATTATAATTGACATTCATGCAATATATCATATTCGATTCTATCTCTCTCTTGTGATTGATTGTCATTTGATTTCAAAAAAAAAAAAAAAAAAAAACAAAATCGTAAAACACTAAAAAGAAACAAATCGAAGTGCAATTTTCATATAAAGTAAATGTCGCCTCCCTATGTTTGACCTGGGACTCCCTTGGAGTTTCGGTATAAATTATATTTGATCACGAGTTTTGCAACTACGACGACGGGTTACTTGTAACCCTAATTTCAAACACGTGAAACCTGTGCGATCATCCACCTCACCCAGCATATATAAAAAAACACAAAAAAAAAAAATTATGATCTAATTGTGGGATTCATTAAACATACACACTCGATACACTCACTCGAGGCACATAACTTCTTTGATTTTATCTACTCAACTGGGATTCCGACCTGTGGAACTGGTACACACACAAATACACACATAAATGAGTAGAAATAAAACTAAGTTAAACACTTCTACGTGCCTTAATTAGTGGTGCATTGGGCCAATTGATTGACTTGTCTGGGCCACACCACTTCATCTAAAATCAATCCATCCAGTAGCTTGCCCCTTAGGGTTAAATTTTTAAACCAAGCACTCCACATAATTTTGAATTTTAAAGGAATATACCATCACCAGTGCTTTCAAAACTTGGTGTGCCTTCTAAACTTATCTGAATCAACCTAAATTTAAACTCTAAAAGCTACTAAGCAAGATTTGAGCCCTAAAATTCACCTCATCCTTAATAATCTTGCTTGAAAACCACTGGTTGTGCATGCATGCACTATTAAATTGGTCATTAAGGACACAACCCATTTAAGGGCCCATCACATTCCAAAAGCACTATTACCCAGGCATTAACTTAAAATTGAGTAAACGTTAGCCCTAGGATTCATCGAGTCTGTTTCAAGGTACTCTCCAGACCATAGCGCAAATTAGTGACATCAAGGTGCTATGTTAAGGGGCCTGATTGTCAAACAACTTAAGTAAGCAGGGGTTTGGCATAATTAGTGACCTTCGAGACATGCTCCCCCTAATTCACCGGCCCAACTTAACCAACTTCTAGATTAAGGACAGCACAAAATTCGTGTTGTGGTTAAGAGTTTACCTTGGAGCATAGGTTCTTAGGCTACCCAACTTAAGGGCAGGCATGTACTTTTTGTGCTACAAGGCTCCATTTTCTTTTGGTGTATGCATGGAAGGAGGTCATTGAACCCTTGATTGAAAGGACAGTTAGACCATTTGTGGAGGCATAGGTTGAGCTACAGTTAGGCAAATCCCATGGCTAGCCAACCACCTCCCTGCCTCCGAATCAATAGGAGATTGGAAAATTACAGTAGATGCAAGAATTGTTCCAAGCATGAATGGTTAGGACGCTCAGCCCTTGAAGGATTTCTATGATCCTTCAAACTATAGTGATCGTCCCAGTGTCATGATCCCCATAGGAGATGTAGAAATCAAGCCCCAAGTATTAAGCCTAATTAAGCACTTTTATGGGGTTGGCTCCAAGGACCCATTCCAGCATTTGGAGGACTTAACCACTTTGGTTCAGACCACAAGGCTTGGAATGTGAATGAGGAGCAGATGATCATGAGGCTTTTCCCCCACTCTCTTAGGGATAAGGCCGCATATTGGTACCAGACTATTGGAAGGCCGATGCTACATGGAATGATCTTAAATTATCCTTCACAAAGAAATTCTTACTAGTCGGACGTACCAATGCTCTATGACAAGCAATTTCTACTTTCGTCTAGCGGCTGGGGGAATCGCTTCTGGGTGCCTAGGAGTGATTCCAGGACCTATTGTGGAAATGTCCACACCACTAGGTGTCGAAATGATAGCTCGTGCAGATATTTTATCACGGGTTGATGGATCAACTCCATAATCATGTGGACGCTTCCTTCAGAGGCAATTTCTTTAACAAGGATGTGGATAGCTGATAGCGAAAATACACATTTTGTAAAAGCGGGTTTTAATGTCGTATGCACAAAATCACAATCGCTTTTAGTATTTGTAAACCTAGATAGGGTGAGTATCTAGGGTCATCCAAGGAGGCAAAAATGTTGATTGATAACTTGATTCTCTCTCTTGCTCTTTCAAATTGACACTTGTATTTTTTGTTTTGAATTTTGTTTTTGGGTTTTGAAGAATAATCAGGAATTGAAATGCAAAGATGCGAAAAAATGGAATTCGAAACTATGCAAAGAGAAACTATGCCTAAGTGACAATCATGAACCTTTCTTCTAAGCTCACCCTAGGTACGTGGAGACCTGGGGTAATTAGAGAGAGTGTGTGTGCACAAAGTTACTAAAGACAAATTACTTGCAATTAAACACAAAATAGAAAGGTGAATCACTTTTTATATTAACTAAATATGTAGAGTCACAAGTAGACAATTGCTTGGAAACTAAAACTAGCTACTACAAAAAGAAGAAGAAGAAGAAGAAAAAGAATGGATCCCCTAAAGATGCTTGAGAAGTGCTTCACTCCAAGCACGGTAGGTCCCAGGTTTGAAGAAGATCTTCTCGAGTTCCTTCTGCACTGGATGATGATGATCAACTCCTTCCTTGAAGTGGCTCCCTAGGGTGGACGTCTACCACCCTCTCTCCTATATGCCTGGCCGTCCCCTACTAGTATGCTCCTTAGCTTGGACCAAGGAAGAAGGGAAGATGAAGAAAGCACCAAAGAGGCAAGAGATAGCCTCCATAATTTCCTTCTCTCCACTCCTTCCTATGGCTGGCTATAAGGTGGATGTAGGTAGGAATAATGTAGCCAAGGATGGGTAGAATATGGTGGTTACATGGGATATTTATAGCAGGGGCAGAGGGGGGTTGGTGTGGGATTATGATGGAGGGCTTGGATTGGATTTAAGGGGTGGTTGTAGGATCCAATGGTGGGGAAGTGTCACCACCCAAGGGTTGTGGGGGGTGGTGGTTATGGGTGGTAAGGTACCCCTTAGTGGTCATCCACCATGGGGAGATGCCATGGTTTTGGTGCCAAGGAGGGGTCTTCTAGAAATGAGAAAATGGAGGGAAAAATCAAGGGTGGATGTGGCTTTGGTGGTGAGGTGTAGGGCTAGGATTGCCTCCTTGTTTTGGGGTCAAAACAACGAGTGGTTATGGTGGGTTAGCACCACTTTGGTGGTGGCCTTTGGTGGTGGTGATGGGGTGAAGGGATGGCTATAAGTTGGCACCAACCTGGATAAGGAATGGGTAGCTTAGGTGGACTTAGGGTTAGGGTTATTTGGTTGAGCTAGCTAGGTGGAGTTTAGGATTAGGGTTGGCCATGGTAGGGGAGTAGGAAGCTAAGATAGCTTAGCTAGTAGAGTAGTGGAAGAGGAGTAGAGAAATTAGGGTTTGCTGAGGAGGAGCAGAGAAGGAGATGCATTAGAGCTTATTAGAGCTGACTACTGTTGAAGTGAGCTGAAGCTGAGCTCAATAGCTAGCTTAGCTAGCTAATTCTTTGCTAGCTACTAAACTAAGCTAAGTTAACCTGATTTCTTCTAATCTAAGCTGAGGTGAGTTGGAGCTGATCTTCCCGAAGACTACCTAGCCAGATAAGTTAGCTAGCTTAGGTCAAGTAGTTAAGCTCAATTAAGTTGAGTTGAGTTAAGACTTCGAGAGTTGGAGTTGAGCTGGCCTGAGCTTCTTGAGAACTTCTTTAGCTGACTAGGCTTAGCTAGTTCATGGTAGTAGCTAACCCTAGTCAAGTAGAGCTTCTATGAGCTGGATGGAGTTGGGAAGAGATGAGTTGAGCTAACATTTAGCTGAGGTGAACTAAATGGAGCTGAGTTGAGCTGACCCCAACTAAGTTGAGCTACAATGAGCTGGAATGAGATGGAATGAGTAAGGATCCAGCTAAGGTGAGTTGAATTCAACTAAGATCTAGCTGAAGTGGGCTTCTTCTTCATCTTTTGCCTTTCTAGGTATTAGGGTTTGTGGGATTTGGCTATCTATTTACCCCTGATACTCAAATAAGGATGTAAAAATAACAAAATAATGCAATGCATGCCTATCCTAAGAGAATGCCTAAATGCAGCCAAATACCACAATGTATAATGAAAAACCTGGGAACTAGATGTGATTTTCAGGTTAAGGATGATGATAAACTGGTGTTTATCAATAACGCACATGACTTGTTTGAAGAAATGAGCAAGAACTCTATAAACCACGCCTCCATGGAGACTTTCAACTGATCCCAACAACTCAGGTGAAATGCTAATGAGTTGCAGGATTCTTATTCATTTGACATGGAATGATTTGTAACGAATTAGGAAAGGTGGATCTGGTTGCAAAACGAATGGAAGAGTGGATGGCTGAAAATTCTGGAAACAATTCTAGGTCCACTCAATCCCAGATTTCGGGATTCCATTCATCACAAGCTCTCACGAGATGGGAGTTTGTGAATCAGCTTGAATCGGCTCAACCTATGAGCCAGCATTTCTCAAAACCTTATGGGTTCCAAACTGGGGCCTTTGATCCCAGTGTCTCTAATCATTCTTCTTTCTCGCCATCCTCACCCTATGAGGATGGGCATGTTGTACAAGAGAACACTAGGTCCAACCCATATTCTAACACTTATAACTCGTGTTGGAGGAACCACCCTAACTTCTCCTAGAAAAATCAGGGGCAACAGACCCAGATGTGACCCAACAACTATGCACCTTAGAGATCTATGGGTCAAGGTCATGAATACACCCAGTTGCCCCCAAGACAGGTTAATCAGCCATCTTGGAATGCCCAACAACCCGTAAGGTAAGCTGATTTGAACCGATAGCTGGTGGAGATGCAAGGATTCATGCTCCAGCTTATGCAACAAATGAAAACATCACTGGACAACTTACAATCTAGGCTCAATGCTAAAACTCGATAGCCTAGATCTTTACCATCTCAACCCGTACCCAACCCACAAAATTTACAAAATCATGGCAATAGAGCCCAAGGGTATAGGAATCAAAGGGGCCAACAAGCGCATGCTCAGGTGGTTAAGTAAGGTCCTTTTTTTTCTTCTAATCCTGGTTATCTGGCTAGTCAAGCCCCTCCTATCTTTCCTAACCCTCCTCAAGATTCGAACCCATATGCTTGTACAAATTCTGTCACCTTGGGGAGCAGGAAGCAAACCTAGGACCCTAAACTACGCTCTTCTAGTAAACAAAACCTTGGTGAGCCTGAGGATGAAAAGCAGAAAGTCGAAAAAGATACTAAGTCTCAGGAACCTTAGTAACACTGCAATTAGCAGACCGTTCGGTCATCACCCTGAAAGGCATTATTGAGGATGTTATCGTCAAGGTTAAGGATTTCTATCTTCCTGTAGACTTCCTCATCCTTGACATGGATGCACCTGAAGATCTAAGGAACACGCCCATCATTCTAGGGCGTCTATTACTAATTACCGCTAAGGCCAATACAAACTATGAAAGCGGTAGTATGGATATCGCCTTTGGAGATAGGAGGTTAACACTTGATACTTTTAAGGCAATT
Organism: Thalassia testudinum; assembly: GCA_037157565.1. Classification (NCBI taxonomy): domain Eukaryota; kingdom Viridiplantae; phylum Streptophyta; class Magnoliopsida; order Alismatales; family Hydrocharitaceae; genus Thalassia; species Thalassia testudinum. The sequence goes on from JAZHRO010000063.1 coordinate 94,486,126, forward strand.
AATAAGTTTGAGGATTGTAGATATATTAAGGAACTCAAGGATATTAATTATAATGTTGAAACCTGTATGGCTATCAATGTTCTTGAGAATTTTACTAGCACAGATGAGCCTAACCCATACCCCTCTGTGGTAGACCTGCCACACCCTAAAGAGGTTGTTGATTTTATTCACTCCCAACCTCTTCCTCTGGACCATCCCAATGAATCTTCATCAGCATCCTCCTTACCCTCTATTCTGAACCCACCCTAGCTTGAGCTAAAACCATTGTCTGAGAGTTTGAAATATGAGTTCTTGGGACCTAAGATGATGCTCCCTGTGATTATCAATGCAAAATTAACTAAGGAGAAAGAGTTGAGATTGATTAAGGTCCTTAAGATGCATAAAGAGGTAATTGGTTGGATCATCACGAACCTTGGGGGGATCGAGCCATCTTATTGTAATCATTATTTTTTTTTTTTTTTGAGGAAGAAAGTAATGCTATCGAATCACCGATAGCAAACCAGGAGAGCTATTATTGAAAATAAAAAAATAATTACAAGATCGAACCCCAATGCTGTATGAGACTCCAGCATAAATTTACAATATTTTCCACAAACACTGGGGTCTCCTGAAAAACACACTCATTTCTAGCCCTCCATACAGCCCATAACACAGCCACCATATGTAAATAAGGCTTTTTCCCATCCACAAGACAGTGCCACAAATTCCCCCATGTGGTTAAAGACTCGTTGCATACTCTCCTCCATACATAATCAGTGATCGCACATGAAGAAAAGAGATGAATGCTAGAATCATTATGCATCCCACATAAATGACAAAACTGGGTGGGGGTACCCATCCTTCAATAGTAAAGCTTCGTTGAATTCCTTAAAGGATCTAACACCCATACCTCCCATTTGTTTTGGTTTGCAGATTGACTCCCACTTCAAGGGTTGAAAAAATGCCCCTTGATGAGAGGCCCCTTTCCAAAAGAACCTTTTCCGCATCACCTCTAGCTTTTTCCAAATAGAACTCGGAGCTTTAAAGACAGAGAAAAAGAACACTGGAATCGAAGTGATGACGGAATTCAGTAATATATACCTCCCCCCTTTTTATAAGTATCTACTGCTCCAGCCCTCCAATTTCATAGCTACCTTTTCAAAGAGGAAAGACCAATCTGTTGTTTTCATGTTAGAACATTTCAAGGGTAGACCCAGATATTTAATAGGCAATGGAACCACAGGTGTACCAAGAATGGTGGAGATATCACTCTGTAACCCACTGTTCATCCCAAAGTAGACAAGAGAGGATTTATTTCCATTCAATCTGAGACCAAAAAGCTCTCCAAAAATTTTTACCATATGTAACAGAGCTTACGCTTCTCTCTTCCCCCCTTCCACAAGAAAAATAGTATCATCAGCATATTGAAGAATAGGGGCTAGAGCCCTATGGTTAGACATTGAATACCCCCTTATAAAACCATCCACAGCCAATTTGCAGGCGAATCTAACCAAAGTATCCACCGCAAGGTTAAAAATCAGAGGGGCAATTGGGCAACCTTGCCTTACTCCACACTGGGGCTGAATCCAAGAACGACTCGGTTTACCATTTATCAGTGGGGAAAAAGAGGCTGTCGTAATGCACCTCTTCACCCATTGTATCAATAAAGGTGGAAACTCTCTCCTTCTAAGAATCTCCCACAAGTATGACCAGGAGACTGAATCATAGGCCTTGGAAAAGTCTACTTTCCATAAAAAAGCCTTATATTTTCTCCGGTGCCAACCCATTACGATCTCCTGTGCAACAATAAAGGACTCTTGTAATGATCTCCCAGGAAAAAAAGCTAACTAAACAGGAATTATCAAGTCCTTTAAAACCTCCCGCAGTCTGTTAGCAATAACCTTACTAATAATAAGGTAAATGGAATTAGATAGTGCAATGGGTCTGTAATCAGAAAATCTCTCCGTACTTGATTTCTTAGGGAGTAAGAACAGATAGGATTTGTTCAGCCTCTAAAATCCAGAGTTGCCCAGTTCAAACTCATGAATAACCTTTAAAACATCCAACTTAACAACACTCCATAGATCTCTGTAGAAAAACACCTGAAATCCATTCGGGCCAGAGCACCTTCATTATTTAACTCTTTAATAGCTTTTAGCACTTCTTGTTCAGATATAGGGGTCACGAGAATGTCTCTTTGATCATTATTAACACAAGGGAAGTCCATTGCTGCCATCCTCCAAGAACCTCTTGGAGCAGCCTTGGAAATTTCTTTAAAAAATTTACTTGCTTCAGATTTGATTTCTTTAACAGAGGTAATAGTTCTCTCTTCAACTTTAATAGATGAAATAAGGTTGAATCTCCTAGCACTGGCTGCAAGATAGAAAATTTCGTGTTCGCATCACCCTCTTTAAGCCATAGCTGTCTGGACTTTTCATGCCAATCCATTTCTATTTTCAGATCTTCATCCCCCACAGCTGCTTGCATCTGCTGCCTCAACTGCTGCTCCTGTTGGTTCAAAGCCAACCTGCACTCTTTCAGATCTAGGTCCCTGATAACTGCCAAGGCTTCCCTCCTCTTCTGATCTCTGATTAGATTCACAGCCTGCCCATATTCCTTTAGCACTTCACACAAACCAGCCAATTTTACAGCCAGCTGCTGTGTAGCAGTGCCTTGAACAGTCCTGTTTTGCCACCACTGTGAAACTATTTGCACGAAACCTTCTTCCCTAAACCAAGATCTCTTGAGTTTGAAGTATGATCCCGTGTCTGCGTTCACCCTACTGTCCCAAACCAGAGGAGTATGGTCAGAGAAAGGCCTATCAAGGCTCAAATTGCTGATAATTGATATCTCTCTAACAAACTAGGACTGCCAAAAAATCTGTCCAATTTGGAAATATGTCCACTGCCATTCCTCCAAGTGTACTCCACAGCACTGATGGGATATTCAATCAATCCCATGTTCTGCATAGCCATTTGGAAGCCAGTCGTAGAACTATCCACTCTCCCATTTGGGTTATCATCACCAGAAAGATAACAATTGAAATCCTCCCCTAACAGCCATGGGGTCTCTTGCACTCTTTGATGCATTGCAGAGAGTTCCTCCCACAAGCCAACTCTGTCTGCTGCCACACAAGGACCATATATGCACGAAATAAACCATTCCATATCTCCTTGGGGAGATTGACATCTACAAGAAAGCAAGAACCTATCGCGAATAATTTCAGTTACTGAAATGGAAGATTTTCTCCACCAAAAAGCCAGTCCACCAGACCTTCCAGAGGCACCCTTACCGCAACATCACTACAGCCAAATGGCTTAAAACAATCCCATTCCTGACCATTCTCCATCTCCAAGTGTGTCTCTTGTATAAGAGCACAGTCTATCTCCCACTCAGAGAGATATCTACACAATGAAGCCCTTCTCTGTTTATTGCGTAGCCCACGCACATTCCAAGTCAAAACTCTCATTCCTCATTAGAATGATTCCCGTTGGCCTTACTGCCCACATATTCAACCATAATAGATTTAGCAATATTCTGCTCCTCAATAGGGGGCAAGGTCTCCTTCCTTCTCCTTCTCAACATGTAAGGAGATCTACCCACACCTCTTTTTTTATTGGAACCACTGCCATACTTCAAGTCAGCAGGAATAGAAAGCTGCAACTAGTCTGGCTCTTTAAGCATCAGATCTCTTCCTGTCCTGCCCACCTCTTTACTGCAGGTCATCTCTGAATCTGTCATTGAATTCTCAACATCCACCAGACAGCCATCCTCTTTGATTATCATGACTTGTCTGCAATCATCGGCTGTAACAACCTCTTCCATCTAATCTTCCTCAGCATAGACTAGGTGACAGTCCTTCCTCTTTTTGGGTTCAGGAGCATCAGCAGGAGGAGTGCGTCCACATCTATCATTCTATTTTCTCATCTCATTGTTGGCTCCAGGCCTCAGTCCTTCCTCAAACGACTTAACCTATCCACTTTCAACCTACCCAGACACATGTTCAAGTACAGCAAGCCGAACAAGCATAGAAGTGCCCCCACATCTGATTGTGATCAAATCAGGAATTGAACCAGCATTGGTAACATCCACCTCAATTCTTAGAGATGTAATGTCCCCCTCTCCCATCAAAACTTCAGAACCATCACAGATGGAAGCAAAACCTGCTAGCATTTTAGAGACAACCCCATTTAATCGCAGATGTAGCGGCAGTCCAAAGATCTCAAGAAGAATCCTCCTAGAGCTCACTCTTTGTGGAGGCCGCTCAGGAAGAGCCCCATCAAATGGAGAAACCATTCTCTAAATCATAATGAAGTCTTCAAAAGAGCTTGAATGAAATCTCAGTCATTCTACATCTAGCATGCCCAAACCATATACCAAGAAATGAGAGTGGGATAACATGGCTACCTTCCAGCCTGCAGATAGGAGATCTAAGGAACATACCAGGCTCTGAAGCTTTTCTATCGACGGCTTGCCTACCATGATCTCGCCAATCAGAGCACCCCTCAGCATGATCTCTGCAAACGAAATCTCTTCCAAAGATGGGATCTCAACTTCGATTGAGTGCCTACCCAAAGCCGGCGGCGACGGCGGTCGAGTTTCATTCCTCACCCTCCAGATAGGATGCGAGACTGACCTCTTAGATCGCAAAGGGATCCTCCTAGGGCACAACTCGCGCTTGTGCCCTTCACCCCTGCATTCTAAGCAAATCAGAGAGTTTCTACAAATCGCCGCCACATGCCCTCTTTGTCTGCATCTGAAGTAGAGAATGTCGCCGTTCGTCCTCCTCCAGAGTCATCTTCGACCATTTTCAGACGACCTAAAGAACCTCTCCTGCCAGTCCCGCTCCCGTCTCCTCAAAGCCCTTGATCTCCACGTCCTCCATTCGCCTTCTATTCCAGCCCTAGATGGCTCCACCCCACTGCCGCCCGACGTCAATCACCCTTCGCTCGCCTTCCCTCTCTCATCTCTGTTCCAGCCCCAGGAATTTGCGAGTTTTGTAATCATCATATTTTTATGGAAGATGGATCCCACCCCTCTTGTGAGATGTAGAGGAGACTAAACCCTAATATGCGAGAAGTGTCAAGAAGGAAATGATTAGGTGGCTCAATGTAGGCATTAGCTACCCAATCTTTGATGGTCCTTAGGTTAGCCCTGTACAGATTGTGCCCAAGAAAGTGGGGATAACTATGGTGACTAGTGAAAAAGGGGAATCCTTTACCACCCATTCAGCTTCCTCTTAGAGAGTCTATATTGATTACAGGAAGCTAAGTACAACCACCAAAAAGGATCATTTTCCGTTACCTTTCATTGACCAAATCCTTGAAAGGATAGCCAGGCCAAAATATTTTTGTTTCCTGGATGGTTATTCAGGATATAGTCAAGTCCCTATCCATCTCCAAGACCAAGAAAAGATGACTTTCACATGTCTCTATAGAACCTTTGCATTTCGTAGAGTGTCATTTGGACTTTGCAATGCACCTGCAACTTTTCAAAGGTGCATGCTGGCTATTTCTTCAAACATGGTGTGAGATTGTCTTGAGGTATTCATGGATGATTTCTCCATGTTTGGAGATTCTTTCATCAAAATTTTAGGCTAAGTTGGAATTGATCCTTAAGAGATGCATCCAAATGTGATTGGTCCTTAGCTAAGAGAAGAGTCACTTCATGACACAAGAAGCCATCATCTTAGGTCATGTAGTCTCTAACTGGGGAATTGAAGTTGATAAAACTAAGGTGGATGCTATCTCCAAACTTCCCTGACCCACATCTGTTAAGCAAATTCGATCATTTCTAGGTCATGGGTTTCTATCAAAGGTTCATCAAGAACTTCTCAAAGGTTGCTCGGCCCTTGAGTAACCTTCTGGCCAAAGACAAGTCATTCGAGTTTGACAAATCATGCCGCACGTCATTTGATTTACTTAAAACGGTAGTTACCTGTGCCCTGGTGTTGCAACCACTAATCTAGATAGCCCCATTTGAGATTATGACCGACGCTTCTGGTTATGCAGTCAAGGCTATCTTGGGTCAAAAGATTGAAAAAAAGCCCTCTGTCGTCTACTATGCTAGCAAGACTCTGGACAAGGCCTAGAGGAATTATACTGTCACAGAAAAGGAATTGCTAGTTGTAGTCTTTGCTATAGAGAAATTCAGGGCTTATCTCTTAGTATCTCATGTTATAATTTACACCGACCACTCAGCCTTGAAACATCTCTTGGCCAAAAAGGATGCCAAGCCCTGGCTCAATCTATGGATTTTATTACATCAAGAATTTGATCTTGAAATTAAGGACAAATCCTGGGCACAAAATGTAGTGGCGAATCATCTCTCAAGAATTCTAATTGATTCTCCTCATCCAGATATTTCGATTACTGACACTTCCGGACATTGTCAATATTTGGCCATTGGTCAAGTCCCCTAGGACTGGACCAAGCAACAACAGAATATACTTATATCCAAGGCCAAATATTACTTTTGGGACAACCCCAAGCTATACCACATCGACTCCAATCAAATTATTCGCCGATGCGTCCCAGAAAAAGAGTTCCAAAGTATACTTGAATTCTGCCATGCATCTGTGTGTAGTGGACATTTTTCCGGGAAAAAGACAACGGCTAAGATTTTGCAATTTGGGTTTTATTGGTCGTCTTTATTCAAAGATGCCCAGGATTTCTCGAGGTCATGTTCCTGATGCTAGGCACTCGAGAGCATAGGCAAGAGAGATATGATGCCCCTGAACCCAATTCTTCTCATCAAAATTTTCGATGTTTAGCACATCAATTTTATGTGACCCATTCCCCCTTCATTTGGACACCAGTATATTCTGGTTGCTATGGATTATGTGTCCAAGTAGATTGAGGCGATTCCCACCTGAACCAATGGTTACAAGGTGGTCATTGACTTTGTTAAGAAAAATATTTTTAGTCGATTCAGGATTCCCCGGGCCATCATTAATGACGCTGGCATGCATTTAACTCATGCCTAGTTTAGGAATTTACTATCAAAATATGGGATGAATCGTCAGATTTCCACACCTTATCACCCCCAGATGAATGGACAAGCTGAGGTCTCCAATCAGGAGATCAAGAACATCCTACAAAAGATGGTTAGGCCTGATAGGAAAGACTGGACTCAAAAGCTTGATGATGCTCTTTGGGCCTACCGTACAGCATACAAGATGTCCATCGACATATCTCCATTCCGTTTGGTGTATGGCAAGGCATGCCATCTTCCTATAGAAGTTGAACACCAAGCATTCTGGGTAGTAAAGAAATGTAATTTTGACCTAGACTTAGCCGGGAAGACCAGGAAACTCCTGTAAGCACCTCTATTTTGATGCACCAAAATTATATTGATTGCTACACTAATATTTCAGGACCATCTCGAATTAAAGCTTCTCTTTCAGATCAAGTTCAGATGGTTGCTGATTTATGTCCTTTTCCTTTTTATTTGAGCCTAGGATATCATTGTAAGGAACCTCAAAAATAAAACAATCAAACAGTTTTTCATGCTTCTTTGAAAACCAACTTTTAGGGTTATTGATCGACCAATCTTCCCCCTTGATCGACCAAAATCGATTGATTAACCAACCAAATTTGTTAATCGATAAAACCAATCCTTTTTAAGAAGTTGATTAAAATCCTATTGATCTACCAACCAATCTAATTAATCAACCAACTAGCGATCGATCAAATAGCTTTTTGATTGACCAATCAAGCTTTTTTGATCGACCAACGTGTTTTTACGAAATCTAAATGGCTCCAAAACATGCACGTACATCTTCATCTCATCGTGATGACACTTTTGATCATTTTTTCATCATTGAGGTCGCACGTCACCATTTTTCTCTATTCGCAAAATTTTCACCGCATGTTGGTAGACCTGTCTACTTTGCATACTTTGAGTCTATCTTTCCAGGGATCCGCGAAAAATTTGCTTACCACTAGATTTTATGTCTTTTTGAGCGAAACTTTTACGTGGGTTCGAAGAACAGTCGCTTACCCGGTGTTGACCGAATGGCCTATCACCTATTTTATGCCAATCTGAAAAACATAGGTGAGGGTTTCAACATCAAGTTGACCTCAAACATCTATGGCATAAAGGTTCTGGCCAATGCAAATGTCCTTTCTGAGATTCTTGGATGTCCATCTGTTGGTCCCACTTTTCTTGAGCTACACCAGTAGACACAGACGAATACCATTAGGGAGACCCTTCTCACTCCCCATTTTGACTTGGGTCATCCAGACCATATTTTTGTCGTCTACCAAGATTTCTTAATAGAGTCTTTTTATGGAATTTCATGTCTAAATCGATGTTGTTTGAAAACTACCCTAGTATTATGCTCATCACCCTTTATGCATTCCTTAAGAACAAGCAGTTCAACTGGAACCACTTGATTCTGTATCTCATGCGCAAGCCACCCACCAGCTCCTTCTAGTTTGGGGCACTTCTTTCCCATATCTTCCTACACTTCAATGTTCCCATGGATATAAATCCTAAATAATTTATCACTGGAGTCTCCATTTTTTATAAGCTCACTTATACGAAGATGGAGCAAGCATAGGGAGCCCGTGGTGTGGATGCAGCCCAGGAGCAGTAGCAGCAGTAGCACGAACCATCAGCAGTTCCTCCTCCTTTCCCGCCTTATAAGCATTTTACAGTGACCTGCCCTCCTCTAGTGCAACTGCCTCCATCCTTCTACAGCCAAGACTAGAGCCACTCGAACAGACCTCTCTTAGGCAAGGATTTTGTGAGTATTCAGGATGTGACAAATGGTATTTCCTTGATGATACATCGACAGAGGGAGACAGATTTGATGATGATGCGCCATGGGCATCAAGTATCAGACTACCTGAATGCTCAGGGTCAGTTCTTGGACAGACTTGGAGAGTCTGCTCATGACATTCAACAACAGCTTCACCGATCTCCTCGACCTTGCCGATCTACTACCATGCCTCCATCCTCAACAGCACCTCCTCCTCCACCTACTACCTCAACAGCAGCACCAGCAGATCAGTAGGTTACACCACCTCGCACGACATCTAGGCAGCCGACACCCAGATCATCAGCTCAGCGCCGCCTATGTCTTGGTCAGCCTGCCTCTTCTAAGAGATCAGATTCGCTAGATCTTGAGTTGGACACAAATCTTCAGAACACGATGGATGCCTTCATGGCATCATTAGATGATTAGATTTATCTTTACTTAGCTTTTTGTTGGCATGTAAACCTTAATTCTTCTCAGAATAATTTCATTTGTATGCACTGCCTATCTGGACTCTTGGTTTATGCATGAATGTTATCTCTCTCAGTTAAATGTTTCTCTCTTTGTTAATGCATGATCAACTTTATCTTGCTTTATTTACATGCTTAAGGGGGAGTTAAATGGAAAACATAGCAGCATGTTTTACTTTTTGATGAAATAAAAAGGGGGAGATATTATGCATAACTATTTAAATTTCATAATTATAATTTTGTTGTCATCAAAAAGGGAGAGAATGTAAGTACCTCTATTTTGATGCACCAAAATTATATTGATTGCTACACTAATATTTCAGGACCATCTCGGATTAAAGCTTCTCTTTCGGATCAAGTTCAGATGATTGCTGATTTGTGTCCTTTTCCTTTTTATTTGAGTCTAGGATATCATTATAAGGAACCTCAAAAATAAAATAATCAAACAGTTTTTCGCGCTTCTTTAAAAACCAACTTTTAGGGTTATTGATCGATCAATCTTCCCTCTTAATCAACCAAAATTGATTGATCGACCAACCAAATTTGTTAATCAATCAAAACCAATCCTTTTTAGAAAGTTTATTAAAATCCTATTGATCGACCAACCAAGCTAATTAATCGACCAACTAGTGATTGAACAAATAACTTAATTGATCAACCAAATAGCTTTTTGATTGACTAATATACCTTAATTGATCGACCAATTTGACTTCCTTTTTAGGCTAACTTTTTAGTATAAATAGAGGTCGTATGCAGCTCTTTCAATATATAACTTTTCATAGAAATACTCTCAGAAATCAAAGCTTCTCGTGCTTCTTTCAAGTATTCTATGCTTCACTATTCACATCATTCAAAAGCACGTCATTTTGAACCTCTGTTGAAATCCTAGTTTGATATTTTATTAAGGTTCCATAGATATATTTATTGTTATTCAACTTTGTTGTTTTTTATTAACGGATTCCAAGGTGTTGGAAAGATCCGTGTTGTTGTTATTATTCTTCTCTTCAGGATAAAAAGAGAAGTGGCTGTAAAAAGGTTGTACCACCCTCATTCAAGTGGTACTATAGTCAATTGACTAGTCTTGACTAGTCAAGAAAATCCTAAGCTGAGAGACTTAGGTAGTGGTTTTCACCCGATTTGGGTTTCCACTCTAAATCTAAGTGTAAATTATTCTTGACTTTGTTGTGAATTTATTTTTATCTTTTACTCACCCCTCCCCTTTAGTATTCATTCGATCCATAAGCAAACACTCAACTCCAACTATCTAAGTTGGAGGAGCTTAGAAATGACGTCTATGAGAACGCTAAGATCTATAAGGTAAGGGCCAAAGCTCTCCATGACCAGAAGATTTCTCGCAAAAGCTTTGAGCTAATGATAGGCATCAATTAGGATAGGCATGCATTTTACATTTTATTGCCTTTTTAATGTGTTTTTGTGAGTGTTAGAGTTATACAGTTTGACAGATCCCCAAAACCCTTGCATTTAGGAAGGCAACTAGAGAAGGAGAAGCCCAAACTAGCTAGAACTCAGCTTGATCCAACTCACTTGAACTAGGGCTAGCTCATCCTAACTCCATTCAGCACATCTCAGCTGAATAGCAGCTCAAGAGAGTTCATCTTAGCTCACCTTAGTTCAAGTCAGCTCAGATCCAGCTCAACTTAGTTGAGTCTAGCTCATCTCAACTCCCATCAGTCCACTGGAAGGCCCAACTAGCTCTACTAAGTTGACTAGAGTTCACCTCAGCTTAGGTCCAACTACATCCAGCTCCACTCAACTCTAGCCAGCTGAAGATGACTTTATCTTAGCTCAGGAAGCTCAAGTCCAGCTCCCAGGGACTTAGCTTAGCTCAACTTAGTTGAGCTAAGCTACCTTAGCTACTTTAATTAGCTAGGTCCTCCCCGAGAAGATCAAACCCAGCTCACCTCAACACACCCTAGCAGAAGCCAGCTTACGTTAGCTTGGCTTAGCAGGTAGCAAAGAACTAGCAAGCTAAGCCAGCTAAAGTAGCTCCATGCCACCATATTCAGTAGCTACCAGCTCCAATTCAACTCCAGACAACTTCCTCCAACTCCTCTCCTCTAAACCCTAACTCCAAATGCCTACTCCTCTACCCTACTGTTAGCTAAGCTAGCATAGCTAGCTTAGCTTATCTAAGCTCCAACTCCCTTGGCCATCCACCACCCTAAAACCCTACCTAACTAGCTCCACCAACTAAGCCCATCTAAGACCACCTAAGCTAGCTCCACCTCTACTCCATATTGGCGCCAACCCTCACCACTCTTCACCCCTCAACCACCACCAAAAGGCACCAAGAAGTTGGTGCCAAAACCACCCTAACTACCCCCCTCTTTGGCGCCAACTTCAACTCCCATATCCACCCAACACCTACCCCTTCCAAGCCACATCCACCATCCACCTCACCCCCCTTCTAGAAGCCCTCAAGTTGGCTCCAACCATGGCACCCTTACATGGTTGGCACCACTTTTAGGTACCCTTTGGCCACCCATAACCACCTCCCTAGCACCCCTTAGGTCAACCATCCTTAGCCTTAAGATCACTAACCACCATCCTAAAATCCCATCCTAGCCATCCATTCCAAGAGCCACCTATACCCCCAATCCTACTCTATAAAAAGACCTGTAACTACCACCATTTCATCATTCTCCCTTAGTATATTTTCCAACCTAATTATACCTATAACCCACAACCAAGAAGAAGAAGGGAGGAGGAAGATTAAGGAGGCTATCCCTTGCCTCCTTGGTGCCTTCTTCCTTTCCACTCTTCTTCTTGTGCCACGCCAAGGAGGAGACTCTCTTCAATTTGGAGGACGACCAGGCATTGGAAGAGAGAGGGGTGGTGCACACCCACCCTTGGAGAAGATTTGAAGGTGGTAGCTTCCACCTTGGAGGAGCATAGTGCACGCCCCCTTTGTGGGCTTGCCTTGGAGGACACCATCTTGAAGGAAGGAGTTGGAGAGCTCCTTTTCAAGCCTAAGAGCCACTAAGCTTGGAGCAAAAGGCCATTCTTTTTCACCATTTTATCTAGAGGATCCGTGTTTTTATTTCCTTGTATTTTCAAGTAGATTAGAAGCATTGCTCTATGTGTTTTGTGTAGAACAAATTTATTTCCAATCAAGTTGCCTTCATTTCAATTTCTGTCGCAATTGTTATCTTGTTCTAGCACTCTTCACTCCCTCTCCCTAATTAGCGTTAGTTTAGGGAGAAGCCATACTTGTCACCTTAGGGTTAGTTTTTAGGTGTTAGTTCACCAATTTTTAAGTGAGATAGCCTGTTATTTCAAAACTATAAAAATTATATATTCAAAAATTCCAAAAAGAAATGTGATTTCTATTTCTATGCAAGAGACTCGATTTTTGCAAACATTTGGCCTCCTTGGATGACCTTAGATACTTCCCCTATCCATGATTATAAATTTAAAAGCGACTTGGTTTTTGTGTGTTACAACGATAAAACCCTAATTTTACAAATCGTGTAAAAATTCGATCACTTTTTAGCACCGTTGCCAAGGAGGCACAGCTTTGCTTTAATTATTTCTCTTGCTTGTTAAGTGGATCTCATCCCCTTTTCTATCTTCTCTCTCGTGTGTGCAGGTATTGCAGGAAGAAGGCGGGATTTTGGAAGTGAGAGCTTAAAGTCCCCTTTCATCCCTAAGATTTCAGGTTAGTTCCTCTTTCATTGTCACGCAATTCTTTTAAAACTACCAAAAATACTTTAAACTTGACTTTCAAGATCCTAAAAATTAAGATTAAGTGGAGTGGTGATAATTAAAATTCATTGTTTGCTTGTTTGCATCATTAAACACCACTCCACTTCAAGTGTTCGTGTTCTGATTTTCGGGTCTAGACTTTTGTCCGAATTTCAAAAATCAATTCATGACACCATAGGTCTCCTAAAATCTTGAAATTTCACCCAGTGATTCCAATTTAAGAAAGGAACATCTGTTCCAAATTTCATAGCAATTGGATCTGTAAAAAATTTTAAAAATTCGTGGACTACAAAGGGGTGATCTCCTCTAATCTTCCTATTTTGCTACTGTCTATGAATTTTAGGAATTTTTATGCTCATCTAATTTTTATGAAATTTAACTTTCTAGAATCCTTGTAAAATTCTACACATCATATAAAATCACAAAAATTTTTTGAGGCCAGTGGTGGTACTAAAAAGACCAAAATATCCACAAGTATCATTTCTAGACTTTGACACAAACATAAAGAAAAATTCTTTAAAAATATCAAACAAATTCCTAAAATCTTAAAAAAAATATTTTTTGGAATTCTTGCATTTTTTGGACCAATACTTTAAAAAAAAGCCAAAAATAAGCCCATTGGTAGTTAAATTTCTGCTTATAATTAAATTGATTAGGGTTTCTTTTCATTTCTAGAGACCAACAAATTAAAGGAAATTGATTTTCACTGACACAACCTAATTTCCTTTTGTTTGTGAAATTTTAAACTTGTTTGAATACTTAAAAAGAAAATCCTAAAACACATTAAGCTAAATCAAATCCTAAAAGATAGAAATACATTAATTTGTGTGTCAACTTGATTGCTATTTGGAATCACTTTTCAATTCCTACACACACCATAAAAATTGAAATAACAAGGCAATACCCAAATCAACTCCCTCCACATTACGTGTGCACTCTAATCTCCTAGACTTAACTAAAATTTGTAGCGATTTGACTCCTAAGGTTTCATCAACTTAGGCTTGCTATCTAGGTTTTAAGTTTTCTTTAGTTAATACCAATTCTTTCATCTATATCTAGTGACAGGCTGAGGGGCCATTTTAAATGACTAGGTGTAGGTTTACACAAGCCCCTGGGAATTTTCCTAGGATATGCTTGGGCCCAACCCTCCCCTTATTCAACTTGGCTAGATTTGTTGATAGAACCGGTATTCACTATTGAATTCTTATTTCCTAGGAAAAACAAGTCTTAGGTTAATTTTTTTAGGGAGTCACACTTAAGTTAGGTCTAAAAATTTTGTTTGTTTGAATTGCACAATTTCTCTCATCTCCATCTCTTCTCCTCCCCTCCCATTCTTCCCTTTTATGCACGGGTGACAGTCCCAAAATCCGTACTTGGAGGAACCATTTAATTTTGCCCCCTATGCCAAAAGATTGCTTTTCCCGTCTTCTTCTTCTAAAAAAATAGAAAACCAACAAAATAGATCCACTAACCCTTCCACCTCCACCTCTAATCCCACCTCTAACCCCACACCTAATCCAAATTCCGACCCTTCCACCCAAAACAACCCCCCCACCTTTGACTTCCCGCACTTGGAGCTACCTTATGTTGATTTGCCTCAATCTCAACAGCAAACCCCCCCGCTTAATCTCTACACTTAAATGGCTGAGAAAATTTCCCACCTTAAAGAAAATCAACAATTGTTGACTAGGGATATCTAGAACCTAGCCAACCAAAGGCCAAACCCACCACCCCGTCAGCAACCTGTTGTTCCTCTAAAAGATTTTTATGACCTTTCTTACTATGACGAATGACCGAGGGTGGTCATACCTGAGGGGGACTTCGAGATCAAGCTGACGATTTTAAACCTGATTAAACATTTCCATGGCCTTCCTAGGGAAGACCCATTCAGCCACCTTGAAGAACTCACTCTTCTTGCACAAACAACCCACTCCCGAAATGTGCAAGAAGATCTCTGGCTAATGCGGCTATTTCCATTATCTCTTGAAGATAAGGCTGCTTACTGGTTCAGGACCATTGGTCGAGCCATTACCACATGGCCTCAACTCAAGAGTGCCTTCCTCAAGAAATTCTTTCCAATAGGTCGTACAATTTTTTTACGAAGATCTATTACGACCTTCCAACAAAAATCTGGCATGAGTTTTCATGATTCTTGGGAAAGATTCCAAGATCTCTTAAGAAGTTGTCTGCACCATGAGATTCCTTTATGGAAGCTCGTGCAGATCTTCTATCATGATTTAGAAGATCAAATTTGATGTTTTGTTGATGCCTCATGTGGCGGCAACTCCTTGAATAAGGATGCTGAAAGTGCCTATGACCTATTTGAAGAAATGAGTGAAACTCATTTAATCAAGCTTCCATGAACACATTTTGCATAACTTTAAACTCGCAGTTCGATGTTCATGAAGTAGGCACTCAATCTATTCCTGTAACCTAAGACGATCTTCACATGATCGTGCAAAAACTCGACCAGATGCAGATAAATCAAAAGAAAATTGAAGAAAAAACTCGCCACACCAACCTAAGCTCCACACAGTCCACATCTAACCCAGCCTAGCATTCCATGAAGAGAAAATTTGCACAATCTCAACACTACCCCTAATGATTATTACCAATATTTTGAGGCTTTCTATGATTCACTGGGGAATGACAATTATCCAAACCCTAACCCCACTCAAAATATTTCTATCCTCCAGGAGCAATTTAGAGATTCTTCCAACTAGAAGAATTACCCAAACAACTCCTGGAATAACCTGGTTCCTCCCCAAACTTCAAATCAATTTAACGGGTATGGGTCGAATCGACCTATCATCCAGGGCCATCTCAAAAAGATATCAATGCTCTGATGATGAAAACCCTGCAGCAGATGCAGAATAAGATGACGGAAGTAACCCGCACCATCACAAATCTGAATCATCAGATTGGGGTTACTCCCACTCAAAGGCCTGCAGGACATCTTCCATCCCAACCCATGACCAACCCTAGGAACTAATATCTGGGAAGAAATCAAAACTTTCATAACCAGCCTCCCATAAATCCATCACCTCAGCAGCCTCCCAGGTTTTCACAGGCCCCCCCACCTCCCCCAAATAATAATCCGACTGTACATGCAATTACTTTGAGTGGGAAAACCATCACTGATCCTGGGCCTTCACAACAACCTGGCGCAATCCACATTTCTGGGCAAATTGACTTTGAACTCCCACATCAGGAAGAAAAAGAAACACAAAAATCTAATGACACGACTCCTATCCCTTTTCCACAAGCTCTCCACCCCACCACTAATCGAAAAAAGAAATCCAAGCTCACAACAAAAGAACTCATGGATTTATTTGGGAAAGTTTAAATCAATATCCCTGTCCTAGATGCAATCAAATATATACCTACCTATGCCAAAATTTTTAGGGAGATCTGTACTCCGAAAAGGTGGGTCAAAACTCTAGGATAGGTACATCTTTCGGAGACAATAAGCTTTGTCATACAGAGCAAGCTGCCTCCTAAGATGAAAGATCTAGGTGCGCCATTAATTTCAGTGATTATTGATGATACTACCTTTGATCGTACCCTCCTTGATCTTGGTGCCTCAATTAATATCATTTCTATGATTTTATTTGAAGAATTTCAGATCTGTGAATTAAAACCTGTTGAGGTTACCCTTCATTTAGCCGACCGATCTACAATCAAACCTCGTGGGATTGTCAAGGTTGTTTTGGTCAAGGTCAAGAATTGTGTCTTCCCCACAACTTTCTGGTCCTTGACATTGAGGTACCTGAATCTTTAATGAATGCCACAATAATTCTTGGACGACCCTTTCTTACCACTGCAAAGGCAAATATCAATTGCCACACAGGCAAAATGGATATCACCTGCGCAGGCCAAACTATCACTCTTGATATTTTTAAATCCTCCAAGAGATTCCATGATGATAATTTTTTTGACTCAAATACAGAAATTTTGAATTTGGTGGTGACAATGTTGGTAGATACCCTTCCCGACCATAAATTTTTTGAGGAATCTGACTTAGAATTAGTGGTCGGCAAAATCTTTAACTTAGAGACTTGTCTCCCACAACAATCTATTCCTGATGATCCCCCTGATTATTCTTCTAACCCACCCACTTTTCTCTCAGCCTACCCATGAACACTAACCCCACCTACCTCTCATCACTTCTCTTCCACCCCCTTTCACCTGGACCTACCACCAACCCAGCCTGAGTTTGGCATTCATCCTGAATTGCAACTATGGCCAAACTCGGGTTACACCTACTATTTTCCATCTAATTTTGATCCCTATCTTTATCCCACTCAACTTTCTAAGGATCCAAAAGAAGACCCTTTTTATGTGGGCAACCAAGTGTCCAACTATTTACATGATTGTCAGTCTTCTATGCATACCTTCATGCCCGACTGAATGGCGTAAAAGATAGCACTGGATGGGAGGTAACCCATCATTTTTTCCTACTTTCTTTTTCTTTCTTTTTCTAGGTTTTGACTATCCTAAACCCAACCGCCTTTCATTAAGGTGATCCCTTTTTCCCTCCTAATGCATGAGGACATTGCACATCATAAGCTTGGAGGGGTGTGATGGTCAATTTAGGATTTTCAAAACCTAAAAATATGTTGTCTTTTATTTTATCATTTTGTTTTATTTTCCTGCATGCATCCCAAAAAAAAAATGTTGAAAACTTTTTGAGGAAATTTCTGAAATCAGGACTAAGGTTGAAAACTTACTTTTGGTACAGATAATCATTCTAAAAATAAGCATGGGGGAGAGAGAGAGAGAGAAAAGTTTTAAACCAAAAACATGCCCTTATAAATGTTGGCTTTCACAAACACAGACACAAGGTTTTAAAGGTTATTGCAAATTGTGAATCAGATTCAAGAGCTAGAAAAGTCCTAAATACAAAAATTTCGAGTCATCTGGATTAACAAGGGGTTAATCTGTAAATTTTTTGGAGGATATATTGATCTCATTTTTGTCTAATTTTTGGATCTGAAAATAAATCCTGATGTTTATCTTTAACAAATCTCGTACCTCCTGTGTTTAGATCAACCAACATACTGTAATCTCTTTCTCCTCAAAAATTAAAAAAATTAGATTTCCCCAAAAATTTTGTTTTGTAAAAATTAAAGTTTTGCTAAGAGACTAACAAAAGATAAGCATTAGGGTGTGATAAATATTAGTTTATCATCATTATTATGCATTAAAGCAAACCTAACTCTTAAGATTTTTCTTTGCAAATGGGTTTTTGGGTTGCATTAGGCATCAATTAGGATAGGCATGCATTTTATATTTTATTATATTTTTAATGTATTTTTGTGAATGTTAGGGATATACAGTTTGATAGATCCCCAGAACCCTAGCACTCAGGAAGGCAACTAGTGAAGGAGAAGCCCAAACAAGCTAGAACTTAGCTTGATTCAACTCACCATAGCTGGATTCCAGCACACTTGAACTAGGGTTAGCTCATCCTAGCTCCATTCAGCCATTCAGCTCATCTCAGCTAAATGGCAACTCAAGAGAGTTCATCTTAGCTCACCTTAGTTCAAGTCAACTCAGATCCAAGTCAACATAGTTGAGTCTAGCTCATCTCAACACCCATCAGTTCACTAGGAGCCCTAGCTAGCTCAGCTAAGTTGACTGGAGTTCACCTCAGCTCAAGTCCAGCTACATCTAGCTCCACTCAACTCCAACCAGCTGAAGATGACTTCATCTTAGCTCAGGAAGCTCAAGTCTAGCTCTCGAGGACTCAGCTTAGCTCAACTTAGTTGACGTAAGCTACCTTAGCTACTTCAATTAGCTAGGTCCTCCCCAGGAAGATTAGACCCAACTCACCTCAGCATACCTTAGCAGAAGCCAGCTTAGTTTAGCTTGGCATAGCAGCTAGTAAAGAACTAGCAAGCTAAGCTAGCTAAAGTAGCTCCATGCCACCTTCTTCAGCAGCTACCAACTCCAATTTAGCTCCAGACAACTTCCTCCAACTCCTCTCCTCTAAACCATAGCTCCAGATGCCTACTCCTCTACCCTACTGCCAGCTAAGCTAGCACAGCTAGCTTAGCTTATCTAAGCTCCAGCTCCCTTGGCCATCCACCACCCTAAAACCCTACCTAACTAGCTCCACCAACTAAGCCCATCTAAGACCACCTAAGCTAGCTCCACCTCTACTCCATATTGGCGCCAACCCTCACCACTCTTCACCCCTCAACCACCACCAAAAGGCACCAAGAAGTTGGTGCCAAAACCACCCTAACTACCCCCCTCTTTGGCGCCAACTTCACCTCCCATATCCACCCTACACCTACCCCTTCCAAGCCACATCCACCATCCACCTCACCCCCCTTCTAGAAGCCCTCAAGTTGGCTCCAACCATGGCACCCTTCTATGGTTGGCACCACTTTTAGGTACCCTTTGCCCACCCATAAGCACCCCTTAGGTGGCACCAACCATCCTTAGCCTTAGGATCACTAACCACCATCATAAAATCCCATCCTAGCCATCCATTCCAAGAGCCACCTATACCCCCAATCCTACTCTATAAAAAGACCTGTAACTACCACCATTTCATCATCCTCCCTTAGTATATTTTCCACCCTAATTCTACCTATAACCCACAACCAAGAAGAAGAAGGGAGGAGGAAGATTAAGGAGGCTATCCCTTGCCTCCTTGGTGCCTTCTTCCTTTCCACTGTTCTTCTTGTGCCACGCCAAGGAGGAGACTCTCTTCAATTTGGAGGATGGCCAGGCATTGGAAGAGAGAGGGGTGGTGCACACCGACCCTTGGAGAAGATTTGAAGGTGGTAGCTTCCACCTTGGAGGAGCATAGTGCACTCCCCCTTTGTGGGCTTGCCTTGGAGGACACCATCTTGAAGGAAGGAGTTGGAGAGCTCCTTTTCAAGCCCAGGTGTCACTGAGCTTGGAGCAAGAAGCCATTCTTCTTCACCATTTTATGTAGAGGATCTATGTTTTTATTTCCTTGTATTTTCAAATAGATTAGAAGCATTCCTCTATGTGTTTTGTGTATAACAAATTTATTTGCAATCAAGTTTCCTTCATTTTAGTTTCTGTCGCAATTGTTATCATGTTCTAGCACTCTTCACTCCCTCTCCCTAATTAGGGTTAGTTTAGGGAGATGCCATACTTGTCACCTTAGGGTTAGTTTTTAGGTGTTAGTTCTTCACCAATTTTTAAGTGTGATAGCCTGTTATTTCAAAACTATAAAAATTATATATTCAAAAATGCCAAAAAGAAATGTGATTTCTGTTTCCAAGCAATAGACTCGATTTTTACAAGCATTTGGCCTCCTTGGACGACCCTAGATACTTCCCCTATCTATGATTACAAATTTAAAAGCGACTCGATTTTTGTGCAATACAACGAAAAAAGCCTAATTTTACAAACCATGTAAAAATCCGATCAATAGCTAGAAGCACCCCTCCATGGTCAAATGCTGCGATGAGCATCTCTTTTATAAACGTTTTCTTGATTTGTTTCTTCCCTCGATATCTTCTCCAACAACTTGACAAAGATATCAAGCGGTTGGAAGGCGATACATTAAGGCTCAGAGGGATAGCACACAATTTGAGTTGGTGGTGGAGACGGTGAGGGCAACTGTGGGTTTTGGGGATTTTGCACACATGTACCTACATAATATAAAGATATATGCATCAAGTTGTAACCAATATCTATAATTAAGATAAACTAACACTTAGTACTAAATAATTACAATCAAATGAGATGAGTTTCAAATGTACTTAGGCTAATTAAGTGTCCAATAAATTGGACTCATCACCAAGACATCTGATATAGAATAATAACTAACCAGGGATGCATATCCGGTATTGGACATTTAATGGCAGTATCAGATATCCAATAAGGTAAAATAAGGCATCTAATGTTTTAATTAGACATCTAATATTATAACATGAATTATATTATTGCGAGCCTATTCCCAAAAATTGGATGTCTGATGTAATTGTCAGATGTCTGATTTGGTCAAATTAAACGTCTAGTCACTCTATCAAACATTTGATTTTTGAAGAATATTGAATCGAACTCCTAGACTTGTTGGCTTGATGTCATGGACATCTAATAAGGGTTATCAGACGTCTAGATAGGATTGCAACTTTCATTTTAAATGCATTTGACCCAAAATCAAGTTGGATTAGATCCAACCTTTAATGGAAAACCTAATACGGGTATTAGAGAATATCCATTTGTTTTTTAGCAACTTTTTTTGGTTTTTAGATGTAATTTATGTTATTGCTATGATGTGGATTTGATCCTCATAGAGTTAGGCACATAGATTTTTTCAAAACCTTAAATAAACTAAAATTTTTTTCAAAAATGAATTTCAGATTTATAATAGGATTATTTTTCTAGAATTATCAAAATAGTAGGATGACTACATTTATTCCAAATGGCTCTCAAGCTAGAGCTCTACTAGTAATAATTGACCACTGATTAGCTAGATTTGGTATGCTAAAAGATTTGGTTTGAAACACATCATTGTAATGCGTAAAAATGCGCTATCAAATAAAATTTATAACTAAAACTCTGATGAGTCCTGGGTCGAACACAGGGAGGTGAACGCTTGATCAAAAATCGGGTTTATATTTATTATCACGAAATAGATTAGTGACGTGGGCTCGTGCGTGTGTTAAGAACTGTCGTTATAGTTACACTTGCAACGTCGACTTTAAAGTAAAGAAACGGAGGTGAGTCCGGGTGTCGATCTCATGGAGGCGTGAAAATCGGATTTTGCTTATCACTTGTTGTCACGGAAATCGTGGAGATTTGCTTGCGAAACGGTGCGATTGAAAAGCGAGATAGAGAGAGAGAGAGAGAGATTAGGGTTAGAGTCATTTCTTTCTTTAACATGCAACTTAGATAGGAAATAAAGTAAACAACTGAATGGAAAATAACTTCATTAATCATGCAGCTTTAGTTCACAGATTACAACATTAGATACATGCCTAAACATAAGTAAAGGAAAGCTTAAAAGAGAGGAAGAGAGAGAGAGAGGGAGAGCGGTAAGGCAGCCATGGTGGTGGAGAAGGCTCCGTCGGTGGCTCGTCATCTCCGGTGATTACAAGAGGGTCTAAAGCTAGCTAAGAGAGGGGTAGAGTAGTTGTAAGGGAAGTGAATGCCTTGAATGAGTGGTTGGAGGGGGTTCAAATAGGGAGAAGGGCTCTCTAAAAGAAGGGGTTTTAGTGACGTCTGGGACATCGCTAAAAACCTTCCAAAAGCATCGGTGAAGCCCCCAACCCGCCAGTCGCTTGCCCGTGCCGTTCTTCCTCGCGCTTGATCCGTGGGCACGGCATGAGAGCTGTCCAATCGAAGATCGGACGGTTGAGATCTTCGCCCGGGTGCACTTGGATCGTGCCTTGGGCATGCGTGTGCACGGGCGTCGTCGCCCAGCATGCGCGCGCACTATCATGGGCTCATGCGTGTGTTTTAAGAAGTGTCGTTATAGTCGCACTTGCAACTCCAATTTTAAAGTAAAGAAACGGAGGTGAGTTCGAGTGTCGGTCTCAGGGAGGCGTGAAAATTGGATTTTGCTTATCACTTGTTGTCACGGAAATCGTGGAGATTTGCTTGCGAAACGGTGCAATTGAAAAGCGAGATAGAGAGAGAGAGATTAGGGTTAGAGTCATTTCCTTCTTTAACATGCAACTTGGATAGGAAATAAAGTAAACAACTGAAAGGAAAATAACTTCATTAATCATGCAGCTTTAGTTCACAGATTACAACATTAGATACATGCTTAAACATAAGTAAAGGAAAGCTTAAAAAAGAGGAAGAGAGAGAGAGAGGGAGAGCAGCGAGGTAGCCACGGTGGTGAAGGCTCCGTCGGCGGCTCGTCGCCTCCGACGATTACAAGAGGGCCTAAAGCTAGCTAAGAGAGGGGTAGAGTAGTTGCAAGGGAAGTGAATGCCTTGAATGAGTGGTTGGAGGGGATTTAAATAGGGAGAAGGGCTTTCTAAAAGAAGAAGGGGTTTTAGCAACCCACCGGTCACTCGCCCGCGCCGTTCTTCCTCGCGCTCGATCCGTGGGCATAGCATGAGAGCCATTCGATCAAAGATCGGATGGTTGAGATCTTCGCCCGAGTGCGCTTGGATCGCACCTTGGGCACACGTGCACACAGGCGTCATCGCCCAACGTGCGCGCGTGTGGTAGATCACTGCCTCATGGCACACCGCATGGCACTATCTCAGCCGTCCGCTGCTGATCGGGCGGCCCAATTTTGCAACACGCCTCGCCATCTTCAATTTTCAGCACCGCGCAGCTCGATCCCGCGTCATGTGGTTGCGAGCGTGCGTGTTAACCACTGCTTTACGGCGTGCGCGCGGTTCTCGGTCATCCGATCAGAGATCGACAGCTGAGATTTGATCTCCAGCTAAAGGTGGAAGCGGTGCGCGGTGAGCGAGGGCCACGTGGCGCAACGAGGGCCGTTGATCATCAGATCAACGGCCAGAACTTCTTGGGCCCATTGTGGGAGCTCTGGATGTTGGATTTGGCCGATTTTGAGTCCGTTGGACTCTGTTCGTCATTCTGAATCCATCCGTGTGGTCTGATTGCTCATCTAAGGCCTGCTTTGACAAGTGCTTACACAAATGGCCATTAATACAGTTTTATAAGCAATCTTGGTATATGATGCATGCAATGCTCCCATTCTACTTATGTTGTGCCTTTTATTCTTAAGATGGGCCCTATTTAACAGAATTATCACCCCCATATGAAGTGTTATCAATTAGTTGGTTGAAATTATTCTACACTAACTATTCTACTTAAAGAATAAACAATAGAAGAAAGAGAAAGAGTACTACAAAGAGAGAGAGAATAATACAAAGAAAAGAGAAAGAAAGAGAACAAATATTTGATAATCATCTACTCATTACAACTAATTTCTATAACTAGAAAGATGAAAATCCACACTAGAAAGTGATAGTTATTTTTCAATACTAAGAAATTTCTACTAAAGACCTTAACAACCTAGACTCAATAGTGCTTGGGTGTCTGCCAAAATGCAGATCGCCCAAGCCCTCGCCTTATTCAAAAGCAAGTACATCTTTTTCTTTTCTTTTCTTCTTTTCTAATTTTTTTGATTTTTGAGTTAAGAGTTTCGAAGTAGCTTTCTACAGCTACCCAACCAAGACTTGAAAAGAACTAAGTTCTAAGCAACTTTTGGTGTGAATGTGATAGGCTCATTGATCGACAATCAGAACGGACTTCGGGTTTCTACGCCCTTAGGTGGCCTTAAAAAGAAATTCAGCGTAAAGGTGTATCAGTCTGACCAGTAGCTTTCTCCCTACTTTTTATTTTTATGGGATCAACACAAGGGCGAACCTAATATATATCTCCCTAGCTTATTTTACTTCTCTGCTTCTTCCTAAGTGTTTGGAATTAAACATGCATTTCATGAGCTGGATTCTGGACAACAGACCAATGGACTGTTACCCATGGTAACTTGCCAGCCATACTCGTGCGATGAAGTGTGGCTTATTTCTTTTTTTCCTTCTTTTCTATTTCTTTTTTTTTCCTTTTCGGATTTTTATTTTGTTTTAAAGTAGGTTGCTTCCCTGATCTAAGATTTACCTAAAGGCAGCAGGAAAATAATAGTGTGTGGTTGGATTCTGGACAACCGGTCAATGGGCTGTTACCCACGACAACTTAATAACCATACCACCCTAGAAGGTTCATTAGTTACCCAATTTCCATTAAAATCGCTGAAAAGTGAGTCAATGCAAAGAGTGTGTAGATGCTTAGACTTAAGTCCCCTCAAATCAGAGGGCATGTTGATAAGTTCTGTACTTATCACCCTAATTTATTTTATAAATTACTAATGAATTTAGAATTCCGAGGACTCGAGAGACAAGCCCACATTTTAGTGGATACCTGGGCTAATTAAGCCCAAAGACCTGAAGGATCTAAGTGTTCAAGTCCTATTGTATCATTCCCTAAAGGTGACAAATTTTTAATGCCCATGTTCTCTTTTCCTAATTCAATTTTTTTATTTTTTTCAAAAATAAAGAGAAAATAAAAAGAATCTACAGAGCTAATAAGATGATTCAGAGATGAATATCCACCCCCATGCCTATCTAATGCAATGTCCTCATTGTATTAAATGACATGAAAAAGAGCAAAGTAGAGAAGAAAGCACCTGAATTTCATGATTAACAGGTTAGCTCTGAAATGAAAACAGACTATATATGTGCTAATTTTAATGCCTTCAGCAAGGCACACTATACAAACAAAGAAGAAATCAAGAATTCACAAGTGCAAGTCAAGATCAAAATAAGTAAATCAATTTTATGATCTACAAGGAGAAAATGTCCACAAATGTGGGTGAGGTTGTGGTGCAGACCCATGCCTTACGATCGAGTGTATTAAAGGTTCTGGTTGAAGATTACCTAGAACCTAAGATCAATATGTAAATAAGGCCTGGCCTACGATTTATGAGGATGCAACCCAAGTCCAAAAAGTCAGACAATACAAAAATCTAAATCAATGGGCTCATTTGTCTAGTTAACAATTTTCTCAAAAAAATAACCCATTAATCTCACATAGGTTGCACATCTTTAGAGTCACAAATATCATAAGCTTCTTGGTAAAAAGTTGGTGGTTTCAAACATAAAGGAATCCTTAGATCCAAATGTCTACCTCTCCCAGAATTAGCTTCCCAAATTGTCATCTCCTGATTCCTATCCTCCAAAATCAGTGTTTCCACGACCTCTAAAGTGTCATCATCAATGTATAAAATATTCAAGTCCAAAATTATTGGCCGAATCAAAATTAACTTGGGTCAGGTGATCTCAAAAATAAAATCATCATTATTCTCAACGAGGTGTGTGTGAGAACTGGGGTTATTGATTAAATCATCCATTAACTCAGGATCAGATTTCTACATATCAACCCTAGTCAGATCACAATCTTCAGTTATATGGCCATCAAAAGATTTATTGAATTCCTTAGGCCCAGTCGTCTTACCCAAATCATTTTCCTCAAACTCAGGTGAGACTTTACATAAGAATTCTTCACCTTCAGAATCAAAGAATTCTGGATCCGCATTTATATATGTTTCAAAATCATTGATCATTTCATAGTCCATGGAGGCATACTTTTCCTTGTACCCTGGTCAGGGATCTTGGGTGAAGTAATCAATTCATCCTCAATTGGTTGCTCTAGATGAATCTGGTCATCCTCAATCTCATAAAATGTGTCCCCCCTACATATACCTAAGCGAGTTCTGACATTGGCTCTCCTGAAGGGGGTTCATCCTGGGAATCCTCCCAAAATTGAACTAAAGCAACCATAAATTTTATCCTCAATTTTGACAGCTTCCTAAGTAAAAACTCACCTAGGTCCTTATCCTTAACATCTTGGAGCCAATCCAATAAATACTTGTTAAGATCATCAATCATTTGAATTAGAGGCTCCAATTTTTCAAGGCAAGGTATTGGCTGAGCTTCTAAAGATTGAATGGTAATCCTTATGTTAGCTAACACATTAACTTGGACCTGGTTTAGCTGAATCAAATGATTTTGTTCAGGGTTGGCTAGGTTTGGGTTCAGTCCAGGGGAGTCAAGAAATTGAGGTTCTTGGTGCCCTCCCTGATAATAGGTCATTTCAGGTTGTTCAAAGAGGGGTGGTGACGTATATGCAGTGTAATCTCAGGGAGGGTAAGAGTTGTTATCAGGATATCCTTCTTGATTGTAGATCAGGTTAAATTGATCATCAAAGGGTGAAGATCTATAATCAGCATAGCTTGGAGAAGGATAAAAATTAAAATCATGGTGTCTAGGATTAGACCCTGAACATGGAAGTTCGGAATTGTATTCCCAATCAAAGTTATCCCGATTAATGGATGAATCGTCATAAGTTGGGTCGAGATAGTAATCATCTTGGGAATAAGTGGTGGTAGGAGGGTAGGAGTGGAAATGCGAGTAGGATGTGGAAGGATCCATGATGAAATGGGAGGAAAATAAAGGTGCCCTGCAATACAAACAATCAATCCTGTCCCTAGGTGGGGTAGCCTAAAGACCTACAAACTCTCAGAACCCATCTTGAGATGAAAGAAACGATTTAATCTACTTCTTTCTAGACAATCCAACCAATTAGAGGGAGGGATTGGGGAGAAGGTTCTTCCCTTGGCTTTTGTCTCAAGTTCCTTTGATACCCCCCAATCGCGATCGTTTGACACTGCTCCCCTAGCTAGACATCAGATGGACTGATAGAAGCAAATTAATCGAAAATAATCTTTCTCTCGGCTCCAAAGAGCGAGTCAAATCCTTAAGGCCAACATCTACTTGATTTTAGTTAGGCTTAGGTTTGAATGTGCTTAGAAATATGATGGGCCCTTTATCTGGGTTGTGTCCTTAAAGATCAATTTCAATATGTGTGTGTGCATAACAAATGATTTTCAAGCAAGATTATTTTTGGATGTAGTGAATTTCAGGGCTTAAATCTTGCTTAGTAGCTTTTAGGATTCAACTTTCAGGTATATTCAAACAAGGTTTTAGTTGGCACACCAAGTTTTGAAAGCACAGGTGAAGATATCTTCCTTTAAAACTCTAAAAGAATGTGGAGTGCCTAGTTAGTTCCTAAAAGTTGAATCCTATGTGGCAAGCTACTGATTGATCACTTTTATCTTAAGTGGTAAGGCCCAAACAACTCAGTCAATTGGCCTCTTGCACCACTTGATTAAGGTACACATGATGGTTAGCCTAATCAGATTTCTAAGCACTTATTTGTAGAAGTCATGCAAGTGTACCAGGCCCTTAGGTTGGATTCCCGATTAAGTGATTGAAATCAGATGTACCTCTATAGGTGTATGTGATGTGTAAGTTTAAATAAATCCCACAATAAGATTTTTTTTTTTTTAAATATATATATGCGAGGGTGAGGTGGGTAGGAGTGACAAATAAACAACCAAGACTAACCTTAGGGTTTATGCAAGCTCCTAGGTTAATTAGGGTTTGTATTATTTATGTGATGGAATGAAATCTATGGGGTGAGAGGTGTGGGGTAAATTTACAGACCCTTCAACAACACTTTACTCCAATCTTACAGCACTGGCTCGCCTCAAAAGAGTACCTGCAATCACAGTAAGAAAAGAGAAAAGTGAGGAAAGATAAGTAAGGCAGAAAATGCGGGAAATCAAAGAGTGTTGCCTCTCGAACAACGATGACAAAATGATTAGCTAGATTTGGTATGCTAAAAGATTTGGTTTGAAACATGTCATTTCAATGCATAAAAATGCACTATCAAATAAAATTTATAACCGAAACTCTAGTGAGTCCCAAGTCTAACACAGGGAGGTGAACGTTTGATCAAAAATCACATTTATAATTATTGTCACGAAGTAGATTAGTTGGTTGAAATTATTCTACACTAGCTATTCTACTTAAAGAATAAACAATAGAAGAAAGAGAAAGAATAGTACAAAGAGAGAAAATAATACAGAGAAAAAAGAGAGAAAGAGAACCAATATTTGATAATAATCCGTTCATTACAACTAATTTCTATAACTAGAAAGTGGGATGAAAATGAGGGAGAGAAGGAGAGAAGGTGCATGGGGTCGGGCGACAAGAGGCGACGACGAGGAAGCAGCTAGGGTTGGGGATGGGGGCGAGTGGAAGACCTGGAGATCAAGAAACCGGAGGAGGGAGAGGGGATGGCAGTCGCATGAAGGTAGGGCATTCAAATTCACTCCAAGAGGGGCCTAGAAGAGATCCAATGGAGAGGTTTTGTGCTTTAGATGCAGACGAAGAGGTCACATGGCTGCAGTGTGTAGAAACCCTCTTGTCTGTCTGGCATGTGGGGGTGAAGGGCACAAGCACGATTCATGCCCTAGGGTGATGCTGCTACACACAAAGAAGATCCCTCAATGCCCAGTTCAGGAAGTGGTGAAGGAGCCCTAACTACCCCTGCCGCCGACGCTTGGTAATCATACAATAGATGTGGAGATTCCATTATCGGAGGAGATTATCTCTACGAAGATCATGCTGAGGGGCATGCTGATCAGTGAGGTCATGACCAACAATCCCTCGATCAAGAAGTTTCAATAACTGGTGAGTTCCCTGACCCTTGTGTCATCGGGCTGGAAGGTGGCAAAGCTATCCCATACTCGCTTTCTTGTGTTTGGTCTGGGGATGATAGATGTGGAAAGGTTGTGCTTTCGATCAAGTTCCTTTGAAAATATCAATGTGCTGTGGAGGATGGTCTCCCCCTTTGATGGGGCAATCCCTAATCGCCCCCCAAAAAGATTAGGAACTATGAGGGTGATTCTTGAGATCAAAGGGTTGCCTCTGCACTTGAGATCTAAAGGGGTTGTCGCCAAGATGTTTGCAGGATTCGCATCCATTTGTGAAGACTCTAAAATCATGATTGGGGAGGGTGATGCTCGTTCACTTCAATTTGAGGCTGAAGTCCTTAAAAGTGGGTCAATGCCAGATAGAATTATTCTCAGGTGTGGGGGCTCCTCGTGGCTCATTCGCTTATCAGTGGCTTGGCAAGTCTTTGTGCTACCAGAATAGGGCCATGTTAAGACGTATGTGGTTAGATCTGAGGAGGCGCAACAAGATGAATTGTTGGGGCGTGAGTCCTCAGATGAGGCCCCTGAATCAAAGAAGAGGAAGGATGGTCACACAGAAACCTCAGAGAGGGACTTGATGACTATGGATGATGTTACTGTCTTGGGGTGTAGCAACCAAACCCTTGTGGCCAAAGGCAAGGGGTCCATGGCTGATGCAATTGTCTTAGAGAGGAACTCAGGCAATTCTATTAGAAATGAGGAGGTAAGATCGGGTATGGAAATAGTAGTCAGCAGTAGTAGAAGTGCCCTTAAGGAGGTGAATCAAGTGCAGTTCTCTGTCCCCGATGAACTGAACTTTGGGAGAGGGACAAATCAGAAAAGGGGGCTTGGTCGCTCCCCTTACATGCTCAGAAGGCGAAGGAGAACTTGACTCCTATAGTGGAGGAAAGTGTCACAAAGTCGATCATGGTTGAGTATGTGGATAATTTGGCTCAAGGGGATCAGCCATGCAAGGAATGAGAGTTCTAACATGGAATGTGCGTGGGTTGTGCAACAAGGTGAGAAGGGAATCTCTAATCAAATATCTTACTGAGTGGGAAATTGACTGTGCTCTCATTCAAGAGACACATTTGGAGTAGGAGAGTGGCCATGTCTGGGACGCTCTTAGACTGTCAGGGAAAGCAGACTGTGTGGGGAAGGGTGCAGCTGGAAGGTCTAGTGGGATGGCCATATGGTGGAGAAAATCTTGTCTCAAAGTAACTGAAGTCTTTTGTGACAGACATGTGCTTACTTGTAGATGTCAAAACCTTCAAGGTGATTTGGAGTGGTTTATCTCTTGCATCTATGGACCTTGTGCAGCTACTGATCAGGTAGAATTGTGGGAAGATCTATCAACACTGCATCAAAGAGTCCAAGAGGTACCATGGCTCATTGGGTGTGATTTCAACTATCCTCTTTCAAGTGGTGACAGACCTGGGGGCAAAACTGATAATGCAATGGCTGGATTTCAATTGGCTGTGCAGAGGTTGGGAATCACCGAATGCCCTGTCAGTGGGGTGGAGTTCACTTGGAGAAATGGCAGTGGACAGACATCAAAGCTGGACAGATTCTTTGGCAACCCAAGTTGTTTGGAGAGATTCCAACTATCGTCTGCTATGAGCCTTGACGGGCCATTTTCTGACCACTCCAATTGTGTGGGACAGTGGGGTGAATGTTGATGTTGGATCATACTTCAAACTTAAGAAATATTGGTTTAGGGAGGAGGGTTTTGCTGAGATGCTATCCAGCTACTGGCAGAACAAGGTAGCGAATGGCTCAGCCACACAGCAGCTGGCTTCCAAATTGGCAGGTATGCACTCTATGCTGAAAGAGTATGGACAGACAGTGGCAACCATCAGAGAGCAGAGGAGGGTGGAGGCACTAGCAGTGATCCAAAGTCTGGATCTGAAGGAGTGCAGGCAGCCTCTGAGTTGTCAGGAGCACGAACAAAGACAGCAGATGCAGCAAGTCGTTGGGGAGGAGGATTTAAAGAAAGAAATGGACTGGCGTGAGAGATCTAGAAAACTGTGGCTCAAGGAAGGTGATTCCAATACGAAGTTCTTTCATCTTGCTGCCAGTGCTAGGAGGAGGTTTAATCTCATTTCATCTATTAAAATGGGTGAAAGAACCATCACATCTATCAATGAAATCAGATGTGAAGCTGGCAGGTACTTTAAAGAGTTAGCCAAGGCTGCACCAAGAGGTTCATGGAGGATGGCATCGGCAGATTTCCCAAGTGTCAGTAATGATCAGATGGCCATGCTAATTGCTTCTATTTCTGAACAAGAAATAGTGAAAGCAATTAAAGACTTGAATAATGAGGGAGCTTCTGGACCGGATGGGGTTCAGGTATTTTTTTACAGAGAAATGTGGAATGTTCTTAAAAAGGATGTGATGGATGTTATACATGAATTTGAAATGGGCAACTTTGGTTTTGAAAGACTGAATAAGTCCTACTTATTTTTGCTACCAAAGAAGTTGGGTGCGGAGAATTTTTCATATTATAGACCCATTGCTTTGTCAAACTCCATCTACCTTATTATCAACAAGATTTTAGCCAACAGAATTCGTGATGTACTACAAGATTTGATAATGCCTATCCAATCTACCTTTCTACCTGGGAGGTCTCTGTAGGAATCCTTCATCATGGCGCAAGAGATGGTGATGGGGTGGCACAGGCAAAAGTCCAAGGCCTTTCTATGGAAAGTTGATTTCACCAAAGCCTAAGACTCAATCTCCTGGCCGTACCTTTGGGAAATTCTTAAAAGGAGAAAATTCCCCCCGCCCCCCATCTGATACAATGGCTGAAGAGATGCATCACGACTGCCTCCTACTCCCCTCTGATAAATGGGAAACTATGTCGAGCCTAGATTCAGCCTCAGTGTAGGGTAAGGCAAGGATGCCCACTAGCCCCCTTGATCTTCAATCTCGTAGTGGATACTTCGGCAAGATATGCATGCAAACAAGTAGCTGATGGGTTGATAACGGGATACTCTATGTCTAACAACAGGGCATTGGCCCCCATTCTCCAATATGCGAATGACACTGTGTTTTTTGTGGAAGGTGGGAAGAGGGAAGCACAAGCGTTATACTACATGGTTAAAATTTTTGGTGAGATTTCTGGTTTAAAACTTAATGGAAGCAAGTCCTCCTTGGTTTGCTTTGGTATGAATGGAATAGACCAAAATGACATCTCCACCATCCTGGGCATGCCTGTGATTTCACTGACTATCAAATACCTGGGTTTACCTCTGAAGTGCACAAAAATGAGAAAAGCAAATTGGTCCTTTCTATATGAAAAGATGGCTACGAAATTAGAGGGCTGGAGTAGTCGCTACTTATCGAAAGGAGGAAGGTATATTTTACTGAATTCAGTCATCACGTCCATCCCAGTCTTTTTCTTTTCTATTCTTAAAGCCCCAAAATCAATTTGGAAAAAACTTGACGTGATGCCCAAGAGGTTCTTCTGGAAAGGGGCTTCTCATCAAGGTGCTTTCCTCCAACCTGTAAAGTGGGACTCAATTTGTTTGCCAAAGAAGTACGGTGGCATGGGAATTAGGTCCCTTAAAAAATTTAATGATGCTCTGATTCTGAAGTGGGCTGTTCGGCTACTTCAAGGGGAAAAAAATGTGGACAGAGATCATCCAGGATAGCTCTGGGGCGGCCAACGATGAGAAGAATCGCCTAAATCCTCATAAGCCATCTCCTTTCTAGTCATCAGTGGTGCGTCCCTTGGCAGAGAATTGGAGTGATGAGAGCCTCATCATGAGCCATAATTAGCTCATTTTGACCCAATAAAGAAGATAAAAGCTCCTACATAACCTAGAAGAAGGCCTAAATGAAGGAATAAGTGCTCTGAGAAGAAAACATGAATTAAAGGTTAAAACTATAACTTTACCATTGTAGTACATAAACGGGATTCCTCAGAGGCAAAACATGGGTCAAGTGGTCTAAATGAGATAAAAACTGGGTTGAGTCAATCAGAAATGGGTTTAGGTGCAATCCAGGAATTAAATGACATTTGGTAACCCTAAAACAGACTCGCTTAAATTAACAAGGTTTCGGTCAGCATAAAAATCAAGTAAACCCTCTAAAAATCATGGAAAAATATCCTCTAGGGTTTAGAACACTTAGTGTGGCCTTTGGAACCTAGTTTGACCTAGATTAGGGTTCTAGCCATTCAATTAACCTAATTTAGGTTTTTACGGAAAATATCAAGGCAAATGAGGTTAAACCTAAAATCAAACTTCACCATTGGATTCCTTAGGTCCAAATTAGGTTTATACCAAAATTTGGACCTAAGGGGAGGTCATCTTGACCTACTTTGCAGTTTAGGACAGCTAAATCACAACTTGGTCCCTATCTTTTGAAAATCATTGCAGAGAGCCCCCTAAGTTCCTCGCCACCTTTGCAATCAGGTCCTACCACCATTGTTAGGGCAGAAGCAACCTCCGGCGAGGTTTAGAGAGGGATTACTCTCTGATTCCTCAGAGATCCCCTCCCAGAAATGGAAGGGAGATTCTCTGAGGAATTCCCTTCCATCTACGGCCAATCACAATCTCTAGTGTGAACCCAATCTCTCGTGCGAACGCATGAGGGATTTGGGTATCCTAACCTTTTTCCTACTCCGGCGAGCCATCAGAGGCAATAGGCGTGCCCTCCACGCTCTGAAAGCACGGCCTAGTGCCTATAAAAGAACCCACACCTCCGGCCGCTCATTTTTAGCTTGACTTGGCCGGAGGTCCACCTCCAATTCGTCTCTTCTTCTCCGGCCAAGAACCCAGCGAGCTCCGGCGAGCCCCCCTACCCTCCCTCTTCGCTCTGCCACAAAACCAGTGGCAGAGTTATCTTCCTGATTCCCCTCCGCGTCGCGCAGCACCCGCGCACGCCGCCTCAGCCTTGTTGTCGCCGCCGTCCTCCCCCACTGGGCAGCGTCTTCTCCGGTGACAGCAGGTACAGCTGTCCGTCCTCCGTCTCCCTTCGTCCCTACAATTAGGTTAGAACTACTCCCCGTGTTCCCCTCTCTCCTTTCCCCCTGTTATTTCATTGAATTGCCCCTCGACCGACGCTGACCACCTCCATCTTCCTCGTCACCGACCGACCTCCGGCGAGCCGCATCCACCACTCCGCCCCTCCACACGACTCGCCGACCAACTCAGAGGCTCAACCTCACCACAAGGAACAACTTCCGCCCATCAGCCATCCCTCTACACCTCCACCACAGTCCCCCGAACAACCCCACACTTCCGGCCACAGGTTGACCTAGGCACGCACGCCTAGGCCATCCCACGACCTGCCGCACCGCTCACCACCTTCGCCGTGCCACGGCAAAGGTCCCCAGCTGGTCTGATTGAGCCGAGAGGCTCGTTTTGTGTTTGACAGTATCAAAGCTCCTACCGCCATTGACGAAGGTTGAAGCAGCTCCAGGCGTCAGCAACTCCAGGCTTCAGGTGCAGTAGATTCACGCGAGCAGTGCGAAGCGATTGGGTCCAGCAAGGAGCGCTGTTGAAGCCCGCTGTTGTGGCGATTGCACGAAGGCTCTGCGGGCGCGCGCGAAATTGGGGCAGACTGGATAGTCCCACATCGGCGAATTGCGAGGCGCAGGTATGCTATAAGTTGAATTTGTGTTCTCTGCTTATCTCCTCTAAAAGCACAGGGGTGAGGTCCCTCACCTGATCCACTCGCCTCATCCGCGGTTTCGCCTCTCGGATCTGGCAGGATCCGACCCGACCCTGACCTGAGCACTCCTCGCGCATCACCCACCTGTCGGTGCACCTGGTCCCGGGTGCGAAATCTGACACGATTACCCATGTGGCTCTGGGAGAGCATCCTTGAGCGAATTGCAGAGAAAGAGAGAGACGTTTGGGTAGAGGGAAAGGGGTAGGTTTTGCTCTGTGCAAGTAGGCTGAACGTTGAGGAAGAAAGATTGATCTGCAAGGAAGAAGAAGAGAAGGAAGAAAGAAGGCAAGGCAGAGAAGAGAAGGAAGAAAGAAGGACTGCAAGAGAAGAAGCTGAGCAAGGCAGAGAAGAGAAGGAATAACAGAGACCAAGGAAGAAAGAGAACCTTCGCAGAAGAAGAAGAAGAAGAAGGCAGAAGAGAGATTGCAGAGAAAGAAGAGAGGCCAAGTGAAGACTGCAAAGAGAAGAGAAGAGAAGCCAAGATCAGAAGGAAGAAGGAGAGACTGCTGAGAAGAAGAGAAAGAAATATCAGAAGAGAAGAATAACACTTTTAAGACGTCTGATCACAAGATCAGACGTCCAATTTCATTTCTTTTGTCATAATTACTTTTAACCGCATACATTCATATTTGAATTAGAGTTTTGAGTAAATTAGAGTGTTCAATTACATTTGAGATTAGTAGTAAATTTCAATTGTTCCCTGTGTTCGACCTTGGATACTCCGATTTTCAAGTAATAAAAACTCTTTATTTGTTTGAACGCTTTGTCGGCTATATTACAACGTGACATTCTTTAAAACCCCACAAAAGCATACGAACATTTTGGCGCCGTTGCCGGGGAGCAACGCGCAATTTACCACTAGTCTCTACATTCTTTTTATCATATTGAACACTAACTTGCCCTACTTTGCTTTGTTGTGATCTTGCAGGTATTCCACGAGAAAATCCCTTCCGCAAGTCAACCACTCCAGGGCAGGTATTTCTTTTCTTCCTTAACCATCCCCTAATCCTGAAAAGACAAAAGGAAGAAAATCAATTTAGGAAGCAATTGCCTTCTTTATATAGTAATCACCATCTTTAAGGCAAACATTTCCTAATTTTGCGAAAATTTTTTAATTCTTCTTGAAGTTGGAGCGATTTTCTAGATTCCATCCCACAAATTCATGTGCCTAATAGAAATAACGCGTAATCTCTGTGGACAACACATTTCTTGCTTTTAAAGTCCAAAGAGAACATTTTCAAAAAGAAAAAAAGGATTGGAAATAGAACCAAATTAGGGTTTCTACAGTAGGATCTTGAAGTGCTAGTCACACATGCCTGCATAAAAGGAAATAAACCTCCCCGCATCAGTGTGCTACCCAAGACCTTGATTGAAGAGATATTAACAAGCAAACCCTAAAAATTGAGTTCTAAAATCACTTGAATCTTAAAAATTCTGGACCTAATAACCTGGGAGTCAAATCAGGGTGATCTCTAGGCTCTAAACCTAGAATCATTTTACCATCTATAGGACAGGTCAGGTGAAGTTGACCCTTTGGGTCAACCAACCTCTAAATTAGGTCACAACATCAACACATCTAAAGTTCAAGTGAGAGCCCTAAAGCACCTTTGAAATAAAAGTGGTAGACTTAAGAGATCAAGGTCCCCATTCTGGTCTACCTGGAATCTCAGTGACAAGAGAGGTCGGGTGGGGGAAACCCTGTAACCCGTGGGGATGCTCTACCGTGTAGGGGTCTTTGCGGGACTCTCCCTCTCTGGCTTCCCAAGTAATTCTCAGGTGGATGATCTTCTGATCCAGGGGTCCATCCGCCCCGAACCTCCATAGTCATCCAAACA
Source organism: Thalassia testudinum (assembly GCA_037157565.1). Classification (NCBI taxonomy): domain Eukaryota; kingdom Viridiplantae; phylum Streptophyta; class Magnoliopsida; order Alismatales; family Hydrocharitaceae; genus Thalassia; species Thalassia testudinum. The sequence goes on from JAZHRO010000063.1 coordinate 94,522,648, forward strand.
TCTTTGGGTGTCTTGATTGGGTCAAAAACATCTCCAGTCCCTCATCTTTTCTCCTTAGAGCACACATACACATTTTCAGTGGGACTTGTTATTCAGATCTGATCGCTTCATAACACATCTTGATTCCAACTTTGATTCTACATCTTGATTCCACCATCTGATCCAAATATGCAGCCAAATCACCTAGAACTACCATTCGAGAAACCTGAGTATCAGAGATCCATGAGAGATAAAATGATTGAGGATGCCATGAAATTCTATGAAAATGAAGAAACCTCAACAATAGTAGGAAACATTCAGGTTGATGTCCCAACAACCACAACCTTTGTCATAACTTATGCCCAAGTACTATTAGCAGAAGCCAACAAAGGATCAACCTGTGACTTGATCATTACTGGATACATTGAGATAGAAAAACTGTACAATATTGAATACCTTCAATGTATGACAAATCCTCGACTTTGGAAACAACAACAAGATAGTCTTGAAAAATGGGAAGAGATACTGAGATTAGTAAAACAAGTTATTGACCAGAAATACCCGTATATACCACCAACAGAGGATGATCTATCTTGGGACAACATCGAGGATAAATCTGATCTCGGGTTTGAGGCACAAAATGGTTGTGGATTACCAACCCAAATAGAATATAACGTGCCTGATATTGAAGAAGGTTGGGAAGCTCCAAATGCAGGAAAATACCATGATGAGCCCATTTTAGAATCCCAAAACTCCTGCAAGTATGAGAGTAGAACTGAACCTCTCGAGGGTATAAATTTCGTCCCTTATTCTGATAAGGTAACCCTTGAAGGTTATTCAGACCTAGATTCTAGTAATTCAACCCACACCCTAAGCCTAGAATCTAGATTTGAAACCTATTTTGAGGATTTCAAGGCCCCAGATGAAGAAGATCAATCTTTTAATGAAGAATATGATTTTGGGCCTCGATTTGATGAATATCCCTCGCCAACATCCTCAGAGGAACGAATCAATTTTTCGGAAGTCATGCCAATCTACGACACAGAAACCGAGGAGTTGGATGAGCAGGGTTTCAATTGGGTCTGGCCTACTAACTTTGAGCCTGAACCTTTACCACATAGGGACATCCTTTTAAGCTCAGAATTAACATTTAAGCTAGACCCCAGTCAGGCTGCTGAGTATACAACATATGATTCATTCTATGGTGGAACTCATGATCTGGAATCTCATTCAAATTTTGATTTTCGCAAACTCTCCGATGATTTCGAATCTGATCATAACATCGGAGAAAATTTGCTTCTTGATTATAACAAGCCAATATTCTTTGAAGCCACCTGCTCCACATATACAGAACCAATCAAAACCCGTTCCCTACCTTGACCCGCAATCGGACTCAATTTCTCTTCCGATTCACCTCTCACTGAGCCGTTTGCAGATGATTCAACTCCATATCTATATTGGGTATCGGGCATTGATCAGACCAAAAATCAGGAGCCAACATTCTGTGATCACCCCTGTAGGGATTCCACACCTTACATTTATTATTTTTCAGAACCCTACTTTGACCAGGCTGATTCGAATCAGCCTAAACCCGAGTTTTCACTTCCATATTCATCTGAACTTCACTGCATATGGTGGGTTCCACATTTGTTGATCTACATCTATCAACCCACTAGACTTATTGGGGTTGGGCTGCATCATCAGCCAACTGATCTTAACAAGCACCTAGTTGGACCAACCAGGCTCTTAATTAAGGTGCTTGTTTTCCAAAATTCTGCTGATTTGACCACTCCCTCTCGACCCCATTTTCCGCTCGGCTGAAGGCATTAAATTTAGCGCTTAACGGGAGGCAACCCGTCATCTCAAAAACAGAGACTCGTCTGATTATCCATCCGTACTCCACATCCATTGCACCTTGAGTTCAGCCTTAGACAATTGATTCCACCTCTGGTACACGTATCAGAGCTTAAAATCATCCGCATCAGTCATTTCCAACCCATTCACCTACCCGATGTATCCTGTTCTAAGCCACTGACCTCAACACTAATTCACACCCTCTGTTTACAATGAGGACATTGCAAAACTTAGGCATGGGGGGAGATAGAGTGCATACATACAGAACCAAGAAAAAGTTAGGAGTCTCACACACAAAAAATTTGCATATGTCAAAAACACAAAAAAATTGAAAAATTATCAAAAAGAACAAAAAATTGGGGGAGGGAGGAAATTTTATGAGCCACATATTCATAAGGAGGAGAAAAAGAGAAAAATGACAAAAAGGAGCACAAAATGAAAAAGAAAAAGAAATAGTCATTAGTAAAAGATTAAGGAATTAACTGAAGTTCTAGACTAGATCAAGAAATGAAACAAAAGAAAAAGTGCTAAGAAGACATAACAAGAGATTAGCGGGAACGCTGGTCTTAGGCCTCTTTGGCTAGAATCTTTAGCTTAAAAATTCACGTATCCGTTAAAATCTGGATAATCCTCAAGAGGTTGAGGGAAAATGCGAAGCTTAAGTATTAGGTCTAAGGTTTAGGAAGTATTCGGCCTCGTTAACTGACCTCCAGTTTGCGGGATTCGGTAACCTAAGCACCCCAAATTCACACACAGTCTGGTTCAGTGCCATAAACATCCAAACTATGCAAAAGCATTTAATGTTCTACAAAAGTCACCTAGATTAGGAGCAGCCAATCAACACAAGTTGATTTGGACGAGTTCCCAGTGCGGAGAGACGGGAAATTCCCCTCGAAGATGCGTACAACATATCGTCTCCTCGGTGCTTGTCTCTTAGGATATTTAAATATCCTACTGGGGGCATGTAAGCACTCTGCTGGTTCAGATACCATGGGCGGCATTATCATGAAATGTCGATCGCCAGGGTCTGAATTCAGCCACGGAACGCCATGGGCGGGATTATCTCGAAATCTTGAAAGACAGGGTTCTGGGGGTTCCCATGGGCGGTGCTATCTCGAAGCATCGACAGCCAGGAACCCTTGAGGATTGATGATGGGGACGAGGAATCCGATACAGACTGTGTTGAGAAGCTAATTCAAAACTAGAAATAAAAAGAAAAAGAGAGAGAAAAGTTCTCCAAACAAATAAATCCTCTCTCTCTCTTACAAAAATGCACTGCAAACTGAACTTAGGCTAAAAATGTCTCAAGCACGGGTGCTTTAACCGCGGAGTCCAACAAACCCTAGGTTAGTTTCTGTGGGCCTTAGAAACCTTTGCGGAGGACTGAGGCTAAAGCGGGTCAGGTCCAAATTCTGGTTGGTACTTGAGTACCTCTAGGCCTATTGTCGGCATTCCGACCTAAACACAAAAGAAAAGGAGAAGCACTTATCATGATTGTTGACAGACACTTTGGGTCTAGAACAGAAGTTAAAACCTTAAAATTTTGCTAAGGGACTAGCAAAAGCTAGGCATGGGGGTATGATGAGAGCCTCATCATGAGCCATAACTAGCTCATTTTGACCCAATAAAGAAGATAAAAGCTCCTACATAACCTAGAAGAAGGCCTAAATGAAGGAATAAGTGCTCTGAGAAGAAAACATGAATTAAAGGTTAAAACTGCAATTTTACCATTGCAGTACATAAACGGGATTCCTCAGAGGCAAAACATAGGTCAAATGGTCTAAATGAGATAAAAAGTGGGTTGAGTCAATCAGAAATGGGTTTAGGTGCAATCCAGGAATTAAATGACATTTGGTAACCCTAAAATAGACTCGCTTAAATTAACAAGGTTTCGGTCAGGATAAAAATCAAGTAAATCCTCTAAAAATCATGGAAAAATATCCTCTAGGGTTTAGAACACTTAGTGTGGCCTTTGGAACCTAGTTTGACCTAGATTAGGGTCCTAGCCATTCAATTAACCTAATTTAGGTTTTTACGCAAAATATCAAGTCAAACGAGGTTAAACCTAAAATCCAACTTCACCATTGGATTCCTTAGGTCCAAATTAGGTTTATACCAAAATTTGGACCTAAGGGGAGGTCATCTTGACCTACTTTGCAGTTTAGGACACCTAAATCACAACTTGGTCCCTATCTTTTGAAAATCATTGTAGAGATCCCCCTAAGTTCCTCGCCACCTTTGCAATCAGGTCCTACCACCATTGTTAGGGCAGAAGCAACCTCCGGCGAGGTTTAGAGAGGGATTACTCTCTGATTCCTCAGAGATCCCCTCCCAGAAATGGAAGGGAGATTCTCTGAGAAATTCCCTTCCATCTACGGCCTATCACAATCTCTGGTGTGAACCCAATCTCTCGTGCGAACGGACGAGGGATTTGGGTATCCTAACCTTTTTCCTACTCCGGCAAGCCATCAGAGGCAACAGGCGTGCCCTCCACGCTCTGAAAGCACGGCCCAGTGCCTATAAAAGAACCCACACCTCCGGCCGCTCATTTTTAGCTTGACTTGGCCGGAGGTCCACCTCCAATTCGTCTCTTCTTCTCCGGCCAAGAACCCAGCGAGCTCCGGCGAGCCCCCTACCCTCCCTCTTCGCTCTGCCACAAAACCAGTGGCAGAGTTATCTTCCTGATTCCCCTCCGCGTCGCGCAGCACCCGCGCACGTCGCCTCAGCCCCGTCATCGCTGCCGTCCTCCCCCACTGGGCAGCGTCTTCTCCGGCGACAGCAGGTACAGCTGTCCGCCCTCTGTCTCCCTTCATCCCTACAATTAGGTTAGAACTACTCCCCGTGTTCCCCTCTCTCCTTTCCCCCTATTATTTCATTGAATTGCCCCTCGACCGACGCTGACCACCTCCATCTTCCTCGTCACCGACCGACCTCCGGCGAGCCACATCCACCACTCCGCCCCTCCACACAGCTCGCCGACCAACTCAGAGGCTCAGCCTCACCACAAGGAACAACTTCCGCCCATCAGCCATCCCTCTACACCTCCACCACAGTCCCCCGAACAACCCTACACTTCCGGCCACAGGCTGACCTAGGCACGCATGCCTAGGCCATCCCACGGCCAGCCGCACCGCTCACCACCTTCGTCGTGCCACGGCGAAGGTCCCCAGCTGGTCTGATTGAGCCGAGAGGCTCGTTTTGTGTTTGACAGTATCAAAGCTCCTGCCGCCATTGACGAAGGTTGAAGCAGCTTCGCAGCAGCTCCAGGCTTCAGGTGCAGCAGATTCACGCGAGCAGTGCGAAGCGATTAGGTCAAGCAAGGAGCGCTGTTGAAGCCCGCTGCTGTGGCGATTGCACGAAGGCTCTGCGGGTGCGCACGAAATTGGGGCAGACTGGATAGTCCCACATTGGCGAATCGCGAGGCGCGGGTATGCTATAAGTTGAATTTGTGTTCTCTGCTTATCGCCTCCGAAAGCACAGGGGTGAGGTCCCTCACCTGACCCACTCGCCTCGTCCGCGATTTCGCCTCGCGGATCTAGCGGGATCCGACCCGACCCTGACCTGAGCACTTCTCGCGCATCACCCACCTGCTGGTGCGCCTAGTCCCGGGTGCGAAATCCGACACGATTACCTTTGTGGCTCTGGGAGAGCGTCCTTGAGCGAATTGCAGAGAAAGAGAGAGACGTTTGGGTAGAGGGAAAGGGGTAGGTTTTGCTCTGTGCAGGTAGGCTGAACGTTGAGGAAGAAAGGCTGAGCCGCGAGGAAGAAGAAGAGAAGGAAGAAAGAAGGCAAGGCAAAGAAGAGAAGGAAGAATAGAGACCAAGGAAGAAAGAGAAGCCTTCGCAGAAGAAGAAGAAGAAGGCAGAAGAGAGACTGCAGAGAAAGAAGAGAGGCCAAGTGAAGACTGCAAAGAGAAGAGAAGAGAAGCCAAGATCAGAAGGAAGAAGGAGAGACTGCTGAGAAGAAGAGAAAGAAATATCAGAAGAGAAGAATAACACTTTTAAAACGTCTGATCACAAGATCAGATGTCCAATTTCATTTCTTTTGTCATAATTACTTTTAACCGTTTACATTCATATTTGAATTAGAGTTTTGAGTAAATTAGAGTGTTCAATTACATTTGAGATTAGTAGTAAATTCCAATTGCTCCCTGTGTTCGACCTCGGATACTCCGATTTTCGAGTAATAAAAACTCTTTATTTGTTTGAACGCTTTGTCGGCTATATTACAACGTGACATTCTTTAAAACCCCACAAAAGCGTACGAACATGGAGTCATTTCAAGTCTATCTTAAGAGATGGGACAGCTTCAAATTTTGGTTGGAAAATTGGCTTCCTGGTGGGGTGATAAAAGACAGGTACCCTCTTGCATTTTCAGCTGCTACTGATAAAAATGTTGTGGTATATGACTACTGGGACACGGCCTCTGAGAATTGGCTTTGAACAATGAGATGGGGAATGGCCATGAAACAAGAACACGAGCAGAAAATGAACGTCTTATGCAGGAACTTGCTGCATTAAACCCATACCTGAGGAGTATAACACATACAAATGGGAGGGAACGTTCTCCTCAGTAGCTGCTTATGATAAGCTTGTCAATTCGTCCAGAATGGCTGAAGTGGATGAGGTTCGGAAAAGGCTATGGAAATTGAAGGTACTATTGAAGGTACAAATTTTTTTGTGGTTATGCAGAAGAGATGGCCTGATAACTGGAGATTTGAGGCATAGGAGAATGGCCACCCCCACTCACTTCTACCACTTGTGTGGGATGCATAATGATTCCAGTATTCATATTTTTTGTACTTGCATGATTATAGATTATGTCTGGAGGAAGGTGTGTAGGGAATCTACTCCCACATGGGAGAGTCTTTGGAGCTCCTTCTTGAGGGTGAATAAGCCATATTTGCCCACGGTGGCAGTTCTATGGTCAGTATGGAGAGCTAGAAAAGAGAGCTTGTTTCAAGAGAGTCCAGTGAATGTGGATAATATTGTCAATAATTTCTGAAATCTCATACACCAATGGGGTTCATTCATGTAACTTTTTCGCTATTTTTTTATTAATAAAGCTCTCCTGGATTGCTATCGATGATTCGATAGCATTCCTTTCCACTTCAAAAAAAAAAACTCTACACTAGAAAGCAATAAAAGGAGAAGGAGGTGAGAAGTTATCCTCCTCAACGGCTGCTTAGAGGATGAGCCACATTGACGGAGTGCCTGGACGAGGGTGGTGAGATGCTAGACGAGGGAGGACAAAGCTAAAGGACAGAGAACGAAGCAGGGCAATGTCACAACAGGATCCACTTCTCGAATGGCAATGAGAGGACAACCGCGAGCGCTCCACAAATGGGGATGAGAAGATGGAAAAATTATGTTTAAGACTCTAATGGAGCATCTTGGGTATGTGACCAGCTCATAGAGCTTTGGAGGGGGTGAGAGAAGAAGAAGGCATGAAGGAGGAGGGGATGTAGAGCCTTTATATAGTTGAAGATATAAAGGTAAAAGGGGCATTTTATCTTTCAAAAATTAACTCTACTACCTTTAGTGACGGATACATGTGTCACTGTAGACCCACATCGCTGTAGCCATACCTCAACAAAGGTCGTCCATCGTGCATCCGACCCTCCACAAGCTGCCACGTCAACGCCGCCCCGCCTTCAACCGTTCGCACCTTTGATCACGTACACATGATCTCAACCGTCCGATCACACATCCGACGACTTAGATCCACACGTGCAACTTCCTCTTCTCATGTTAAGAGGTGACGCAGTCACTTCATCGCCATTGGATGAGCAATCAACGGCTCAAAATGCTCGCCTACATGCCTTTACCAATCACGCCTCCCGCATGTGTGATCTCGCGTTAGATTGGGCATCTGATCGCGCATCCATCCAATTTGCTGATCTGAGCCACACGTTCTTGATCAAAGGGCTAGATTTTTCTCTCGCACGTGAGGAGGAAGCACAGAGAGGCGGCTCAAACAGGCAACATGCTTGTGGTGGAGGTTCACATCCACTACGCTATGCGCATGGATTGGCGAAAAGCTGATCAGGAGAGCAAGCAGTTGTGATCATTGGATCATGGATTGATGATAACATCATCATCTATAACTATCCTTAATTAGTCATAATCAACAAACAAATGCTCCTACATAACTGCCGAAGAGTCATAATTCATTGCATATTCATTCAGAGAGAATGCATTAAAATAGGGGTAAAACTACAATTTCAATAGAATATCCTAAATGTAGAGTAACCACAAGTTTTCCTAGGGGCTAATTAAAGGTCAAATGTTCATAAATGTCTAATAAAAGGGTTCATGCAAAACGAAACGAGTTTACACACATTTCAAGAATTAATGGACATCTGAAACCCTAAAAATAGACTCGCTTAATTAACTGAGGTTCTGTTCAAGATAAAATTCACCTAAACCTTTTAAAAATCATATAAAAATATTCTATATGGTTTGGTACCTTTGATTTGACCATTGAAACCTATTTTGACCTAAAACAGAGTCTTAGACAAGAAGTTGCCCTAATTTGGGTTTTTACGTAAATTACCTAGTCAAACTTGGTCAAAACCAAAATTTGACTTCACCATCAGATTTCATGGATTCAAATTAGGTTTGTACCAAAATTTGGGCTCAATCAGAGACCATCTTGACCTAGTTTACATTCCAGTCCAGTCTGACTCTTTTTCTTACACACACACCCTTAGTTTTTTGAATTCCATACAAATGGGTCCCTAAGTTTGTCATCTTATTTACAATCAGGTCCCTCCACCATTATTGTGGAGGAACTCCTACATCAACGAAACTTCAATCAGGGATTTCTCCCTGATTTCTTAACGAAACCCTTCCAAAATTGAAAGAACACCTAAGAGAATCCCCTTCCATTTGAGCTACTCATTGGGCTCTGATTTGCACCCAAATCATCATGCGAATCCTTTGAAGTTTAGGGTTCCTTTATGCTCAAGGTTCACGTGCTTCCAAGCTTGGAATGACTTCCTATGCCCTATAAAAGGACCCAGGTCGCATCACCAACCTCCTTAGCTAGGTTTGGAGGCCAGATACCCCCTCTTCCCTTCCCCCCGACCTCCTTCTCCACCAACTCTGGAGAGCTCCTCCGACCACCTACCTCATCCGTCGTCACGGACAATAGCCGATGGATTCTTCTTCCTCACATTCCTTTGCCGCTTGCAATACCAACGAGGGCCTCCTTTCCTATCTTCCTCGCCGCTCCATCCCTGGAGGTTTCTTCGTCTCCGGCGCCAACCAATCAAAGCCAGTGCCATTCCTCCCATTTTGACCATTAGATTAGGGTAGATAGGTCCCTTTTAGTTCTTTAGGTTCTTTCCCATCTTCAAACCTCTGAATCCATCCTCGACGCCACCACCATCCACCTTCATCTCCGTCTCCGGCCACCCCTCCGGTGAGGCCTTTCCGCCACCAAATGCCTCGTCAACCCTTCCAAAAGTTCCGCTGTTCATCCACCTTCAAAAGCCCTCTCCTATTTAGGGCTATTCACCCCTCCAAACCTCCTCCGAACATCCCATTGTCGCACCACTGTTTTCTACTTCGCCTGACCACCACACATGCCCTCACGCCACGCAACCACCGCCATCACACTCTACACCCTCCGGTGATGCTCATGAACTATTTTAATGTGGCCGAGAGGCTATGTTGATGACTTGCAGGTTTTCGCCATCCTCTGCTTGCTCCGCCATTGCCGTTGCCTTGTTCTTCGAGCTCCAGGCCGCTCCAAGTCTCACCTCCAGTCAAAGTGGAATAACCCCAGGAAGTCCTCCTGGTCCTCAATTGGAGGTTCTAGCTATGAGAGCACGACCAATTGGATGAGGCTTCACTGCAGCCGCATGCGAAGAGAAGGCATGTAGGTTTAGTCCCATATCGGTGGGAGAAAAGCACGCATCTACGCATAAGAGGAATTTGTGATTAGGCCTCTTTGACCAAGTCATGGTGGTCGGGTCCCCATTCACCCACACGACCCGTTAACCCGACCTATCGAGCACTCCTCGGCTACCACATACCCCCGGTATCCCTGGTCACTGTTCATGATCTGAATACCTGGTTACGACTCGAATATTTGAGAGAATAAGAGGAAGAAAGAAAGAGAGAGGGGGTATGGGGGTTTTTGCTCCTCTATGTGAAAGGTGAACACTTAGCCGTGAGGGAATTGTTATCCCTTGTGCTTTGAAGAAGAATAGAAGAAAGAGAAAGCTTGAGAAGGAAAAGAAGGCCTGTGCATGAGAGAAAGACTTGAAGAGAAGAAGAGGACATTTAAGTCATCTGATCCAAAAAAGCTGATGTCTAATTGAGCATTTGATACTTTGGCCACTTAAGCTTGCGTGACATTACCAATTCAGGCTATTGTTCATTTATTTCCTACAATTGAGTAATTGGTATACATGTGTCTAAACTAATACTTGGTGATTTAAATCACCATTATTTTATCTTTGATATCTTTTTGCCTCGTCAAACTCTTGATATACTCATGTTTTACACTAAAGATCAATTTTGAGTAAATATTATTCATTGCATATCATCATTATTGGCTTAATTTCCTGTGCTCATTTATATTTTAATTGAGTTTAGTACATGAATTGAAATACTTGCTCCCTATGTTCAACCTCGGATACTCTTTTGAATTCGAGTTATAAATTGTATTTGTTTTCGCGCTATTTCGACTACATTACAACAAAGTGATTTTAAAACACTGATTTAACTCGATTAATATTTTGGCAGTCGCTGGGGAGCAATGCGCAATTCACCACTATTCTTCATTTTATTTGATTATATTTGAGCACTAACTTGCCCTGTTTGTTTCTTGTGATTTTGCGAGATACATCACGAGGCGATCTTCCGCACAAAATAGTCACTCCCGCTGTATGTAATTTCTGTTCTTCCCTAATCAACCTTATAATCTTGGGAAGATAAAAAAGGAAACAAATCAATTAGGAATCACCTGCCCTATTTTCATAGTAATTTCCATTTAAAGGAAAGTTTCCTGATTTACGAAAAATTTTCATATCTGATTGAAGCTTGAGGCAATTCTATTTAGAAATCCCTACCTTGATTTCCTATACCTACTAGGAATTACGCTTAATTTCTAATCTTCTTGGACTATGCACTCCTTGTTTGAAGTCCAAGAAAAATAACTTGAGATTTAATTGGACTTATAATAGAACAAATTAGGGTTTCTACATTAGAGTTTTGAAGTGTTTGCTCACATTTTGCCTGCATAAAAGGAAATTTACCCTCCCACATTTGTGTGCTACCCAAACCCGTGCTTGAATTGGATTAATCACTTAAACCCTAAAATCATTCTCTAATTTCACTTGAACCTTAAAAATTATGGACCTAATAACCTGAGAGTCAATTCAGGGTAATTTCTAAGTCTTGACCTAGATTTCATTCTCCATCTTTTAGGGCAGGTCGGGTGAAGTTGACCTAGATTGTGGGCCAATCACCTCCAAATTAGGTCACAATCAAATCAACTTCTAATCAAGTGTAATTCAAGGCACAAATTAAGCTAAAATCGGTAGACTTAAGGTTCTGAGTTCGTACATTCCGGTCTACTTGGAACCGCAGTGACAAGGAAGGTCAGGTGGGGGAAACCCTATAACCCATGGGGATGCTCTACCATATAGGGGTCTTTGCGGGGCTCTCCCTTCCTAGTTGCCCAGGTAATTCTCGGGTGTGCGGATTTTTGATTCAGATGTATCATCCACCTCGAAACAAGCCTTAGTCATCCAAAAATCTTTGAATGCCTTGATTAGGTCCAATTCATATCCAGTCCTTTATCTTTTCTCTAGAGCACACACACAGGAAGGTCGGGCCTCATTAGAACTTCTTGGGAATTTCTTTCAAATCTAATCAGCTCCAATCTGATCCTAAGTTTGATTCTAAATCTTGATTCCACCATATGATTCGAAAATGCAACCTAACATGTTAGGAAAACTGATTAGGAAACCTATGTCCCAAATGACTATCAAAGATAAGATGATTGAGGCTGCCTATAGACACCATGAAGAATATTATGGAGCCTTAGATAGGGACATTTTTACAAAAATAGCAAACCACATTATGAACCGTATCGAGATAATATTGACACGGATAAACCACGGTTCAACCCGGGATGATCTCTTAGCAGAACACATTGAATTGGTGAAATTACATAACAATTGTCTGTAATATTGGTCAAATCCTTCATTTTTAGAAGAACTCCAGAATCTTTTGGAGAGATAGGAAAAATTGTTGAATACATTATATAAAACCATTGATCAAAAATACCCGTCAGAAGTTAATGAGACATCTTAGAGTAATTCTAGTGATCACCATAATTTCCTGAATCCCGAGGTCGAGAATCGAGGTTGTTGTGGACCCCAACCCAAATGGAATTCGATTCAAATTATGTACAAATTAATACGCCTAATCCTAAGATGGGTTGGGAGGATCCAATTGCAGGTGATCACAATTTCGAACTGGCCCAAGGAAACCTGGAAGCTAGTCTATTGAGCCAAGATTTCCTAGACACTTGTGATGATGAAATTGAAAAAGAACATCTCGAGGGCGTAAATTCCACCCCTTATTCTGATAAGGTGACTCTCGAGAACAATCTTGACATCCTTGTAGAGCCCAGCCTAGATCCTAGTGACCCAATGCCTACCTTTGACCTAGAATCTAGATCTGAGCCTAATTGGGATGATTATGAAGCCCCGTATGATAAGACACAGATTTCGAATATGAAATACGATTCAGGGCCTGTATTTGATGAATACATCTCTACAACCTCCTCTGAGACACATTGATTTCTCAGAAGTCACACCAATTTATGATACAAAAGTCTAGGAGTTGGAAGAGTTGAGAATTGATTGGATCTACCCTAGGAGCCAACAACCCGAGCCTATGCCTAATAAGGACACCTTTTTGAGCTCAAAATCAGAAATAGGGTTAGATACAAAGTTAGGTTGCAGATTCTACACATCTTAATTCATTCTATGGTAGAACTCCCGATCTGGAATCATGTTCAGAACACGATCGCAAATTCTCTGATGATTTCGAATCTTACTCTAATTTCGGAGAGCCTTTGTTTCCTGATAACTATGAGCCAGTTTACGACCTCAGCATCCACGATCCGTTCTTTGATTCTAATGCTAAAGCCAATGATTTGAATATTAAAGAAGCCACACCTTCTAATCCGCATATAGAGCCTTCCAAAACCCATTCCCAATCCCGACCTGCCACCTCTACTCTAATTCACCTCTCTCTGATCCAATTGCGTATGATTCTCTTCCATCCTTTGATCGGGTTTTGGACACTGATCCGACTGATAATCACTTCCCATCCTTTTCTGATCCTATTAGTAGGGGTCCTACATTTTCTACAGATCCATTTTCTTTTGAGGACCCTTACTCTGATCAAGCTGAATCGACTCAGCCACACCTTAGATTCTCACTTCCACATCCATTTGAGCCACAAAATACCTAGCGAGCTCCGCATCTTTTGATTCACATCCATCAACCCACCAAATTGATTAGGTTTGGGCTACATCATTAGCCTATAGATCTGAACAAGCACCTGGTTAGACTAACCAGGCTATTGATCAAGGTGCTTGTTCTACAACCCTCATCTGATTTGACCACCCCTTCTCCTTGATCACCTTCTCCTCGGTTGAAGGCATTAAATTTAGTACTTAACGGGAGGCAACCCGTCATTCCAAAAACCCAAGACCCTTCTAATTATCCTTTTGAGATTCATGTCTACTGCACTTATAGTTCAGTCTTAGAACAACCGACTCCACCTTTGGTACTTGTATCAAAGCTTGAAATTGTCTGCAATAGTCATCCTGACCCGTTCACCCACCCTTTGATCCTGTTTTAATCCTTGAACCCAAGCTAATTTCATACCCTCTGATTTACAATGAAGACATTGCAAAACTTAGGCATGGGGGGTGTTAAAGTGCAAACACGTGGAAATTAAAGTTGCTGAAGGGATCTCACAAAAAAATACATATTCAAAAAAATAATAAAAATTAAAAGATTGAAAAAGAACAGAAAAATGGAAAGGGGAGGAAAATTTTGTGAGCTTAATTGAAAATCATTCTTGAGGAGGAAATGAGGAGGTAATTTAAATGTCAAAAAGGAGCCACAATTTGAAATAAAAGTGTTAGTCTTAGTAAATGATTGTGGAATCTACTTAAAGTTCTAGACCAAATCAAAAGAAAGAAATAAAAATCAAAAAGTGCTAAAGAGACACGGAGATTAGTATGAGTGCTGATCTTAGGCCTCTTAGGCTTGTTGTTTAGGCTTAAACACTCACGTATCCATTAAGATCCGGATAATCCTCAAGAGGTTGAGGAAAATGTGAAGCTTATGTATTATGTCTAAGGCTCAGGGATTATTCAGCCTCGTTAGCTGACCTTTGGATTGCAGGACTCGGTAACCTAAGCACCCTAATCCACACACCAGTCTGGTTCAATACGCTTAACAATAAAAATCATGCAAAAGCATTTATTATGTTCTATGAAAAAACTACCTAGATTAGGAGTGGCTTAAAAACACAAGTTAATTTGGACGTGTTCCCGGTGCGGAGAGGTGGGAAATACCCCTCAAAGATGCGCAATAACATATCGACTCCTCGGTACTTGTCTCTTAGGATATCTAAATATCCTACTGGAGGCATGTAAGCACCTTATGCTGGTTCAGGTGCCATGGGTGGGATTATCCCGAAATGTCGATTACCAGGGCTTGAATTTAGCTATAAAATGCCATGGACGGCACTATCTCGAAGTGTCAAAAGTTAGGATTCTGGGGGTTGCCATGGGTGGTGCGATCCCGAAGCATCGATTGCCAGGGACCCTTCAAGGATTGATGGTGGAAACAAGAAATCCAATACAGAACGTGTTTTGAGCCAATCCGAAGCTAGAAATAAAGAAAATAAAAAGAGAGAGAAAGCTCACCAAATTTGCCTTTCCAATTTTTGTTGCAATTATTTATGTGCTTTTGCTTTTAAATTAGTGCACTCACACTCTCTCTCTTTAATTATCCTAGGTCTTCACAAGCCTAAGGTGAGCTTAGAGATAGATTTTTCCTACCACTTAGGTAATTGAGTTAGGTGTAGTTTCACTTCACGTAGTCCTATTTCCTATTATTTCAAAACCAAAAAAATTACATATCAAAAATTCAAAAAGAAAGTTAATTTCCATTTTGTCGAGCAAGAGATTTCTAACTTGCATTTCCGCCTCGCTTGGGATGACCCAAATACTTGCTAAGTACTCAATTTTTACAAATTGAAAAATGATCAAAATTGCATGTTACAACAACATTCAAGCCCGTTTTAACAAATCACGCTTTTTCGCAATCAGGTTGTGTTAGTGAGTAAGCTCTCTCATAGGAGAGCATTAGCAACGTCATGCACGTAGAGCGAATCACCTCATTTCCCAAAAGGGATGGGTCGAATACAAACTAGCCCACTTGTAGTTCCTAGCCCCTAAGTTAAATAGTCGTGCACATGCTCAATAGCAATTTGATGTGCATGACATAGTGACATTAAAGGGCCAAAACAATATGAACACACGGGTTTGATTTGCAAGGAGGAAAGAGTTACCACTTCTCATGTTGAGATTGTGTATATAAGCCTTTGTAGCTACACCATCTCAATGGAGGGGAGAGTTCATACCCACTTGAGACATTAGGATCGGCATGTCTCTTAATTTAGTAGTTGTAGAGAAAAAGCATTCAAATTAGACATAATAGGAGACATTTGTTTCAAAATTCCTAAAACAAAGCTCTTTTTCTAAAATCTAACCATGCCCATGTTGTTCACAAAAAATGGCAATTTTCAAAACCACTTTCGACCCAAATAAGTGGACGAAACCCATTCATGATGAATGGTTCACAATGGTTGCAAATAGATTGAAGGTAGACAACTTGGGCTATGTGTTATGCTCCAAGCCATTTGAGAACCAAAGAAATCAGACTATGGAGAAATATAATGAAACTTGGCATGATAATAATGTGTTGCTAAACACTACATCACCAAGCGTCTACCAATAGGATTGGACCATGTGAGCGGATGCGAATCTACAAGCGACATTATATTTTACCTTGATGCCTTGGGCACTGATTGCATAGTAATCATGCAACCTAAACCACCTGAATTAAGTTAGATTCTGGCATAACTTAAGAACAATGTATACATAGGTATTGTAATTTGTATAATAGTTAGCTTGTTAGCTGCATACACAATATTATCATTCTATGCACTAAAAGAGACATGGAATTAATTGCAAATGATTTAAGGTCGCGAATGACAGATTAGACCATACGAATCTAATCAGGACAATGACAGGAGTTCAATGCTTCCAGAATCGTCTTGATCAGACAACTGTAGCATCACGTACAATCCATAGAAGAACTAAGGCCATGGAGCAAGATGATAGAGATCCAAGCCTCAGATGCAAGATCCGACTGTACAAATGGCTCCGGATCGATAATCGCAGTCCAACGACGCAAGAATCAACCTAATCGGAGGCCTATATCACCAGTTATAAAGAAGAGAAGATGGACGGCCACAATGGTGCCACATGGCGCCATCACAACTGCCCCTTGCCATGCCCCCAATCTCTGAAGAAGCCCTCGTCATGCATTGTGGGTCGTTGGATCATCATCCAATGGCCACAACGCGCCCACATTGCCCCTTCCCCCACGCCTCATCAGCCAAGAGAAGATCTCAACCGTTGGATCTCCATCCAATGGCTGAGAGTGGAGTTACCTAAAACCAAAATGCAACACAAAATGTACCTTAAAGCATTGGTTAGAGTGCTCCAACCGCAGCAAGCAACGTGAGATCGAGCCACGCTGCGCACAAATTAGGAAAGCGATGAGGCGCAGGCGAAATCCAACCGTGGGATCTTCGATCGGCAGTGCAAATGCAAACGTGTGGCGCAATCAGAGGCTTCCACAGCTGCACGCAGAATCGAACGTGTGCGCTATGCGCAATCTCATGCACCCTCCTCAACAAAGGCAATGCGAGCAATGGTGGTATGACTAGGTTTTGTTGTTTTGTTATAGAAATGGCATTGTAGTACAGATAGTCATTGCCACTATTACAATTTTTACTCGGAAATAAAAGATCTCCCGAGGACGAACTCAAGGAGCAAACTGTATTCTAGAGATACAAAGTTTCTATTACAAAAATAAAGAGAGAGAGAGAGAGAGAGAAATTTGTCTTGTTGGCTTCTTCTTCTTTTCTCTTCTCTTTGGTTCTTCAGTTTTCTTCCTTCTTCTTGTTCTTCCCCTGTTCTTCTTTTTCTTGCTTTCTTCTTTCTTTTTCTTCAGAGCTTCTTCTTCTTCTTCTTCTTCTTCCTTGCGGTCCTGTTCTTCTTTTCTTCTCCTTCTTCTTCGTCCTCAGAGCGTCGTCTGATTTTTCAATCAGATGACTTAAGTAACCCGCTGCTACAGTGCATCCTCCTTCCTTCTTTCTTCTTTTCTCTTATGCCAACACACTCACAGTTTGGTCAAGGGAAAAAACCTACTCTACCCTCCCCCGCGTCTCTCTCTCTCAGAATTCACTCATAGGATAGCTCTCCCAGAGCTGCCGGGTAGTCGGGTACGGGTCATGCCTGGGTCAAGGCCCACCGATGTGCGGTGGTGGGCGAGGAGTGCAGGTCGGGTAAACGAGTCGGGCCAGGTCCGCGTGGGGTGGTCGCGGACGAGGCCGAGTCAAGTGGGTGAGAGGGACCTCACCCTGTGGTCAGGAGGCAAACAGACTACGGCACTTTTTGCCTTTATGCGGGTGCGCGGCTTCGAAATCCCACGATGTGGGACTAACTTCTGCTGCCTTTGCACGCGCCCACAGGACGACTCCACCTCGCCCTCTGATCAACTGCAGTCGATGTCTGGGCCAACTAAAGAGGCAGAAGCCTTCGCGGACTTCGCCCCAACCTGCAGCACCTGGGAATCTGGGGCTGCAGGGCCTGGAGCTCGCCTCGAAGATGCTTCAGTCGTCGCTAATGGCGGCTAGAGCAGCGAACCTGTTAGACAGGAATATGGCCCTTCTGCTTAATCAAACACGCGGGGGACCTCCGTCCTGGCAAGGCGAAGGTGGTGCGGGGTGTGGCAGGTCGTGGGATGGCGTCTGGTGGCGGGGCTAGGTCGGACTGTGGCTGCGAGAATGGGTTTGTTCGGTGGAGTATGGTGGGGGTGTGGAGTGGTAATGGGTGAGCGGAGGTTGATCAGGGTGAGGAGGCGGAGGTTCTGTGAGGGTCGGCGAGGCGTATGGAGCTGCAGAGCGATGGGAACGTCTCGCCGGAGGGTGGCCGGAGATGGAGAAGGTGAGGGTGATTAAGCACGGTCGAAGGGCGGTTGAGCAAATTAAAGTAGGGAAAAGAAAGAGAGGAGGAAAGGGAAGAACTGTACCTACTTGGAGGGACGAGGTGGGCCAGAGCAAGGCGACAGTCATATCGACTATCGCCGGAGAAGAAGGTGCCCAGAGAGAGAGGGCGGCGGCAAGGAGAGAGCGGGAGAGCGCGCGCTGGGTACGGCGCGATGCGGGAAGAGCAGGTGAAGGCAACTCTGCTGCTGGTAGTGCGGCAGCTGCTGGTAGTGCGGCAAAGCGACGAGGAGGAGGAGGAAGAACCACCGGAGCAGGGGGGCTTCTGTCGGAGTGGGAAGAGAGGAAAAGGGGGGGTTTCTCCGTCAGATCCGAGCTGGAGAGTGCGGCAGAGCATCGAGGGCTTTTATAGAGTCGAAATCAGAGAGGAGGGCGGAGGGAGAAGACATGCCTCCCTCGTCGGAGGACGCCAGAGATGGAGACCCATACCTTCCGCGCGTTCGCACGGGAGGTATGGGTGGTTGCAGAGACCATGGAGGTGTCCCTGCGACCTCCCCCGGTTGACTTGGTAGAGGGTCCCCCTTACCCTGCGCGGCGCCATGCTCCGCGCAAAGTCGCCGGAGCACGGCGCTGCTCAAGGTTTTGCAGGGAGGACCCAAATGCAAAGAATGAAGAAGAGTTAGGGGCCAAAATGTGAGGGTTTCAAAAGTTGAGGGTCAAAAAGTAATGGATGAGAACCAAAATGCAAAGTTGGTCAAGAAGGTCTCTTCTTAGGCTCAAGTTTTTATGCATGACTAAATGGGGCCTAAGGATTCTAATGGTGAATTTTATTTCTAGATCAGACCTTGTTTGATCGGTCAATTTACGTAAAAACCTAAATTAAGTCATTAATTGGGCATGGTTCTCAATGTAGGTCAAAATGGGTTCCTAAGGCCAAATTGAAGGTTCTAAACCCTAGAGATTATTTTTCTACGAATTGTAGAGGGTTTAGTCGATTTTTTATTTGCCTCGAACCTCGTGAATTGAAGTGGGTTTGTTTTAGGGTTACAGATTGTCATTTAATTTCTTGGAGTTGCTGTAGCCCTTATCAGATCAAATCATCCCACTTCCCTTCTTATTAGGTTTGTTTGACCTATGTTTGGACCCTGAATTACCCTACTTGCAAATTGTGCTGGTAAAATTGCACTTTTACCCCTTATGACTTATTTTCTTCTTAAACTCAAAATTCTCTGAGTTAAGCCTTTCCTTGAGTTATGTAGGAGCTTTTATCCTTTGTATTAGGTCAAAATGAGCTAGTTATGGCTCATGATGAGGTTCCCATCAGCAAGCGAGATTTTAAGCCATCCAATCGAGAGATTAGACAGCTGAAATCAAGTGTGCATGTTTTGAATTAAGCATGCACAAGGAGAAGCAGGCGACCGATGAATCGCAATTGGGTGGCTCACAAGCTGCCACGTGGCACCACCAGAGTGAATTCGAGCGTATAAGGCACGTTGGAGGCTATTTTTAGGTGCGATCAAAGCCTTTGATCTCCCGATCGATGCATCTGATCAACCTAAGTTTGTTGCACGAGTAGAGGGCTAAAATGCCCTCTTTGCCCTCATCAAAGCTATAAATGAAGGCCAAGGCCCCCCTGTTGATCATCTCCTCCACCAGACTCCCACCAGATACAACTCCAGCCTCTCTCTCTCTCTACAGCTCCTCTCTGGCATTCATCCCGACACTCTGGATCTGAAGTGCTGCCGCACTTCCCATAAGAATCCCATAAGCGGCGGCGGCATCATCAGCTCTCCATCTCTCTCTCTCTCTCTCTCTCAATATATATATATATATATATATATATCTTTAGCATAGTTATTGCTATTATAGTGAAAATTTATTTCCAAATAAAATACTGATTATCTGGATATCTGATGCCTACATATATACATATATAAATATATACATATTTGTTTAGAATAACTTTCTGAAAAGCTTTAGCATAGAAAGCATGTTGGCCTCCCTGCGAATGACTCAATATTCACTGAACTTTATAAATTTTATTTGTTTCATCACGATTTGCACTACAACGATAGACTTAATCCTTTAAGCATCTTGCGGTAGAACAAGTTGGTGTCATTGCCAGGGGCCAATAGAAATTTTTAAAAGCTTTTCCTGTAAAAGTGCTTATTTGTGATTCAAACTTGCTATTTTTGATTGTACAGGAATCACAAAATTGCAGGAAGACACACGCAACAACAAAAAAAAAAATGGGTACAAATCTCAGGTAAGTACTCATAGCTTAGTTTAGGTTAGATTTCCTTTCAAAAAAAAATCCAAAAAAATTAGGTGTTTTACTTAAACCTTAGAATTAATTAGCACTTGTTTGCCTTTTGAAAAAAAAAGAAAAAAAAATCTCCCTTGGTGATTTTTCAAGCTGAAACAAACTTTCATATTAAAAATTTAATTTCGAAAAATCCACTTGTCCAAATTTTTACTAGACATGGGTTTTGAAGTCAAGAACAACATATCCAATTTTTGCTCAAATCTAAGTTATATAAAAATTTTAAAAATTCATGCACTGATCTATTATCAATTCGGTTACTGTTCCTAATTTTTAGAAGTTAAAATTATGATAAAACTTTTTATACAACTCCGATTGACTTGAAATTTATGGCATTGAATTTATGTTGAAATTAAGAATTTAAGAAAAATCTGAAAAAAATATTTCTTGCATGTTTGGTTACAGGGATCATTCAATCACTAACTAGGGTTCAAAATAGACTGCAAAACCCCTAGTACACTTTAAATATGAAAAAAATAGAAAACATGCATTAAAATTCTTAAAGAATATTTTTTGAGTACCTAGTTAGTGGTGCAATAGGACCAATTGATTACATTGCTTGAGTCACACCACTTCCCTGAATTTGGACTTAAAAGAATCATCGTAGCATTATCTGCTTCTTGGGTTTCACATTAAGGGTAGAGTACACCTGCATTTCCATTCATAAAGGAAATCTATCAAACAATTAGGATTTGCAAAACTCTTGCCTCATCAGAACCCTTGATTGAAGATATTAACTCAAGTGAACCCTAAAATCAATCAATACAAGCATTTGAACCTTAAAATCCACTTCATCATAAAAAAAATTGCTTGTGAACCCCTTGCCTGTGCACTTCTCACTTTGAAACTCAATCTTAAGGGCAACACCCCCCTAATGCTCATCATATTCCAAAAGCACATCAAGCCTAAGTCTAAAACTGAGTAGACGTACCCTAGGCAGGACTAATATTCTTAGGGACTTGAAATTAGATTGGGCTATGGCCAAAGCCTTGTCTACTTGGACCCACTAGTGAGAAGAAAGGTCGGTGCGGTAATTGCATTAACCCTTAGTGGTGTCCTGCCGTGCGGGGTGTCCTAAGGGGTCCCACCCTTCTGGCCAGCTAAGTAATTTAAGGGTTGACCTAACCTAGTCGTGTTTTGGGGAACAAGGATTAGGTCTATTTAGGGTTTACCCTCTAAGGAATAGCTTGATTGCTTGCATTGAAAGGGTAGGGTATTCTCTCATCTGTCTTCTCCCTCTCATCTACGGACATTCTTTTGGTGAATGCAAGGTAGAAGATCTCCACATCCTGATTTGCTACCACCTTTAGAAAGAAATCCTAGGAGAAGACCTAATTGTCCAGAATCTGAATCTGAACCCTCTGCAATGGCTAGTCACCACAAAGAAGATGAGATCGAAGAGGAAGAACAAAATCTGGATCCAATGACTCTTCTACAAAGGCAGATCACTAAGCAAGGTCGGCATCATGACAGACAAATAGAGGTCATAGTGCAAGCCATTACTCGACTCCAAAATAGAAGAGCAAATTGCCCTCTCCATGACCTTTACAATCCTCCTAAAGCCCAACCTGAACCTTTTGTCAGGGTACCTCAAGATGAGGATGATTTTAAACTCAAACCATAGATCATCAATTTGATTCCCCACTTCCATGGTCGTGAGTCTGATGACCCCTTCCACCACCTTGAAGAACTTCTACACAAAGGAAGGACCTTTGGCCCTAGGAACCTTAATGATGAAAATGTTCCCATTATCCTTAAAAGATAAAGCTGCTCATTGGTTGAGGACTATTGGTAGACCGATCCTAACATGGCAAGATTTAAGAAGCACATTCCTAAGAAAACTCTTTCCCATAGGAAAAACCAATGCCCTTAGATGTGCCATTACAACCTTTAAGCAGAACTTAGGGAACAACTACATGAGGCTTGGGAGAGATTTAATAATTTGGCTTGGAAATGCCCTCATCATGGGATTCCAAAGTGGCACTTGACCCATATTTTCTATTATGGGTTACGTGACAATTTGAAGAAGTTTGTTGATGCAGCATGTGGGGGTAATTTCCTAAGCAGAGATGCTGAGGGAGCCTTTCATTTATTTGAGAATTTGAGTGAAAATTCCCTCAACAATGCCTCAACGTCTGCCTTTAACAGAGCAAATCAACCAAGGAATAGAGTTTATGAAGTTAAGGATAATCCAAACTCGGTTGATTTAGAGTTAATTGCACAATGATTGGACAAGGTGGAACTCATGGGAAAAAATGTAGAGAATTTGGATAAGAAACTGAACCTTTTGAAGGGTGGGAGTTCCTTAGGTACACATTAGAGAATAAATCCTATGCCTACCCAAGGAGTTCCTATGTTAACCCACACCCACCCTCCCAACCCTTTAGGTCAGGAAATGGTGCACAATCTTAATGACCTACCCATGGCTCCACCTACAAGCCAACTATACTTGGACCCATCTCTTTCTAGGTACAAAGGAGGGACCTTGATGCCCTCAAATGCTGAATTAGGCATCCTGATGCCTAGTTATCCTGAGGATGTAAATGCACTCCAGGGTTACACTAGAAATGATCCCTATTCAAACAGCTACAACCCGAGACGGAGCAACCATCCTATCTTTACTTGGTCAAGTCAGAAACCCGCCCAGGGTCCTATCTTGACTAAGCCAAACACTTACGGGCAACCCAGTAGGTACACACAACCACGCACATATCACCCACAACCTACTCAAGAAAACCAGCCCTCTAATCTGAGTCTAGTCCTCAAGGAAATGCGAGAAATGAATTTAAGGCAAAAAGAAGAATTGAATCAATTGAGGACAAAATTCATAAGATGAATAGACCAGCTAGTTGATTCTAGACAACACGAGATGCTGCCATCCCAACTCGTCCCCAACCCAACTTCAATACGGGTAACCAGCACAACACATGGGAGCAACAGGCGCCTATAGTTCAACCTACTCCCTAGCACCCACCTGGTTTTGTTAACCCTAACCAACCTCCACCTATTTTGCAGAACCCACCTCAACCTTCTAACCATAACGCCTTTGCTGGTGCTGTAACATTGAGAAGTGGGAGACAGATCCAAGATCCTTGCCCCTCCAAATCCAAATCTAGACAAGATCATGAGGAGCTCGAATCTGACCTAGGAGATCAAGAAGACAAGGATCAGGACCCGAACACTCATGATTTCTCTCAAGCACCCTTTCTTGAAGCCTTCAACAAACCTAGGAAAAAGAAATCCAATCCATCTGAGGAGTGGTTTGATATTTTTAAACAAGTTCAGGTGAACATATCACTCCTTGAGGCAATTGAGAATATCCCAGCCTGTGTGAAATTTTTGAAGGAAATATGCACACCTAAACCCCAAGCCAAATCATCTAAAAGGGTAGTGTTATCTGAACAAGCTAGTACAATTATCCTTAGAAACCTATCCCAAAAACAAAAAGATCCAGGAGCCCCTCTGATATTTGTGTCATTAGAGATACTACTTTTGATAGAGCTTTGTTAGATTTAGGTGCCTCCATAAATTTGATCCCCACAATGTTATACGAAAAATTTAATTTTAGAGAGTTAAAACCTACTGAGGTCACATTACAGTTGGCTGATTGATCTGTGACCACACCACAGGGGATTATTGAGGATATAATCGTCAAGATTCGTGATTTTTATTTTCATAAGGATTTCTTGGTCCTTGACATGGACGTACCACAGAATTTGAAGAACACCCCGATAATTTTGGGAAGACCATTTTTAGCTACTGCCAAGACTAATATTGACTGTGAATCTGGCTGTATGGAAATCAAATTCAAGGACAAGAAGACAAAGATTAACATCTTTAAGGCCATTAAAAAATTTGAAGACTGTGGAATGATAGAAGATTCTGAGGATCATAATGTTGAATGTTGTATGGAGTTAGGAGTATCCCACTCCGATCCTACAGGCCTTGACCCTCAAACCAATCAAGAGGTCAGTCACCCAATCACTGACTTGATTCCAAGACCTCTTGAGGTTAACTGTGATCTACCTTTGGACCCTTCATCCCAAGGACCCAAACATGAGCTAAACCTCTTCCAAATTATCTTAAATATGTTTTCTTGGGATCTAATCAAACTTACCCAGTGATCATTAGCTCTTATCTAACCCAAACTCAGGAAAATCAATTAATCGAAGTTCTGGGAAGAAACAGTAGAGCAATTGGTTGGACATTGGATGATCTTAAGGGAATCAGTCCTACTTACTGCACCCACAGAATCTATACCGAGGATAAATCTAGACCTTCTCAGGAAATGCAGAGACAATTGAATCTTAACATGCAGGAGGTAGTGAAAAAGGAAATAATTAAGTGGTTAGATGCAAAAATAATCTACCCAATCTCTGACAGCCCGTGGATCAATCCTATACAAGTGGTTCTAAGAAAGCTGGGGTGACCGTGATTACTAATGACAATGGGGAATTGATTCCAACCCACACAGCTTTCTCTTGAAGAGTCTGTATCGACTATAGGAAGCTGAACAATGAAACTAAAAAAGACCACTTTCCACTTTCCTTCATTGATCAAATCCTGGAAAGACTCAATAGCCAAAAATTCTTTTGTTTCTTGGATCGCTATTCCGGCCATAATCAAGTAGCTATCCACCTCGATGATCAAGAGAAAACCGCATTCACATATCCCTATGAAACATTTGCCTTCTGTAGGATGTCTTTTGAATTATGCAATGCACCAGCGACTTTTCAAAGGTGCATGCTTGCAATCTTTTCAGACATGGTAGGTGATTTCATGGAAATCTTTATGGATGACTTTTCTGTGTTTGGGGACTCCTTTATTTCTTGTCTGATCAATCTATAGAAGACTTTACAAAAATGCATAGAGGTGAATCTTGTTCTATCTTGGGAAAAGAGCCACTTCATGGTTAAGGAGGGCATAGTCCTTGGCCATGTTGTGTCAAAAAGAGAAATTGAAGCAGATAAAGCCAAGGTGGACACCATCATTAAACTCTTGCCACCTTCAACGGTCAAACAAGTAAGATCATTCCTTGGACATGTGGGATTTTATCGTCGATTCATTAAGGATTTTTCTAGGGTGGTGAGGCCCTTAAGTAATCTACTGGTAAAAGATCAAACCTTTGATTTTGATTCAAGCTGCTTAAGGGCTTTCAATCTACTGAAGGGAGCCATTACATAATCACCCATTCTACAGCCTCCTGATTGGGATCATCCTTTTGAAATCATGACCAATGCCTCTGATTTTCCTATTGGGGCAGTCTTGGGACAAAAAGTAGATAAGAAACCTTCCGTGATTTACTACGCTAGTAAAACTCTTGATGAGGCTTAAAGGAATTACACCACTATAGAAAAAGAGTTGCTAGCAGTAGTTTTTGCTGTGGAGAAGTTTAGGCCTTACCTACTGGGATCTCATGTCACAATTTTCACAGCTCACACTGCATTAAGGCACCTGATGTCTAAAAAGGAAGCAAAACCAAGATTACTTAGATGGACCCTTCTGCTACAAGAATTTGATTTAGAAATCAAAGACAAATTTGGTACCCAAAATGTAGCAGCTGATCATCTCTCTATAATCCTTGTAGACTCTACAACTCTGCAACTTTTTGATTCATTCCCTAATGAGACTCTCTTGACTATTTGCAAGCTACCTTGGTTTGTAGACACTGTTAACTATTTGGCCATAAGAAGATTACCCATGGATTGGCCAAAGCATAAGCAGGATAAGTTGATTTCGATGCCAAATACTACTTTTGGGAAGATCCTAAGCTATTCAAAATATGCGCGGATTAGGTTATCCGCTGTTGTGTTCCAGATGAGGAGATACAAGTGTCCTAGAATGCTGCCATACTTTTGCTTGCGGAGGTCACTTCTCAGGAAAAAAGACGGCAGCCAAGGTACTGTAAAGTGGATTGTATTGGCCGTCTTTATTCTGCGACTCATACAACTTCTATAGGTTATGTATTAATTGTCAAACTCTAGGAAACATGACTAGGAAGGATATGATGCCCCTAAATCCAATCCTTGAAGTTGAGATATTTGATGTCTGGGGCATTGATTTTGTGGGACCTTTTACCAATTCACTTGGGTACCTATACATTCTAGTTGCAGTCGACTATGTATCCGAATGGATTGAGGCCATCCTGACTCGAACCAATGACCATAAGTGGTCATGAACTTTGTAAAGAAAAACATCTTTACCAGTTTGGTTTACCCAAAGCTCTAATTAGTGATAGCAGGTCCCATTTCACCCACAACCAATTCAGGACCTTACAGACAAAGTATGGAGTCACTCATAGAATCTCTACTCCATACCATCCACAGACCAACGGACAAGCTGAAATTTCCAATCGGGAAATTAGGGGAATCCTTCAAAAGACGGTCCACCCAGATCGGAAGGATTGGTCTACTAAATTGGATGACGCTCTCTAGGCCTATCGGACTGCATATAAAACTCTGATTGGGATGTCTCCATGCTGTTTGGTATACAAAAAATCTTGTCGTCTGCCTATTGAACTTGAACATAAAGCTTACTAGGCAATCAGAACTTTTAACCTGAATCTTGATCAATCTGAACGACAAAGAAAACTCCAATTGACTGAATTGGATGAAATCCAGAATGACGCTTATGATAGCACGAGAATCTATAAGAATAGGACAAAAGCTTTACATGATAAATATATCTCTCAAAAAAGCTTTGTCCTTAATCAAAAGGTTTGGCTATTTGATGCACACTTGAAGCACTTTTCGAGAAAATTATGATCAAAATGGATGGGTCCTTTCATTGTAAGAAAAATCTACCCTCATGGAGCTATTCTCATCCTGGATCCCAAGACTGGCCATGAGACAAAGGTAAATGGTCAAAGGTTGAAGCCTTACATAACTCAGAACTATGATCCCATTCCTGATAGTCACATCAACCTTCCGGAATCATACTAGAGTTGTACTGAGTCTGGCAAATGACGTTAAACTTAGTGCTGGCTAGGAGACAACCTAGTATTCTTTACAGGTAGTTTAGCATTTTCTCTATCAAAGCTGACCTAGAATAACAAGCTTAGTCAGGTGATATCCCCTCCTCTTGCTTGTTACTTTTTTATTTTCCTGCATACATTTCAATGAGGACATTGTAATGAAAGGTATGGGGGGTTGGACATTGCATGTCTTATTTTTATGTCAAAAAAAAAAAATAGCATTTAGGCATAAAGAATTTTTATCAAAAGGTTTTATTAGGGATTTATTCTTAAATTGATTCCTGAACTTAGAATCCAATACAATTTCACACTTACACGTAGAATTTGCAATGGATCCTCTGTGAAGACCGATAAACATCTTTAGTTTGTCGAGAAGAAGCACTACTTCTTCTCCTGAGTCCTT
The DNA here is from genome assembly GCA_037157565.1 of Thalassia testudinum. Classification (NCBI taxonomy): domain Eukaryota; kingdom Viridiplantae; phylum Streptophyta; class Magnoliopsida; order Alismatales; family Hydrocharitaceae; genus Thalassia; species Thalassia testudinum. Next base: position 94,550,526 of record JAZHRO010000063.1, read on the forward strand.
GGACAGTAATTAGGAAGTCAAGCAAACTATCTTCTAGCAGATCCACCAAACAAGTGCGAGGTGAGAGTAGAAAGTCTACTGGTGCTCAAAGGCTAGTACGAGGAATCTTAAATTCTGGATAATTAAATAATGATACTCGGAGTTAAGCATAGCTTTTCACTTTCAGTTTCTGCGTATAAATTCTTAGTGCAAATATTTTGAGAGCCACCAAATAAGGTAAATATGCAAAGAGCGGGTTCTGATAAAACTAAGACTGAGGTCGATCGCCATGACCGCCCTTTATAGAATCCTCGACTGAAGGAGGGTATAAGTGTCAAGGTCAGAAATATGTTGTCCTATCCATTCCTTTCCCGGTGCTGAGAGTAGGTACTTCCACCAAATAAGCCATCCGATATCCTCTTGAACATCCCCAATCCCACATAATGCCTTGTATATAAAAGTTTATATGCCATACTGCATTGTGTTAATAGATATATGGATGTGAAAAAAGAAAAAAAAAGAGAGAAAATAAAAAATATATATACAAATATAAAAAAAAGAGGAAGAAAAAGAAAAAGAAAAGAAAAATATATATATACATGGAAAAAAATTAGAAAAAGAAGAGCAAAAAAAATGAGTTTATGAGTTTAGAATTTGTTTCAAGTATATTGAGGCAACAACACCTACCACCCTCACGATCCACCAAATACAGCCTTACCTACTTTTCTGTATTTTTGGGTGCCTGAATACTGGCTGAGGAATTTTGACTTAGTCATAGGATTATCAAAACCTAATCAAAGTATTAATGCCAGGGGAGACCACCAAATAGATTGACAAATCTAGTGAGATTGTGAGCTCAAAAAGAAAGAAAAGAAAAGAGAAGAAAGAAGAAAAAGAAAAATAAAGAAAGCGAAAGAGAGAGAATGAGTACAAAGAAACTAAAGAGATCATAGTTTCTCCACCTCTCTTTGAGTTAATTTATTTAATAGTCTGAAAATCTAGGTTCTAAAGTACTAGTCAATATGTAGCACTAGATGAGTATGAGCCACCAAATATAAACCCACTGGACTCAAAGTATCTTCTACCTAAGCCAAAAGTCAGGGCTGAATTTACAGATTACTTTATAACCCTGAGGGAAGAAGTCTGCCTATCCCAATAGAACTTTACTAAGGGTCAAGTATGAGCTTTAGATGTGGATTGTCTTTTCACTTGGATCTGTTGCATAGGCCACAATAATACACTTTCACGACTGCCTGGATTTCTAAAGTCTTGGATGAAAACAAAAGAAATAAATCCCTAATCAAACTCTGTCATATAGGACTACTTTGCATTTAGTCATGCATTTGCTAAGGACTAGCAAGATTTAGGCATGGGGATGTGATTGCACAGCAATCATGCAACCTAAATCACCTAAATTAAGTTTGAATCTAGCATAACTTAGGAACGATGCATGCATAGGTGTCGTAATTCGTTAGCTGCGTACATAATATGATCATTTTATGCACTAAAAGAGAGATGAAATTAATTGCAGATGATTTGAGGCCGTGAATGATAGATCAGACTATATAGATCTGATCATGTCAATGACGGGAATCCAACGCTTCCGGAATCGTCTTATTCAAACAACCGTAGCATCACATACAATCTGATGGGAATACTATCATGAGCTATAACTAGCTCAATTTGGTCTGATAAAGTAAATAAAAACTCCTACATCAAAAATACAAAATAACCATGGGGTATGCCAGGGGTTTATTAGTCATTAATGTCTAATAAGTGAGTCCATGCAGATAGAAATAGGTTTTCACACATTTCAAGAATTAAATGACATTTAAAATCCTAAAAATAGACTCAATTAACTGAGGTTACGGCCAAGATAAAATTCATCTAAACCCTCTAAAAATCATAGAAAAATATTCTCTAGAGTTTGACATCTTTGATTTAACTATCTGAACCCGTTTTGACCCAAAATAGAGTCAGATAGATTATTACCCTAATTTGGGTTTTTACATAAATTACCCAAACAACAAGGTCAAAACCAAAATCCAACTTCACCATTGGATTCTCTAGGTCCAAATTAGGTTTGTATAAAAATTTGGACCCAATCAGAGATTGTCTTAACCTAGTTTGCAATTTGATCGAATCTGACTCTTTCTCTCACACAACCCCTCAGCTTTTGAAATACTTTGCAAAGACCCCCTATCTTTGTCGTCTTCTTCGCAAAAAGGTCCCTACAACCTCCATGTCCTATTCGTACAACTCCGATGACCTTCAATCAAAGTTTTCTCCCTAATTTCATGCTCAATCTCTTCCAAATTTGGAAGGAAGATTCCTAAGAGATTTCTCTACAAATCGAACCTATTCGTGGGCCCTAATTCTTTCCCAATCTCTCATGTGAACACATGAGGGATGTGGGCATCCTACTCCGACAAGCTTACTAAGCCTGAAAGCTTGGTCTCCAAGCTTTAGCCCTACCCCCATGGCCTATAAAAGGATAAGGGCAAGAACCCGAGCTCCTTAGCAAGTCTTGGCCTAAGAAACTCCCTCCTCCTCCCTCTCCGACCAACTTAGGATTTTGCTCTGACAACTACCTCCGTTCTTCCTCTTACAGCCATCCAACCATCAAATTGGATGGCCCAACGTCCTTCCCTCATCCTCGCCAACCTCTCCAACCAAATAGAAGTCATTCCTCTATCTCACTCGTTGTCGCCACCTTGCCGTCCTCTTCTCCTTCTCCAGCTCTGGTCAAGCCACGGTCAGAGCTTTCCGACTCTCCTCCTCATCCCTAAGACCCTCTACCTTTTCCCTTCTTCCTATACTTCACTTCCCTCTCACTTACACTCACAAACATCCACTATCTCAACCCTAACGCCTTCACCTTCCTTCACTCCGGCGAAGCTCCGGCGATGCCTATCCACCGCGCCACCACACGAATCTCACAGCTACCACCCCCATCAGCTTTGCCACAACTCTACCGACTAAAGCCCTAACCTAATTCCACCAATTAGCCACTCTACCGTCTCCCCGAACACCACCACCTTTGTAGCTCCGCCCCAACCTCGCCCTACTCGCACACACCTCCCCACATCTCGAAACCACCACTGCCACGTTCGCCGTGATTCGATGGACCTTTTGAGCTGGTTTGATTAGGTCAAAAGACCGTGCTACTCTTTTCAGGTGCTTCACCAAATAGCCACCGCTGCCACTGCCTTCTCCAGTGTGTTCTTCCCCTTCAAGCCTCAAAGCATCCAGCTGCAGCTCCAGATCGACGCATACTCAGCCTAGGAAGCTTCCTAGGTAGTCAATTGGGGACGTTGACCACTTCCCCCAAACCAATTTGATGAAAAAGCACCTGCGGTTGCACGCACTGAAGCCTCTGTGGGATAGTCCCACATCATGAAGTGGCACACCTCCTGCAGCACATAAATTATTTTTCCGCCTCAGCCTCGTTGCCTCAGTGAGATGGGGGTGAGGTCCCTCTCTAAGTGCGTACGCACGCTCTTGCCCGCGGCCACGCCCGCAGGTCTAGGCTCTGAACCAATTACCCATATGCCTGGAACCGATTAGCATATCTTTGAGAGAAGAGAAAGAAAGGGAAGGGAAGAAGAAGAGAGAGAGGGGAGAGGGGGGTTTTGCTCTGCTGCCTGATCGATACAATTTTCGCTTTTCAAATATGCTGTCAAAAACATATGTGTCATAGTAAATATGTAATGTGGTTGAAAACCCTCGATCAAAGTCACTAAAAAATATACTGAAATTATACCACAATTCCGATCGTATCTACAGGGAGGAAAAGGCAATAAATTCACCAAAATTTGTAGTGCAGGAGTATGTTGAACAAAGCTTAATATGATGCAAAAATAACTTTGACAATTAGTTGTAACATCAAAGTAATCAAAAGAATAACTTGAATGGGTAGTAATATAGACAATGAGAGGGTCTGAGATGCAATTCCCCACAATATAAAATTCTTTTCCAAAAAATCCCACCTCTCAACCGTGCTTCATTTCAACTAATGGCCCTCCTCCTGTAGCAAAAAAGGGGAGTTGGCTTCCTCCCCTTCGGCCACGCAAGGAGGGTCTTGTTGGAGACGCGACTTGTCGGACGAGTTGGGCCAGAGGAGAGGAGTGCATCCATGATGGTGCGGCAGCCTAAGGTGGCCGGAGCTGGCCGATTAGTGAGAATGTTGTCAGCATAGATGGAGCGGAGGAGGGTCGCGGGGAGGTCATGTGGCCATTCTCTTCACACGGTGCTGCTACTGCGAGCGAGGGAGGAAGGCCCACAATCATAGTGGACAACGTGGACATCGTCCATGTCGTTGATGAGGTGGTTGTGCAGTTATGGCTGTTGGGTTCCTCTTCGGTGGTGTCGTTGCAGCCGGTGGAGATGAAGAAGAAGAAGAAGAAGGCGCACTTGGGCGTTGGCTTGCTAGCCGTGCACGCTTGTTGCACACAGTGGGGGGTCCCACTGTGTGGCCACGGACATGGTGGTTGAGGACGAGGGCAAGGGCGAGCGTAGTGGTGGAGGGGGCTTGTGGTCGTGGATGAGAGACGGTGGCAATTGTGGTCGGTGGCTGTGGTGGTCGAGAGGGTGGATGCGGTCCACTCGCAGTGCGGGAAGTCACAGTCAAGACGATGCCCACCTGGACGTCGGGTAGCCCTACCAAACAGCTTAACTTGCCACCGTCTTAGTGGGCTGCAGATGTGCGGTTGGGAAAGCCCTTGGAAGAAGACAAGGGGAGGAGGAGGGCGATTTTGTTAGCGGGGTTGTGGAGGCACGCAGTGGCGAATGAAGGAGGCACATGGCGAGGGTGGCTTTAGTCAGCACAAGGCTGTCGATACAGAGGCTCGCGGTGGTGGATGGGTGCATGGTGAGGGGAGAGAGGTGGAGGCCATGTTCGCTCTCAAGGGAGGAAGAAGATGCCTCCCCAATTGCCCGTCCCTTCCCGTTACATAACGAGAGAGAGAGAATCAAATTTTAAGTTACCAAATAGTGAATAGAAATTTTAGGAAGAGATAGAGATTCATGAGAGAGATAAGGAAATGTGTTGCAACAAATTTGAGAGGTACACAAGGAAACCTCTAAAATTTATTCTCTTATTATATTTTGTCTAAACAAAATCTCACATATCTCCACTCACTTTGATGTGATGCCCTTGCCTTTTAAAGTGAATAATCAATCCTCCCATATAAAGACTAATGCAATTAATACATGAAATGATAAATCTAGCGTTCACATGATTTTGTTAATAACATACATGCTTTAAATTAGCCTCTCATCAAAATAATAATCTACTTAAACACTAAATTAGTCCACTAAAGTGGACCTATCATTGCCCACCTCTCAACACTTAGCGAATTCTAAGGGAGGCCTTTGCCTCTGTTGGTGTTGGTGCTGAGCTCTGCTATGCCTATCCCTGAGGCTTGAGAAAGGGAGGCCTTTGCCTCTGTTGCTAGTTCTGAGTGCCCTGTGCACTTATCCTACGTGGATTAAACTTGGTTGATATTATTGAGATATTTGATATTATTGTAATTAGGGTAATTGGTGATTCAAATCACCATTTTACCCTAATCTTTTTGCACTATCAACATTTGCTCTTATATACATATCATTTGAGTTTGGAAATTTCATCATATATTGATATATTGTGATAGAATTGCAATTTTGAGATTTATTTTGCTACTTGCTCCCAGTGACGACCTTGGATTTTATTCAAGTATAAATTCTATCTGTTTTCACACTATTACGACCCATACTACAATGCAATGACTTTTAAAGCACCGTTTCAGCGCATTAAACATTTTGACACCGTTGCTGGGGAGCAACGCGCAATTTGATCTCTTGATTGCAATATCTAATTTGATACTAACTTCTTCTGTCTATTTTGCTGTGATCTGTGCAGGGAATTTAGCCAAGGAGTAAGATCAACCGCACAACAGCCACTCTAGGGGCAGGTAATCTTATTGTTCATCCTCATTAAGCCCCTGATTCTGAAAAGTTAAAAAAGGAAAAATCAATTAAGATCAACTTGCATCCTATTCTTAGAATCAATCATCACAAATTACCTGATTTGATTTGATTTGACGCTTTGTGCAGACAAACCCTAAACCCTAGTTCTTGCACCTACTTAGGGTTTAAGGTATCTAGGGCTATCACCTTCTTGCTTGAGCCTTAGGTACCACATTTGGAATCAATTAATTGGACCAATTAGAGCCAACTAGGGCTTCAATCTCAGGGTTTAAAAGACACACTTGCTTAAAAAGAAGAATCAACCTTTCCAAACAATGTGTGCCTAAGCCTTGATTGAACCTACCTAATCAAGCCAATCCTAAAATCAGGCTCTAAATCTCACTTGAATCCTAAAAGCAGGACCTAATATTCTCAAAGGACAAACAGGTGAAGTTGACCCACTTTGTGGGGTCAACCAATCTTCAAATTAGGTCACCTTACACAAAAATATCTTAAAGTTCAAGTGAAATCTTAAGAACCTACTCTCTAAGCTTAAAATTGGTAGACTTAAGAGGTCAAGTCACCATTCTGGTCTACCTCAATCAACAGTGACAAGGAAGGTTCGGTAGGGAAACCCTATAACCCGTGGGGGCGCTCTACCATGTAGGGGTCTTTATAGGACTCCCCTTTCCTGGCTGTCCAGGTAATTCTCAAGTGGACAACTTTTTGATCTAAGGGTATCATCCACCCCGAACCTCTATAGCCATCCAAAAATCTTTGAGTGTCTTGATTGAGTCCATCGCACATTCTATTCCTCGTCTACTCCATCGGTGCATGTTTAGGAGGAGGTCCTTAAGACCACCCTTAAGGCCTCCATTAGCTATTCACTCCTGTTGGACGTATGAATTGCTACGCTAACGTGTTTGATTTTAAAACCTTGTCGTTGTAGCTTGAAAGCGAAGAACTCGTGTTCAACAAATAAAATTTATACCGAAATTGAAATTCCGGGTCGAACACAGGGAGGCTACGTCGATCTATATTCGCAATTATATATATATATATATATTTTTTGAATTTTTTTTGAAAAGCGAGGTGATGTAATTACAATGAAGCTATTACAACAATCAGACTAAAAGGAAAAGAGAGAGAGAGAGAGAAAACATGCATTCAATATTTCAAAATGTTTATACAATAAACCAAATAATAATTACACTAGAAAGCAGGAAATCAGCTACACTAGAAAGCAGGAAAATTCTACACTAGAAAGCTGTAAAGAAGAATGGGAGAGAGAAGTTATCCTCCTCGACGATCGTTTGGAGGACAAGCCGGACGGGACGATGCCCAGACGAAGGAGGATGGGGCAAGACGAAGGAGGACGAAGCAGAAGAACGGGAACGGGGCAACACGTCGTCGTCGTTGCGGGATCCACTTCCGAATAGGGACGAAAATTTTGACTTTATCTCGCGAGGAGCATCCCGGGTGTGGGACAAGTTTCTCTTGAGCTTTGGAGAGGTAGAGAAGAGAAGGAAGGGATGAGAATTTCATGTGGAGGGGGTCTCCTTTTATAGTTGCAAGGAGTGAGGATAATTTGGTCATTTAAATCTCAAAACATTAAATAAGGGTTCTTTAGTGATGGATAAAACCATCGCTAAAGCCCCATCGTGGGCGTAGTGGGCGCTGGCCGTGCAGCTGCTCACTTTCTAGCGCACTCAACGCACGCCCACATTCGATGAATCTCAACCGTCCGATCGCGAGATCGGATGGCTTAAGTTGCGCCTTCCCCGCTCCTCAACGAGCGCCCGCCTGCGTACGATCCTGCGTGAGGCGCAGGCGTGCGATAGCGCATCGGTGCTATCGGGCGCGCGCGGCCATTGGATCACGATCTGATGGTCGATTGAAGGCGTGGCCCCACTCCAAATTCCACTTGCTGCGACTTGATCCCACACCAGCGCCTCGCAATAAAGCGCTGAACCGCTGCTCTACGTCGTCCAAATGGTCATGCAAATGTTTTCAAGCGCACGCATCCACAGTCGTTGGATCAAGATCCAACGGCCCAAAAGCGGTACTCTGATTGAACAAGAGAAGGTGCGGCGGTGCTTGAGGGTCGGTTGGACGGTTGAGATGGCGCCACGTGGCACCATCTTGGCTGTCCATCTTCTGGATGATGTAGATGGTGCCATGGTTTTCGGATTAAGTCGATTTTTGCGTTGTTAGGCTGCAATCGTCGATCCGAATCCATCCGTGCAGTCGGATTTGTCGTTTGAAGTGCAGATTTACACCATCTTGGCCCTTGATATTCTAGGGTTCCCCAATCACTATCTGATGCTACAGATGCCTGATTAGGGCGATCTTGAAGTCGTTGAACTCCAATCGTCGCCCTGATCACATCTGTATGGTTAGATCTTCGATCCGAGGCCCTGATAAAAAGTTTGCCCCGTCCAAGCACATAAAAGGAGACAATTAACCTCCATTTTATTCAAACTACTCTAAATGCAAGATGATGCATGTTATGTAATATTTATAGCATGCAATGCAATCCTATGCTTAAGAACATGTATAAATAGACATCTTAAGTAGTGTAAATGTGTTTACATCATATCCCCATACCTATCTTTTGCTAATCCCTAGCAAAACTATATGCTATTTATAAAAGAATTAGGTGGGATTATTTGGGCATGAGTTATTTTCAATCATTAAGAAAATGACTACTTAGGAATTGAACTTTCAAAGACACAACAGTGCCCAAGTATCTGCCAAAATGTAAACCACCTCAAGCCCTCGCCTTATTCAAAGAAAAGATTTTTTTTCTCTTTTTCCTCTTTTCTAATTTTTTTGGATTTTCAAGTTTTAGGGTTTAAGAGTGGCTTTCTACGGCCATTCAACTCACCCAAGATTTGATGAGAACTCTAAGTTCTAAGCATCTTATTGTGAATGTGATAGACTCGTTGACTGGCAATTAAAACAGACTTCGGATTTCTACGCCTCTAGGTGACCTCAAAAAGAATTATGCCTAAAGGTGTATCTTTACAACTGATAGCTTTCTCCCTACTTTTATTTTTTTACGGGGACAACATAAGGGTGAATCCAATGTATATCTCCCCGATTTCTTCTACTTCTCTGCTTCTTCCTAAGTGTTTTCGGAATTTTCAGTGCATTTATTGAGCTGGGTTCTGGACAACTGGTCGATGAGTTGTTACCACCGACAACTTGCCAACCATACTCATGCAGGAAGTATGGTTTTTTTTTTTTCTTTTCTCCTTTTCTTTTTAATTTTTTTTCCCTTTTTTCTTTTTTAAGTAGGTGGCTTCCCTGGTCTAAGATTTACCTAAAGGCAGCAAAAAGAGAAAGGTTCAGTGACTGGGCTCCTAACAACTTACCTATAGGCTGTTACCTACAATAACTTGCCAGTCATATCACCCTAGAAGGTTCATTAGCTACCCAATTTCTGTTAGAATCGTCGAACGAGTCAGTGCAAAGAAAGTGTGTAGATGCTTAAAACTCAAAAATTCCATCAAATCAGAGGGTGGATTGATAAGTCGTGTACTTATCACCCAAACTTATTTTTTCCAATTACGATTGAATTAAGATGGCGAGGACTCGAAAGACAAATCCACATTTTAGTGGATACATGGGCTAATTAAGTCCAAAGACCTGAAGGATCTTTGTGTTCAAACCCTAATGTAAAATTTCCTAAGATTGAAAAGTCCTAATGCCCAACTAATCCTTCCTAATTTTGATTTCTTTTTTTATGTATAAATAAGAAGATAAAAATAATTTACATGAATTTTACAAAGCTGACCAAATGATTCAAAAATGAATCCACCCCCCATGCCTAGCTGATGCAATGTCCTCATTGAAAAAGAGACATGAAAGAAAGGGTAGAATATGAAAGATGTCACCTGAATATGAAGCTCGTATCAGCCTTGTGTCATATGTACAACTGCTGAGTTTAATGCCATCAGCTAAGCGAAGTCCAGCCAAAGAAGTCACAGAATGGCTAAAGCAACTAAGTCTGAGATGGGTTCTGGAAGAATACGGTCAATAACAGGCTTCAGACGTTGACCGTTGACTTTAAATGTGTTACCCGTCTTTGGGTCAGAAATCTGAATGGCTCCATTTGGAAAAATCTGGTCAATTATGAATGGGTCATTCCATTTAGATCTAAGTTTACCAGGAAAGAGCTTAAGTTTAGAATCGAATAACCAGACCTTCTGGTTTGGCTCAAAGTTCTTGCGGGAAATCAGTTGATCATGTAGAGCTTTGGTCCGAGCCTTGTAGATCTTAGCATTCTCATAAACATCATTTCTAAGCTCCTCCAACTCAGATAGTTGGAGTTTCCTGGTCTTCCTAGCTAAATTCAGATCTAAATTGCATTGTGTGATCGCCTAGAATGCCCTGTGTTCAATCTCTACGGGTAGATGGCATGCCTTTCCATACACCAAATGGATTGGAGACACGCCGATGGGCGTTTTATACGCCGTACGGTAGGCCCAAAGAGCATCCTCAAGTTTTTGAGTCCAATCCTTGCGATCAGGCCTAACCGTTTTCTGTAGAATGTTCTTGATCTCTCGATTAGAGATCTCGGCTTGTCTATTCGTCTGGGGATGGTAAGGTGTGGAAATTCGATGATTAACCCTGTATTTGGCCAATAAATTCTGGAATTGGGCATTAGTAAAATGAGTGCCACCATCACTGATGTAGCCCTCGGAATCCTGAACCCACTGAAGATATTTTTCTTGAAAAAATCGATGACCACCTTGTGGTCATTGGTTTGGGTGGGAATCGCCTCATTCCATTTGGACACATAATTCACAGCAAAAAGAATGTACTGATGTCCAAATGAAGGGATAAAGGGTCCCATGAAATCGATGCCCCAAACATCAAAAATTTCGACGGGAAGAATAGGGTTTAGGGGCATCATGTCTCTCTTAGTTATGCTCCCGAGTGCCTGACATCGAGAACATGACCTTGAGAAATCTTGGGCATCCTTGAATAAAGATGGCCAATAGAAGCTAGATTGCAAGATTTTTGCAGCCGTCTTTTTCCTGGAGAAATGTCCACCACACCCAAATGCATGGTACAATTCGAGTATACTGTTGAATTCATTCTCCGATATACATCGGCAAATAATCTGATCAGAGCCAATGCGATACAGTTCAGGATCCTCCCAGAAGTAGTATTTGGCCTCAGATTTGAGTCTATCTCGTTGTTGCTTGGTCCAATCTTGGGGGATTTGACCAACGGTCAAATAATTAACAATGTCAGCAAACCATGGGGTGTGGACACCTAAAACTGTAAGAATAGTTTCATCCAGAAAAGTGTCAGCAATCGGAATGTCCGGACAAGAAGAATCACCTAGGAGTCTCAATAAATGATCTGCTACCACATTTTGTACCCCGGTTCTATCCTTGATTTCAAGATCAAATTCTTGAAGAAGAAGAATCCAACAAATAAGCCGAGGTTTAGCATCCTTTTTGGCCAAGAGATGTCTCAAAGCTGAGTGGCCAGTATAGATGATAACATGAGACTCTAAGGGATAAGCCCTGAATTTTTCCAAAGCAAACAGTACAACTAGTAATTCCTTTTCAGTAACAGTGTAATTCCTCTGGGCTTCAACCAGAGTTTTACTAGCGTAGTAGATGACAGAGGGCTTTCTATCAATTTTCTGACCCAGGATAGCCCCGATCGCGTAATCAGAAGAGTCAGTCATGATCTCAAAAGGGGCTGTCCAAATTGGAGGTTGCAAAACTGGAGCACATGTGACTGCCGTTTTCAGGAAATCAAATGCCTTTTGGCATGATTCGTCAAAAACAAATGGCATTTCTTTGGCAAGAAGATTGCTCAAAGGACGAGCAACCTTCGAGAAATCCTTGATGAATCTTCGATAAAATCCCACATGGCCAAGAAATGATCGAATTTGTTTAACAGATGTGGGAGGAGGAAGTTTAGCGATAGCATCAACCTTAGCTTTATCCACTTCAATTCCCCGTTCAGAGATTACATGACCCAAAATGATGCCTTCTTGGGTCATGAAATGACTCTTCTCCCAGCTAAGGACCAATTGTGTTTTGATACATCGCTTAAGAATCATTTCCAGATTAGCCAAACAAGAGTCAAATGATTCTCCGAAAATAGAGAAATCATCCATGAAGACTTCCATAAACTCTCCCACCATGTCAGAAGATATGGCTAGCATACACCTTTGAAAAGTCACAGGTGCATTGCATAACCCGAAAGGCATCCTATGAAAAGCAAAGGTTCCGTAGGGATAGGTGAAAGTAGTTTTTTCCTGATCCTCGGGATGGATAGGAACTTGGTTGTATCCCGAGTAGCCATCAAGAAAATAGTACTTCTACCCGGCTAATTATTCCAAGATTTAATCGATGAAGGGCAGGGGAAAATGATCCTTTTTAGTGGCTGTGTTCAGCTTCCTATAATCAATACAAACCCTCCAAGAGGAAGCTGAACGAGTTGTGACAGATTCTCCTCTCTCGTTAGTCACAACAATAATCCCGACTTTCTTCGGAACAATCTGTACGGAACTTACGCAGGGACTATCAGAGATTGGATAAATAATTCCTGCATCAAGCCACTTGATGATTTCCTTTTTGACCACTTCTCGCATATTTGGATTCAATATCCTTTACATCTGGCGAGAAGGGCGGGATCCATCTTCCAAAAATATTCTATGATTACAGTAAGATGGCTCGATCCCCCTAAGGTCATGAATGGTCTAACTAATTGCCTCCTTATGTTCCTTTAAGGCCTTGATCAATTTAATCTCTTGCTCATTTGTCAAGTTAGCACTAATAATCACAGGGAGCATCTTCTGAGGTGCTAAAATTGATATTTCAAATTCTCAAGCAATGGTTTCAATTCAAGCTGAGGTGGGTTGATGATTGATGGTAGGATAGATACTGAAGATTCAACAAGAGGAAGAGGTTGTGAGTGAACAAAATCAATAACCTCTTCAGAAGATGGCAGGTCAGCCATAGAGGGTTGCGGATCGAATTCGTCATCCAAGGAGGAACTTTCGATTGAAGAAACCATCAAACAGGTTTCAATGTTATCATTTTCCTCATCAAGTTCCTCAATAAATCCACAATCCTCAAATTTGTTGATAGCTGTAAAAATATCCAATTTCATTCGTTGATCCCCAAAGGTAATTTCCATGCTACCGCTTTCACAATTAATGTTGGCCTTTGCGGTAGCCAGGAACGGACGCCCCAGAATGATGGGCGTGTTCCTCAGATTATCATGTACATCCATGTCAAGGACAAGGAAATCTATAGGAAAATAGAAATCCTTGACCTTAACTATAACATCTTCAATAATGCCTCACGGGTTTGTGACCGAGCGGTCCACTAACTGTAGCATTACTGAAGTTGGCCGAAGTTCACCTAACCCAAACTTCTCGTAAAGAGAAGTCGGAATTAGGTTGATGGATGCACCCAGATCCAAAAGTGCTCTATCAAATGTATAATCTCCGATGACGCAAGGAATCAACGGAGCACCAGGATCTCTTTTTTTCTGAGGGAGGTAGTGCAGGATAATAGAACTAGCCTGCTTAGAGAGTACCACCTTCCTCGGAATAGATTCTCTCGACTTACGCTTTTGTGTACATAATTTCTTTAAAAATCTTGCGTAAGCCGGTATGTACTTGATAGCATCAAAGAGTGGGATATTGATCTCAACATTCTTAAATAGATTCAGAAGCTCCTCATTGCTATGAACAGACTTCTTCTTCTTTGATTTGGTTAAGGATTCAGGAAAGGGAACATGAGTCAGATCTTTGGAATCAGGTTTCTAAGCCTTGATTTCTCCTATAGAATTCTCCTCAGGTTCTTCAGGATTCAAAAGATTAGAATAGTGTGGTTGTGGATCCTGAGTCTGCTTACCACTCCTCAAAGTGACAGAATTTGCAGATGCATAAGAATTTGGATCTTGGGGAGGGTTAGGAAAGATTGGAGGGGCTTGATTAACCATGAATTGTTGATTTGTAGAAGAAGAGGACGAGGAACCCTGCTCAACAACCTGAGCATGTGCATGTGGGTCCCTCTGATTTCCGTACCCATGGGCTTGGTTGCCTGAATTCATAATATTTCGTAGGTTGGGTATGGGTTGGGATGGTAGAGATCCGGGTTGACGAGAGTTAGCAATGAGCCTGGACTGCAAGTTGTCCAGCGAGGTTTTCATTTGCTGCATGAGCTGGAGCATGGATCCTTGCATCTCTACCATTTGACGATTCAAATCAACCTGCCCTGCAGGTTGACGGGCATTCCAAGCTGGCTGATTGACCTGATTCGGAGGCAACTAAGTATATACTTGACCCTGACCCATTGGTCGTTGCGGGGCATAATTGGCGGGTCAGAATTGGGTCTGTTGCCCTGGGTTTTTCCAAGAGAAGTTAGGGTGGCTTCTCCAACCTAGATTATAGGCATTAGAGTAGGGGTTGGATCTAACATTCTCTTGTATAGCACAGACATCCTCATAAGGTGAGGATGGAGATAAAGAAAGGGAAGGATTAGAAAAACTGGGATCAAAGGCCCCAGTTTGGAACCCGTGGGATTCCGAAAAATGCTGACTCACAGGTTGAGTCGCATCGAGTTGATTCACGAACTCCCATCCAGAAGGAGCTCGTGAGGAATGGAATTCTGAATTTTGGGATTGAGTGGATCGAGAGTTCATGGAATTGCCAGCCATCCACTCTTCCATTCTTTTAGCAACCAAGTCCACCTTATCAAGTTTGTTACAAATCAATTCCATATCAAATGAATGAGAGTCATGGACTTCATTGACATTTGATCTGGGCTGCTGGGACCAGTTAAATGTATCCATGGAGGCATGATTGATTGAATTCTCACTCATTTCCTCAAATAAATCATGTGCACTATTTGCATCTTTGTTGAGGAAATTAACTCCGCAAGAAGCATCCACATGATTTCTGAGTTGCTCAGTCAACCCATGATAGAAGATCTGCACGAGTTACCATTTCGGCACCTCGTGGTGTGGACACCTCCGCAATAAGTCCTAGAATCGCTCCCAGGCCACAAGAAACTGCTCGCCCGGCCGCTGGGTAAAGGTAGTGATTTCCCGTCTCAAAGCATTGGTACATCCGACTGGGAAGAATTTCTTCAGAAAGGTCGATTTCAACTCATTCCAAGTTGTAATTGATCTTCTTATTGTCCTATACTAATGCGCGGCCTTATCCCTAAGAGAGTGGAGGAAGAGCCTCATGATCATTAGCTCCTTATTTACATTTTGTGCCTTGGTGGTCTGGACCAAAGTGGTCAAGTCCTCCAAGTGCTGAAATGGATCTTCGGAGCCAAGCCCATGATAACGTTTAATCAGGCTTAACACCTGGGGCTTGATTTCTACGTCACCGGCTGGAATCTGGACGCCGGGACGTTCCCCTTAATTTGAAGGATCATAAAAATCCTTCAAGGGCTGAGCGCCCTGCATTCTCTGGAGCCATTCCTGCATTCTCTGCATTTGTTCCAACTGCCTTCGAAATTCTTCCTGTGGATTTCCAAGCAGAGGCCGCTGTTGGTCGGCCATGGGATCAATTTGACCAAAATCCAACTTGCGCCTCCTAGAATGTTCTAATGGTCCTTCCAATCGGGGATCCAATGAACGTCTTCCCAGCATAAACTAAGAGAAAGTCGGAAGGACTGGGGATAGGGCCCTTGCAACACAACAAAACAAGGCTGTCCTTAAGTGGGGTAGCCTAAGGATCTACTGACTCCCAAAACCTACCTTAAGACTGTAAATGATTTACTCTACTTGCATATGTTTAATCCAACCAGTTAAGAGGGACTGAGGAGAAGGTTCTTCCTTCGGCTTTCGCCTCCGGTTCCTTGTGTACCCCTCAGCCGCGGTCGTTTGACACTACTCCCCTAGCTAGACATCAGATTAATCAGTACAAGTAGGTTAATCAAAGATAATCTCAGACTAGGCCCTGAAGAGTGAATCAGACCTTAAGGCCAACGTCTACTCAATTTTATTAAGGCCTGGGATTGTGGTGCTTATGGAATGTGATGGGCCCTCAAAATGAGTTGTGCCCTTAATGATTGATTGAGATTTGTGTAAGTGCGTGCACAACCAAAATTTTCAAGCAAGATTATTTGTGATGCGTGAATTTTAATGTTCAAATCTTGCTTAAGTAGCTTTTAGGGTTTCAAATTAGGTGGACTACAATCAAGTTTCTAGGCAAACCAAGTTGTCAAACACGGGTGAAGATTGTTTTCCTTTAAAACCAAAAAGAAACTAGAGTGCCTGGAATAAACCTAGATTGAAAACCCTAAGGAGGAGCTACTTGATGAGTTGATTTTAAGTAGAGTGGTGCGGCCCAAACAACTCAAACAATTAGCCACAAATGCACTACTAAGTTAGGCACTCAAAGATGGTTAACTTAGAATGATTTCTACTCTTTTATGTGCTGCTTTGTGTGTATCGGTTCCACAGATTAGAACCCGGTTGAGTAGAAACAAATTAATTTGATTAAGTGCCTTGAATATGGGTGTATATTGTGTGTTTGTTTGAAAATTGCCCCACAAGATTATCTTTGTGTTTTTTTTTATAAATGAGGGTGGAATGAATGTGAGTGAGAATCCAAACAACCAAACTATTCCTAGGATTTATGCAAACACCTAGGTTAATTAGAATTTGGATTTAATGTGGTGAATGAAATCTATAGAGGGGGGAAGAATGGAGAGCACTTACAGTTGTCTTCAACTGCACTTTACTCCAGTCTACTGCTTCATGATTCCTTGATGGAGGTCTCTACAAAACAATAGACACAAGAGCAAGAAAGTTAGAAAACAATAAAGTGCAAGAAATGCGAAAAGATCGAAAATCATTGCTTCCCCGGCAACGGCGCCAAAATGTTGTGGCCCCATCTTAGCCATCCATCTTCCGGATGATGTAGATGGTGCCACGATTGTCGAATTGAGTCAATTTTTATGCCGTTAGGCTGCGATCGTCGATCCGAATCCATCCGTGTGATTGGATTTGTCGTTTGAAGTGCGGATTTACACCATCTTGGCCCTTGATCTTCTAGGGTTCCCCGGTCACTATCTGATACTACAGATGCCTGATTAGGGCGATCTTGGAGTCGTTAAACTCCAATCGTCACCCTGATCACATATGTACAGTTGGATCTTTGATTCGAGGCCCCGATAAAAAGTTTGCCCTGTCCAAGCACATAAAAGGAGACAATTAACCTCCATTTTACTTAAACTACTCTAAATGCAAGATGATGCATGTTATCCAATATTTATAACATGCAATGCAATCCTATGCTTAAGAACATGCATAAATAGACATCCTAAGTAGTGTAAATGTGTTTACATCAACTCCCGTCGAGGCCAAGCCTCGACTTCCCTGTTTGTGCAACCACCTGACCACATTGACATATCTTCTGATTCATTTGAGCCTAGATCTCCTTCACCCATACTCATGGAACAACCAGCAGAAGAAGAAAATAATCTCCAGAATCAGCTTCAGTGCCTCAACGATCTATTCCAAGCCTTTATGAATCCACCACAGCATCCTATGATGCGAGATCACTACAATCCCACTACGGTGGTTATTGAACCTCGAGTCCAAATCTTGGCTGGAGGTCCTGATAATGAACTCAAGCCCAACATGATTCATGCTATTCCTAAATTCCATGGGCTTTAATCCGAAGATCCCTTCCAGCATATCAAGCAACTCAAGCATCTGGCCTAGACCTTTGGGTCAGAAGCTCAGAATCGGGATATCTTGCTCATGAAAATATTCTCCTTCTCCCTCATGGACAAGGTCGCTCACTGGTACCAAACTCTAACTCGACCAATCAACACATGGGTTGAACTACAATCTGAATTCCTGAAAAAGTTCCTCCCTGTTGGGAGGACAAATGCTCTACGGCACACCAGATCACACATTTCACGCAGTAAGCAGGAGAACCGCTTCATGAGGCATGGGATCACTTTCTGGATCTCATGCGAAAGTGCCCTCACCATGAATTTCCTAAATGGGAACAAGTCCAATCATTTACCAAGGACTTCGTGAGGATATTCGATTGTTCATCAATGCAACCTGTGGAGGAAACATCATGAGTAAACACGAAGACACCGTGTGGGAGATTCTCGAGAACATGTGTGAGAACTCCAACAACAATGAATCCATGGGCATGTTCGACCGAACGACTGCCCGTGCACTGACAAATCCACGGGGAGCACATGAGACGTATGGCCTATCCTCTTCCGTCGATTTGGAGTTAATGGCCAGTCGTCTGGACAAGGTCTCTATCATTAAGAAGAAAGTGGATGAACTGACTCGACATCTACAGTGAACCACCTTTGTGCAAAACCCGTTCGCACAACCACCCTCTGGGAGGGAGGTTGTGCACAATATCTATCACCGACCTTCTCAGGGGATGGATCCATACCCACCCCCATCTGATCTAGGGTTCGGAGGAAACTCCGGATCCGCTTACTCTATTTGGGGAAACTCTGAACCCTCGTTTGCTAATTTCTCCGAGGTTCCTTAGACCTACAAGGACCTCAACGTCATCCAGAATGATCCTTTCTCAAGCACCTACAAACCTAGATGGCGTAATCATCCTAATTTCATGTGGTCAGGGAACAATCAAAACCAGAGACCTTAATATCAGCCTCGACCACAAGTTTCTCATCCATATCAGCCTCCTCAGCCTCAGCCCAACCCAACTTACCAAATTGGGCCAACTTGAGAAGATCAAATGACTCTTATCCTTCAGACTCTGGTTGACATTCAAAATACAAATGCAGCTATGCAAAAACAGCACAAAGACAAGATCATAGAGGTTCGCAATCAACTCACCCAGATGGTAAATCCCCGCCAACCTGGTGCACTCCCTTCGCAACCTCTACCTAATCCAAATAACGTGCCAAACCAGAGATGCACTATGAACCTGATTCAAGGCCAGACTCACTATATCTATCAGGCCTCTTCTGCTTCATCACCTGACGGGATGGAGGCTTCAACATCATACGTGGGTTATCAACAGCAACCACCTTTTTTGCCTACCCCAACTCAAAACCAAGCAGGACTAAACTCTGTTACAACCTGTTGTGGCAAAACAACTCATGAACCACCTTACACAAGCCATTCTCAGCCTGGTAGTTCAAAACCAAACCTTAGGTTGGTCATTCAAGATACTCCTATCCTAGATCAAGAACATGGGCCAATTCTAGAGGAACCAGTAGAGGTTCCTTTTCCTGAGGCCTTGAACAAAGGATAGAAGAAACCCAAACTCGTGGCTCTTGAGGAGGACCTAGTCAAGCTCTTTAAGCAGGTCCAAATAAATATCCCGTTGATGGATGCAATTCGCCACGTACCAACTTACGCAAGATTCCTGAAAGAGGTATGTACACCAAATCGTAAGCCACGAACCAAAGGCAGGAGCCCAATCGTATTGTCGAAGTAAGCCGGCTCTGTCATTTTGAGTAAACTCCCAAAGATCCCAGTACCCCTCTGATCTCCTATAGAATCGGTGATATTCAATTTAATTATGCATTATTGGATCTAGGAGCCTCCATAAACCTAATACCTACATCCTTACTTAACCACCTTGAAGAATCTGAGCTTAAACTGACAGAGGTGACATTGCAGTTGGCTGATCGATCTATTAAGTCACCAAAAGGAGTTCTCGAGGACGACATAGTTAGGGTACGTGATTTCTACTTCCCCGTGGACTTTATAGTTTTAGACATGGATGCTCCTAGGAACTTGAAGAATACACCAATCATTTTGGGGAGACCTTTTCTGGCCATAGCTAGGGCCAACATCAATTGTGAAGAGGGCCAAATTGAGTTAGAATTTGGGAGAAGAACGCTAAAGATCGATATCTTTAAGGCCCAAAGAGGAATTAATTATGAGGTTATTGAGCAAATTTGCAACCACGAGTCCATGGTTGACGACCCATGTGTCGAGGAAAACCTGCATGTCTCTGATGATCAACCATAAGAGGATCAAAACCCATACTTAGAGGAGCCTAAATTAGCCCTAGAGATACCTTCAGTTCCTATCATTGCTCCTGAACCTCACCCTGAACCACCAGCTACTGCTGATAACCTTGTTATGGAACTGAAGCCTCTTCCTGATCATTTGAAATATGTCTTCTTGAGTTTCGATCAGACCTTCCCTATGATTATTGTTATAGACACATTTATTTAGGTTAAAATGCCTAATCATGCATGTTCCTAGCCTTAGATTTGCATTTCATGTTACAAATATTGCATAGCATGCATCATTCTGCATTTAGAGTAGTTGTATATATTTTAGGTTAATTAGGTTCTTTTTATGGTCAGGAGAGAAGAAGATTTATTTCAGGGCCTAGGATGGACAATCGAACTTACGGATCTGATCAGGACGACGAACGAAGTCTAACTCCTCCGAAATCATCTCAATCGGAGTCCCGTAGCATCATACGAAGTCTGACGAAGATCAACGGCCAGGGGGGCAATGCGACATCATACGAGTTTTAGATGGAAAATCTGACCATACGGATGGATCCAGAGCGATGATCGTAGTCCGGTTACACGGGAATCATCTCTGTCTGAGACCGTGGCACCCTCTACAATAGGAAGAAGATGGACAGCCCAGATGGCACCACGTGGTGCCATCTAGGCTGCCCAACACTGGCCAGCACCCACTCTTCATCATGGCATCACCCATTCTCAGCCTTGGATCTTCATCCAACGACTGAGGATTCATCTCCACCGCACACCCTTCAAACATCTTCACAACAAACTC
Organism: Thalassia testudinum; assembly: GCA_037157565.1. NCBI lineage: Eukaryota > Viridiplantae > Streptophyta > Magnoliopsida > Alismatales > Hydrocharitaceae > Thalassia > Thalassia testudinum. Next base: position 94,571,235 of record JAZHRO010000063.1, read on the forward strand.
TTGGTCGCGACACAATGGTTGTGAAGGTGCCTCACAAAAAGAGGGCGCAGGTTCGAAACTCGTTGCCCCCTCAATTGGACACTTGAGGCACGACACAGTAGCTAAGCATGCACACACTCACGCATGCGGGAGCGCAGCTAAGCGGCAACGCAAGGCAACGTAGCACCAGCTTGTGAGCGTGCATGCGAGACAAGGAGAGTGCGATGCACGTGCCAGTGAAGCATGAGCAGCAAGTCAATCTTCAGCGACAAACTGGCGGACATTTAGTGTCGCTTATAGCCATCGCTAATTGTTCACAGGCGCAAGGCCATAAGCTGTCTACAGCAACACTTACAGCGATGTCCTGGAGGTCGCTAATGGTCCCATGCCTATTCTAGCCTCTTCTCATCCACTATAAAAGGACCTACACCCCCTCTTTTCCAAGCCATCTCTACCTACTCTACTCCCACCTACTCCCAAGCTCTAGCAAGCCTACCAACGCTCTGTTAGTGCTTACTCTCAAGCTCCCAAGGTGCCTATTAGTGTAACAAAACTTTGTCCCACCAAATAATCCTCCATCTTCCCATCCCCATTCATAGGTTGCCTTGGAGCAGTCCTCCCACCTCCATTCCGATAGCAGATCATCTCTGCCTTCTCACCTCCTTTCCGAAGCCACGCTGAAGCTTTCCTCTACCCGACATCCTCCTGCTTCTCACCTCCGTCGTCTTGCTTCCCAACTCCTTCATCCGAGATTCCGCCAAGTGCCATCGTCTCACCGAACAGCTACTTCAGGAGATTTCTTCTCACCCCTTTCTCTTTTATGCTATCATGGTTTATTGTAATTAACATTCGAGCAATACATCATAGTTGATTCCATCTCTCTCTTATGAAATCTTGTCATTTTATTTCAAAAACAAAAAAAAACAAAACCCTAAAACACCAAAAAGAAACAAATCAAAGCGTGGTTTTCATACAAAGTAAACGTCACCTCCCTGTGTTCGACCTAGGACTCCCCTGGAGTTTCGATATAAATTATATTTGATTATGAGTTTTGCAACTATGACAACGGGTTACTCATAACCCCAATTTCAAACACACAAAACCCGTGCGATCAATTATCAATTCCTGTCTCACCTCTGATCAGGAGACACGTCTAATTTCTGTTCTCCAACAACATCGGAGAGCCATTGGGTGGACTCTCAATGACCTGACTGGCATCAGCCCCACTTATCGCACGCATCACATCTACACCGAGGAGGGCTCACTGGTTGGGAGTTTTTCGCTTTTCAGAATACTGTTGTATCAGAAAAACCTGTCGTCGCAATATGTAATGTGGTGGAAAAACCCTCGATCAAAATTACTAAAAATATACTGAAATTATACCACACTTCAAGTCGTATCACAGGGAGGCACAGACCAATAAATTCACCAATGTTTCTAGTGCATGGAATCTTATTCCCGGGAAATAATTAGTAAGATTATTCTTTTGCTTTAAGCCAAATCTTCACCTCTCATTCAAGTCAATCCATTTCATGATATAAAAAGGAGAGAGGGAGAAGTTAAAGGGCTTGGCACATAATATTAATGTAATAAAATAATTTCACAAATAAAGCAATAGTTCTTTCAACTGAAAAACTCAAAAGCCAACTAATACCTCCCCCACTATAGCAAAACAAGGGAGGAGGTTCTCGAGGGTGCTCACGTGCGAAGAGGGGACGACGGTCGACGAGCTCGGCTGGAAGAGATCGGCCGAAGGTAAGGAACCTGCTAGTGGCGATGGCTCGGTCGGTGGTGCTTACATTTGAAGTTCAAACTTATCCCTTAATAAAATTCTATCGGGATAGGTAACTACTTCCCTCGGGGATACAGCAGAAAATGATCTATATTTTGACCCCAGCATTTTGGCTTAGGTAGAAGATATTGAGTTGAATGGATTCGTATTTGGTGGCCCACACTCATCTGGTGCAACATGTAGTCTAGTACTGCAGACTCTAACTCTCTAGACTATCAAACAAGTCAACTCAAAGAGAGGTTAAACAACTATGCTCTCTTGATGTTCCTTTGTGCTCACTCCTTTCATTCTTTTCCTTCTAAGATCACAAATCTCACCAGATTTTGTAAATGTACTCACTGTTTGGTAGCCTCACATGACAATTACACTTCAATTAAAGTCCTAATAACCCTACAACTAAGTTAGAGGACCTCAGTCAGTATTCGGGCGATCAGAGATAATGAAAAGTAGGTATGAGTCATCTTTGGTGGATCGCAATGGGTGTTTTTGTTGTTGCCTCAAAAAATCGACATATAATGAACAAAATGACAAGAAGATGAAACTCGAAACTTGGACCCATTTCTTTTTCTTTTTTTTTAAATATTTTTTCTAAATATAAATATTTTTCTCTTTTCTTTTTTTTCTTTTTTTTTTATATAAATCCTAACATGACGCAGACTTTTATTCATGAGGCATTATTAGGGATGATGATGGTCAAGAGGATATTGTGTGGCTTATTTGATGGAAGTGCCTACTCTCAGCACCGGGAAAGGAATAGATAGGACAAGTGTATTTCTGACCATTGACACTATTACCCTCCTTCAATCGAGGACTCTATGAAGGATGGTTGTAACCATCCACAATAGTTATAGTTTTATTAAGACCCAATCTCTATTTATCTGTTTTATTTGATGACTCTCAGGAATTCACACAATGTTTGCCTGTAGGAACAAAGAGCGAAAACTATGCCTAACTCTGAGGTATCATCATTTAATTATCCATAGCTTAAGAGTCCTTGCACTAGACTTAGCGCACAAGTAGTCTCTCTACTTTCTTCTCACAAATATGAGGTGGATCTAATAGAAGATAGTATGCCTGACTCCCTATTAACTGTCCAAGGGTTCAGTAAAAAATGTTTATTGGTTTTCTCCAAAGATCCATTACCCAACCTACGTGCAAGTGAAGTAAATGTACTAGATTCTAAGCTTAAGAAACAATTAAGAAGAAAATCTTTAATGACACCTCCATGACAAAAATGTTTTACTAGGGACTAACCAATTCAGCTCAAGAAAAGAGAGAATTTTTTTTTATTTTTTATGCTAATGCACCTAACCTAAATGCATGAATACTTCCTAAAATGCAAAATGCACCCCCCCATGACTAAATCCTATAATGTCCTCATTATAAAATTAAAACAGGGGGAGAAAGGAAGGAAATCACCTGATAATTGTACTATTTTGAATGTTGGGTTGCCTCCCAACAAGCGCTACATTTTCTGTCGACAGCCAAACTTATACGGCACCTGTAAATTTGGTTCCAGATAGAAAGGGCTAGGCCCTAAAAATATGTGTAATAGCGCAGGCCTAGAAAATAGGTAGCCATGGATGTTGGCGAGCTGATAATGCAATGTTATCCCAAATGCTCGCCAAAAGACATGAAAGCAGAGAACCTTGTAGGCGACCTGAGGAGGTCTAGGAATAACAAAAGGAACATGAGTAGGAACCTCCCAAAATGGAATAAGTGGAGGATAATAAGGATCCCCCAAAGCATGAAGGGTTTTAAAAGATATAAACATTATTATTTCAATCCCTTGAATGGCGAGACTAAAAGTACATGCATCAATCCACACTCACCATTCTACCCGAGGATTTACTAGCCTGATATGCTCTCCAAAAAGAATGTATAAGAGCAGAGACCTAACCCAAGGATTAAGTAAGGAATTTACAGGTTGCTTGAGTGATTGGGTGATAATTATTAAGTCCAAAGAGGGCTTAATCTATTTAGGTTTCATTCCCAAAAAAGAATTCATCTTCTACATCCTTACCTAACTTCATTGTTTTATGAACCTCCAACTACTCCTCTACAATAGATGAGTCATGAATAGAATTCAATATCTCATTAGTAGACTCATGATCAACATGCTTTGACGACAGTTGGGTTTCCTAGGAAGTAGCGAGATCAGAATTATCATCAAATCCATCCCCAGGTTCTTTCTTGTCAATTACATCCTTTCTGGGAACTTTGTGTGCTACTTCATTATCCTTAATATCTTTAGGAGGATTATCATATTTAATGTTATGGAGAAAGCCTATATCACTGAATTCTTTATTCTTCTCGAGGCATAAATCCTCAATTGATGTATATTGTCCCCGAGAGTCTTCCCTAGGCTTATCACTATTGTGTTCATCCTCCAATATCAACTCCTGGTTTTACAAAGGATGACTCTCAAAATCAAAAGAAGGGAGGAATCTGGATTTCACCAGATTATTTATATCCTCAGGGGGTAAGTCCTCGAATAACACATAATCCCCCTGTGATTCACTCCAGATTCTAAGGTCGGGTTCCTCCATCGGGATATCATCCTCCTCTAAAATAGACTCTTTGTACCCCTGAGACCAAAATTGATCCAATTCATCCTCCATTCCCTTAGGGTCACCTTCATTGGGCGCATTTAAATCCTCAGAATGTTAAATGGTAGGTGTTGATTCCCTAAGTGGAGTGTCAGGATTAGGCTCACTAAGGGTAGAATAGGGTTTTAGCAGATGATTAATAGGAGAAGTGATATGAACAATACGACCTTGACCCAGGTTATCAGGGCTAAGGAAAATACTGTCATCAGGGTCAAGGTTCTCAAGAGGTACCATCTTCCCTTTCTTTTGACTCCAATATAGCTCGGGTGGATAATCACTAGGGTCGTTTCCGTCTAGTGGCCGTGTCTCATAGGGAGAGTCTAAGTGATAGCTACTCAAAACAGGATCCCTATTGTCATTGGTTTCCTCAGAATTATTTTCATGATCACAGTCGTACGGGTAGGGAAAAGAATCACTAGTAAGAGAGTAGCTAAGCTATCTAATTTCTTTGCTCAATTGTTGACTATTCCTCAACATCTCTCCCATAGACTCCATCATTTCTTTTTGTCATTTTTGCATTTCTATCATAAAAGAGAAGAGGCTACTGCTATTAGATTGGGGAGGATAGTCAATCTCAAGCTCTGGTTGCCTAGGGGTATTGGTCCAACCTCGATAAGGAAAATCATCAACGGTGGGAGGGTTGGGTGTTTGTATAGTAGTGGGGATTCCAGGGTTGGAAAATCCAGCTCCTAGGCTCTACTCAAAAGTGGGAGTTATCGGGCCAATACTCCCAGAATAGGAATATGAATGATCCCATGAATTTTCAATGTACCCATCAAAGGATGGATACACTCCGGGCATGGGATCCTGGATAAAAGATGGGAAGTATTGACTCTGATAATCTAAATGAGAGGAGTAAGGGTGATCCATTTCTTTAAGTTAAACAGGTTAAACTCTCTTAGGATTTAGAAGTAATCAAAATAAAAGCAGAAACCTCCTAGAGAGTTCTACCACTGTCAAAACAAACGCAAATACAATGGGATCTATTTTTAGTAGATTTAGGTCTTAGAATTAGGTGTTCAATTGGTGGCCAAACAAGTTTTGCAAGAATTACGTTTCCTGGGCCGACCTTCGTTGGTGCCTACAACCTACTCGCAAGGGATGGAAATCTCGAATCAAGCCCACACACAAGGAACCAAAGTAACTTGGTGGATAGGCTTGTTGATTTCTGACTAACTTCCCTTGTGGTGCAAAAGAGGAGAGGTAGAAATTTATCTAGTGACCTTATGTGTGATGTGCACAGTGTCTTAGGTGTGCGACACGTTCGCATTTTGTATTTTAAAATCTTGCAATCAAGATCCTTTTGCACATAATTTCAAGTCATAGATTTTAAGGTCCACCCTCCTAACAGTCTCAATTTTTAAAGTGACTACTGAATTAATTCGATTCAAACACTTTAGTGGTCTTAAATTTAAGACCAATGCAAATGCATGACAAGTACTTGATGCTAAAGAGAAGACATACCTTACTCCAGCTTTCTTCGTGCAAGATGTCTGTAATGCAGTAAAGATAAACTAGATGCTGCTCATTTAATCCTAAATGGTCACTCTATTGATATGCAGCTTCTAGCAGGCAGTTTGAATTTTATTTATATATATCTATATTTAATAATATTAAGCAAACAAACCTAATCTAACTAACTAACTAACCTATATGCAGTTCAAATAAACCTATAATCTAAATAAAATGGGAACACACTCCCAAAAATATGCTCCCGCATACAAGAGCGATAAGAAATCAAAAGCACTGGGAACATGCTCCCAAAAATGCCCAACAAGGGTCCAAAAGACAGAAATTAAATGCTAATGTCTATCTAAACTAATCTAAATCTAAAAGAAGCAAATAAATGTCTCTGGTCATCGATCCTTATTCCACGCGTGTGGGATCAAGGCCCACGTGTTCCTATTGCTTCCCTCTAGGTGGCGTCAAGGTCCACCAAGAATATCGCCTCCGTCGTGCACGCCCGTCGCGTTCGTTTCCTCCAAACAGATGTACCTCGCACAGGAAAAAGAAATAGATCAATGATTCAGAAAATTGCGCAACTCAGAATAATTAGAAGTCAAGTCATGTGAATTTATTGCGTTGATTGCATCCCCAGCAACGGCACCACTTGGTCAAGAGTTTTTCGCTTTTCAGAAGGTTACTAAAAAATCCATTGTTGCAATATGTAATGTGGTAGAAAAATCCTCTATCAAAGTTACTAAAAATATAATGAAATTATACCACACTTCAGGTCATATCATAGGGAGGCACTAATGTAAACATGTTTATATTACATAAAATATCTATTTATACATGTTCTTAAGCATAGAATTACATTACATACTATAAATATTGCATAGCATGTATCATCTTGCATTTAGATTATTCTAAATAAAATGTAGGTTAATTGTCTCCTTTTTATGGTCAAGGATAGGGCAACTTTTTATCAGGGCCTCAGATCGAAGATCCAACCGTACGGATCTGATCAAGGCAACAATTGGAGTTCAACGACTCCAAGATTGCCCTAATCGGATATCTGTAGCATCAAATAGAGACCGAGGAACCCTGGAAGATGAAGGGCCAAGATGGTGTTAATCCTCACTTCAGACGACAAATCCGACCACACGGATGGGTTCGAATCGACAATCGCAGCCTAACAACGTGAAAATCGATCCAATCCGATACCCGTGGCACCATCTACATCACTCTGAAGATGGACGGCCAAGATGGCACCACGTGGTGCCATCTTGGCCGCCCAACCGACCGCATGCACCCGCTGAAGCTCTTCTGGCTAGCGCTTCTCTACCGTTGGATCAAGATCCAACAGCTGCGAGGTGCGTGCGCTTGAGTTGTGTGCTCGACACAAACACGCCTATAGCGCGTTGGTCGAGCGTCTCATCCAAACGAGAAGGCACAGGATCGAGCCCCTGCACGCCTCAAATTGGAGCAGGTGCAATCAAGATCCAATGGCACCGCATGGCCGATAGCACCCACGTGCTATCTGACGCCCCCGTGTGACGTGGGATCTCACGCGCAAGGCGCGCGGTTGAGGCGCAGCGAGGAGAGATCTCAGCCGTCTGATCTCACGATCGGATGGCCAAGATTTGACGGACGTGGAGCGTGCGTTGAGGCACGGAAGGTGAGTGGGCGCGTGAGTGCCGCCCACGAAGGCCATGTTCAGGCCTTTGGTGATGGATATATCCATCACTAAAGGTCCTGAATTAATGTTTTTCAACATGTAATGACCAAAATGCCCTCACTCCTTGCAACTATAAAAGGAGACCCCCTCCATACGAATTTTTCATCCCTTCCTTCTCTTCTCTCCCTCTACAAAGCTCAAGAGAAGCTTGTCCCACACCCACGACGACAACGACGTGCTGCCTCATTCCCGTTCTTCCTGCCTCGACCTCCTTCTTCCCGCCCCATTCTTCGTCTTTCAGGCATCGTCTTGTCCATCTCGTCCTCCAAGCGATCGTCGAGGAGGATAACTTCTCTCTCCCATTCCTTTTTTCTACTTTCTAGAGTAGAATTTTCCTACTTTTTAGTTGTAATAATTTTCCTGCTTTCTAGTGTAATTTCTTGCTTACTTAGTTGTATAAACATTTTGAAGTATCAAGTGGATGTTTTCTCTCTATCTCTTTCTCTGATTGTTTATAGTGCTTCATTTCATTGTAATTACTCCACTTTTTAACAAAAACACGAAAAAATATAATTGCGAATTTGGATCGACGTAGCCTCCCTGAGTTCGACTCAGGATTTCTATTCCGGTATAAATTTTATCTATTGAACCTAAGTTCTTCGCTATTCAAACTACGATAGGTTTTCAAAATCAAATTCAATAGCGTAGTCCTTCACCATTTCAATAGGCATAGACCAATAAATTCACCAATGTTTCTAGTGCATGGAATCTTGTTCCCAGGAAATTAATTAGTAAGATTATTCTTTTGCTTTAAGCCAAATCTTTACCTCTCATTCAAGTCAATCCATTTCATGATATAAAAGGAGAGAGGGAGAAGAAGTTAATGGGCTTGGCATGCAATATTAATGTAATAAAATAATTTCACAAATAAAGCAATAGTTCTTTCAACTAAAAAATTCAAAAGCCAACTAATATCTCCCCCACTCTAGCAAAACAGGGGAGGAGGTTCTCGGGGGTGCTCACGTGCAAAGAGGGGACGACGGTTGATGAGCTTCGCTGGAAGAGATCAACCGGAGGTAAGGAACCAGCTGGTGGCGATGGCTCAGCTAGTGGTGCTCAAGAGTGGCTGGACAGCTAGGAGTTCTGACCGGTGGAGTGTGTTACTGCTGGCAGTGGAGGAGCCGCCAGTTGGTGGCGTGGGTGCGGCTACGCTTGAAGAAGACGCCGACGATGTTGGTGGTGAGGTAGGAGGTAGTTGGTGTGTTGAGAACGTGGTTGTGCGATGATGGTGACTATGGGTTCCTCCTCTCCTCTGTCGGTGGAGAAGAGGAAGAAGAAAACGAAGAAGACGAAGAAGAGGGCGTGCACATGGGCTAGCGCGTGCAGGTTGGGAGCATAAGTGCATGTTATGCTGGTGCACCACACATGGGGCGAGGACACACTAGGTGGCTCAGGCAGGGGTAGGCACTGATGGTGGTGGTGATGCTCTCTATCACAGGGCACCACCTGGGGGTAGGCGGCGTCGACGGTGGAGATCGCTCAAGCCACAATGCGTGCTTTAGTTTCACGGTGCAGGTGAGAGGGCCACAATGGAGAGGGTGGAGGTGATGAAGAGCCAGCCAGGAAGATGGAGCCCTTTTGAAAAAAACTCTCGTCTGTTTCCTTCCGGTAAAACTTCTCTAACCACTCGTGAAGATTGTGAGTGGTTAGAACGATCGATAAGCATTGGCCGAACTTTATCAGATGTCAGACTTCATCATCAAACATCTTAAAAAATGTAAAGTCAAGACACTTGTCCTGGCAATTCCCAAACGTCCATCCTTAGCTCCAGACGTCTTATATAGGCAGAATGACATTTGATTCTTATACCTAGCCTGCATCCAACCATATAGAATATGTGAACATATCATGCATTATTAAACATAAAATTGACGCACAAGATTATATGCAGACTAAGATGACTTACTGTATAACTCCTAACCAATTAGAAACTATGAATAGATAATTAAAGAGTACTTAGGCCTAATAATAATCCACTAAAGTGGACTTATCATTCACAACCATCCCGTGAAATGCAGAGACACTTGAATCCTAATCTGTAGGAGGTCATGAAAAAGGAGATCATCATGTGGTTGGATGCAGGGATCATCTACCCGATCTCCGACAATCGTTGGGTGAGTCTAATCCAGGTTGTGCCCAAAAAGGCAGGACTCACCGTCATTACGACTGAAACTGGAGAGACTATACCGACCCATACAGCTAACTCATGGAGAGTCTGTATTGATTACCGAAGACTAAATGCCTCCACAAAGAAGGATCATTTCCCACTACCGTTCATTGATCAGATACTCGAAAAACTAGCGGGAAATTGATTCTTCTACTTTTTGGATGGGTACTCCGGTTACAACCAGGTAGCAATCCATCTTGAGGACCAAGAGAAGACCACCTTCACCTGCCCCTATGGGACATATGCATTTCATAGGATTCCTTTCGGTCTCTGCAATGCACCCACTACCTTTCAGCGGTGCATGCTTGCCATATTCTCAGATATGATAGGTGAATACCTTGAAGTCTTCATGGACGACTTCTCGATATTTGGGGAATCTTTTGATGATTGCCTCCTGCACTTATTCCAAATCCTTAAGCGTTGTATCGACGTGAATCTAGTTCTTTCCTGGGAAAACACCCACTTCATGGTACCTGAGGGAATTATTCTCGATCACCTCGTCTCTGAGAAAGGCATCCAAGTTAATCGAGCTAAAGTTAATTTGATTTCGATGCTACCCATGCCTAACTTAGTCAAGGACATTCGTTCTTTTCTAGGGCACGTTGATTTTTACCATCGTTTCATTCCTGATTTCTTGAAAATCATGTGCCCCCTGACTAATCTTCTCTCAAAGGATGTCCCTTTCGAGATCACCAATAAGTGCACTCACGCATTTGAGAGCCTACGTGATCGGGTTACTCAAGCATCAATCCTACAATCCCCTAACTGGTCTCTACCCTTTAAGATCATGTGTGCTGCGTCTGACTACGTAGTGGGTGCAATGCTTGGGCAGAAAGTTGATAGGAAACCCATGATCATCTACTACGCCAGCAAGACATTGGACGAGGGTCAACGTAACTATACAGTTACTGAGAAAGAGCTGCTGGCTGTAGTATTTAGCCTGGAGAAATTTAGATCTTATCTTCTGGGTTCTCGGATCATCATTTACTCAGATCACATCGCTGTGACTCATGAAGAAGGACGCGAAACCTTGACTAATCCGTTGGATCTTGCTATTGCAAGAATTTGATCTCAAGATTTGCAACAAGGCAGGAAAACAGAATGTGGTAACTGACCATTTGTCTCATCTTCCTTCTTCAGTCATCGACCAATCTAGTTCAATCACCGAGCATTTTCCAGATGAGCACATATTGGCCATCCACAACCTCCCATGGTTTATTGATATAGTGAACTACTTGGTTACAGGGAAAGTCTGGCCAGATTGGACGACTTCCAGGAGGGACAAGCAGATTTTCGAGGCCAAGTACTATATTTGGGAGGAACCGTATCTCTTCTACATTGGCAATGATCAAGTGATTCAAAGATGCATTCCTGACGACAAGGTCAATGACGTGATCTCATTCTATCACGACCAAGCCTGCGGTGGACATTTCTTTGGCAGTAAAACCGCAGCGAAAATCCTTCAGAGTGGGTTCTTCTTGCCCACGTTGTTCAAAGACACACAAAAATATTGTAGGGCATGCGCTCATTGTCAGACCCTCATCAATATGGGCCCCCGGGATATGATGCCCTTGAACCCGATAATTGTGTGCAAAATCTTTGACATATGGGGAATCGATTTCATGGGACCATTTCCCAGATCTAACAGCTTCGAATACATCTTACTCACTGTTGATTATGTCTCCAAATGGATCAAAGTCTTCCCCATGAGAACCAGTGATCATAAAGTTGTCCTCCTATTTATCCAGGAGAACATCTTTACAAGATTTGGGGTTCCAAAGGCCATCATCAGCGATGGTGGGTCTCATTTCAACAATGTGCACTTCCAGTCCCTGATGAAAATGTACGGGATGTCGCATCGTATCTCAACTCCTTACCACCTCCAGACTAATGGACTGGCAAAACTGTCAAATTGAGAGATCAAGAAGATCCTTCAGGTCATTGTTTGGTCTGATAGGAAGGACTGGTCTACTCACCTTCCGGAAGCATTGTGGGCCTATAGGACTGCTCACAAGACCCAATTAGGCATGTCTCCCTTCAAATTAGTGTACGGAAAGGCATGTCACCTTCCCGTAGAGATGGAGCATAAGGTCTATTAGACAGTATGGAAGTGCAATATGGATCTGATGAAGGTTGGACTACACCGCCAGTTGCAATTGAGTGAGATCGAGGAACTACACAATGATGCGTACGAGAACTTGCATATCTACAAAGAGCAGGTCAAAGCCTTCCATGATAGGCACATTGTGCGAAAATCTTTCCACCCTGGTCAGAAAGTCTTACTCTTTGATGCCAAGCTCAAACTCTTCCTAGGAAAACTTAGATCTAAGTGGATTTGACCATTCTTGGTGAGACAAATCTTTGGAAATGGAGCCATCAAAATCAATCAACCCAGCCTTGATTCTAAACCTTTCATCGTGAATGGCCAATGACTTAAGCCGTTCATTGAACTCACTGATACGAACTTGGTTGAGGTATCTTTTGATCTCCATTCTCCCTGAGCTTATTACACCTGGCTGATGGTGTTAAACTCAGTGCTTAACGGGAGGCAACCCAACATTTTCTTGAAAAACCTAAAACCCTTTTGACACATCTCTTTCCTGAACTCATATTGCACTTTAGGATTCATCTATTAGAACATCCAACTCCACCTCTGGTACTCGTACCAGAGCTTGAAATCGTCTGCAACAATTATCCCGACCCGTCCACCCACCCTTTTAACCTATTCTAATATACGATCTAAGCTAAACTCGAATCCACCTAATTTACAATGAGGGCATTGCAAAACATAGGCATAGGGGTGTATTAAAGCATAAAACGTCATGAGAATCAATTCACAAAAAGGGTTTCATCAAAAAATTTTATATATTTCATCATAAAAAGAATAAGGGATTGAGGAAAAAGGAGAGCCATTTTTGAGAAAAGGAGGGAAGAAAAATTAAAAGAAAAGAAAGGAGCAAAAAGATAAAGGAAATTGAGTCCGTTCAAAGTAATATGGAACTTACCTAACTTCTAGGTTGAATTGAATAATTAATTAAGACCTAGAAGGCTAAAACTTAAGAGATTAGTGGCGAATACCAACCATAGGCCTCTTGGATCTAACTGGATTTAAACACTCACGTACTAGTCACGATTTGAATAAATCCTCAAGAGGTTGGGAAAATTGCAAAGCTTGTGTATTAGGTTTAAGGCTTTGGTAGTATTCGGCCTCGTTAACTGACATTTGATTTGCAGGACTCGGTAACTTAAGAACCTTAAATCACACATAGTTTGGTTCAGTGCACTTTAAACAATAAAACCATGCCAAAGGGCATTTAATTTGTTCTGAAAATGGTCCTAAGATCTAAATTAGGAGCGGCTTGAAAACATAAATTGATTTGGACGAGTTCCTGGCACAGAGAGGTGGGAAATTTTCCTTGAAGATACATAATAACATATCGTCTCCTCGGTGCTAGTCTCCTAGGATATCGAAATATCCTACTGGGGGCATTAAGCACCTTATGCTGGTTCAGATGCCATGGGAAGCATTATCATGAAATGTCGATTGCCAGGGTCTAGATTTAGCTACAGAATACCATGAGCAAGATTATCCCGAAATCTCAAAAGCCAGGGTTCTGGGGGTTGCCTTGGGCGATGATATCTCGAAGCATCGATTGCCAGGGACCCTATAAGGATTGATGGTGGGGACAAGTAATCCGATACAAACCGTGTTTAGGGCCAATCCAAAAATAAATCTAAGGAAAAATATAATGAAAAGAAAAAGAGAGAGAAAGCCCTCCACAAATGAAATTCTCCTTCTATACCTCTCTCTTACAAAATGCACTAGCAAACTGAACTTGGGATAACCATGTTTCAAGAACAGGTGCTTTAACCGCTAGGTACAATGAACCTTAAGTTAGTTCCTGTCGGCCATAAAAACCTTCGTGGCTAACTAAGGCAAAAGCTAGTCAGGTCAGGATCTAGGCTAGTAATTGAGTACCTCTAAGCCTATTGTTGGTATTAAGATCTGATTCCTAGAGATGCAGCTTAGTAGGGCATCCTGACAGTTATATCCAACCTAGATAACTAATTCGATTCATAGAATTTTGCTAAGGGATTAGCAAAAGCTAGGCATGGGGGTATCATGGGAACACCATCATGAGCCATAACTAACTCAATTTGGTCTAATAAAGTCAATAAAAGCTCCTACATATCAGTTAGAAGGTCTCTTGAGCTGGATGAATTGTTTTGAGGAGAAAAGATGAAAATAGGGTTATTTCTGTAATTTTACCATCTTATCACAAATACAGAAAAACCATGGGGTATTCCAGGGGTTTATTAGTCATTAATGTCTAATAATTGGGTCCATGCAGAGAGAAACGGGTTTTCACGCATTTCAAGAATTAAATGATATCTGAAACCCTAAAAACAAACCCACTTAAGTAACTGAGGTTTTGCTCAGGATAAAATTCATCTAAACCTCTAAAAATCATAGAAAAATATTCTCTAGGGTTTAACATCTTTGACTGACCATCTGAACCCGTTTTGACCCGAAATAGTCACAAACAGACTATTACCCTAATTTGGGTTTTTACATAAATTACCTAATCAAAGTAGGTCAAAACCAAAATTCAACTTCAACATTGGATTCCTTAGGTCCAAATTAGCTTTTTATAAAAATTTGGATCCAATTAGAGACTATCTTGACCTAGTTTGTAATTTGGTCCAATCTGATTCTTTCTCTCACACAACCCCTCAACTTTTGAAATTTCTTGCAAATACCCCCCTATCTTTGTCATATTCTTTGCAAAAAGGTCCCCACCCCCTACATGTCCTATTCCTACAACTCCGACGAACTTCAATCAAAGCTTTCTCCCTTATTTCACGCTGAATCTCTTCCAAATTTGGAAGGAAGATTCCTAAGAGATTTCTCTACAAATCAAACCTATTCGTGGGCTCCAATTCTTTCCCAATCTCTCATGCGAATGCATGAGAGATGTGGGTAACCTACTCCGACAAGTCTCCAAGCTTTAACCCCACCCCCCATGGCCTATAAAAGGATCAGGGGCAAGAACCCGAGCTCCTTAACAAGTCTTGGCCTAAGAAACTCCCTCCTCCTCCCTCTCCGACTAACTTAGGATTTTGCTCCGGTGACTACCTCCATTCTTCCTCTTCCAGCCGTCTAACCATCAAATTGAACGGCCCAATGTCCTTCCCTTGTCCTCGCGAACCTCTCCAACCAAAGAGAGGTCGTTCCTCTATCTCACTCATCGTCGCCACCTCGTCGTCCCCTTCTCCATCTCCGGCTCCAGTCAAGCCACGATCGGAGCTCTCTAGCTCTCCTCCTTATCCCTAAGACCCTATACCTTTTCCCTTCTCCCTCTACTTCACTTCCATCTCACTTACACTCATAAACACCCACTGTCTCAACCCTAACGCCTTCACCTTCCTTCACTTCGACGAAGCTCCGGCAACGCCTATCCACTGCACCACCACACGAATCTCGCAGCTACCACCTTCATCAACTTCGCCACAACTCCACCGACTAAAGCCCTAACCTAATTCCACCGATTAGCCACTCTACCATCTCCCCAAACACCACCACCTTCGCAGCTCTACCCCGACCTCGCCCTATGTGCACACACCTCCCCACATCACGAAATCGCCACTGCCATGTTCGTCGTGCTTCGGCGGACCTTTTGAGCTAGTTTGACGAGGTCGAAAGACTGTGCTACTCTTTTCAGGTGCTTCACCGGACAGCCACCGCTGCCACTACCTTCTCTGGTGTGTTCTTCCCCTTCAAGCCTCGAAGCATCCAGCTGCAGCTCCAGATCGAAGCATACTCAGCCCAGGAAGCTTCCTAGGTAGTCAATTGGGGACTTTGACCGCTTCCCCCACACCAATTTGACGAAGAAGCTCCTGCGGTCTCACGCATTGAAGCCTCTGTGGGATAGTCCCACATCGTGAAGCGACACACCTCCTGCAGCGCATAAATTGTTTTTCCGCCTCAGCCTCATTGCCTCAGTGAGCACGAGGTGAGGTCCCTCTCCACGTGCGCAAGCACGCTCTCACTCACAGCCATGCCACGTGGGTCTAGGCTTTGAACCGATTAGCATATCTCTAAGAGAAGAGAAAGAAAGGGAAAGGAAGAAGAAGAGAAAGAGGGGAGAGGGGGGTTTTGCTTCACTACCCACCTCTCAACACTTAGCAAATTCTAAGGGAGGCCTTTGCCTCTATTGGTGTTGGTGCTGAGCTCTACTATGCCTCTCCTTGAGGCTTGAGAAAGAGAGGCCTTTGCCTTTGTTACTAGATCTGAGTGCACTGTGCACTTATCCTACGTGGATTAAACTTGGTTGATGTTGTTAAGATATTTGATATTATTGTAATTAGGGTAATTGATGGTTCAAATCACCATTTTACCCTAATCTTTTTGAACTATCAACATTTGCTCGCATATACATATCATTTGAGTTTGAAAATTTCATCATATATTGATATATTGTGATAGAATTGCAATTTTGATATTTATTTTTCTATTTGCTCCCAGTAACAACCTTGGATTTTATTCAAGTATAAATTCTATCTGTTTTCACACTATTAGACCCATACTACAATGCACCGACTTTTAAAACACCGTTTCAGCACGTTAAACACAATCCATAGAAGAACAAAGGCCACGGAGCATGATGATAGAGATCCAAGCCTCAGATGAAAGATCCCACCACACGGATGACTTTGGATCGATGATTGCAATCCAACAATGCAAGAATCAACCCAATCAGAGTTCTACATCACCAGTTACAAAGAATAGAAGATGGACAGTCACAATGGCACCACGTGGCACCATAGTAGCAACCCCTCGCCGTGCCCCCAATCTCTGAGGAGGCCCTCCTCACGCATTGTGGGCCGTTAGATCATCATCCAACGCCACCAAGTGCCCACGTCACCCCTGCCCCCACACCTCATCAGGCACGAGAAGATCCCAGCCATTAGATCTCCATCTAATGGCTGCGAGCGGAGTCGCCTAAAACCAAAACGCAACACAAAACGTGCCTTAGCATGTTGGTTAGAGTGCTCCAACTGTAGCGAGCAGCGCAAGATCGAGCCGTGCTGCGCACAAATTAGGAAAGAGATGAGGCGCGGGCGAAATCCGACCATGGGATCTTCAATCGGTGGTGCAGATGCGAACGTGTGGCACGATCGGAGGCTTCCGTAGCAACACACTGAGTCGAACCCACACGCTATGCGCGATCTCACACACCCTCCTCAACAAAGGTGGTGTGGACGAGATTTTAAGCCATCCGATCGAGAGATCGGACAGCTGAAATCAAGCACATGCATTTTGAATTGAGCGCACGTGAAGAGAACTGGGCGAGCGGCGAATCACAACCAGGTTGCTCACAAGTTGCCACGTGGCACCACCAGATTGAATCCGAGTGTATAAGATGCATTGAAGGCTATTTTTAGATGCGTTCAGAGCCGTTGATCTCCCGATTGACGGATCTGATCAACCTAAGGTTGTTGCATGAGTTGGAGGGCTAAAATGCCCTCTTTGCCCCTCATCAATGCTATAAAAGAAGTCCAGGGCCCCCTGTTGATCATCTCTTCCACCGGACTCCCACCAGATACAACTCCAGCCTCTCTCCCTCTCTATAACTCCTCTCTGGCATTCATCCCGGCGCTCTGGATCTGAAGTGCTTCCGTACTTCCCACAAGAATCCCACAAGCGGCGTCTCCATCTCTCTCTATATATATATATATATATATCTCTTGAGCATAGTTATTGCTATTATAGTGAAAAACTATTTCCAAATAAAATTCTGATTATCTAGATATCTAATGCCTACATATATAAATATATAAATATATACATATTTGTTTAGAATGACTTTCTGAAAAGCTTTAGCATAGAAAGTGTGTTTGCCTCCTTGCGAATGACTCGATATTCACTGAACTTTATAAATCTTATTTGTTTCATCATGATTTGCATTACAACAATAGACTTAATCTTTTACGCATCTCGCGATAGAATAGGCACTCAAAACATAGTTTTCTATGCACATTAGAATTCCAAAATGTGTTTGGAATGTTCTTTAGAATAACACCTATTTCGAATGCAAGAGTAGGTTTTGGAATATGAAGTATTTGGAAGGGTCTTATTTGAATACGAGAAGCTTAATATGATCGCAATATCTCTCCTCAACCTTTATGCTTCAACCCTCAATAAGGAAACCTTTAAAGAGATAGGTCAAGTGTTGGTAGAACATATGCTAAGCATATTGGATTGTCTTAATGGAGTGTGCAATGCCTCAAGGAAGAGAAAGCATTCCTCAACCATGAAAGTGCAAGATGAGACTACTAACACATGGACAAGAGAACCTAGCAGTTAATGCAAATTTGCTGACCTTATTAGAAGGCTAGAGGAAAGGTTCCTCGAGGTACTACATGTCTTCATCATCTATTTATTCATATGATGAATAAAGATTATGATACACTTGATATATTTGCAATTATTACTTATTGTTTAGGTAATTAGCATGAAACTGAGGATGAAGAAATTTTGTAGATGGAACCCAAGGCAAGCTATTGCAATGGGAGTTGTAAAGAAATACAAAGTTTATATCTAAATCACAATGATTGGCTTTATAATCATGCATCAATAAAACTTGTTTCTATTTCCAAATTATTTGGAACTAGACTATTCATATGATGAATAACTTATAGCGAGTTTAGCCATGGGATGATTGAATGAATTAGAATATGTTTTTCAGATAAGAAGATTTTTATAATGATGTGATCAGTGATAAGAATTCCGAATAAGTGCATAGAGGATACTCCGCCTCTAATGAGATGCCTTATGTCTGGACATGAATGTCTTTAAGTCAGATTAAAAAGGACAATTGAGAGTAGTCTCTCCTGACCTAATAATCAAAAACTATAAGACTACTCATGACTAATTCTTTTATTAAAAGGACCTTTAATAGAGAGGTATATCTCAAAGTGACACATGGTGATTTGTGCACTATAGAAAGAATCTTTAGTGGATGGCAGCATTCGCCAATGACCATTCCAAATCATGATGATGTTCAAATATGAAAAGGTCAAAGGCCTTTTGGGAAGTTCGACTTCCCACATGTTGGTCATGAAGTTAGTAAATTCCATGAACCATGAACACATCATATGAGATCCAATTTGACTTAGATAATAGATATTAGTTAGATGTCTCAAAAGAACTATCTCAATTAGTAAGAAATGATTTCTAACTCAGTCCTCTTAGCACACCTCAGCTTGGTCTCACCTTCTTTAGATGAGACTAAATTTTGGGAACTTCAAATAATGATGAATGTTGGATTCCCTAAATCTAACAAGGATACGCATTAGAGAGTGCATGTCCCCTATGGGTTCAAACCTAGTTCCCTTAACCACATATTGTAAGGGTTTGAAAATTTTAATGATGTTCTCGTGATTAGCCAAACCCTTAATTAAAGATACATGGTGGAATCACAATAAAATAGAGTCCCATATACTATAATTTGGTACAATAATGGACAAAATATCGAAACATTAATGGAAGAGGGGCTAAATGCATACAACTCAATTTGGTGGCCTAGTTGGTAATGTAGTGTTGGCGGCCAAGCGGATTTGATATTTGCCCAATTATTTATTGTAAATGAGAGGCATATCTCCTTTCATTGCATTACATTTGCCTTTCGTCATTATTTGCATTTTCCACCATCACCTCCATGCACCTCTCTCAACTCTCTCAACCCACTCCACTATAGTAGAAGGCGAAGAAGAGGAAGAGGAGGAGCAGCAACTTTGCTACTATTGTTATTGTTGTTGCTATGGCTACTGTTGTTGGTGTGATTACAATAAGAAGGAAGGAGAGGAGAGATTGTTGCAAGAATCAAGGTAGGGATTCTTGCCCTCTTGATCCATCATCTTGTTTTCCTTAATTAAACCAAGGAATGGTGGTTTTATTGGGCATTTGATATGCTACATGTGAAAGGATATGTGCATATATTTCAAATTTGGGGAAAATAAAGTGGACATGTGCAATGGGATAGCATTTGAGGATTTTGACTCTTGATAATGAAATTTGTGAAATCCAGGTGTTTTATGAGGTTACAGCTTGAATAGATGTGGTATAGGATGGTTTCGAGATAATAGAAATGATCATATGCAGGTTAACAATCTAGAAAATTCATTTCAAAACACAGACAAGGTTTTGATCTGTAGTTTGGATGTCTAACATAGTAGTCAAATGTTTGATTTGCTAAATCTAGACATTTGACCAACATGTTAGACATCTCCTATAGCAAAATCCAAACTCCAGGGAAGAACACTGATGAGGTACTCATCATTTCTCATAATTCACTAAAAATAGCTAGTTTACCTAGTTAATTAGTTATTAATATCATATAAACATGGTTAATTATGAAATAAGCTAATAATAGGCCTGGACATCAAATACACATTAATTAAGCCTTATTAAGCATTATTTTAAGTTAAGAATAAGAACTTAATACTATTAGTTAAGCTATTTAGAATTAAGTTAATTAAGTAAAACCTAAGTTAATAATTAAAGCATTATATTAAACTCTAAATTATACAACACAAACTAGAATGAAAATGTAATTTAACCCCATAATATTGTTCCTCAATATGCATATAGTCAGCCATAAAGAGTTGGGAGAAAAATAAATTAATTTGCACATTTAAATCGTAAATTTACATTTTAGTCCCTAGAAACTATTTCATCTAAGTCCTTTTTATTACACTCCACTCCTTTTTATTTATATTTAGGTCCTCCATTCATCTTCTTCCCTTCTTATTCAACAACCAACGATCGGCTATTTTCTCCTCTGCCAATAGCAGCACATCGAACAGTCAACCACCCTTGTCATGGCTATCAAGGTTCCTTGTAACAAATCCTTTTAATTCAATGGCTCAGATTAGCCATTAACAACCTCAAGACACATGTCACCTTGGTCATTGATAGTTAGAACAATCGCAAGAAGAATTAAGATTTTGAAACCTCGTCATCATAGTTGCAAATTTTTTAGATCAAATAAAAATAACCAAGACTCGGTGAGTCCCACGTCAAACACAGGGAGGTGAACATTTAATCACATCAAATTATTTATTTTTGGTACTTTTCGCCTCTATCATTTTTTTGTATTTTAAATAGGGTAGAAGATCAGGTAAAAAGCTATCTAATTAACTAATCTACTTGCAACTAAAGAAAGAGAAGAGAAAGAGAGATAGAAAATATTTATAGAGAATAATAGCGGGAAATAAAATCTACACTAGAAGGCAGTAAAGAGAGAAAGAGAGCAAGAAAATCTCCCTCAACGGCTACTTAGGGGACAAGTCGATCAGACGATGCCTAGAAGAAGCTAGGATGGAGGCGGAGAAAAGAGGACAAAGCTCATATGAAGAGGGGACAAGGCAGGGTGAGGTCGTTGTAGGATCCACTTCCGGAATGGTGGTGAGAGGACAACCACAAGTGCTCCACGAATGGGGATGAGAGAGGGGAAAATTATTTTTGTACTCTAGTAGAGCATCCCAGGCTTGGGAGTAGCTCAAGAGTATTTCTCAAGCTCTAGAGAGGGTTAGAAGAGCATAGGAAGGGATGGTTTGAGAATGGGGGATGAAGGGGGGTTTATATAAGTAGTAGCAAATGATTTGGCCGCATCATGGCACTAAATACCCACGTAAGACATGCAAGCACACACCACGCCCATGCACAACTGCACGCAACGCAATGCGCATGCACATCGTGCCATGCATTGCTGCAACCGTGAGGAGGACTGATGACCGACTGATGGAGATCGAACACACGAGGGCGTGCCTTACGTGTGCTTCAAAATCGCACCTCTAGCACGTCAGATCGCGTGTTCATCACGCCTCGCACATTTGCTATGCCACATGCGTAACATCTTAAAATCTAGGCCTTGAGTCATTCTATAGTGGTTCGGGTCACTTCGAACCCATAGACACGATCGTGGTTCGGTGCAAGTACAAGCACCTCTTAAAACATGTCAAAAACACGTATTTTGAGTCAACCCCTATCCAAACCTCATCAAAAGTGTTCCATGTGTGGTACCATAGGATTCCTCTTGTCGTATCTTTCCAACGACGCTTATTTCACACAAATCCGAGGAGTATAGCTCAAGTTATGATCAAAACAAGTTGGAAAGGACCTAAATGTAAGGTAAACCAAACCTAGGGGTAAATTAGGTAATTCTCCCAATTAAACCAAAACACAAATTGACCTTGTAGTCTATAAAAGACCCACCTATGGTTTGGAGCCGTCATTTGTACTTTAAGACCTCCAGAACCTAAGAAAATTAGAGAGTAGAGAATTAGGATTTCAATTAGAAATCTTAATTCAAATTCCTAGGGACTCGGATATGATTCTGAGTTCTACGGGCTTCCCACTGCAAATTTTGCAGAGGCAGCAGTGATGGCGCACGCCCACGATTTGATTTGGTGGCACACACCAAATGCGTTGCCAGATGATCAACAACTATCGTGCGGAGGGAAGGCATTGCACGTGCATTTGCGCAAAGAAGAGAAGCGCGCACATAGTTGCAGTCCCGATCAGCGACACGTGGCCAGATCAAGCAATGACATGTAGCGCATTGGCAATCCATAGGAGTGGCCACGAACGAATCCTAATACGACACGCGTCCTCGCGTAGTTCGCGTGGATCGATTGACCAGTTCACTTGAACCAATTGGTTCACCAACCCCCTTGCATTGTTTCAAGCGGTTCTAGGCCTTCCATACCTCGAATTTTGACAAATAAGGTACCGTTGAAATCGCATTGATGTGTACTATGCAATGGCATACTTTAATTTCTTTTTTGAGTAATATTTCATTAGTGGAAAATAAGAAACATGCCTAGATGTTTCCAACCCTATTTTTGGCCTGTGTGAACCAGGTCTTGCCCTTAGTGTAAGGTAGGCATGGAAATTGCTGGTGTGACTCGAATAGGTTTTATCAATATCGTGATATTATCGTTGAAGTTATTATAGTGAGTTAACCTAAATCGAGTCTAACCAGCTTCACAAAATTTTTAACCTGGCCTACTTGATTTTATTTTGGTTGATTTTAGGACCAGGGTCGATCTCAGGAAGGCGGGAATTTGAAGATCAAGGAGTTTCTACACTTTTCCTAAAATGTATCTCTTCCTTGCGTTTATTATGTTTTTGGTTTTTTTTCTATTGTTAAGTTTTTTTGTCTGTGATAATATTGTCCTTGAGGTACACCCTCAAAAATCAAATCCTTGGCCTTGAGCCAAATGATTCTTGGCTTGTATCTAATTAGGGGTTCCCAGAAATTGATCTTGTTATTCGCAAGATCGAGTACTTGCAAGACAAGAATTATCTTTTCTCTTTTACTCTTTTTTTTTGGTCTTTTTAATAACAAGATATAAAAGATAAATGAAAATAGGGTAGGTTGCTAGAAAAGAAAGAAATACTTAGCTTAGTATATATATGTATAGATAAATAGTGGATACAAAATATATTTGTGTGTATACAGTTATATATTATATATATAGGGGTGGAGGTGGAAGTGGAAATGAAATGTAGCACAGTGTCAAGTTGGTCCATATCTAGCAAGACGCAATTAACAAGACTGAGTGCCGAGTAGATTGTGGGGCGGATGTGTGGGAGTGAGGGTGGAGTCACTTGCTTTGCATGGATATCGGGGAATATCAACAACTGGTGCGAATATTCCCGCAATATGATGCGCGATGGAGGGATGAGTACACGGAAGTATGGGTGGTGTTTGTGAAGTTTATACATGGATATGAGAGGTGGATGTATATGTAAATATATATGTGTATATATATGTATATATCTATAACTATATAGGTATATATATAGTTGTATATGTATATATATATATATATATGTATATATATATAGATATATATATATATAAATATGTATATATATATTTATGTATATATGTGAGTGGATATAAATATGTGTGTGTGTATAGGTGTGAGTGTATGAGGGTGTGTGTGAGTGTACGAGTGTGTGTACAAGTGAGTGTGTGTGTATGCTGGAGGAGGAGGGGAGCGCAACAGATAAGTCGTCTACCGCGCTACCCCGTCGACTGATGCACAAGGATGCGCGGGCACAGGAGAGAGGGCGCGCGAGGTGCGCTGGGGAGAGCTTGCTCTCTCTTTGTGCGTGGACGGGTGCAGGTGAGTGTAGCACAGCGCAGCATGCAGCGCTACGGGCAGGTGAGGCACGGACGCTGGGAGACTAGCTGGAGCGGGTAGCGTAGAGGAGAGAGAGCGCAAAGCCACCGGCTAAGTGAGAAGCGAGCCGATGGCTACAGTGTCGCGTTGAGAGGTGTGAATAGTGCGCTACAGTGCTGCGTGGAGGGGTGACCGGGTGGAAGTGGTTTTACGTGCGCAGGCGTGCTGCGAAGCACCCACCCACATGGGAAAAGGGTGAGCGCGATTTGCAGGCACGCGTGCGGTGGCCGTCGGAGCTGCAGGCAAGCGTGCGGTGCTACTGGAGCTTCTGAGCTTGAGAGCTTGAAGCTCTGGCAATGGCGGAGAAGACGAACAACAGTAAAAACAAAAGGTGAATCCACCACACCCACTTGCTCACGAAAGAGCTGGGTGGTGGTGGAACTCACAGTGGTGGTGTGAGCCCACTGTGGGTTTTTTCCCGCCCACGGTGTGCATCTTCTCAGTGAGAAGAGATACTATGTATGGAGAGGGAGAGGAGAGGAGGTTGGCCCAGGGTGACGATGGATCTCAAGGTGTTTGTAGGTGCATGCCCGCACAAGGGAGAGAGCAAGGCATTATAAAGAGGAGAGGGCATGCCACAGCCATGCTGCTGGCAGCGCACATCCTGCCATGCTGTTGGCAGGAGGAGAGGCGTGGAGAGGCACGCATGCCCCATGCCCTGTAGCCACGCGAGAGAGGAAAATTCAAAATAAATAAATAAATAAATGAAAAATGGTAAAATTGCAATGCCACTCTTAAGGAAGATGTTAATTAATAGATGGTCAATTATTCACACTCTCCTCCCTTCCTTATAAATGCATGCAGGCGTCTATTTACAAATGCAACTATAACTACATAAGATGCAATGGCAATGCTAAGAAATAACACAAGATGGCATATTTACTGGTATATTTTTGTTATGCAAACAATTGCCCCTGGTGTGAATGGTTCAGAGTCACCGTAACCCTCTAGTGATGTTTGGTCGAGTAGTCCCTCTCATTCCTTGTTTTTGGTCTATTTCGTGTATTCTAGACTCGATTTCTGCATCGTGCTTCACAAATACTCTGTTTGCATGCATTCTCATCCTCTTGTTGTGTATGGAACCCTGTGATGTTGGTTACTGATTTGGGTTCTTCAGATCACTATAAGATAACGATCCATGAATAATTATCACTTTAGAATAATTAGCCTGAATGAAGTTAAAACCGTAGAATTTGGGTGCATTCTGACAATGTTAAAACCTTGTTTTGCCACTTAAATTAACGGGAAGTTAATACTGATTTTAGTGTGAATTTAACTTATTTTATCTTGTAATTATGTAAGTTGAATCAGCAAGTGTGAATAGCAAGAGTATTCTACCCCTCACATGTTTCCGGTTTGATTTGGGGTATTATGAACCTATTCCGCATGGTTCTTCACGTATGCCATGTTAATTAGCATGTGTTATTCCCCTTGTTGAATTTGAACCCTTTTTGGAGGGTAAACTTTGATCTTGGGTACTTAGATATGTGATAGATTGATACTATGGGAATGATAAAGATTTAAAACCTTAAATGTGACCCTATTATCGCATGTGTGAAATGAACTTCATTTTTCATGAAATAAGTATCGTTGTGATCGTTAATCAATATATTACTTAGGACCACCATTGTAAATTAGAAACGAACTGATTTACAGATGACTATGGGTATCATGCAAATTCTTCATAATTTTTAAACAATGAACGTAATGGCTGGAATCATGGCCTGGATAAGGAATGTTATTAACTTAATCATTCGGGAATGATTATGAGATCAATACAACGAAATTGTCAGGATTGTAAAGACTCGATAAATGGATTTTAGCCTTGCTACTCGTCGAATTTAGCTATAGCTTTGGTCTTTTAGATCGATTTTGGGCTGGTTTAGGAAGTTGTTGGCCTCCCTATGACTCTTTGATTAGGCTTAGCTACCAACTGGGATAGCAGGATGCATGGCTCGAGGGTTGGAGTTGGCTTTCTTTACTCGGCCAATGGGTTGGTTATTGGCTATCTATGGTTCAGCGTGTATCTAGCATATGTTCACACCATACAATGTAGCTGCTACTCCCTTTTCGCTATGACCTCAGGGTGACGGATTGACGTGACTTGATGGGTATAAGTTGCCTTCGGGGTCAAGAAGATGGCTTATACCTATCTCGCATCTTAAGAAGTTACATGAGATCGCCTCATGCCCTGAGGTGTTGATTAATGGGCTATGGATTGAAATAACTTGGGCTTCCAATATATATATAAAAGGGAACGGAATAACGAGATGTATAATAAATGGATTAATTAAAGATATAGTATCACTTTACTCAGTTTTTACTGCCGTGGTTCTTGGATTTCGTACTCAGGTAGTCTTGGTAGCTAGCAAGGTGACTACCATTTGTGCATCTCCTGGCTTACGTGCTTACATTCTATGGTAAACCCTTTGGTCAATACTTCCTTTCCTTTGCATTATTGGTTTAAGTTTTGTTTGATTAGCTATTGTTGTTTTATGATTAAGTGACGGGTGATTGCGATCTTGTGGCTAGTTGTGCTTGTGGTTAGCACACAGCCACTTAGGTTTCGTCGATTGGTAGGATTTGGATCGTCACAACGTGGTGACTTCTCTACCCCTTGATTCACATCTCGTGGTTGAAAACGTGCGAACGCGTGCCTTAAGTTTGTGAGGTCAGCACTGGAGGGTGACATGGCATCATCCTCTCCATCCAGCTCGCATAAAATAGCTGAAATGGCATGCACCTACGCTGAGGAAAGCCTTGGCATCATCCTCTTATTATTTTTTTCTCCTTTTTCTTTTTTCTTTTTTTTCTTTTCTTTTTGGGGGTTTTTCTATTTTTTTTCTTTTTCTAAGTAGGTAGCATCTGTTATCTAAGATTTACCTAAAGTCAATAGCAAAATGATCGGGTCACGTGGTTGGGCTCTGGACACCCAGCTATAAGCTATTACTCACAGCAATGTGCTAGCCATGCCACCCTAGTATGTTTATTAGCTACCTAATTTCCATTAAGATCACTTGTAAAGTGAGTCAGTGCAAAAGATTTGTAAATGCTTAGACTATAAGTCCCCTCAAATCATAGGGCGAGTTGATAAGTCGCATACTTATCACCCAACTTATTTGACCAATTAAAATAAACTTTAAATTGGCAATGACTCGAATAACAAATCCATATTTTAGTGGACACCTAGGTCAATTAAACCCATAGACTTGAAAAGTCTAAGTGTTCAGGCCCTACTGTATAATTTTCTAAGGTTGAAAACTCCTCGTGCCTAAGTTCTACTTTCCAAATTTAAATTTTTTCAAAAAATAAAAGGAAAATAAATGAGAAAACTTCTACGGAGTTGACAAAATAATTCGAAAATAATTGTATCCACCCCCATGACTAGCTTATGCAATGTCCTCATTGTAAATATGGCATGAAAAGGGTAGAATAGAGAAGATTGTACCTAAATCTAATGAAAAACTGATCAGCTCAAAATATACAGCTATATAATGTGCTGAGTTTATTTATTTTTGGTAATTTTTGCCTTTAGCAATTTTTTTGGTATTTTTAGATGGACAAGTTAATGGGTTGAGATTAAATCTAGCTAGCCTACTCAAAGGAGAAAGAGAGAGAGAGAGAAAATCCCCCTCGACGGTTGCTTAGGGGATGAACCACTCAGCTGACTCCTGGAAGAAGATAGGACGGAGGTGGAGGAAAGACAACGAAGCTCCGATGAAGAGGGGATGAGGTAGGGCATTGTCTTCATGGGATCTGCCTCTGGAATGGTGGTGAAAGGACTGCTGCAGGTGCTCGATGAATAGGGATGAAAGAAAGGAAAATTATTTTTGTACTCTAGTAGAGCATCCCAGGCTTAGGACTAGCTCTGAAGAGGGGTAAAAGAGCATAGGAAGGGATGGCTTGAGAATGGGGGGTGTAGGGGGTTTATATAGGTGGTGGCAAATGATTTGGCCACGTCATGGCACTAAATGCCCGCGCAAGACATTAACGCACACACCATGCCTGTGCATAGTTATACATAATGCAACTCCTATCTGCGCATTGCGCCCTGCATTACTGGCAACTGCTAAAAGGGCATACAACTGATGGAGGAGTGTTTCGTGTGTTTGAAATCAGGGTTTGGATGACCCATTGTTGTAGCTCGCAAAACGTATCTATCAGATAAAATCTATAACCGAAATTTGAAAAATGAGTCCCGGGTCGAACACGAGGAGGCAAACGTTTGGTTTTATAAAAATCCACGCTTCAATTTATTTGTTTTTGTCGTTTTTATCTTTTCTAATTTTTTTGGTATTTTTAGCAAGTAAGAGATCAGGTTGATGAATTCTAGCTAATCTACTTGCAAAAATTTAAGAGAGAGAGGGAGAAAGAGAGAGAGACAATCATCCATTCATACAACTACGAAAGTAGGAAAACTACACTATGAAAGCAAAAAAGATAGAAATACGTGAGAGAATCCCCCTCAACGGTTGCTCAGAGGATGACTCGCTCTGACGTCGCCTGGAGGAAGGTGGTGAGGAGTGGGACAAAGGAAAACAGAGCCAGAGGATGGAGGATGGGGCAAAATGATGTCACGGTGAGGATCTTCTTCCCGAAGGACAATGAGAGGACAACCACGAGATGCTCCATGAATGAGGATGAGGGGAGGGAAAACTATTTGGTTTTCTACTATATAGGAGCATCCCGGGCTTGGGACAAGCTCTCTCTAGAGCCTTGGAAGTGGTGAGAGGAAGAAAGGAAGAGATGAAGAAAAATAGGAGGGGTAGGGGTCCTTTTATAATGGAGGAAAGAATCAAATTCGTATACAGGACATTTAGTGACAGTCATAAACATCGCTGAAGATCTACCACAAACGTCTCTGAAGACAGCCCACGCGCCCACCCACTGCTACGCTGGCACGCACTACGTGCTTGCATGCACTGCGACTGCGCACGCCCACGCTACTGTGCACATGCAGTGGCACATGCATGCACATGGGCGGCCTGGGTTGCACCATGTGACGCAATCTAGGCCGTCCTTTTCGTTGTAGGGGCTGCTACAAAGGTCGGATTAAGTCAATTTTTGCGTCATTGGGCTGTGATCATTGACTCGAATCCATCCACGTGATCGGATTTGTCGTTTGAAGCTCCGAATTATGTCACCTAGTCTCTTGGCCGTTGATTTTCCTCATACTGCATATGGTGCTACGAGACTCCGATCAAGGTGATTTCGAAGGCGTTGGACTCCAATCATCGTCTTGTTCAGATCCGTATGGTTGGATCATAGATCTGAGGCTCCAAAATAAATATCCTTCTCTCCTGACCACAAAAAGGATGCAATTAACATAAATTATATACAACTACTCTAAATGCATAATGATGCATGCTATGCAATATTTATAACATGAAATGCAAATCTAAGCCTAGGAACATGCATGAATAGGTATTTTACCCTCAATAATTGTGTCTACATCAACGACCATCTGATGGAGATTGAACGCATGAGGGCACACCTTGTGTGCGCTTCAAAATCGCACCTCAAGCACATAAGATTGTGCATTCATTGTGTCTCTCCCATCTGTTGTGCCATGTAGCATCTTCTCCACCCCTTGATTTGCATCTTGCAGTCAAAAACATTCAAACGCATACCTTAAGTCTATGAGGTTAGCATTGGAGAGTAACGTGGCATCATCCACTCCATCCAACTCACATCAAAGGCTGAATTAGCATGCGCCTATGCTGAGGAAGGCCCGTGTATTGCAGTTAGAATGTGTGCCGAGTGTTTGAGAAGCGCAAGTGCTAACCACTAAGTTGCGATCGTGAATCTAACATCTCCGCTGCTGAGATCATGCCTTGATCTCACTTTAGAGAATGTGAGGCACTGCATGAGCTGATGTGTCTTAATCAGAGTCGGATGGTGCAGGCGAGGGGTTGATGTGGCTCAATCATAGCCATTGGATGGCACGAGCAAGGGGGAGGTAGCTGGAGGCCATTGGTGGTTGTGATGGCGCCACGTGATGCCATCATGGTTGTTCATCTTCTCTTCATAGGTGATGCAACAATATCTGACCGGGGCAATTTTTGCACCATTGAACTGCGATCATTGCCCTGCATTCATTCGTACGGTCAGATTTTTCGTTTGAGGCACAGATTTGCGTCACCCTATCCCCTGGCCATCAATCTTCTGTGGCTTGTAGAGGGTACTATGGATGTCCAATCGGGGTGATTTCAGAGGCGTTGGACTCAAATTGTCACCCTAATCACATACGTATGGTCGAATTCCCCATATGAAGCCTAGAGATGTGTCATCCAATTCCCTAGCCATTAAAATATGTAAATTAGTATACAAATTATACAAATTGCTCTAAATGCATGATGGCACTATTAATGCAATATTTACAAAGCTAAGTACAGTTAACTAGCATAAGAAGCTGCATAATAGGCATTTTATCATGAGTGAATATGTATTTATTAGCCATCATGGAAGAAGACGACCGCTGTTCCAATGAACTTAGACCATTTCTCCAGCCACATACACTGCACTTGAACTCCACCACGACCTATCAATAGGCCTGAGCATCTGCGATTCAAGGCATCGAGCCCTTAGCTCTCTCCCCCATACCATTCTCGGTCGTAGGATTCCTCCCAAACTTCGGTGACATCTCTCTCCATTCTTGAGCATTCTCCGACAGTGAATGTCACCTCTCTCATCTCCTCTTCCTCCTCTCCACCCTACCAATAGCAGAGATGTATCCCTTCTCTCTCTAAAGTCCCTTTCGATCCACGTCAGATCCTCTCTCACCCAAACCATTTCTCTCTCAACTCTAGCGAGCGATCGTCGGTGCCCTCCTCATCCTTTCCTCCAAGTAAGTACCTCTACTCTCTCATCCCCTTCTATAGCATAGCTCTAGCATTTTAATTCCTAGATTTAGGCAGATTTTAGTGCTTGATTGAAAGTTACCTTCTCTGACTCCATCAACTCTAAATCTGATGTCTTCTAACTTTCTTCCATCCAATTGACCACCAAACCTTCTTCTCCACCTCTCCACAACCACGAACCACCTTCTACTCCTCTCAATTGACCATTACACATCAAATGCCCAATTTTCTACATCAACCGAAACTCTGTTGTCTATGGCAGAGCTCCAATGACCTTTTCACCTCCAACTGATATTCCACTCACCTTCGCAATTGCCTAAGGAGCAATTCAACCAACTTAATTAGGTGATTCCTCCACTCAAATGATATAACAAACTCAGGTTCCACTCTTGATTGATTCGAGTTTGTAACACCTTCTTAAGCATTCATTGACTTAATTGAGAAGCTCTCGAGCTTACTAAGGTCTTTAGGAATCTTTTGAGCTATTTCTTGAGTTGTTTCATAGAGTAAGTTGTTCTGTCGAACTCCAGTTGATTCATCGCCTACTCCGATCATCGTTTATATCTCCGATGACCTCAGATCCGAACTTAACTGGTTGTAACAAATTTTAACAATCTCTAGTAGATTCTACATTCATCATAGGTTGTTTTCCTACCTTAGGATTTGAATTCCATTGGTTCTATGTCCAGGTCCTTCCCTGTCTTTTTCATCTTTGATGAGGTAAGGATGCACTGATCCTTCACTCTCAGAGCACACTAAAAGGTCCATGAGCTTCAGTGAGTTCCATTGAGCTCAAAGCAACATTGTATTGAGTCGTTAGAGCTCTTGAGTTCTCAGTCAAACAAACCTATTTTCAAGTGGAGGCGGCAGCTTTGACAAGTCCATTTAAGCACACAGTCCTTCCATTTATTAAATCCAGTAGCTTTAGGAAGCTAAGCTGAGTTCATAGGCATAATTAAATTAGACTGAAACTTTTTCCAACTTAAGGTCAACCTCTGACTTGAGATGGGTCAAACATCAGTCACCATTAGAGTATATAGAGTTCTAAAGTTTCGCTTTAAGTTTGGGAAACACTTTGGAAGTCTTTAAGAATCACTAGGATGCCTTGAGTGTGTAATTTGTTGAACTTAGTTAGAGTTCATTGATTGCTTCATGAGTTATATACATATAAGCTACCCATTTACAAAACTTTGAAAGTATGTTCATTTGGTACACTATGGAGTACTTAAGTCCTGAAGGTGTTAAGAAGAAGAGAGCTCATTTAGAAGTCAAAAGGAAGCAATCAAGTAAATCTGTTAGTCCTTATTAAGCTCTGTAGGTGAGTTGTATTATAGGTTGCCATGGAAGCTTACAGAGATCCCTTAAGGATTTCTCACACATTGAGAGTAGATTTATTGATTTGAAGCCTCTGTAGAATACATAAACAGTTTGATGAAGCTCAAGAGTGTAGACATAAGTCCCATGTAAGCAACCAAAGTTGCAATCAAAGGACTGAAGATGTGAGGAGTTGCTATTGCTATGTTTTGATCAGCACTGATGAGAGGGTCTTCATTAGTCTCACCTCAGGTGTGTAAAAGCACTCGACTGCGTATAAAGTGAAACGTGTTTGTACTCTCACAGGCTAGTATGGGGATCGGCACCCCTACGAGCATATACACAAATACCCCTCTCCCTTAAGAATGTATACAAGTATTCTCTTGAGCCCATGAGGGGCAGCCCGCAGGCGATTCTGATCTTGACATGTGGGATTATCCCAACCGTCGAGCCAATATTTTTGGGGTAGAGAACAACTTAGACTTGGTTGAAAATTGAGCTGAGTGTGTGCCTAATATGTACTGAGAACATTTTTTTAAAGCATTTTTTTTGCATTCTTTGATGTAATGCAGAACATGTTCTTAATGACTTTATATCAGTGTTCTAATCATCATTAACAAAGTTAATTGCCTTACTTTTAGTTCATTCTTTTGCAATTATCTTGATGTGCTTAATGTATAAATAACTTATTCACTAATTAACTCACTAATTAATATAAGATATACTTAGTAAGTTATGTATATAAGTTATATAAGTCTAACCCTAATTAACTAACTTAATATAATCTAAGTATTAATAATATATAATGTAATTATATCTACTTATTATGTATACAATTAACTTAATGAGTTAATCTAAGTATAAATTAGCCTAAGTTAAGTAACTTAAAGTAAATCCTATATTCAACCTAAGGTTATTCTAAGTTATAAGCTAAGTTAAGTATTAGTTAAGTTCTTAATTTAAGTAATTAAACTTAAGCACTAGTAGTAATCTAAGCTATTAAGTAAGTTATATGTATAGTTTAAACTACTCTTAAGTTAGCTACTTATAAATTATACTTGTAGCCTATTATTAACCTAAGTAATTAAATCTAAGTTTAATATAGTAATCTATATTATTAAGTAAATTATACTCTATTAAGTATTTATAACCTAACTAATGTTAACAGGAGTAAGTAAATTAAGAATCTAATTAACTTTATATATATATATATATATATATTATATGTTATACATATATTATATTTGTTAACTTAAGCTAAGTATATTTGCCTATATATATTATGAACTCTTAAGCTAACATAAGTCATTAATTGTTAAATCCTTAGTTATAGTAATTTAATTAACATAATTCGATAATCACAAAATAATTTAAGATAATAATTGGTGAATTAAATTATAAAAAACCTCCCAACGAATGACCTAGACTCAAAACCAGTATAAATCTATAAAATATGTTGGTTGTCTTGCACACTATACTATGATATAAAACCCTAATTACAATTACAAGACAACTACAACATCAAACCCCCAGATTAATGGGCATCTGACATTATGGTCAGACGTCAGATTAGCCAAATCTAGACATCTAACTCTCTTTCTGGACATCCCTTGTAGCCAAAATTCAATTCCAACAATAAACCATTTGGCAATGGATGTCTAATCCACTTGAAAGACGTACAAAACTAACCATTGGCATCTGTCACTGAGTTTAGACATCTAATACTGTAGTTAGGAAGAGGGTCCTACTATTGCTTCATCAGGAGATGTTTGTCCATTGAGTTAGAAGTCTTATTCTGACTTTTAGGATGTCTAACCTTAAGGTCAGATGTCTTATAAGACCTATACGGTCTTGTTTTGATTAGAATCTCCTCATGGGGACCGAGAACCTAATCTAAGTGGCAAAATTTAAGCCAAATATCAAAGAAAAGGTGATTGAACCTCAATTTAGAGTTTGGAACTCGAGTCTAAGGGTCCTAAATGGAATTCCAAATAAAACTAAAAATGAAACTGAATGAGATGATTAGGTCAAATAGGTGGGTCCGAAAGGCTAAACACCTTGACCTCTTAAGATGTGGACTCATAAGTGTGGGTTGAAGACCCAGGAAATCAGGGCAGCTGACAACTATCAATAATGAACCTTGGAACTCAAATAGTTCTCGATTGCAATGACGAGCTACGGGTTATCATCGAGATGATGTACTCGAACATACCTGAATCCGACTTGATATGAGGTACTCGTAATAAGAAGCGCAATAGGCACCTACAAGTGTTGATGATATCGAGGTACCTGATACTCATTGAAGAAGCTCAAAAGGCAGCTGCGAGAGCGGATGACATTGAGGTACCATAAGGGATAGTCATCTGACGACAGATTAAGAGGGAACATCTAGAGTGTGAGCCTCTAGCGGGAGCATCAATGTGACTCAACAATGTCTGACCAGCTCTATACTATGATCTAGAATGATTTGGAATGATCTAGAATAATCGATGATTGAACTTTGTGGAACTTAAATAGAGCTTGCTCTTCTTGTTCGAGAGCCATTTGGCTTAGGTAGCTCCCAAGAGGCCCGACTCCTCTGACTAAGGTTAAAAAACATTCTCTTGAGGCAAGGACAAGTACGGCTACTTAAAGATTACTAGCGTTGCTTGCCTCTTCCTTGATTAAGGAGGGATTACCAAGTTGTGGTTCAAGAGAAAGATATGTCGACATCTCCTCTAATAGAGCGGAATGATTTCGAGAATAGACCACTGAGGCAAGTGAAAGAATAACAATAATTGTAATGTAAGGCATTGAATAATAGCAGGGCAAGGGCTTAAGGCAGGTTAGCCTATAGCATAGTAACCCGTACACTACCGTTGTTTTCTTGTGGTACATGTAGTAAAACAAATCCCATCCTATGTTAGATTTCTGAAAGACCCTTGTACATAGAAACGAAGATCTCGAAAATAGGTCCAAACCAAGGTTGTCCTGCTTGACCTTGTTAGTTCGATAATCCAACTTGGTGCACCCCCTAAGTTGAAGGACCCAAGAGTCCCCATGCATCTCAATGGTCATTGGTGGCCTTCGCATAGATGAGGCTCCCCTTGATCTGGGCGTAGGGGTAAATATATCACCGAGCTCTGTGTACGAGTTACTTGGAGGAGGTGAATTGAAACCTAATCCTGTTGTCCTCCAAGTAGTTCAATCATTGAAGAAACCACATGGTCTGCTGGAGGATGTCCTTGTGAGAGTGGAAGGTTTCTTCTTCCCTGTAAACTCTTTGATAGTTGATACTGACCCATTCAACCAAATTTCCAAACCATCAATCATTCTTGGATGCCTCTTCTTGGCTACAGCCAATGCTTCGATTAACTGTAAATCAAGGGCGTTAAAAATGGGTTTTGGAAACAAGAAAATCTAGCTGAATGTATTTGATGCTTATAAACAACCCAGATTTTAGGATTGTCTCCAAATTGAGGTGGTGGATGAGATTGTGGAAGAAAACCCTGTCACTCCTTTGTGAGGATCCCCTACAATCGGTTATCACAAATGACCAATCTCTCATTTTTAACTACTTGGAGGGGGACATGTTGGAGATAAGGAGTTATTAGGGATCAAGGCTAAATCATCATTGCTACCATGGATTGTTAAGGTAGACTCACTACCTAAGGCGAGAACCTCCAATCTCATCCCTTCTATACAAAAAGCACCTGACTTGGAATTGAAACCACTACCTAAATCTCTTAAGTATGCCTTTCTTGGGTCTAATGACACGCTTCCTGTAATTGTCTTTGCAATGTTGATTGCAACTTAGGAAAAAGATTTCATTGACTATTGAAAAAGGCACAAGAAAGCTATAGCTTGGACTATCACAGACATTAAGCAAGTTGATTCCACCCTCTGCATGCATCCCATTTGCACAGATGATTCTGTGAAACCTTCCCGAGAGATGTAGAGGAGATTGAATCCCAACATGAGAGAGGTTGTAAAAAAAGAGATCCTCAAGTGGTTGGACATCGGGATCATCTATCTCATTTCTGATAGCAGATGGGCCAATCCAATCCACATGGTGCCAAAAATAGCAGGGTTCACAATTGAGACCAATGACTAGGGGGAGAAAATTGCCACTAGACCCCCAACTAGCTAGAGGGTCTATATTGACTATAGAAAGTTAAATACAACCACCCAGAAGGATCATTTCTCACTGCCATTTATTGACCAGATACTCAAAAAACCAGCTGGGAAGAAGTATTTTTGCTTTTTAGATGGTTATTCTAAGTATAACCAGATAGCTATATTCCCTGATGACTAGGAGCACACGACATTCATGAGCCCCTATGACACATTTGCATTTTGGCAAATGCCTTTTGGGTTATGTAATGCTCCTGCAACGTTCCAGCGCTACATGATGTCCATCTTTTCTAACATGATAGACGACTTTTTGGAGATTTTCATGGATGATTTTTCCATATGTGGAACGTCGTTTGACTAGTGTCACTCCCATTTAGAAAAAGTCCTTACCCGCTGTAAGGAAAATGGTCTTATGCTCAGTTGGAAAAAAAGTCAATTCATGGTCCAATAGGGTATTGTACTTGAGCACGTTATTTCCAAGAGGGGACTAGAGGTTTATAAGGCAAAGATTGATTCCATCATTAGACTTCCTCCGCCCACCAATGTCAAGCAAATCAAATCTTTTTTGGGCCATGCAAGTTTTTATAGGTGCTTTACTAAGGATTTCAACAAAATTTCCAAGTCACTTTGTGACGTACTGTCAAAGGATACCCGTTTGCATTTGATGAAAACTATGTTGAGCCCTTTCAATATTTAAAAAAGGCCCTTGTAACAGTGCCTATCTTTCGAGCACCTAATTGGACCCAACCATTCGAGCTTATGTGCGACACTTCTAACTATGCTATGGGAGTGATCTTAGGTCAAAGGGTCAATAAAAAGCCTCATGTTTTGTACTATGCTAGTAAGACATTAACTGAACCACAGCAAAACTACACACTGTCATGAAAAAAAAATTACTTGATGTAGTATTTGCTTTGGAAAAGTTTCTTACATTCTGGGATCCAAGGTTGTAGTGTTCATTAACCACTCTGCTTTGAAACATTTGCTATCCAAAAAGGACACCAAACCTAGACTCATCATATGGATTTTGCTACTTCAAGAATTTAATTTGGAGATCAAGGAAAAGAAAGGGGTTGAGAATGTTGTAGCAGACCACCTATCTTGGATCCTGATTGAGGCTTCGACCTCTTTAGGAGAAATCATGTAGACTTTCCCTGATGGGGCTATTTTGCCTATGCACCCCACCTCTCCCTGGTATGCAGACTTTGTGAACTATCTAGTCACTTGAGAAACTTCAAACAATTGGGATAGAAACAAACATGATAGATTCATGTCCTGAGTAAAACAATATCATTGGGAGTAATCGGAGTTTTTCAAAACTTTTTGTAACCATGTGATGAGGAGGTGTGTCCTCAAAGAGGAACAACATAGTGTTCTTAAGTTCTATCATTCCTTACATTGTGGGGAGCATTTTGGTGGGAAAAAGACAACCTTAAAGGTTTTCTAGTCTGGTTTCAATGCCAAAGGACCAAAATAATTGGGAAACAAGATGAGATGCCCCTTCAACCCATTCTCCCTATTGAGGTATTTGATGTGTGGGGTATCGACTTTATGAGTCCATTCCTGTCATCCTATGGATGTGAATATATTCTTATAGCAGTCGATTATGTTTCAAAATGAATTGAGATCATCCCACAAGAACCAATGATCATTTGGTGGTCGTAAAATTTGTTAAGGCCAATATCTTTTCCCGATTTGGTTGCTCGAGGGTTATCATTAGTTATGCAGGACCACATTTTAAGAACATTCATTTCACTAGCTTGCTGAAGAGATATGGAGATACGCATACCTTATCATTCTCAAACAAGCAGGCATGTGGAGGTGTTGAACAGGGAGATAAAGAAAATTCTGGAAAAAATTATGCGACCTTACAGAAAAGATTGGTCACAGAAGCTACATGATGCTCTATGGGCCTACAGAATTACCTACAAAACTCCATTAGGCATGTCTCCCTTTAGGCTAGTCTTTGGAAAAGCATGTCATTTTCCTGTCAAACTAGAGCATAAAGCTTATTGGGCGATTAATGAGCAAAAATTCCTACAAAGAAAAGAGTTAGGGTTTTGAGAAAGAGAAACCTTCGTTGTAGTATGTGTTGAATCTCTATCAATAAAATTTATAACCGAGACTCGATGAGTTTCAAGTCGAACATAGGGAGGCTATGTTTGATTTCAAACCTATGTTTAGATTTTATTTATTTTTGGTGTTTTTGCCTATATCAAATTTTTTGGTATTTTATACAGGCAGGAATATGTGGCAGAACTAATCTAGGCAACAGCAAATAATTAGAAAGAGAGAGAGAGATAACAAATCTATATATCAAAAGAAAAATAATGTCTATTACAAGATAAATATTGTGAATAAATAAATCTACACTATGAAAGTGATAAAAAGAGATAAAGAGAGAATCCCCTCGACGACTACTTGGAGGACGATAGGTTGGACAGTGCCCAGACGAAAGAGGATGAGGATAGAGGAAGGAGAATAGGACTGGAAGAAGAGGAGGTGAGGTAGGGCGACATTGTAGCGATCAACTTCCTTGAATGGTGGGGAGAGGATGGTCGGAGCTCCACAAAGGGGGTGAGAAGTGGGAAATTTTATTTTTTTAGTGGAGCATCCTAAAGGCTTGGGACACACGAATGGAGCTTAGAAGGTACTCTTGAGCTCTAGAGAGGAAGAGAGGAGACTAGGAAGGGATGAGGGGCAAGGGGAGGGGTCATGGCTATTTATAATGGAGTGGAGGAGGCTTTTCTAGACCGAGTGCACCAAGTACCATAAGTGTTACGCATAGAATGCATAGCACGCAATGCGAGTGCGCACTCCTGCGCATCATGCGCGAGCAACTGTGTTACACTACGCATTGAAGGTAGAGGTGAGGAGCTCCCACTGTCGTAGGATGTTCATCGAGCAACTCACGATCACATGCACACACACGCCCTAAATCGCACCTTATGTGCATTGGATCTCGCATACGATGCACTTGAATCTCCTCATGCCACATTGTCCAATCGATGTCATTCATTGAGCACACCGTCACGCTCGAAGATCCATTGGTGCCACGTGGTTTTATCCACACCACTAATCGCGATCACAATCGCACCTGCCTGCATCGTGCACTCCTCACGCGCTTGCTGACATGACCATTCCCCTACCGCTTGATCTTCATTGAGCGGGTGAATTAATTCGCCTCAACGCTGCAAATCGGAAATCGAACCCGCATCTCATGGTTACGAGCACTCGATTGCAACCGCTACTCTGAGGTGAGCTATGGGCTTCCACAGTCGTTGGATCTCATTAGACAGTCAAGATCATGTGGCTCCGATGATGGTGCAGCAGGATGGTGACGTGGCCTCATTTCAACCACATCCAGTGATCAAAATTAAACAACACAGACAAAGAAATTGTGTGGGCACTGAGGCGGTTTCTGGATCGCATATCTTTTATTGCTTGTAGATGATGCTATGGGTGTCCGATTGGGGTGATTTTAGAGGTGTTGGACTCTAATCGTCATCCTAATCATATCCATACGATTGGATTCTCTGATTGAAGCCAAAAAATGCATCATCTTGTTCCCTAGCCAATAAAATAGCTAAATTATTATACAATTTATATAGATTCTACATGCATGATAAAGGATGTTATCCAATATTTACAATGCTAATGCAACTAACTAGCCTAAGAACATGCATAAATAGGCATTTTATCCTAAATAAATATGTATCTATCACACCCCCATACTTATCTTTTGCTAGTCTCTAGAAAAACTAAGTTAAATGCTATTTATAAATAGAATTAAAATCTGGTTACTTAGGCACAAGTCATTAATCAACAGTAAGAAATGTCTATCTAAGATCTAAACTCCGAAGACTCAACAATACTTAGGGTACCTACCAAAATACAAACTGCTCAAGTCCTCACCTTATTCAATACATAATAGAGAAGAATTTTTTTTCTTTTCCTTCTTTACTAATTTTTTTGGACTTTTTGTGTTTAAGGTTTTGTGGTAGCTTTCTACGACTACCCAACCCACCAAGACTCAATAGGTCCATAAGTGTTAAGCATCTTGTTGTGCGGAAGTGATTAACTCACTAAACGATAATCAAAATGGACCTTAAGTATCTACAAATCCTAGGTGACCCTACGTGAAAGATTTCTACCTAAAGTTGTATCTTCTCAATCGGTAGCTTTCTCCCTGCTCTTATTTTTTCTGGGGTCAACATAAGGGCAAACCTAATGTATATCTCCCTTTGTTTATTCTACTTCCTCGCTTCTCCCTAAGTTTTGGGATTATTTGTGCATTTTTTAAGGCTGGGCTCTAGACAAACGGAAATGGGCAGTTACCTACGGCATCTTGCTGGCAATGCCCATGCTGTAAAGTGTGGCTTATTATTTTTTCCTCCTTTCTCTTTTTTCATTTTTTTTCTTTTCTTTTTGGATGTTTTTTCTATTTTCTTCTTTTTCTAAGTAGGTGGCTTCCCTGATATAAAATTTACATAAAGGCAATAGCCAAAAGGATTAGGTTGCATGGCTGGGCTCTGAACACCCAGCTATGAGCAATTACTCACAACAATGTGCCAACCTTACC
This sequence comes from Thalassia testudinum, assembly GCA_037157565.1. Lineage (NCBI taxonomy): Eukaryota > Viridiplantae > Streptophyta > Magnoliopsida > Alismatales > Hydrocharitaceae > Thalassia > Thalassia testudinum. The sequence goes on from JAZHRO010000063.1 coordinate 94,612,091, forward strand.
ACCCTAGTATGTTTATTAGCTACCTAATTTCCATTAAGATCACCTGTGAAGTGAGTCAGTGCAACTATTGCGCAGATGTTTAGACTTTAAGTCCCCTCAAATCAAAGGGTGAGTTGATAAGTCGAGTACTTATGACCCCAATTTATTTAAATATTTAAAACGTACTCAAAAATGGCAAGGACTAAGGATATAGGTCCACATTTTAGCGAACACTCAAGTCAATTAAGCCCATAAGCCTAAAGAATCTAAGTGTTCAAATCCTACTTGTATTATTTCCTAAAGTTCAAAAACTTCTAATGCCCAAGTTCTCTTTTCCTAATTATCCAATTTTTTTGGTCTTTTTGTAATTTTTTATAAATGAAAAATAAATGAAAAAATTTCTACGAAGATGACAAAATAATTTAGAAATTAGTATATCCACCCCCCATGCCTAGCTAATGTAATATCCTCATTGTATAATAAAGGCATGAAAAAGGGTGGAATAGAGAAGATAATACCTGAATTCGTTACAAATCCAATCAGCTTCGAATATATATAGCTTCTACAAAGTTGTTGAGTTTAGTGTTGTCAGTTAAGCATAGTCCGGCCAAAAAGAAGTCAAGCCAAGGTTAGAGCAACCTTGTCTGAGACAGGTTCAGGAATAACATGGTCAACATAAGGTTTGAGGTCCTATCTATTAACCTTAAAAGAATTACCATCTTTGGGTTAGAGATTTTTACGACACCGTTAGGAAATATCTGATTTAGAATAACCGGGTCATTCCACTTAGACCTTGATATTAGTATATATATTTATATTAGCTATTCCTAACTAATGCTAATCGAATAGGGTAGAATGCATTTAGTTAGGTCAATTTAGTCATATAGGTACATTTTGTAAATATTGTAAAAGTTTGTGTTTTTCTGTAATTTTACCTAGACTTATATCTGGTACCTTGATGTCTCTTGTGTAATGTCCGCAGGTATTAAGTTTGGAGCAATTCGGAGCCCTATAGATAGGAGATTCAAGACTGAGCTCATTTATGAAGAGGTCAAGTCAATTTCTACATTGGGACCCTAATTTATTTAACCCAAGGTCTAGCCCAATTTAGGAACCCAATTAACCTAAGCCCAAAACCTAATTAACTAACCTATTTCCCAACGTAACTTGGTTGGCCATGAGCCCAATCGAAGACCACTTTATGGTCAACCAAAAATAGGTCCTATTCCGTAGAAAAACAAAACGTAAACCAAATCATATTCTTAATCTCAAAATTTGTAACAGCTTGACACATATCTAGTATTTTGGTCATAAATTTTTCATTTTAAGTTCAAATTGAGTGATTCAAGTTGCATTAAAAAGCTGATTTCGAGAGCTACAACTTTACTTTTATATACAATTTGAAATTTGGAACAAAACAAGGCCAAAAATTTGAGACAAGGGCAATCCTATAAGGCTGTTGCAACAACCTCCATCCAATCCCAACAAAAACCAAACCTTATCTTCTCCCTCCATTTAGATCCAAAGGTCCTTATCCTACTTATCCTAGCCACCCCCTTAGATCTAATCTAGACCATCCAAATCCTTGATCTTAGGAAGCCTAAACCAACCATTAGGAAGCCTCCAACATTCCTATAAATACACCAATAGATGACCCCCCTTGGACCATCTCTTCCTTAGAAATAGAATCCCACACCTTCTTCCAACACCTCCTAAGTAGAACACCTAAAATTCCACCATCGTCGTCTACCCTTAAGTTCACCCTCTTCCATCAAGCATTCCTCTACTGGACGTCCTCCACTACATCCTCTTCAGCTCGATCGACGGATCTCTCCACCACCATGACTGCACTCCGAATCTTCTCTTGTTCTCTCTGTTCTAGTTGTTCTAGTAGAATAGCATTTACTTTATTTCTCAAAACTCTAATTGTAATCAATTTCTAGCATCAATAAAAGTATATTTTTATGATCTCTATCCCTTATCAACTTCTAGCATCAATAAAAGTCTATTTTTACGATCTCTATCCCTTACTCTCTCTATTCTCTTAGTTAGTATTAGTGCATATTTGCTTTTGTTTGCATACACGATTTCTGATTCTTGCCTCCCCGTGTTCAACACAGACTCCCAATCCTGTTACTTTTATTAAAGTTGATAGTGATTCTACTCACTATAATGAATGTTAATTACTTATTGTGTAAATCCACTGTTAGACCTAAGCTTACCAGAAAAGAGCTTAAGTCAGGAGTCAAAAAGCCAGACCTTATGGTTCAGCTTAAAGCTTTTATAGGAGATCATCTGATCATGTAAAGCTTTGGTCCTTGCCTTATAGATCTTAGTGTTTTTGTATGCATCATTTCTAAGCTCCTCCAACTCAAATACTTGGAGTTTCCTGGTTTTCCCAGCTAAGTCTAAATTGAAATTACATTTCTTCATTGCCTACAATGCCTGATGTTCAATCTCTATAGGTAAATGGCATGCCTTACCAAACACCAGACGATATGAGAACATGCCTATAAGCATCTTATACGTGGCACACTAGGCCCAGAGTCATCATTAAGCTTCTGGGTCCAACCCTTCCTATCGGCCTAACCATCTTCTAAAGAATATTCTTGATCTACCTTTTGGTGACCTCAGCCTGTTCGTTCGTCGGGGGGTAGTAAGGTGTGGAAATCCAACGACCTCGTACTCTACTAATAAGTTCTTGAACTAGGTATTGGTGAAGTGTGTGCCTCCATCACTGATGATGGCCTTAGGAATCCCGAACCAACTAAAGATGTTCTTTCTAACAAAGTTGATGGCCACCTTGTGATCATTGGTTCGGGTGGGAATTGCCTCAATCCACTTAGACACGTAGTCAATAGCAACTAGAATATAATGGAGTCCAAATGGAGGGTCCCATGAAGTCGATGCCCCAAGCATTGAAGATTTCGATAGGAAGAATCGAGTTTAGAGGCATCATATCTCTTGGATATGCTCCCGAGTTCTTGGCACCGAGAACATGACCTCGACCTTTGAACAAAGATGGCCAATAAAACCCAGAATAAAGAATTTTTACAGCCATCTTCTTTCCGAAAAAATGTCCACACGCAGATGCGTGGCAGAACTCAAGTATACTTTGGAACTCATTTATTGAAACACATCAATAAATAATCTGGTCAACACCGATGCGATACAGCTCAAGATCATCCCAAAAGTAATATTTGGCCTCAAATATAAGTCTATCCCATTTTTGCTTGGTGTAGTCCTGGGGGACTTGACCAACAGCCAAATAATTGACGATGTCCACAAACCAGGGGGTTTGGACACCCGAAACTGCCTGAATAGTCTCGTCCAAAAAAGTGTCAGAAATTGAGATATCCAGATGAGAAGAATTAGTTAGGATTCTCAACAGATGATCGACCACTACATTTTTTGCCCTAACTGTATCTTTAATCTTTAAATTAAATTCTTGAAACAAAAGAATCCATCTAATGAGCTAGGGCTTAGCATCCTTTTTGGTCAAGGGATGTTTTAAGGACAAGTGGTCGGTATAGCTAATGACATGAGAACCTAATAGATAAGCCCTGAATTTTCCTAGAGCAAAAACTACAGCTAGCAATTCCTTCTAGTGATAATATAATTCCTCTAAGCCTCATCTAGAGTATTGCAAGTGTAGTAGTAGAAGGCTTTTTACCGATTTTCTAACCCAAGATAGACCTAACCACATAATCAGAAGCATCTGTCATAATCTCAAATGGGGTTGTCCAAACCGGTGGTTGCAACATCGAGGCATAGGTGACTACTGTTTTTAATAAATCGAATGCCTTGCAGCACGATTCATCAAACTCAAACGGCTTTCCTTGGCTAGAAGATTGCTCAAGGGCCGAGCAACCTTCGAAAAGTCCTTGATAAACCTTCTATAGAAGCCCACAACGGTGCCAAAATGATGAGCGAAGATTTGTGTGAAGAAAAGAGTTAGTGTTTCGAGAAAGAGAAGCCTTCATCGTAGTACATGCTAAATTTCGCTATCAAATAAAATTTATAATCGAGACTTGGTGAGTCCCAATTCGAACATGGAGAGGCTACATTTCTTTTCAAATCCGTGTTTAGACTTTCTTTATTTTTGGTGTTTTTGACTATATCTAATTTTTTTGGTATTTTATACAAGCAAGAATATGTGGCAAAACCAATCTAGACGACAGCAAAAAATTAGAGAGAGAAATAAAAAATCCATATATCAAATGTGAAATCATGTCTATTACAAGATAAATATCGTGAATAAATAAATCTACACTACGAAAATGATAAAAAGAGATAAAGAGAGAGAGAATTACCCTCAACGGCTGCTTGGAGGATGATAGGTTCAATAGAACCCTGACGAAAGAGGACGACGATGGAGGAAGGAGAACGGGACTGGAAGAAGAGGTGAGGCAGGGCGGCATCGCAGCAATCCACTTCCTTGAATGGTAGTGAGAGGACAACCAGTGGGAGCTCCACGAAGGGGGTGAGAAGCGGGAAAAATTAATTTTTTAGTGAAGCATCCCAAAGGCTTGGGACACAAGAATAGAGCTTAGAAGGTACTCTTGCTCTCTAGAGAAGGAGAGAGGATGCTAGGAAGGGATGAGGAGCAAGGAAGTGGAGGCGTCATGGCTATTTATAATGGAGAGGGGAGGCTCTTCTCAACCAAGGAGTGCACCAAGTGTTGATGCACTTCTACCATGTTTTAGAAAAGAGATGTGTTGTAGTATAGGCGATAAAAGCGTAACAACACTTAAATATGTAAAGCTCGAAAAATGTGAGTTCCGAGATCGTTCGCAAGGAGCAACTATTGCAATTCAATCAACTAATCAAATGATATGACAATGAGCATAATAATCAATCAAAACTCAATATGAAATGTATTCAATGTATACCAGGAGTTATAGAATAATAATAATATAAATAGAGAGAGAAAGCAAAAAGAATGGTGGTTAGAACCACAAATTTATCACTCAAGTTCAACTCTTCTCAACTCAAGTCAAATGTATCAGCCCCAGCCTCAATTAAACAATCAATTCAAGCCAAACAGATGGCTTAATCAATTAATTCCAAAGCCTTTGGACGTCTCAGAAAAGCCACAGACGACTTAAGTGCTCAGCCCAAATCCTTCACAAAATTTTCCTAAGTCCCCAAGCACGAATCCCGAGAGCAACCCCCCTCTCTCTCAAAAATTTTTCTCTTTTCCAAATCAAACCCAAATCGATTCAGCGCAAGGGGGCCAATCTGGCACACAAGGCATGGGAGAGTGAACCAGGTGCACAGGCTCATGGATACAAGACCTGACCCCGTGTTCAAAGGCAACACAGCAATGGTTGTAATTCCTTAAATATCAAATTCCAAATCGAGCGCTTCTGATGTGGGACTAAGATCCCAGCTTCTTCCCTCGTGCACACAGCAGTTGAACCCTACTTCAATTGATGCTAAGGCTACAGCTCGTTCTTCAAATCAAGAGCCCATAAGGCCTCTTGGCTGCTATCTGTAGCTACTGGAGGTGGAATCAAATTCGGAGAATGACATACGGTGGCAGGCGGTGCCGACGAACAACAGAGCTTTGGTGAGACCTGAAATTCAAGAAAATGGGCTAAAAGCCCCAATTAAACAGTTCGAAGTCCTTGCTGTAAAGCGAGGAATGTAATGGCGGTGGTTTCAAGGTGAATTGAGAGGTGAAGGAGGTCGGCGAACTCGAAGATGACAGCGAATGATGGGTCTGTTCAAGGAGGTGCTTCAGTGACCAAAACACCCAATTTTGTTGGGACTTTTGATTGTGGAGTCGATGCAGAGATTTTGGTGGAGGCGACGAAGAGTTTAGTGGGCTGAGTTGCTAGCACGAGCTTGCTGGAGCTTGTGCTAGAGACGAAGAAGAAGACAGTGAAATGGCGTGTGTGAAGGTCGATCGTAGAAGCTAAGGGTATAGAAAGAAATTGGGGAGCAAGAAGAGAGAAAGGAATTTATCTAGATGATAGGGTGAGGGAATCGCTCGGGAGTGACTTGCCGAAGTCAAAGGAGATGAAAACCTCTGGTGATGAGAAGCGACGACGACGAGGGAGGAAAAAGCTCCTGTTGTGGTTGGCGAGGAGAGGAAGAGAGAGAGGAAGATGGTGGATCGTCCAAGTTGGTTGTTGGACGGCCGGAGGAGGGAGGTCGAGTGGAGTCATCGGAGCTAAGGTCGAAGGCATCTAGAGTTGGAGAAGAGTTGATTTTGGCCTAAACTTGGCTAATTCTAATCGTAGAACAACGGCGGGTTTATATAGATGAAGATCAGAGCTTCAAATGTTGGAAACTTGAATCCCTAATTTTCCTCAAGTTTGTTGGAGATTCTTGCGTTGATTTAGACCCATGATCTCATTCACTTGATTCCCTATAGTCTGAACACCAATCCCACCAATTTTGGTGGGATTTGGTAGGGATGTGATGGAGAAATCCTCAAATAAAATTCGACGGTGATGGGTTCTGTGATTCTGTTCAGATGGAGATGAGGGAGAAGGCAGCAAGGGTATTTTTGCGAAAATGACAAAAATATGTGGTCTTATTCGTAAAAAATGCAGAACCTAGGGGTCTGATTGAAAAGAATAGAGATCTGAGGGATCAAAATACAAACTAGGTCAACATAGACTCTAATTGGGCCTAAATTTTGCCTTTAACATAATTTGGATCCAAGGAATCTAATGGTGAACTTGGATTTGGGTTTTGACCATGTTTGATTAGGTAAATTGCATAAAAGCCCAAATCAAGGCAAATTCACGTCTGAATCTCTATGTTTGGTCAAAATAGGTTCAAATGGTCAAAGTAAAGGTATCAAACCTCTTAGAATATTTTTCAATGATTTTTAGGAGGCTTAGATTGAATTTGTCTCTACCAGAACCCTTTCAATTTAAGTGAGGCTGATAATTAGGGTTTTTAATACTATTTAAATCCTCAAAATGCGTGAAACCCTGATTCAGTCAATGTAAGCCCACTTCTTGGATATTTAAGTTCAGTTAATCCTAGATTAATCCCTTGGTTAATCTGCATTTGTGATTAGATTTTAAAATGCCAGAATTAACCTTGTTTTCCTATCTTCTCAAATCAGTCCAGTATAGAATTACAATCCCCAGACGATCATTAAAGAGCATTTAATACTTGATTCTGGCTAATTTAAGTTTGTTATGATGAATGATGGTGTTATCATCATATCCCCATGCCTAACTTTTGCTAGTCCCTAGCAAAATCCTATGGACTAAATCAGATCTCTAAGCCATATTTTAACCGTCAGGATGCCTTATCGAGCTGCATCTTTAAAAATTAAATCAAAATACCAACAATAGGCCTAGAGGTACTCAAGTACCAACCAAGGTCCAAACCTAACCAGCCTTAGCCTTGGATCCATCGCGAAGTTTCTAAGGCCCGCAAAAATTGCCCAAAGGTTCATTGACCCCAACGATTAAATCACCCGTGCGTATATGTAGCAAGTCCAGGTTCAGTTTGCCAATACATTTTTTTGATAAGAGAGACAAAGAGATTTATTTTTGAGAGCTTTGTCTCTTTTCTCTTTACATTCCCTGAAATCCAACATCGGATTGGCTCTAAACACGGTCAGTATCGGATTTCTTGTCCCCACCATCAATCCTTGCAGGGTCCCTAGCTTCCGATGCTTCGGGATAGCACCACCCATAGCAACCCCCAGAACCCTGGCTTTCGACACTTCGGGATAGTGCCACCCATGGTGTTCTGTAGCTAAATTCAGGCCCTAACAATCGATATTTCAGGATAATCCTGCCCATGGCACTTGAACTAGCATAAGGTGCTTATGTGGCCTCGGTAGGATATTTAAATATCCTAAGAGATAAGCACCATGGAGACGATATGTTATAAAGCATTTTCGATGGGAGTATTTTTCATTCCTCCTCTCCGCACTGGGAACTCATCCAATCAACTTGTGTCTTCGAGCCGCTCCTAAGTCAAATCTTCGGGAAAACATTTTCAGAATAGAACACTTTTGGCATTATTCTTCATTAAGCACACTGAATCAAACTGGTGCGTGATTTTTGGGTGCCAAGGTTACCAAGTCCCATAAACTAAAGGGTAGGCAACGAGGTGAATAATCGTTGAGCCTTAGACTTAATACATCAGCCTCGCAACTTCCTAAACCTCTTGAGGAATAGTCCAAATCTTACCAAATACGTGACTGTTTAAGCCCTAGGATAGGCCCGAAAGGCCTAAGGTCGGCATCCTTCACTTACCACCTAAGATTTAGCCCTTCAGGTCTTAATTCATCATCCGATCTAGCTTAGAAATTAGGTAAGTTCCATAATCAATTACAGGGACTAACATAATTTTCCTTTTGTTTTCTCCTTTTTCTCTATTTTTCTGCTCTCTTTTTCCTTCTCAATTCAAATCTTTCAATTCAGCTCTCCTCCTTTCATCTTTTTTTTTTCTAAATGAAACCCTTCCATGAATCAACTTTCACAGCGTTTTGCACTTTAATGCCCCCCATGCCTAAGATTTGCAATGTCTTCATTGTAAATTAGGTGGGTTCAAGTTCAGCTTAGATTGTATATTAGAACAGGTTTGGGTGGGTAGATTGTACATTAGAACAGGTCTGAGTGGGTGGCGAATGGGTTGGGATGACTGTTGCGAACGATTTCAAGCTTTAATCAACTATCAAAGGTGGAGTTGGCTGTTCTAATGAACGAACCCTAAAGTGCAATATGACTTTAGCTCAGAGATTGGTCAGAAGGCTCTCAATTTTTTCAAATGACGGGTTGCCTCTCGTTAAGCGCTAAGTTTAATGCCATTAGTTGGGTGCAATGCAGCTCAGGGAGAATGGAGATCAAAAGATATAGCAGTCATATTCGAATCAATGAGTTCGATGAATGGTTTCAACCTCTGACCACTCACAATAAATGGTTTTGAGCCATGGCTGAGTCCACTGATTTCTACAACTCCATTTCCGAAGATTCTTCAGACGAGAAAGGGTCCGATCCATTTCAATTTTAGCTTTCCTAGGAAGAGCTTGAGCTTAGCATCAAAGAAGAGCACTTTCAGACCAGGATGGAATGATTTCTACAATATGTGCTTGTCATGGAAGGCTTTGACCTGCTCTTTGTAGATATGCAAGTTCTCATATGCATCATCGCATAACTCCTTGATCTCGCTCATTTGTAATTGGCAGTGGATTTCAACCTTCATGAGATCTAGATTGCACTTCTATACTGCCCAGTAAGCCTTATGCTCCATCTCTACAAGGAGGTGACATGCCTTCCCGTACACAATCCTAAATGGAGAAATCCTTATCTAGGTTTTATGGGTTGTCCTATAGGCCCATAAGTCTTCTGGAAGTCAGGTGGACTAGACTTTTCTATCAGTCCAAATAGTGACCTGAAGGATTTTCTTGATCTCCCAATTGGAGAACTCATCCAATCAATTGGTCTAGGGGTGATAAGGAGTCGATATACGATGCGACACCCCATACATTTTCATCAGGAACTAGAAGTGCACATTCACGAAATGAGGCCCGTCATCACTAATGATGGCTTTAGGAACGCTAAATCTGGAAAAGATGTTATCCTGAATGAACCGGAGAACAACTTTATGACCATTCGTTCTTGTGGGTACGGCTTCGATCCATTTCAAGACGTAATCAACAACAAGTAAGATGTACTCAAATCCATTAGATATAGGAAAGGGTCTCATAAAATCAATTCCCCATATGTCAAGCATCTCACACACGATAATCGGGTTCAAGGGCATCATATCGCACAGGCCCATGTTTCCAAGAGTCTGACAACGGGCACATACCCTACAATAGGATTGTGCATCTTTGAACATAGTAGGCCAAAAGAACCCACACTAGAGGATCTTTGCTACGATTTTACGCCTAGAGAAATGGCCACCATAGGCTTGGTCAAGACAGAAAGAGATGACATCATTAACCTCATCGCCGGGAATGCATCTTCAGATAACTTAGTCATTACCAATGTGAAATAGATAAGGACCTTCCCAAACGTAATACTTGGCATAAAAAATCAACTTGTCTCGCCAAGAGGTTGCCCAATCGGGCAGAACTTTCCCTGAAACCAAGTAATTCACGATATCAGCAAACCAGGGAAGTCCATTAATGGCTAAGAGATGTTCATTCGAAAAATGCCCAATAATAAGTCTGGACGGATCAATGATCGAAAAAAGAAGGTGAGACAAATGGTCAGCTACGACATTCTGCTTTCCCACCTTATCACGAATTTCACGATCGAATTCTTGCAATAGTAAGATCGGATTAATCTAGGTTTCGCGTTCTTCATAAACAAGTGCCTCACCGCAGTGTGATCCGAGTAAATGATGACATGGGATCCTAGGAGGTATGATCTGAATTTCTCTAAACAGAATACTACAGCCAGCAACTCTTTCTCCGTAATTGTGTAATTTACGTTGAGCCTCATCCAATGTCCTGCTGGAATAATATATTACCATCGGTTTCCCATCGATTTTCTACCCCAACACCACTCCTACTACGTAGTCAAACGCATCGCACATGATCTCGAAGGGTTGAGACCAGTCAAGGGATTGTAGGATTGGAGCTTGGGTCACTTGGTCACGCAAGATTTCGAATGCGTGAATGCACTCACTTGTCATCTAGAAAGGTGTATCCTTTAAGAGAAGATTTGTTAAGAGATGCACGATCTTTGAGAAGTCAGATATGAATCGACGATAGAAATTGGCGTGCCCCAAAAATGATCTAATGTCTTTGACCGAGGAAGGCATAGGTAATTTGGAGATCAAGTTCACCTTATCTCGGTCAACTTGGATACCTCTCTCAGATACAAGGTATCCAAGCACAATGCTCGCAGGAACCATAAAGTGGCTCTTTTCCCAAGAGAGAACTAGATTCACATCGATGCATCTTCGGAGGATCTAGACCAAGTGTAGGAGGCAATCATCGAAAGATTCATCGAAAATCGAAAAGTCGCCCATGAAGACTTCAAGGTATTTACCTACCATATCAGAGAATATAGCTAGCATGCACCATTGAAAGGTGGTAGGTGTGTTGCATAGCCCGAATGGCATCCTGCAAAATGCGTACGTACCGTAGGGGCAAGTAAAGGTGGTCTTTTTCTGATCTTCAGGATGGATTGTCACCTGGTTATATCTGGAGTAGCCATCTAGGAAATAGAAAAATCGATTTCCCGTTAGTTTCTCGAGAATCTGATCAATGAACAGCAAAGGAAAATGGTCTTTCTTTGTGGAGGCATTTAGTTTCCGATAGTCTATGCAGACTCTCCACGAGTTTGCAATTTGAGTCGGGATGGTTTCTCCATATTCAATCATAATTATGATGAGCCCTACCCTTTTAGGCACAATTTGGATGGGGCTCATCCAGTAGCTATCAGAGATAGGATAGATGATTCCTACGTCGAGCCACTTGATAATCTCCTTTTTCATGACCTCCTGTAGATTCGAGTTTAGTCTTCTTTGAATTTCTCGAGACAATCATGAGCCCTCTTCGGTATAGATACGATGCATGCAATACGAGGGACTTATTCTAGTCAGGTCATCTAGAGTCCATCCAATGCCATCGATGCGGCAAGAGGATAGAAATCAACTTTGTTTCCTGATCAGGAGTAAGTCAAGAGTTCATAGTCAGGGTGGAAGCTAGGGATAGATCTAGATCAGCTTTGGGCTCCTCAATCTGTGGGTCAAGATCTTCTTGTGGTTGAGGTTCTGGGAGAATTGGGTTTTCCTCAGGAATCAGGGCCTCAACCTGGGAACTTATGTTGCAGACTTCTTTGATTACCCCACAGTTTATTCCTTTCTAGGCCTTGAAGATATCGATCCTTAACATCTTATTCCCAAATTTTAACTCGATTTGGCCCTCTTCGCAATTGATATTCGTCCTAGCTGTGGCTAGGAACGGACTCCTTAAGATGATCGGTGTATCTTTCATATTTTCAAGATTATCCACTTCTAACACAATGAAATCCACCAGAAAGTAAAAATCTCATATCCTAACTAGAACATCCTCGAGAACTCCTCTTGGTAACTTTATTGATCTATCAGCTAGCTGTAGAGTCACCCCAGTCAGTTTGAGCTCGGTTTCCTCAAAATGATCTAGTAGGGAGGTGGGGATAAAGTTTATGGAGGCTCCTAAATCCTATAAAGCTTGATCGAACTCTAGGTCGCCTATCTTACAAGAGATCAGAGGGGTGCTAGGATCTTTCACTTTCTGTGGGAGTTTACTCAAGATTATAGAACTGTCTTTTTCAAACAACACAATCGAACTCCTGTCTTTATTTTGCGGCTTACTCTTTGGTGTACATAAGTCCTTCAGAAATCACACATAAGCCGATACATGGCGGATCGCATCCATCAGGGGAATGTTTATTTGGACTTATTCAAAGAGCTTGACCAAGTCTTTCTCAAGTGCCATGGGTTTAGATTTCTTCTTTCCTTTGGCCAAGGCCTCGGGAATGGAACCTCTGTTGGTTCCTCTAGGATTGGTTCAGGCTCTGGATCTGGAATGGGTTGTCCTAGATGACCATCCTAAGGGTGGGATCTGAATTACCAGGGCTGGATTGGCTAGAATAAGGTGGGTCCTAAGTCATTTTGCCACTACGTGTAGTAACAGCGTTTAGGCCTACCTAGTTTGGATTCAGAATTGGCAAGAGTGGTGGTTGTTGCTAATATCCTGAGTATGATGTGGAAGCCTCCATCCCATCGGGTGAAGGTGCAGAAGGGGTCTAATAAACAAAGTGAGCTTGGCCCTGATTTAGGTTCATAATGCACCTCTAGTTCAACATGTTATTCGAATTAGACAAAGGTTGGGAAGGAAGTGCACCAAGCTGGCGAGTCCCAGCCATCCACGCGAGTTGATTGCGAACCTCTGTGATTTCCTCCTTGTGTTGTTTCTGCATAGCCACGTTAGTCTTCTGCATATCAGCCAAGGTCTGCAAAATCAAGCTCATTTGATCTTCCTTTGTAGGCCTGGTTTGGAAATTCAAGTTGGGACTAGGCTGAGCGGCTGATACAGTTGCGAAGCTTGTGGTCGAGGTTGGAATTAAGGTCTCAGGTTCTGATTATTTCCCAACCGCGCGAAATTTGGATGATTACACCATCCAAGGTTATATGAGTTGGAGAAAGGGTCATTCTAGATGCCGTGAAGGTTCTCGCAAGTCTAAGAAGCACTAGAGTAATCAGTGTACGAGGGTTCATAGTTCCCCCATGATGTAACGCTTTCGTCAAGTTTTAGGAAAACATGTAGTATAGCGAACGAAAGCAATACAATGATTAAATTTATTAAACTTGGAAAATAGGAGTGAGTCCGAGGTCGTTCGCTGGGAGCAATTTGGCAAATTCAATCACTAATCACAATTATCAAGAGAGATATGCAAATATAATCAAAATAATGCTCCATATGTATATCAGAATAATATCGTAGGAGTCAACTGTAAAAAGATGGGGCTAAAATGGTGGTTAGAACCATAAAATTAACCCTAATGTTAAGCACTACAATTAACTCAAATATGTGAATAGTAGTCGTAGAACCAAGCTATCAGAACCAAATCAGATGTCAAGTTCAAGGCCTAAACGCCTTAACCTCAAGGCCTCAACAGAAGTTATGGCAAAGCATCACAGAAAAGACACAAGGACCTCGCAAACCACAAAACAGCCAAGTGTTATGTGTAGGAGAGAGGACGTGAATCCCAAGGTATGAATAGTGCAAAAACCCCCTCTTCCCTCTCAGATTTCTTTTCCTAAAAACCAGAGCAAACCTGGGTAACCGGACCCAAACCCAAACCTGCATGGCATGAACCATGGGCGAGGGCACGTGCAATGGAGCATGCGAGCGAGACCTCACCCTGATGCTCTCGGAGTCAACCAGCAGAGGACACGTTTGCATGATATACTCTGTGAGGGCTACGTCGATGCATGATGTGGGACTATCCCATAATCTTTTTCCTCGCACAACTGCAGAAGATCCCCTTGCTGAATTGAAGCAACTGCTGGCACGTGCTGCTTTGATTGGGTTCCTGGGAAGCCTCAAGAATTGGAGCCACATCGAATGCAAGTTGTTTGAAGGTCGGAAGCACGCAAGCAATGTGAAGAGGCTGGTGGTGACGACGGTGCTCCGATGATGTACCTAAAATGTAAAACACAAGCTAAATGCCCCAATCAGTATGCTCAGGAGGTTCGTCATCTTCTAAGGAACACGATGGTGGTGGTCTTGAGGTGTATGGCGATGTGTGGTGCTCGGATGGTGGCGGGGAAGGTGACCGAAGGAGGAGGTGTTTGGGGGAGTCGTGGACTGAGTGAAAGTGAAAATAGGCAGAGGGCTTTTGTGCAAGGAGGTGAGGTAGAGCTCGTGGACTCGGTGGTGTGTGGTTTTGTGGAGTGTAGTGGTCACACGACTTCACCAAAGCATCACCGACGCGATGGAAGATGGAGGTGGTGTGGCTGTTGTGGTGCTTGAACCTAAGATCTAAAGGTGTAGAAAGACTCAGGGAGGTGAGAGGAAGAGATAGAATAATCACGGATGAAGGGAGGGAGAATGTGGCACCGGCTAGATTGGTTGACGCCGAAGAGGGTGAACGCTTCGATGACGAGAATGATGAGGAGGAAGGGTCGACTAGAGGAATACCCCACACTCTGATTAGCAACTGGGGAAGCCACTTCATCCACGCCCACTTCAGGTCATTATTAAAGAAATGCGGGGTACATCACCGTATAGCCACCCCGTATCACCAGCAGACCAATGGGCAGGCTGAAGTGTCTAACCGTCAAGTCAAGCTGATTCTCCAGAAGACGGTTAGACCAGACAGGAAGGACTAGTCCGATAAATTAGTTGATGCACTCTGGGCATATCGGACCGCATACAAGGCCCCACTCGGAATGTCACCATATCGTATGGTATATGGCAAGGCCTGTCACCTTCCTGTAGAGCTGGAACACCGCGCCTTTTGGGCAGTGCGAAAATGTAACCTTGACCTCAATGCAGGAGGTCAAGAACGGAAACTCCAGCTCAGCAAATTAGAAGAGATCCGGCGGGAGGCCTATGAGAATGCATTGATATACAAGGACAACCAGCAAGTCTGGTTGTTCGATTCGCGACTGAAATTCTTTTCAGGGAAGCTCAAGTCCAAGTGGACTGGCCCATATGTTGTGATTCACCCATATCCTAATGGGGTAGTCCAGATTAGGGACCCAAAATCTGGGCATATATCTACGGTAAATGGCCAGCGCCTCAAGCCATTTTTGGCCTAGGAACCCCCTCCAGCTGACGAGATCGTTCATCTTATTGAGGACGTGTGATTGAGCTTTCGCCCAGCTGGAGGCGTTAAACTCAGCATCTACTCTGCATATATCACGCTATACATATTCATTTTTATATATAGCATATTTTTCTTTTAAGCATATTTTCTTTCTACATATTGCATACTGTCAGATTGGCCGATGCTGAATGTATAATTTCTGGAGCAATTACAGGTGATTTCTACCCATTTACTCCCTGCTGTATTTATTTTCTTTTATATTCATCATGAGAACATGCAAGAACTTAGGCATGGGGGGTAAATACAATAAAACTGAAAAATTTTTATGCCAACATTTAGGAAAACCTTGGAGTTGCATGTCAAACGTACTTTACGACCCTAAATAAAAGAACAACCGACTCCACCTTCAATGTTAGCATTGGACCTAAAAATCATCCGCAACAACTACTTCCGACTCACCCGCTCACCTTTTGTTCTAAATTTAGGGTCAAGCTGAATGTAACCCGAAAGGGAAATTTTATGAAGTACACATATAAGAGGTTATTTGTTTATAGCATATATACATATTGCATTCATGAAAAAGATTTTTATTAAGAGAATGCATTAGGGATTTTATCCTCTAGTTGATTCCTGTAATCTGGAATCCAGCACAACTTTTCACACACACATAGAATTTGCAATGGATTTATGATGAAGGCAGATAAACATCTTTAGTCTGTCGAAAAGAAGCAGTGCTCCTTCTCCTGAACCCCTAGACAGTGTTTTGGGAGCTAGGTAGATTTTCTTCCAAAAATCCACCAAATAGTGTGAGATGAGAGTAGAGTGTACTGGTGCTCTAAGATTAGTGTAAGGAATCTGGAATCCTAGATAATTAGGTGATGATACTCAGAGATAAGGCATAATTTTCACACTTGGTTCCTGCGTATACATTTTGCGTGAATTTTGAGAGCCACCAAATAAGGCAAATACGCGAAGAGCGAGTTTTCATAAAACTAAGGCTAAGGTGGATGGTTACGACCATTCCTTACGGAATCCTCAGCTAAAAGAGGGTATTGATGTCAAGGTCAGAAATATACTGTCCTATCCGTCTTTCCCGATGACGTAAGTAGGCACTTCCACCAAATAAACCACCCAATGTCACTTGAGTAACACAAGTCCCTAATAATGCCTCTTCAATAAAATTCATGAATGTGTTGCTAGATTGTGCTGAGTTAGAAAAATTATATATGAAAAAAAAATGAAAAAATGAGAAAAAGAAAAAAAGAAAAAAAAAAGAGAAGAAAAAAGCAAGAAAAAAGAGTGTTAATATTAGTGTTTATTTCAATTACATTGAGGCAATACCACCAAATAAATTTGAGATCCACCAAATATGGCCTTAACCTATCTTTCTACGTTTCTGACCGCCCGAATACTGGTTGAGGAATTCTAACTTAGTGTTAGGGTTATGGAACTCAATTCAAGTGTTAATGCCAAGTGAGACCACTAAATATAGGTCATATATGTAAATATGGTGAGATTGTGAGCTCTAAGAAAAAGAAAGAAAAGAAAAGAAACAGAAAAAGAGAAAGAGAGAATGAATACAAAGGAACCAGAAGAGAGCATAGTTTTTCTTGTCTTTCTCTGAGTTGAGTTACTTGATAGTTCAGGAATCTAGATTCTATAGTAGTAATCTCTATGTAGCACCAAGTGAGAGTGAGCCACCAAATATATAATCTTTTCCATCTAATATTCTCTACCTAAGCTTAAAGCTAGGGTGGAATTCAAAGAATATCTTGAATACCCCGAGGGAAGAAGTCCGCCTATTCCGCTAGAATTTTTCCTAGGGATCAACTATAGGCTTTAGAGGTGAATTAGTTTTTCACTCGAATCCATTGCAAAAGCTACATAGCTACACTTTCACTATTGTATGGATTTCTAGAGCATAGGATGAAAACAAAAAGGAGAAAAATCTCTAGGCATACACTTGATAAAATAATTAATCCCTTAGGGACCCTTCTGTGAATAATTTAGTCTTGTATTTGCTAGGGACTAGCAAGATCTAGGCATGGGGGTATGATTACGCAGCAATCATAGGTCTTAATTGACCTAAATTAGGCTAGGACTTAGCATAAGGTAGGGTAATTCATGCATGCATAAGCATTATTTGCATCATTACTGCTTTCTTTCAGCTATGCATAAAATAATGCTATAATATGCTGATTAGGTGCATTATGTCAATTACAGGTAATAAGCTGATCAGAAGCTGGATCTGAAGCTGGATTTGAAGAATAAGGAATAATTGGTGTTGCAGCAGAGCTAGAGCGAAAGACCTAGACTAGATGTAGTAAATAATAATGTAAGGGAGTTAAGGTATGCTATTCTATTAAGTAGGAATAAAGTAGTAAAATGTGAAGAACTTAAGTCCATCCTAGCCCTAGGACAGCCTAGAAGCCTCCCTAAGCCTTAGCCACCCTTAGATTAGGTCACCACACCCTAGGAAACCTTAAAATCCTAATTCCAACCTCTATCTGGATGTCCAGATGAGTTATAAGACTTCCAGAACCCTTAATCAACTCCCACACACCTTAAACCCACTTCTGCAATGTTATTGGACATCCAAACACTTGATCAGACGTCCAATTGCTGTAAAATACCCAAGACAAAACCTAGAATCCTTCCTAACTCTGATTAGACGTCCAAAATTGAAGTCTAGACTTTTGATTTTTTAGTATAAGTTTTCTGATATTATTATTGGATGTCTAAAACTATTCTCCAGTTCCTGTTTTGAGATCAAGCCTTGATCTTCGATTTCTAGCCCCCTAAACCCAATTCTAACCTCATAGGAACCTAAATTAAGGTGCCTTAACCCTAGTACGTCACCTCTAGACCTCCTTAAGGACCTAATTAGGTCCTCACTAAACCTAATTGACTTATATCGTAGTCAATTACCATTGCCTAATCAATTGGACTCATAGGGTCCAATTGAGCTCAGATCTCAAACCATACAAGTCCAATTGGACTCAATGAGAGTCCAATTGACCTAAGCCCAACCTAATTGAGTTATTTCACTCTCAATTAGGTTCACACTCATCCAATTAAACTTGTGTTAAGTTTAATTGCAATTCCCCCTTAGTAATTAGGGTTTGCAACCCAAATTTAAGACCTACACCAACCTAAACCCCCTTAGGACCTAACCTATATCACTTAGACACATAGGGCACGACCACACACACCCATTCACGCACTCTCACACAACCTAGAGTATTCTAGGTTCTTCCAAAAGTGGTGCCACTCTTGGTTGCCAAAATTAGCAACCAAGAGCCATTCAAATTGAGATCGACAAATGGTGGATCTAAGAACCACCTCTCTCTCTCCTTGGTCAACCACTCATGAGGTTCTCTCTAGAGAGTTCCACACTTCTCTAGCGAGTCTCCCTTAGGTCTATAAAAAGACCTAAGAGGTGGCCATTTGCACCCATCCCATTCTTAGCATTCATTCACAGTTAGGTTAGCTACATTCACCTCCATTCCACCTCCACGAGCTACTTCATCATGGCCACTACCATCTCCATGCTAGGATGCTGGATCACCTCTCCAACCTCTCTCCAAGGGCCGGCCTAAGCACCATTGGCCATCCCTCCTCTCAACCACTCAAAGGCCATCAGAGCCCACCTCCGAATGCCCTTATTTCTGCTAGATTAGTAGCTTAGTTCTTCATAGTTTACATGCCTTATTTACTGCTTAGTAGTGTAGTTCATTACTTCTCCCCCAATGATGCATGCAAAATTCCCCCATAGATTCCTGTATGCGATCGTTTTCTGTTAGCTAGATTTATGTTTTCAAGCTTTCCTCTATAAGCTTTCCACTAGTTTCACGTTGCAAACACCATGATGAATTAATGAAAGTTTCCTACTTTTTCTATACATATATGTCTATGTGTTGAGAATCACCATGAGCTTATTGCAATATATTTTTTGTGATTAAAATTTCCTACTTTTAATTCCTGATATTCTTGCAACTAAGCATGTCGTGCTTAAATACGTAATAACCATAAACCGACGTGCGATTTTAAGCGAGTAGAGCAAAAAGATAGATTTTAGATTTGCATAAACGCCTCCTAGAGACGAACGACCGGGACTCAAGTCTCGTTATCCTTACAAAATCATTTTTTTTACAAGCGTTTTAGCGCGACTATACTACGATTTTTGACGACTTCAAGACACGCAAAGAACGGCTCCGTCAATGGTCAGTATGGTTTGACTGGGTTTGAGAGTTTAAATGTGGGTGTTAAGTTGAGCTAAGGATCTAGTCAATTAGTGCAATTGTATACTACCTTGAGTTTTGTTGTGATACAATAATTGTTTGTTCTCTACTGAGCCGATTGACTCATCCCTACTTTGAGCCAATTTCAGGTGGTTGTCGTCATGTGACATCGCCGTACGGGATTCATCATTGCACAGGTTTTTGCAGGAATTTTGGCAGGTAACTTTTATGCTTGATTTTCTAGTGGATTTTTGTTTAATATGCCAACTTAGTACATGTTTAGTTTGTACTGTACATTTTCATTTGTGTCATTCTTCTGATATTTTCTTCCATTTTCTTCTTAAATGGAACTCTTTGATAGCTCGACTTAGTTTGGTGCAACCTGAATTAAATAAATCATCACCTATTCTGTTGCCATTCCTCAGAACTATGACCCTTGTTGGGGCCTAGATTTTTGAGGCGTGATAATTTTGACACTAATGCTGAAAAATACTAGATAAATAGTGTTAGATGGAACTGTTATTGGCGATGGAATTATTGATGGCATTATTCATAAAATGATTATCAGACATTTACACTTACCATTGCAATCTTCTGATAAAGTGTTGTATGTTACTATCGTGAATTTTTTTCTCTTTGTGGTTTCTTATTTCCTAATGACAGTGGATATTGTACTTTACTTGAATCATATTTTTCTTGAAGGAGATGGGTACTAATAAAACATCTATTGCAAGATATGAAAAAAATAGAAATAGGAATGATAGAGATTTTTCTTTTTACAAGAATTCAAAGACCAAGTCATAGCTTTTTCACATAATCCCCTAACCAAAATTCAATTCTTACACTACCAAAAAAAAGCATTTCTTAAATTTTAAAAAAAAAGAGACAAGAAAAAGGCAAGAATCGGCCATAAATTAAAACTTCAACAAAGAGCAGATTACTCGAGAATCATAAATAAAAACAAGCATCTCAAACAAAAAGCAATTTACATAAAAGACCACAAACTTATGCTTCAAATTCAATACAATCCTAAACTTCAAAGCCCCTTGGTCTAGTCCTTGATCTTTCTAATCAACACATTCCCTCCCCCTCATCTCCCTCTCTAATGGCAACATCATTTGCCATCGTAGGAAGTCATTCCAAACAACATATATCTGGAATCTAATCTAAACCTAGATCTAGACCACAAATGTTAGAAGATGGCAATACACTCAAAGTGGGTAGCAAACAGAGAGACAACCCTGTCACAATATACAAGATTACAAGCAACATCAACGTGTCCAAAGTTCAAGGACTACACTGATATTAGGGTGAACATTGAAGGACCTTTATATAAATTAACCCGAAAAGAAGACAAACCCCATCTACCATCTAACATCAATTAAACACATAACTACACTGAACATAAAATGAACTCCACATGGTAATCGCTACACCATGGCCAATGTTTCTAGAGAACCCGTGTGGGGTTCTGATTCTGGGTATGAAGAGGCCTACGATACAAGCAATGGATAGGATAGGGGGGATGCCTTGAGCCTTAAGAAATGGGAAACCTTAGGGCTCTTTGCCAATCGATAGTGTGCACGGGTGCCTTAGCAAACGTTGATAGTCACGTAGTAGGTGTCTAACAACAATATAAGATGTCAGATGCTGTTGCGTTGGAACGACGTTGTCTCTGAGTATAACAGTATATGTAAGTCATAGTCTCCGACTCTTTCCAAGCCACTCATCCTCTATAAATAGCACTCATCACCTGCGCCCCGCATGCACGGGGACGCCCACGAGTGCATGTGCTTCGTGTGCCGTCGCCCCAAGGAGGTCGTGTGCTTTGCAGGATCAAGTGAAGGAGGAGACAGCACAAGGCAAGAAGGTAAGGTTCTTTCTTCGAAGAAGCACACACGGCATACCCCGCACACACACGGTGGGAACACAGATGCTCCCAACCACCATGAATAGAGCATGTAGAGCATGCAAAGCACATGCTGGGTTTATGGTTGGGTGGATCCATATAGCACATGCAGCACAACCCACATACTAGACACACGCACAAGGGACACACAACTGCTCACAGTCGCACGGGACACAGCATGGGGAGCATGCAAATCACATGATGGGTTTATAGTTGGGGGGTTCAGAAAACCACACACTGCACACCCTGCATACCCGGCACACACATGGTCGGCACACAGATGCTCACACTCGCACAGAGCACAGCATGGGGATCATACAAAGCACATGGGGCTTGGGTGGAGGCACATGTGTGCTCAATGACACCAATTAGATGAGGCACAACGGATAGGTGGCATGCAGGTACAATTTAGATCAAAGGAATTACACGTAATAATATTGCATGATGATGCAGGTTGAGTGTATCGAAGGAAAGCCTCATGGAGCAATATTTTGCAAGTGCGGGGAAATTGCAAAGCTAATGGTTGACAAAATGGAAGGAGCAAATTGGGACATGCATCCCCTCACTCGGATACCATTCAAGTGTCCATATATTGAAGGGGTACGTTGATAACCATTCGTAAGTTTCAAGGGAAAATGTATATGTCGATTATTTCCTTTTTGGGGATAAATTGCAGTGGGAGCCAAAGGGATGTGACTTTAAGGTGAGTGTTTGGTCGAAGGGAGTGCTTGATATAGATTCCGCTGCGGCTAACTATGGTTGCATGAGAGATATTGTCGACCTAATGGCTAATGAAGTGGTGTACCTGCAGAAAGAAGCACAATTTCATGACTTGAAGGAGACTATATCCATAGCTGAAGCTAAGATTGAGGATCTCAAGGATGAAAAGAAAGAATTCCATCCCAAGATACAAGAAGTATTAGAGTTCTATCATGACCATAGCTTAGGACTCCAACCGTAGATCACATATGGGAAGATGCTTTTCGATCACTTGATATGACGTATTATTTTCCTACTATGAAGTTCTATCAGAACTGATATATAATTACACTTACGTATTGTTCGAATGATGTATGTTGTATGATCGAATTTAACATATATGTTTGCGATAAATCGTGCTTGACGTATGGTGTGTGGTGATATTAGTTGTTTATTCTTTTGGATGATGTTATTTACGTTGGATAGAGGGCATGTTGGTTTACTGGTTATTTATTATTAGGAAGGGGAAAATGGTTGATTCCTGCATGTACTAATCTGCTTCATGATAATGCAAAGGAATATGTAACAAATGTGGTTTATTACTCTTATTCGAAGAGAAACTGTCACTGAGCTTTTCCTTCCCAAGACATCAGTACCATCCAACTGGAGGAAGTCTGACACTGCAAATCTTCCAAATCTTTTCCTTACGACACACGGAACGGTTGCTTTGCTCACAATATGGGTGGAGGTATTGAATGGAAGTCCCCCAACAAAGGAAAACCACACCACCAGAGCACCGACAAGCAAGGATCAACCAAGACCTCTACGAAGGCACCTTCAACAACGAAGGCATTGAAGCTTCGAGGGCATTTTCTGAAGGTTGTTGCTTGAGGTCTGCTGCACTTGATCGAGATAAGGAAGAAGTTGCGTAGGCACAGAGGGTCCTATCGACCTGAGTCCAGGTAACCGTAAAGCTTCTCGTTTTCAAAATGATAGGAAGTTTTGAAAAACCAAGAAGGTTCTTCATTTAGTTGTGTGATCCGTATGTTATGCATATGTTATCCATGTGCTTCCGCTAGAACTCCATGCAAGTGGTTCTCCATGTGCGGCCTTTCATGGAGGTAAAAATTAAGGAAAACGGATAAAAGATGCTTTATTCCATGACTATTACTCAAAAAATACCATAGACGTTGCGTTATTCTTACATTTTTATGTAAAGCATACCTCTATGTTGCAGCATTTTGTGAGGGGTCTGTTAGTTACATTTAGACTACTTTATGCATTGAGAGCATTTATATAAAATTGCTCTTTTATTGGGTATTTAACCAACCACAATCACGTAATTTAGCCTTCCTATTTATAGCAGTTGGATGTTCTAAAATACATAGAAAGTGCTTCCTTCTCAACTTTCATGGAACTAAAAAATATCATTGACATTACACTATTCTTGTACAGCTTCCATCTATCTTAGAGCATTATTATCTATCTTGGAGCATACATCTATTATTATCTACAGCATACATATATCTTGGAGCATTTTGTGAATCCTCTCTTATTCACAGTATATGAAATAGCTCTTTGACTGTTGGTACTAGGCACAGAGCATATCATAAATAGGCAGAAGGTTAATCGGATTACGGACATGCATTGGAGTGGAGAAGAATGTAGATTGTGGCGTGAATAATCCAATGCTATTTATGATATGCTATATTTTGTTTTCATAATGTGGCAGTTATTTCCACACATCAACCCCATGCCATGACAGGCATGGCAATGACTCTTCAAATGAGTACAACATGTGAGCAAAGCTATTAATTAGAATCAAACACTTATGCTTATGAAAGATATCTATTCTTTGAAATTTCTGGTACTAGGTAGATGAAATGATAATTACATTCGTTAACAAGGGAAGAAGGAGGCTTATACCACCTGAAAGCTTGTATGCTAATGATGCTTATTTGTGAAAGAACCTTAGAGTTTCAATTTCCTAATCCTAACACTTACAACTATATATATGTGGTTTTCTAAATGAATCAACTTTCAGAGACTCAATGAGTGTTGACGACTTCAACAATGATGAATACATTTGCAATGTCAACCTGAATAGGTTTGATGAATGAAATCCTACATTCTTTATAATTCAAAATTCTTGTTCATTGTCGATGGAATGATTTCATTTTCAAGGCACATGCGAAGTCCTCTTACCGGAGCACACAATTGAAGCAATACTCACCATACTCCATCTATTAGAAAACTCCAAGGTGATGTACCACCACATTTATATGTACATCACGAATTTGGGTGCATTAATGATGCTTACTAAAGATGATGTGCACACATTCATTTCAGAAGAAGTCCTCAATTGAATCCGCTTGCTAAGAATGAAAGATGTGTTACTCCATCTTTTAGAAATTCAACTCCAAGAAGGACTCCGGTTTGCAGTCCTACTCCAAGAAGGACTCCTATTATGAATCCAAATAGAAGGCAAAGAGGAAAGCAATCGCTAGAAAGGTAATGTGCATTGTAAACTAATATATTGTAATTATAGTAATTCATCTACAATGCTGTGAGATGTGCTCCATTTTTTACAATGACGAAATTCTACAAAGGATCAAGCTACATCATTTTTTACATGGTGCTCTGTATGTCATTCTCGACCCTTATCTACCTTTTCCATATTTCCAAACATTAATACTAATTTCTGCCATCTGTGTGCCTTCCTTTATCATTTAATGGTCATTGCAATTTTGCTATGTGCCTTTGTATGTGCTCTGCAATATTACGTGCATTGTCTATATGAATCTGCTTATTTTTTTCTTTGTATCTTCTTGCCTTCAGTTCTATTGAATTTCAAAGGGATGGAGTTGGATTTAAATCTTCCTATGTGCCCAACTAATGATTGCACATTGCCGGTAGGCAACGAAGATTTATGCTGTTGAAAACATTTCCCCCTACCATTCATGACGAACTCCTTAGAATAAAGCACTCTCGATAGGAAATTTATTCGATGATATTGATGATCTCCTTACTCTTATCGATTGCAATGTGGAGGGTGAGGAAAAATCTCTCCTTAATGTACATGAGGGAGAACCTCAGGAGAACTTGCTGCTGGAAGTGACCAATATTTACTACCCTTTACGTGTCATGTAAATAATATGTTCTAAGTTCATTGTGCTTACTAAACGAATTAAATGCAGACGATCTGGAATTGCATCAGGCATGCCCCGATCTTGGAATGGAATCAATTAACGGAGGGACACAATGTACATGCTGCATGTCCCACCTGTACTTAGCTATGGTAATTTATTTGCTTAAATTTCAATGATCTCTTCTTTGTAACAGGTGTTATTAGTGTTGTGGAAGAAAACGTGCAAGATTCACAAATGGCATTATATACTTTTCAACTCAATAACACATTCACAGCAAAATCGACCGATATTTTCACAACTCTCTATTTCCCAATTTGTTTTCATTTCTTGCACATAGATCTTTAGTACTTACATGTGCGAAATAAATTAAGGTGAAATTGTTGCTCACCAACCATCACATGAAAACAGTTTGGAAATTCGAGAAGGCAGTCTACTTGTGGGAATGGAATTTGAAACATTTCATGCATTTTATTCTCATTGCCAAGAATATGCACATATGAAAGGATTTGAGTTTCTGATAGTTTGGTCTAAGTACAATAAGCATGACAAGAAAATTGTATTGAGGGCAAGTTTAGGTTGCTCAGGGTCTGGTGTTGGTCCATCAAAATCATATGATGTTTTCTACTCTAAAAGATCCACAAGAAAAACTAATTGTGAATGTAAGGTGAAGGTGAAGTTGTATAACGAAAGTTATATTATTGTAGATTTTAAATTAGAGGACAACCATGAAATGTTGGATAGACCATTGACTCGTTACTTACGTACAGGGAAGAACTTATTGTCAATGAAAAGATGGAGATAGATTTGAACGATCGTTGTGGGATTGGGTTATCGAAGACAATGTCCTCTTTTGTGGTTGAGAATGGTGGTAATGATAATGTACCGTTTACTCATGAAGATGCTAGGAATGAACTTCGAAAGTTGCAAAAGTTGAGAATGAGTTCGGATGATGCTGATGCAACACAAAGATATTTTTCTCAAATGCAAAGCTTAAATTCCAGGTTTTTTTATTTGATGGATCTTAATGATCAAGGTTGCCTTCGCAACATATTTTGGGTTGGCTCAACAAGTCATGTTGCATATAACTACTTTGGGGAGGTAATCTCCTTTGACACAACATATTTACCAAGCAAATACGACATGCCCTTTACACCTTTTGTTGGTGTAAACAACCATTGCCAGTCTATATTACTAGGTTGTGCATTGATTTGTGAGGAAACTATAGAAAACTTTACGTGGTTGTTCCGTACTTGGTTGTCTTGCATGAATGATGTTGCTCCATCTAGTATTATAACTGACCCGTCTCAAGCTATTATCAAGGTGATGTCTATTGTTTTCCCTAGCACACGACATAGATTATGCTTATGTCACATTATGATGAAGATGCCTCAACGTTTCGAAAGTGACCCAACAACGAGAGATGAGCTGAAGAGAATTGTATATCAATCTTTTACAATTGAAGTATTTGAGTCGGAGTGGTCTGTAATGGTTGCAAATCATAACTTGGCAAGTAATGTCTGGATTCGGCACTTGTATGATATTCGTAAATTTTGGGTCCCAACATGTTTTGATGAAATGTTTTAGGCTGGAATGACTACAACACAGAGAAGTGAGAGCATGAATGCATATTTTGATAGTTATGTAAATTCCAAGACAACTTTGAAGCAATTTATGCAACAATTTGACTTAGCTATGCAAGCCAAGCAGGAGAAATTGCGGAAGGCCAACTTCCATTCAATGCATAGGATTCTACCTCTAATATCTGATTTTCATATGGAAGAGCAATTGCGTCAGAAATACACATCAAGGATATTTAAGTTATTCTAAGAGGAGCTTAAGTTGCTAATGCACTGCTCATGCTGAAGATGTGTTAAGGAGTCTATCTCTAGCTCATTTTTAGTTGAAGTTCTTGAATACAGCAAGCACGAGAGTGCTGCTTTTGATGTGCATTGCAATGTTGTTAAGAGAGAATTCGATTGTACTAGACGATATTTTGAGACTGACAGCTTGTTGTGTCGCCACATCCATCGTGTTATGTTAGATAATGGCATGGATGAGGTACCTGACAAATATATATTGTCTCGTTGGTTTAAGGAAATAAGGATGCCCACTGTCACATGTGAAATTCCAATGTCTGCCCTACCATTGGATGTTGTTGGCTATCGTTATGAGGATATAACTGGCCGTATAATTAAGTTTGCTGAATTTGGTTCTCTGTCTGCTGAGAAGTATGCTGCATGCATCAAGGTGCTAGAGAAAGCATACTCCGATTTGGTAGGAGGCAGTGATTTCACGGTATGGGCATTTCATGCACTCCCAGAATTTTCAAATTGTAATGTATCGAACTGAATACGACACATAGCTATCCCCATGATCAGGGTCATTCTTTGGGGGTTGATTCTGAATGTACTATAGTTCGTAACCCCAAGCACATCAAGAGAGTTGGAAGGCCCCCTGAGAAGAGAAAGAAGCCAAGTAGGGAGGTTGCTACATTGAGGAGACGTAGAGGAAGAAAGGATGACTAGGTATGTTAATTACACATTCTTTTTTCCTGTTCTTTACCAATTCCATTTTTGTGTGTGCTTGTAATGTGTATGCCTGTTACTGTTATAAAATTACCCATTGATTTGTGTTTGTAGGGAACATCCCCAATACGAAGATCCTTTAACCAGGATGTGCTTCCTTCTTGCAATACAATAGTATCCTCAAATAATGGAGGACATGCTTCAATTCTAGGTGGTGCACCAATAATGTTCTCCAATTACCCCGGTCAGCTTTACTGGTTAGATGGAAGATCTGAGGCTTCTGCAGCAAATGTTAGAATTGATGGAGGGCCTATGTTGTTGATTATACTGGAAGTTTGCACTTTGACCTTATTAGACAGAATATTGTTTGGTGTGAGCTTTTTGAGGAGAATGAAATGGAGGGCCTGTGTAAGGTGTTAGGGATCTCATCAATTCTTGAATATACATACATTTACTGATTGATATATACTTCTTACATGTACCTATTTAGTTCATGTTAATGTACATTCCCCTCCATTACAAAAAATTGCTTCAGTTAGTTCATGTGCTTTGTTCTGTTACGTGTTTCGTTTATGATATGCATGTTTATGTGTGTGGATGCAGTTGTCTACTACGTGTTTGACTTTTAAAAAAATGATCTTCACTTTCATTATACTGACACAATTGCATCCCAAGAATTTGTTCAGGACGTGTGGATGCTTTGTGGATCCCATCCAATTTTTTTTGTGTGGTACCAGAATCAAGTAAGTGCGCTACGCGTAAATTCCATCAATTTCCCACTTACCATTGTGGTTAGTCTTACTTGCCACCCAATCTACACTCTACCATCACTTATGGATATAATTTTTGGGACTTTCCTCCAGTCCTAATTCATCCCTTGTCTACTTTCTCATGTAAATTTCAGGAACATATCATCATTACATAAAACAATGGATAAATGCATGTGCTTCTTTCATATGAAGTGGTACATTCTCTAATTCATTCAAATGTTGCACATCTGCCTTGAATATTACATAGGAATCAAACCACATTCCATATTTTTACCGTTCACTAGAAATTATGGAAAGAAATGAACAGAACCAGCATATGGTAAAACTACAGTCATGAAATTACATTAAAGGAACAGAACCACTACAAGATGTAAGTTTATACAACCCAAAATCAATACTAATAGTTGTTCTCACCAAAACCCAAAAATATGGTCTCCACAAAGGTTCACTAGTTAATAGATCATACGAAATATGCAAACAAAACCCAAAAAACCATCAGCACGTGGAATTTCATTGTAGCCAATTGATTTTGTGCTCCTATCGACTCATATCAACTCAACAATTGCGTAGTTGCTAGTGAGAATGCGCACGACATACTTGCTACAAAGGTTATAAATGTCTTTGTCTGTCTCACTTCCTTTGGGGTCCTCTCCGTTCATAATCATTTCCATCCATCTCATTACATGGATGGCACAACTATTACTTCCTGATTTCTATTGTGGTGTGCATCTGTCATGGATAACTTTCCAATCACTATTGTTGAGCCCACGTACTTTGTCAATGTGTCAATGCATTGTTGATGCCTACACATACAAATGGATAATATAATTCATAAATGCCTTTCAAACGATTAGGACTCTTGTGTAATGTCATATAACATACCACTGTCTCTGCATATCTGTTTGCAAGTGACATTGTTGAACCATGACGTAAGCTGTTATAGTGCATTGATGATGCATCGTCACAGTTGATAACAAGGAGATGCCAATGATTGCTTGTATTCATTGGTAATACACAAAGGTCACATGTTTGCAACCTAAAAGTATGTTCAGTTATCTCCTTCTTGAAGATCCCATCCTGGTTCTATGCAGCTGCCATCGATATCAATGTTGGTAGTAAATGTGCCTTGAAGGGGTTGCCACTACGAAAGCTTCTTTGGAGTAGGAGGAGCTCATGTGCATATATGATATGTAGTTAATAATCGAAAAAAAAATAATCCGTTCATGTTGTTACTACAGAATTTAAATATTAATGCACAAAATCATAGAATATGTACTAAGCTACTAATGAATCTTGTAGCCTTTAAGATCTCACAAAAGTCATCTCTATGGCCTTGAACCATGCCTTTTTCCATAGAAAATCCTCTTTGCATTTACCACAGGTAATTACTTCTCAAAGAAGTTCATTTGAACTTGCTTCTATGCCTTCTTTGGAGTAATCAGAAATTCCTTTGCTAAGCTTCATTTTTTTTGTGAGGTTTCTTGCTCGTGAGATTAGTTTGATATCCCTTTCCATTGGAAAATACATGCTTGATCTCCTTTGTTTCTACCTTAACCTGCATTGGAAGTTACTTTGTGCTGCTGAACTACGGAACCTTTGAATTCTGCAACATGCATATCCTCTACTTCCTGAACTGTCACACACCTTTGCCTCAGCTGTAGTTGTGCCTTGATTCACCTGGTCAGGCGATACTTCTATTGATTGTGGTGGCTGTTCTACCCAAGTGTCCTTTAAAAAAGGAAAGAACACATAAAAATGCTTGAAAGCATGTACTGCACAAACTACATATGCTAGTACCAAAGAGAGATTGAAGTTGTCAGGCTCCAACTCTTCAGGTAGAAGTTCAAATGACGGCTGGAAGATCATTGTGTTAGTTTTAGTATGATGACTATGTGCTACGTATTTTTTCCTCATATCATTAAATGATAAAAATACCATTTCAGGTGGTAGGGACTGTGAACATGTGTTCACATGTTCTTTAGGGGTGACATCTTTCTCAGCAACAAGATTTGATGTTGCCTGTAATCGAAATGCAGCTCTAAGACCAAATGACATTCATAAATGAAAAAGAATAGTACATATTGAATCGGTGTACTTTAATTATATACCATTTTGTGCAGTTGTATTGAATGAGATTGGACTTTGTGTTGTGGACTCATCTGCCTAATTGTATCTTCAACCAAATTATCGATATCCTGCTTTGTTATTGAAATTTGTTAGACAAAGAAAGTGGTATATTATATCACTTCTCATGCACTACTTTGGTAGGTGATTGCAAAGCAATCATACGACCTAATCTACCTGAATTAAGTTAGAATCTAGCATAACTTAGGAACAAGGCATACATAAGCATCATAATTTGCATAATAGTTAGTTTAGTAGCCTTAGAGATAATATTACAATTTTATGCTCTAAAAGAGAGATGAAATTTATTGTAGATGATCCGAGGTTGCAAATGATAGATCAAATCGGACGGATCAAATCAGGACAACGACGGGAGTCCAACGCTTCCGAAATCGTCTTGATCAGACATCCGTAGCATCACATGCAGCCCATAGAAGATCAAAAGCCAAGGAGCAAGAAGATAGAAATCCAAATCTCAGATGCCAAATCCGACCGCATGGATGGATCCGGATCAACGATCGTAATCCAACGGTGCAAACATCGTCTCAATCAGAGGCCTAAAGCACCATCTACAAAGCAAGAAAGATGGACGACCACGATGGTAGCACATGGCGCCATCACAGCCACCCCTCGCCACACCACCAATCTCTGAAGAACTCTTCTCACGCATTGTGGGCCATTGGATCATCATCCAATGGCCACCATGCACCCACATCACCGTTCCCTCGCACCTCATCAAGGAAGATCAAGGCTCAGCCGTTGGATCTTCATCCAACCACTGAGGGCAACCAAGCGAGAAATGGTAAGCGTGACAATCCACACTTGTAGCACAGTGGAGAGTAAGCATGAACCAAAGCACAAGATGCGCGTTCAAAACTTCCTAGGTGGTGAAATCAGAAAGCGGTGAGGTGCGGGCATAATCCGACCATGGGATCTTCAATCAGCAGTGCAGATGCGAACGTGTGACAAGCGGTTGAGCATTGGATGGCCATACGTGCGATGATGCGCAACCAAATGCATGCATACACGTTTGAAATTCCAAATGCAATGAAGGCGAAGTGCTTAAGCCATTCGATCGAGTGATGCGCACGCGAACGCGATTTAAGCACTGCAGTAGTTGAAATGAAGAGGCGGTGCGGTTGAAGCACGTTGAAAATCGCACGATCAAGATCCAAGGAGGCTGTGCATGCCACGTGTCAGCACGAGGGAGATCTGCGCATATCAGGTGCGTGGAAGGTCTTTTTGAAATGCAATTAGACTCGTTGATCTCCCAATCGATGGATCTGATCAACCTAAGGTTGTTGCATAAGTTGGAGGGCTAAAATGCCCACTTTGTCCCTCATTAAAGCTATAAAAAGAGCTCCAAGGCCCCCTAGTTGAAGGCAACTCCCACCAGATACAACTCCAGCTTCTCTCTCACTCTCTGCAACTCTTCTCTAGCATTCGTCTCGGAGCCCTGGATCTAAAGTGCTGCCGCACTTCATACAAGAATCTAACAAGCAACATCGTCGTCATCTGCATCTGCTCTCTCTCTAGCATAGTTATTTCTATTCATAGTTGAAAACTTATTTCCAAATAACAATAAAATTCTAATTATCTGGATATCTGATGCCTATATATATACATATATAAATATTTCTTTAGAACGACTTTCTGAAAGGCTTTCGCATAGGAATCGAGTTTTGCCTCCCTGCGAACGACTCGGTGCTCATCGAAATCTTTATAAATATTATTTGTTTCATTGTAATTCGCAACTACAACGATACAATATCTTTTAATGCATTTAGTGGGCGAATAAGTTAGCATCGTTGCAAGGGAGGCAATGGAAATTTTTAAAAACTTTTCCTGTAAAGCGCTCATTGAGAATCTAACTTGTTATTTTTTATTGTGCAGGAATCACAAAATTGCAGAAAGATACGCGCAACAAAAAAAATAGGTGCGAACCTCAGGTAAGTACTCATAACTTAGATTAGTTTAGATTTCCTTTTTAAAAAAAAATCCAAAAATTAGGTGTTTTTCTTAAACCTTAGGATTAGTTAACATTTGCTTGCTTTTAAAAAAAAAATCTCTCTTGGTGATTTTTCGGGTTGAAACAAACTCTTATTTTAAAAATTCAATTCCCAAAAATTCACACGTCCAAAAATTCTAAAATTTTTACTGAACGTAGGTTTTGAAGTCATGAACAACATATCCAAATTTCGCATAAAGCTGAGTTATAGAAAAATTTCAAAAATTCATGTACTGAACTATTATCAATTTGATTACTGTTCTTGATTTTTCAGAGTTCAAAATATCATAGGAATTTTTATACAACTTTGGTTGTGTTAAAATATTTGGCACTGACTTTCCGTGAAAATCAAAAATTAAAGAAAAATATGAAAAAAATATTTTATGCACGTGTGATTGAACAAATTACTATATCACTAACTGGGGGTCAAAATAAACTACAAAACCTCTAGTACACTTTAAATCTGAAAAAAATAGAAAATGTCCATTAAAATTCTTGAAAAAATATTTTCTGATTGCCTAGTTAGTAGTGCAACAAGTCCAATTGATTGTATTATTTGGGTCGCACCACTCTTCTGATTATGAACTTAAAAGGACCATCTAGCACTATCTATGCTTAGAGTTTCACATTAAGGGTAGAGCATACCAACATTTCCATTAATAAAGGAAATCTATCAAACAACTGAGATTTGCAAAACTCTTATGTGCCTCATCAGAACCCTTGATTGAAGAAATTAACTCAAGTGAATTCTAAAACTGACTAATACAAGCATTTGAACATTAAAATTCACTTCATCATAAAAAATTACTTGTGAACCCCTTATGTGTGCACTTCACACTTTGAAAATCAATCTTAAGGGCAACACCCCCCTAACGCTCATCATATTCCAAAAGCACATCAAGCCTACGCATAAAATTGAGTAGACATACCCTAGGCAGGACTAATATTCTTGGGAACTTGAAATTATATTGGACTAAGGTCAAGGCTTTGTCTACTTGGACCCACTGGTGACAGGAAAGGTCAATGCGGTAACCGCATTAACCCTTAGTGGTGTCCCACCATGTGGGGTGTCCTAAGGGGTCCCACCCTTCCGGCCAACCAAATAATCCAAGGGTTGACAAAACCTAGTCATGTTTTGGGAACCAAGATTAAGTCTATTTAGGGTTTACCCTCTAAGGAATAGCTTAATTGCTTGCATTGAAAGGGTAGGGTATTCTCTCATCTGTCTTCTCTCTCTCATCTTCGAACATTCTTCTGATGCATGCAAGGTAGAAGATCTCTACATCCTGATTTGCTACCACCTTTAGAAAGAAATCCTAGGAGATGACCTGTTTGTCCAGAATCTGAATCTAAACCCTCTGCAATGGCTAGTCACCACGAGGAAGATAAGATCAAAGAGGTAGAACAAAATCTGGATCCAATAACTCTTCTACAAAGGCAGATCACTAAGCAAGGCCGACATCATGACAGACAAATAGAGGTCAAAGTGAAATCCATTACTCGACTCCAAAATGGAAGAGCAAATTGACCTCTTCGTCACTTTTACAATCCTCCTGAGGCCCAGCCTAAACCTTTTATTAGGGTACCTCAGGATGGGGAAGATTTTGAACTCAAACCATAGATCATCAATCTGATTCCCCACTTCCATGGCCACGAGTCTAATGACCCCTTCCACCACCTTGAAGAACTTCTACACATAGGAAGGACCTTTGGCCCTAGGAACCTAAATGAAGGTATCTTAATGATGAAAATGTTCCCATTCTCCTTAAAAGATAAAGTTGCTCATTGGTCAAGGACTATTGGTAGACCAATCCTAACATGGGAAGATTTAAGAAGCACATTCCTAAAAAAATTCTTTCTCGTAGGAAAAACCAATGCCCTTAGATGTGCCATTACAACCTTTAAGCAAAACCCTACGGAACAACTACATGAGGCTTGAGAGAGATTTAATGATTTGACTAGGAAATGCCCTCATCATGGGATTCTAAAGTGGCACTTGGTCCATATTTTCTATTATGGGCTAAGTAACAATTTGAAGAATTTTGTTGATGCGGTATGCAGGGGCAATTTCCTAAGCAGAGATGCTGAGGGAGCCTTTCAATTATTTGAGAATATGAGTGAAAATTCCCTCAACAATACCTCAATGTCCACCTTTAACAGAGCAAATCAAACAAGGAGCAGAGTTTATGAAGTTAAGGATAATTCAAACTCAGTTGATTTAGAACTAATTGCACAACGATTGGATAAGGTGGAACTCATGGGAAAGAACGTAGAAAGTTTGGATAAGAAACTGGACAACCTTTTGAAGGGCGGGAGTTCCTTAGGTACACATTCCAAAATAAATCCTATGCCTACCCAAGGAGCTCCTATGTTAACCCACACCCAACTCCCCAACCCTCTAGGTCAGGAAATGGTGTACAATATTAATGACCTAACCATGGCTCCAGCTATGAGCCAACTCTACTTTGACCCATATCCTTTTAGGTACCAAGGAGGGACCCTGATGCCCTCAAATTCTAAACTAGGGTAACCCTGGAGTGCATTCACATCCTCAGGATAACTAGGCATCCGATGCCTAGTTATCCTGAGGATGTGAATGCACTCCAGGGTTACCCTAGAAATGACCCCTATTCAAACAAGTATAACCCGGGATGATGCAACCATTCTAACTTTGCTTGGTCAAGTCAAAAACCCACCCAGGGTCCTAACTTGACTAAGCCAAACATTTATAGGCTACCCAGTAGGTACACACAACCACGCACATATCAGCCATAACCTACTCAGGAAAACTAGCCCTCTGATCTGAGTCTGGTCCTCAAGAAAATGCAAGAAATGAAGCAAAGACATACGAAAGAAATAAATCAACTGAGGACAAAATTGATGGGACAACTAGACCAACTAGTTGATGCTAGACAACACGGGCTGCTGCCATCCCAACACGTCCCCAACCGAAGGAACTTCAATAGGGTTAACCGACACAACACACAGAAGCAACAGGCACATATAGTTCAACCTGCTCCCCAGCACCCACCTGGTTTTGTTAACCCCAACCCAACCCAGGCCCAGCCTATCTTGCCAAACCCACCTCACCCTTCTAACCCTAATGCCTATGCTTGTGCTGTCACTTAAAGAAGTGGGAAACAAATCCAAGAACCTTATCCTTCTACATCAAAATCTTACCAATATCTTGAGGAGACTGAATCTAACCTAGGAGACTAAGCTAATCTAGAAAACAAGACTCAGGATTTGAACACTCATGATTTCTCTCAAGCACCTTTTCCTGAAGCCTTGAACAAATCCAGGGAAAAGAAAACTAAACAATCTAAGGAGTGGCTTGAGATTTTAAAGAAAGTCCAGGTAAATGTTACGAACGCGCGGCTTCAGACGTCTTTTAAGACGTCTGGAAGGTGGCCCAGACGTCGGACCAGGTTCCAGGCATCTGAGATTCGATTTCGGCGGCACGCGCGGTTGCGTCTGCATGCCTGCACGCGCAGACCTGCGGTCGCTTTTTCCCTCTCTCCAGCGGGCGCAGGCTACCCTCTGTCTCGCTCTCTCTCTCTCTCACTGTGCGGCTTTAAAAAGCCTCGCCCTCTCCCACACTCTCATCTCCTCCGCCCCTTCCTCTTCTCCTTCCAGCCAATGCGAGAGTGAGCGAGCGGCGGCAATGGCAGCCGCGGCGAGTGCGGGAGGAGGTGCCGCGCGAGAAGAGGAGGCGCTCGGCCGTGAGGGCGAGCTTGCCGGGGCTGCTAGAGCCGGCCGTCAGGGGAGCAGCAGACGCGGGGTGACACGGGAGGCCTGCTGCAGCTCGAGCAGCAGGCGGATGAGACGTGGCTCGGCCGTGCGTCGCGAGAGGAGGGCGAGTCGCGCTCTGATTCTGGAAGTTTTTCCAGAATACGACGTCTGGGTTTCCAACCAGACGACGGGGAAGACGTCTGGAGGACGGTCCAGACGTCTAAAAGGTAAGTTATTTTCGTACCTTCTTCCTTTCCTTCGGCCGTCCGTGCTGAGCATGAGGAATGGGTACGCGAAGGTTCTGAGATTCGCATCCAACGCGAATCAGACGTCTGGCAGTGGTGCCACACGATTGGAGGGACTTCCAGACGTCCGGGGTGACCATCGGACGTCTGGGAACTAGGCCAGACGCCCCCGCAGGTTTCTGGACGTCTGAGAGACCACGCAGGACAAGGTACCATCCGATCCCCATTTTTAAAACGTCTGGAAGAAGTTCCAGACGTCTGATTTTGCACTGTTTCGTCGTTTTCGACCCGTTTAGGGCCCGTTCGGAGTCCGTTTTCCGCGTTTCGAGTTGCGTGCTTTTCGGAATTAAATCCTCTACCCGTCTACAGTAGTTGTATACTATTTTGAGAAACTCCTTGTGTTTGATCCTTGTGATAGGACCCCGTTCCGTTGCAGTCTCGGGGGTTGCGGAGGTACGCGGATTTCCGACCACGCCCCCAGTACGCCTGTTGTAACCAGTAGAGTGGCTTTTAAGTTTATTAGTATAATCTGTTAAATTGTGGAACCATAAATAGAACCTAGGACATTGCATGAATCCTAGGAATGAGAAACTAGAATGAATGGTAGATCCTAGGGTGTTGCATGAATCCTATGGCTGCAAAACTAGATTGTATGATATATCCTAGGGTATGACATGAATCCTAGGATGGGAAGAACTAGTAGAATATATGAATACTGTAGTCTTGGAAAATGTGGAAAGGAAATAATAGCTACCTGTAAATTGGTTTAACAGCTGCCTATTATGAATAAATGAGTATGTTTGAGAATATGGGATGTATGAACGTGAAACTGGAAAGGTGAAACCTGAATGTGCTGAGTTAAAAGAGCTGGAACCCTACGGAGAATTAGGAGTAGAACTCCTGGAAGGTGAATGGAATAGAATTGGGGAAGTGAGCTGGCCCTTGAGTACGGAGTACCAAGGAGAGCGACTGTCCCCCTGTTTAGTGCAGAGCGGAGCCAGCCACCCCAGGGACCCGAGGTTAGGTCTGGCCACTTTGTACCGACTTGCTGGCCCTCGTGTATGCAGTACCGAGGAGAGCTACTAGTGTAGGGCGAGTACTAGCTACCCCACGGGCCCCAGGGTTCTGCTAGCTCACCTACACCGACTTGTTAGGCCCACTGGGCAAACCAGGGTAGTGAGGCGAGGGTGCGCGGACTGTGGAGGGGCAAGGCCCCTGTTTGGTTACTGTGGAAGGGTTCGACCCCTGTTACTGAGAGGGCTCTGCCCTGTACTGGTTCCGTGCTGTGCTTTGGGGCGCACCCGTTAACGGAAACGACTGACCGCGTGCCAGTGAGGGTTAGCTACCTGTGCGTTTATCGCGCATGCCATAGTCACCGTTACGTCTGTCCGTGACCTTGGGGTGGTTGACTGAGAGTAGGATCACCACGGGGGACTCTCCCGGCCAGGAGAGCACCACGTGCTACTTCTACTGTTCGGAAAAGACTGCAATCAAGATAGTTCCAACAAGGAACATTCGAGATCAAGTGAAGGATCTGAGAAATAGATAAATTTTCAAACAATAGAAAGACGTAAATAAAGGAAGAAAGAATATTAAAACAGCTACTGTATACTTTACTGTTTCTTTAGTTTAGCTGCCACTCTACTCAGCGTTTTACTGACGTGTTACACTCATTACCTTTCAAGACCAAGTGTTGAGCAGCCAGGGTCATCGGCTGCAGAGGACGCTGGGCCGAGTAGGGTCCAGTAGAGTTACCACTGTTCTCTTGTACCTCTTTTTGTTCCACTGTAGTGAGTAGTTCTTGTTACCGCTATACATTTCTTTACCTGCAGTTCTACTGTTGTGGTGGTATATACTGTAGTGGTTTCTTTCCTTACTGCTGTATTTTCTTACTGTTAGTTATATTCATGCTGAATGTGGTTTATTTTACTGCTCTTTTGATTACTTCCTCGTTGGACGACTAGGTCTTGGGATTAGTCGAGTCGGTCCGGTTCTCGTGTCTCGTAGGGACTCGGGAATCGGGTCGTTACAGTAAATATACCACTCCTTGAAGCCATTCAAAACATCTCGACCTGTGCAAAATTTATGAAGGAAATGTGCACGCTAAAGCGCTAGGCCAAATCATCAAAAAGGGTCACAGTTTCTGAGCAAGCCAGTGCCATCATCTTAAATAAGCTCCCTCCTAAAAAGAAAGATCTAGGGGCCCCCATAATTTCATGTGAGATAGATGGTTTTATCTTGGATCAAGCCTTTCTAGACCTTGGTGCCTCCATGAATCTAATCCCCACCGAATTATATGAAGAGTTGGATTTAGGTCCCTTGCAACACACTGAGGTTACCCTTCAGCTTACTGATAGGTCAACCAAGATTCCAAAGGGACTCTTACAAATGTGATTATAAAAGTAAGGGATTTTGAGTACCCTGTGGACTTTCTTGTTTTAGATATGGAGGCCTCAAAAAACTTGAACCACACCCCGATAATCTTAGGAAGACCTTTCTTGGCCACAGCCAAGGCCCTAATCAACTCCATCAAGGTCGCAGGAACAATTGAAAAGGTTTTGGCAATTCACACTAAAGATGATCCACATCTTGCCAAATCTCAAGATCAACGCGAAAGACAATAAAGTGATGTACTTAAGGATGATTCTGATCTACCACCTTCCATAGAAAATCAAATGGAAAAAGACATTAGTGAGATTGAGAAACTCTTGGGAATATCTTATGATGAATTAGATGATAAGATAAAGAATCCTCAATACATCCACCTTGAAATTCAAGAACTATTGAATTTTGAGGGGGTTCAAGAAATTGGACAATCTAAGGACATGAACCAGGTAAACGAAGAAACAACCTTAGAAAAAGAAGCTCAAATCATGACGGACTGGGGAAGAACTTATACTCCAACTGGTTCACACGGATGGCTGAGGAAGAAATGACTTCTTATGAAGAAGAGGTAATTTCTGATGAGGACTTTGATGAATTCAGTACAACTCTACCTTTGTCCTCATACGACCCAGAGCCTGAAGAATTCATGATTTTTTACATCAACTACCATTATGAGGATCCTTATGGTTCTGATTTAGAACCATATTTAAACCTCAATCATGATTTCAATCCAGACCCTCTACCACCTCTTCTTGAATTTTGAAATTGAAATGAATAGGCCCTGCTTCATGAACCTCATCTATCTGACCCTATTGTCTATCTCAAATCAGAGAAACTCTTCGAAGTAGGACTACGTCATCAGTTGATCCACATTTGTGGATCATTGATTCTTGGACCAAACGATCATATCTTTATACTAATTCAGAATCTCTTAGTGATAGTCATTACTCCTTCTCTTGACCCACAATATTGAATACATATTTCTTTTGGGTTTAGGTCCAACAAATGACATTAAACTTAGCTTTGCTGGGAGGCAACCCAGTATTCATTACAGGTAGTTTTGCATCCAAGCTGACCTGGAATAATAAGCTCAGTCAGGTGATATCCCCTCCCCTTACTTGTTACTTTTTAATTTTCCTACATACATTTCAATGAACACATTATAATGAATAGGCATGGGGAGTGGACATTGCATGTCTTATTTTTTTATGACAGAGAAAAAAAAAATTACAATTATGCATAAAGAAGTTTTATCAAAAGGATTTTATTAGGGATTTATTCTTAAGTTGATTCCTGAACTTAGAATCCAGTATAATTTTACACTTACACGTAGAATTTGCAATTGATCCTCTATGAAGACCAGTAGACATCTTTAGTTTGTCGAGAAAAAGCACTGCTTCTTCTCCTAAGCCCTTGGACAGTAATTACGGAGTTAGGAAAACCATCTTCAAGTAGATCCACTAAACAAGTGTGAGGTGAGAGTAGAAAGTCTACTAGTGCTCTAAGGCTAGTATAAGGAATCTTAATTTTTGGATAATTGGATAATGATACTCGGAGGTTAAGCATAGTTTTCGCTCTCGATTCCTGCATACAAATTCTTTGTGTGAATTTTTTAGAGCCACCAAATAAGGCAAATATGTAGAGAGTGGGTTCTGATAAAACTAGGACTAATGTGGATGATTACGACCGTCCTTTATAGAATCCCCTGGCTAAAGGAGGGTTTTAATGTCAAGATCAAAAATATGTTGTCCCATCCATTCCTTTCTCGGTGCCGAAAGTAGGCTCTTCCACCAAATAAGCCACCTAATATCCTCTTGAACACCCTCAATCCCGAATAATGCCTCATGAATAAAAATGTGTATGAGTACTGCATTTCGTTGTGTTGGAAGAAAAAAAAAAGACAAAAAAAAAGAGAGAGAAAAGCAGGAATATATATATAAAGAGTGTGCTAATTTTGTTGTGTCTATTTCATATCGAGCATATTAAGGCGACAAACACCCATTCCCTTCACTCCACCAAATACAGCCTTGACCTACTTTTTTGTATTTCTGATCGCCTGAATACGGGCTAAGAAATTCTAACTTAGTCATAGGGATATTAGAACCTAATCACATTGTTAATGACATGAGAGGCCACCAAATATTTTGACAAATCGATGAGATTGTGACCTCAAATAGAAAAAGAACAAAAGAAAAAAAAAGGGAAGAAAAATAAATAAAAAATAAGAAGAAAGAGAAAGAATGAGTACAAAGGAACTAAAGAGAGTATAGTTTTTCAGCCTCTCTCTAAGTTGATTAATTTAATAGTCTAGAAATCTAGGTTCTGTAGTACTAGTCAATGTGTAATACCAGATGAGTACGAGCCACCAAATACAAATCCACTTAACTCAAAACATCTTTTACTTCAGCCAAAAAGCCAGGGCTAAAATTATCGATTACTTTATAACCCTGAGGGAAGAAGTTTACATATCCCTATTGAAATTTTACTAAGGATCAAGTACGAGCTTTAAATGTGGATTGGCTTTTCATTTGAATCCGTTATATAGGCTACAACAATACACTTTTACGACTATCCAGATTTCTAAGGTTTTAGATGAAAACAAAAAAAATAAATCTCTAGTCGAACTCTTGATAAAAATCAGCCATTTAGGACTACTTTGCATTTAGTCTTATATTTGCTAGGAACTAGCAGGATTTAAGCATGGGGGTGTGATTGCACAGTAATCATATGACCTAATTGTTGATGCGGAAAATCGTCGCAAAAAGATTGAGTTTGGAAAATTCGTCATTATAGGTTAATTTGCGAGAAAATCCATCAACAAATAAATTTACCGAAACTCAAGAAATTCCGAGTCAAACATAGGGAGGCTACGTTGATTCGCAATCCGTAAATTTTTTTTTTGTAATTTTAGTTTTAAGACGGGATAATCACAATGAATCTACTTTACTTTCGATATTAACACTAGAAAAGGGAGGGAGGGGGAGAGAGAGAGAGAACAAAACACTTTATAACAAAGCTAATGTTTTAGCAACTAGAAAGCTGGAAATATTACAACTAGAAAGTAGTAAATCTAATCTAGAAAGCAATAAAGAGAAAGGAGGTGAGAAATTATCCTCCTCGGCGATTGCTTGGGGGATGAGCCGGAACAGGTGATGCCTAGAAGACGTAGAGCGGAGACGGAAGACGAAGAATGAAGCGAGAAGAACTAGGGGCGAGGCAAGACATCGTTATCACGGAATCTACTCCGGAACGGGGGTGAAAAGATGACCACGGGAGCTCCACAAATGAGGTGAGAAGTGGATAAAATTTTGATCTTAACTCTAGAGGAGCATCCCAGGTTTGGGACAAGCTTCTTTAGAGCATTGGAGAGGGAGAAAGGTGAAGGAAGGGATGAGGAAAGTGTGGGGGTTATAGGGCCTTTTATAGTTGAAGAATAGGGGGCAAATAGGTCATTTCCATCTTAAATCATTAAATGAGACAGTCTTTAGTGACAGATATAACTGTCACTAAAGTCCCCATGTCGTTGTTCATGCACCCAAGCCCGCACCCCCTTGCCTTCAGCCTTCAGAATGTGCACCCACGTTCAAGCTTCCTCAACCGTCTGATCGCAAGATCGGACGGCCAAAAATGCATCAGGCCTCTTTATCTTCGGTGCAATGCACGCACCCATGTGCGATGGCACATTGGATAGCGTGTCATCACTCGCATGAGCGATCCACCCCCATCCATCGTGCCACATCGCCTGCATCCCAGCCGCACACTTTCGATTCCACAGCTGAATTTGAGCTACGCTCGTTCTCGTTCTGATTTGAGGTGTGCTAAGGTTCAAACACGTGTCTTCTCTCGCAAGACACAAGGCGCAACCATTGCGCTATCTTCTCAAATGGTCATGATCTTGATTCAATGAAATCATGCCTCAGCCGTTGGATGAAAATCCAACGGCTCTGATCGAGCGATGAGAGATGCTTTAGAAACTTAAGGGCACGATCATGGCTTCATCTTAGCCGTTGGATTAAGATCCAACTACTGAGATCAACTGAGCGTGTGAGGAGAGAGACTCACAACGGGTGCCTTGTGCAGTTTAGGCTGCTAAGATAGCACCATGTGGCGCCATCTTAGCCGTCCAATTTATTTATCTTGTAGATGGTGCCATGGACGTCGAATTGGATCGATTTTCGTGCCATTAGGCTGCGATCATCGATCTGAACCCATCCGTACAATCATATTTGTCATCTGAAGTACAGATTTACACCATCTAGCCCATTGTCCTCTGATCTTACTTGGACTACACCTGATGCTATGGAAGTTCGATCAGGATGATCTTGGAGTCGTTGAACTCCAATCATCACCTTGATCAGATCCGTACAATTGGATCTTCAATCTGAGGCCTTGATTAAATATTGCCTTGTCCCTGGCCGCAAAAAAGAATGAATTACTATATAATTTGTACAATTTGACATAAATGCATGATCATGCATGCTATGCAATATTTACAATACATGATACTTCTACAACACTAAGAACATTCATAAATAGACATTTTAGGCTATTCAAATGCACACACATCACTGATCTACCTGAATTAAGTTATGTAAATCCCTACGGGAGGGGGTGAGATATGCGTGATGTATAAAATGTGGAATAAAAAGATAATAATCTCACAAAAGAAGGAATCACACAAGAGGAACAAGAATTTTTATGTG
This sequence comes from Thalassia testudinum, assembly GCA_037157565.1. Taxonomy (NCBI): domain Eukaryota; kingdom Viridiplantae; phylum Streptophyta; class Magnoliopsida; order Alismatales; family Hydrocharitaceae; genus Thalassia; species Thalassia testudinum. The sequence continues at coordinate 94,655,817 of JAZHRO010000063.1, forward strand.
GAAACCCAAACCAAGTGAAAACCACCACCTAACTCTCTCAAGTTAGGATTTTCCAATCGACCTAGTCGATCAAATCCACTAAGCAAGTCACTTCAACAAGGGTGACTTAACTTCTTACAACCACACTACTTTGAATGAGGGTAGTATACCTCAAAACCCCTTCTCCTCACGAAAAGGATTTTGTCTCGTGAAGGAGACGGGAATTCGCAATGTGAATACCCAACCAATAACAAAGAAAGATTACAAAACAACCTATAGAGCCAACAAAGATTAACCTAGCTACTATAGATAAAGATACTTCCCTTTGTTGGAAGCGGGTCGACGAAATGACATGGGTGCGTGAACCACACGATGGCACCTCGTTGCTCTCGTAATCGCGGAGGGAGAGCATGAGTACAGCGAAGCTGAAGCTCTCAAGGGTGGACAAAGGTTTGGAGAGTAGCACTTCTAGATGATCTTCTTTTGACACAATAGATGTAGAAATGTGTTGCTTGGGTGTGTCTTGGTGTGTGTTTGCAAGGCAAGGGTCCTCTATTTATAGAGGGCCTAAGAAGGCTTTGGAAGCCCTCAGAAAGCTTCCATAGCCGTTGGGGTTGAACCTAAGGCAAAATAGGCCGTAATCAGAATCAATTATGATTCTGACAGGGTCATCAGATGTATGGTCCAAGTATCAGACGTCTGGAAAACTTGTTTAAGATGTCTAGGAACTAAGTCAGACGTCTGATTCTAGGCGGGTTTCCTTCCTGACTTGGTCAGACCTAAATAGGGTTTTAGTGTAAGGCCATTAGACAACATACAGGACGTCTAACACTAGGTCTGAACATCTGGAAACCTATTGTACTACAGGAATGGATTCCCAAGATAGGTTAACGGCTAGAAAATCTCACAAAGGTGATTTTGGGTCAGTCGAGGCAAAACGGTCACATGTCAGACATCTGAGGTCCTCTACAGACATCTGATATAGGCCTAACAGTCATAATCCTCAATGTTTACTTTGGTAGCCAACGTTCCACTAATTGGACATTTGGCACAACCATCAAACTTCTTCTAAGACGTCTGGACTAATGTCTGGATGTCTGATTTCATCCGACAGAACCTACTAAGTCCAACCTAAGTTATTGGACGTCTGAGTCAACAGTCAGACGTCTTAAAAGTCACTATCAAACGTCTGATTTCCATATTAGACATCTGATTAGGCTGTCAGAACCCTATTTTGGTTTTCTAAATTCTCTACAAAAAATCTAAGTATCCTAGGGTTGTGCAAGTATTCCTAGGATACTTTGAGGTACTTTGCGGCTCTTTAACATATATCTAGACACAAAAAATAAAGAGCAAAAGAATTACAAAAAAATACATGAAAAGAGAATCTATCATATTCTTCTCTTCATGATTTCACTCCTTGAGAAGCTCCTTCTTCATCAAGCTCCTCCAATCCATCATGGATGCGAGTTCGAACTCCATCTAAACACGTTTAGATTTGCAATTTGACCTGAAAACTAAGACTCAAAAGAAAATGTTAAAAGACACGTGTTTTATTATCATCAAAATAAACGATCGTGGTACACTAGTACCAACAAGTTAGAATCTAGCATAACTTGGGAACAAGGCATACATACGCATCATAATTTGCATAATAGTTAGTTTAGTAGCCTTAGAGATAATATTACCATTTTATGCTCTAAAAGAGAGATAAAATTGATTGCAGATGATCCGAAGCCACAAATGATAGATCAAATCATATGGATCAGATCAGGATGACAATGGGAGTCCAACGTTTCCAAAATCGTCTTGATCAGACATTCGTAGCATCATGTGTAGTCCATAGAAGATCAAAAGCCAAGGAGCAAGAAGATAGAAATCCAAACCTCAGATGCCAAATCCGACCGCACTGATGGATCCGGATCAACGATCACAATCCAACGACATAAACATCATCTCAATTGGAGGCCTATAGAACCATCTATAAAGCAAGAAAGATGGACGACCACGATGGCGCCACATGATGCCATCACAACCGCCCCTCGCTGCGCCTCCAATCTCTAATGAACTCTTTTCACACATTGTGGGTCGTTGGATCATCATCTAACGGCCACCATGCACCCACTTCGTCGTTCCCTCGTGCCTCATCAAGGAAGATCAAGGCTTAGCCATTGGATCTTCATCTAATGGCTGAGGGTAGCCAAGCGAGAAATGGTAAGCGCAATAATCCGCGCTTGTAGCATAGCTGAGAGCACACGTGAACCGAAGCACAAGATGCACATTCAAAATCACTTGGGAGGTGAAATTAGAAGGCGGTGAAGTACGGGCATAATCCAACCGTGGGATCTTTAATCGATGGTGCAGATGCAAACACGTGGCAAGCAGTGGAACGTTGGATGGCCACGCGCGCGATGACGCCCAACCAAATGCACGCGTGCGTGTTCGAAATTCCAAAGGTGGCGCATGCGAAGCACTTAAGCCGTCCGATCTCGCGACCGGACTGCTGAGGAGTGATGTGCGTACGAACATGATTTAAGCGCTACAGCAATTGAAATGAAGAGGCAGTGCGGGTGAGGTGCGATGACGGCCGCACGATCAAGATCCAAGGATGCTGTGCACGCCACGTGTCAGCACGAGGGAGATCCGCGCATATCAGGCGAGTGGAAGGTCTTTTTAAAGCGCAATCAGACCCATTGATCTCCTGATCGACGAATCTAATCAACCTAAGGTTGTTGCACGAGTTGGAGGGCTCGAAAGCCCACTTTTCCTCTCATTAAAGCTATAAAAAGAGCCCCAGGGCCCCCCAGTTGAAGGCAACTCCCACCAGATACAACTCCAGCATCTCTCTCCCTCTGCAACTCTTCTCTGGCATTTGTTCCAAAGCCTTGGATTTGAAGTGCTACCGCACTTCACACAAGAATCCCACAAGTAGGGTCGTCGTCATCTGTTTCTGCTCTCTCTCTCTAGCATTGTTATTTCTATTCATAGTTGAAAAATTATTTCCAAATAGTAATAAAATTCTCATTATCTGGATATCTGATGCCTATATATATACATATATAAATATTTGTTTAGAATGACTTTCTGAAAGCCTTTCGCATAAGAATCGTGTTTTGCCTCCCTGCGAATAACTCGATACTTACCGAAATCTTTATAAATATTATTTTGTTTCATTGTGATTCGCAACTACAACAATTCATCTTTTAACGCGTCTCGTAGGCAAACAGTAGGGCACTATACTAACCCTGATAATTAATTCATTAATTGGAAAATCGGTTCACTATTTGTATATGGGACAGGAAAGTGACGTCAAGCAGTGTGCTGTGTGCTTCATTCTTGTATTCAATACTTGGAATTGGTGGAAAGTGGATGCCTGTGTTGCATACAATTGACTTGACAAACCAGTTGGTGTCACCCTTCTAATGTGCGATTCACTTGTACCATTTTGAGTTTCAATGGACTATCTTCCCTGCAATTTGATTGGAAAATTTATTATACCGTTAACACCGAAGGAAATTAAGGTTATGATGTTCATCATGTACTATGGATTGAGTTGTTGCTAGAGTTACTTTATGAATTAGTGAAGTATATGTATAAGGTGTTCTGTGAATAGGTACTTCCTATACATAACATTACAATGAAATACCAACATTGAAGGATAGACAAATGTATTCTCTAAAATTTATAGTCACTCGCAATTGGTATGTAATTGCTCACCTATAGGAATTGGCCCTCCTATTTTACATACTGTAGCTGGCAGTTTTGTGCAATCTGCAAGATTATGTACACATAAAATTAATGTGTAATGGTTGTATGAGTTCAACAGTAACCAATCCAGAATTTGTTTACCTGTGCATGATTGGATACAATCTCCTCTCTGCAGGATTTGTAACATTTCTCTAGATAATTATACTTCTCCACCAACCCTACCAAGTTTGATGATAGGTGAGCATTTTCCACATCCTTCTGTTTCACCATTTCAGAGAACCCATCATGCTTCCTTGTAGCGTGAAGCTCATGCCTTGCTGAGTTTCTATTGTGTGCTGGGATGCTAATTCTTAGTTGAGGAGCTGGTTCATGTTCACCATTGCCAATTCCTATTGCCAATGTACTGGTTTCTCCAGTATAGATTTTGAAAGAATTTCTCCTCAGGAATCTTGGTGGAAGGTCATCAAGGTCAAACTGTAATCATCAAGCAATCTTGAAACAGGCTTCCTGTAACTCGATCGTGCAACAATGGGGTATGTGGTTGGATTTGTTGGTTCATCGAGTCGAAGCACTTAGAGAGCCCAAACCAGTAATATTTTCAAATAGCAACTTTTAACTGAGTGGCAAATTTAATACTTGTTTACATAGTGTTTGGTGATGTAGCTTACACTTAGTAATGGAGCACATCCCTTCAAGTATCCGAATCCTGCTCCATTCCTTGAGATGTAGATCTTCTTAGCCATTTGTGCAAGCCCATCAGCCATGACTTGATGCACTGCTGATGCCCACACATACTTATGCAAGGAATCAATCTCTTCAATATAATAGAACAGTTTTGGGTAGATAGAGTGTGATCTATGTGCAAGCAAGAAATTCCCACACAAAAGGCAGATTAGAAATTTCACTTGGTCGTCAACATTCTCATCACCTTCCTCACATTGTACTTCTTGTAGGGCTTTTCTTGCTTGTAAGATTATAGGGTTCCCAGTGGGGAAGCATTTCAATCTATATGGATGCTTCTCAAAGTTCTCCACCCTCAATTCAACTTCATGTGCATTTAATGGCAACCCATCTTTGATACTTGCTTTGTTGTGAATGGCACACATCGTCCTGCTATGAAGAAGTCACCACTATCACTATCATAAGTAGTGACAAGTTTTGCACATAGTCTCTTGTCTTTCACAGGATACTCATAACCAACGAAAAATCCAAACGGAGCTTCTTTGAACCTTAATTTTAACATGATCTTAGCAATCGCGCAATGCAATAAGGAAATCCTTATTTGCACTCCTTTAGTCAAATGATGCAGCTTGATCCCTTGTAGATTTTTGTCATTGTGAAAAATGGAGCACATCTCACGGCATTGTATGTGAATTACTATTATTACAATATATTAGTTTATAGCACACGTTACCTTTCTAGTGGTTCCTTTCCTCTTTGCCTTCTATCTGGATGCATAATAGGAGTCCTTCTTGGAGTTGAATTTCTAAAAGATGGAGTAACACATCTTTCATTCTTAATAGGCGGATTCAATCGACTTCTTCTGAAATGAATGTGTGCACATCAAATTTAGTAAGCATCATTAAAGCACCCAAATTCATGATGATGTACATATAAATGTGGTGGTACACCACCTTGGGGTTTTTTGATAGACGGAGTATGGTGAGTATTGCTTCAATTGTGTGCTCCAATGAGAGGACTTCGCATGTGCTTTGCAAATGAAATCATTCCATCGACAATGACCAAGAATTTTGAATTATAAAGAATGTAGGGTTTCATTCATCAAACCTATTCAAGATGACATTGCAAACATATTCATCCCTGTTGAAGTCGTCAACACCCATCGAGTCTCTGAAAGTTAATTCATTTAGAAAACCACATATATATAGTTGTAAGCGTTAGAATTAGGAAATTGAAACTCTAAGATTCTTTCACAAATAAGCATCTTTAGCATACAGGCTTTCAGGTGGTATAAGCCTCCTCCTTCTTCCCCTGTTAACGAATGTAATTGTCATTTCATTTACCCAGTACTAGAAATTTCAAACAATAGATATCTTTCATGAGCATAAGTGTTTGATTCTAATTAATAGCTTTGCTCACATGTTGTACTCATTTGGAGAGTCATTCCCACGCTTGTCATGGTATAGGGTTGATGTGCGAAAATCACTACCACATTATGAAAACAAAATACAGCATATCATAAATAGCATTAGATAATTCACGCCACAATCTACATTCTCCTCCATGCCAATGCATGTCCTTAATCCAATTAACCTTCAACCTATTTATGATATGCTCTGTGCCCAATACAAACAACCACAAAGCTATTTCATATACTATGAATAAGGACTCAAAAAATGCTCCAAGATATATATATGTTGTAGATAAAAATAGATGTATGCTCCAAGATAGATAATAATGCCCCAAGATAGAAGTAAGCTATACAAGAATAGTGTAATGTCAATGATATTTTTTAGCTCCATGAAAGCTGAGAAAAAAGCACTTTCTATGCATTTCATAACATCCAACTGCTATAAATAGGAAAGCTAAATTAATAAAAATAGATGTATGCTCCAAGATAGATAATAATGCCCCAAGATAGAAGTAAGCTATACAAGAATAGTGTAATGTCAATGATATTTTTTAGCTCCATGAAAGCTGAGAAAAAAGCACTTTCTATGCATTTCATAACATCCAACTGCTATAAATAGGAAAGCTAAATTACGTGACTGTGGTTGGTTAAATACCCAATAAAAGAGCAATTTTATATAAATGCTCTCAATGCATAAAGTAGTCTAAATGTAACTAACAGACCCTCACAAAATGCTGTAACATAGAGGTATGCTTTACATAAAAGTATAAGAATAACACAACGTCTATGGTATTTTTTGAGTAATAGTCATGGAATAAAGCATCTTTTATCCGTTTTCCTTATTTTTTACCTCCATGAAAGGCCGCACATGGAGAACCACTTGCATGGAGTTCTAGCGGAAGCACATGGATAACATATGCTTAACATACGGGCCACACAACTAAATGAAGAACCTTCTTGGTTTTTCAAAACTTCCTATCGTTTTGAAAATGAGAAGCTTTACGGTTACCTGGACTCAGGTCGATAGGACCCTCCATGCCTACGCAATTCTTCCTTATCTCGATCAAGTGCAGTAGACCTCAAGCAACAGCCTTCAGAAAATGCCCTCGAAGCTTCAATGCCTTCACTGTTGAAGGTGCCTTCGTAGAGGTCTTGGTTGATCCTTGCTCGTTGATGCTTTGGTGGTGTGGCTTTCCCTTGTTGGGGGACTTGCATTCAATACCTCCACCCATATCGTGAGCAGAGCAACCGTTCCGTGTGCCGTAAGGAAAAGATTTGGAAGATTTGCAGTATCAGACTTCCTCCAGTTGGATGATATTGATGTCTTCGGAAGGAAAAGCTCAGTGGTGGTTTCTCTCCGAATAAGAGTAATAAACCACATTTGTTACGTATTCCTTTACATTATCATTAAGCAGATTAGTACATGCAAGAATCAACCATTTTCCCCTTCCTAATAATAAATAACCAGTAAACCAACATGCCCTCTATCCAACGTAAATAACATTATCCGAAAGAATAAACAACTAATATCACCACACACCATACGTCAAGCGCAATTTACAGTAAACATATATGTTAAATTCGATCATATAACATACATCATTCGAACAATACATAAGCATAATTATATATCAGTCCTGATAGAACATAGTAGGAAAATAATACATCATATCAAGTGACCGAAAAGCATCTTCCCATATGTCATCTACGATTGGAGTCCTGATCTATGGTCATGATAGAACTCTAATACTTCTTGTATCTTAGGATGGAATTCTTTCTTTTCATCCTTGAGATCCTCAATCTTAGCTTCAGCTATGGATATAGTCTCCTTCAAGTCATGAAATTATGCTTCAATCCTACTAGCCTCTTTCTGCAGGTACACCACTTCATTAGCCATTAGGTAGACAATATCTCTCATGTGGCCATAGTTAGCCGCAGCGGAATCTATATCAAGCACTCCCTTCGACCAAACACTCATCTTAAAGTCACATCCCTTTGGCTACCACTGCAATTGTTCCCAAAAAAGAAAAAATTGACATATACATTTTCCCTTGAAACTTACGAATGGTCATCAACGTACCCCTTCAGTATAGGACACTTGAAATGTATTCGGGTGAGGGGATGCATGTCCCAATTTTCTCCTTCCCTTTTGTCAACCATTAGCTTTGCAATTTCCCCACACTTGCAAAATATTGCTCCATGAGGCCTTCCTTAGATACACTCAACCTGCATCATCATGCAATATTATTATGCGTAATTCCTTTGATCTACATGTACCTCCACGCCACCTTTCTGTTGTGCCTCATCTAATTGGCGTCATTGAGCACACATGTGCCTCCACCCAAGCCCCATGTGCTTTGCATGCTCCCTATGCTATGCTCCGTGTGAGTGTGAGCATCTGTGTGCCCACCGTGCATGTGCCAGGTATGCAGGGTGTGCCGTGTGTGCTTTTCTAAACCCCCCAACCATAAACCCACCATGTGCTTTGCATGCTCCCCATGCTGTGCTCCAAGCAAGTGTGAGCATCTGTGTCCACCGTGCGTGTGCCAAGTATGTGGGGTGTGCCGCATGTGCTATATGGATCCACCCAACCATAAACCCAGTGATGAGACCACATGTGTGAGCTAATTAATTACGTAAATGCCTAAATATTATGATAATGTCTACATATATAATGCATACTTTGATATGCAAATAGATTAGTGCTTGCATATGTTACTTGCATTTATATAAGATAGTATATATATTCTAAGGGCGTGCATGCATTATATGCATCATTTTATTATTTTCTTGTAAATAACCCTTTTCTTTTTACCACCTACAAGACCCACCGATCACAACAATGGGACCGCCTCCTCCTCGCCGGCCTGATCGCCCACCCAAATCAGCCAAGTCTCACACAGCAGCCTCAACTGCCTCGGGATCTTCAGCCATCCATTGGAGAGTCGGCGACGATTTCTTTAAAAAGGAGTCCCATGCGTAGGAGAAAAAAATCTCATCTTCTCCCCCTAGCGGGAACTTCTTCCTCCACCATGCATCCCACGGGCACTGTGAAATCCGCGTACACTATGATTGAAGCGTGCACGACGAGTCTCCTCTGACCTTCCCCTGCCATGGTATGTGCGGTGACAGTGCACACACCATCTCCACCATCATCGCCTACCCCTCTGTTGCAGACCATCTTCTTCCTCACCGCAACCATTCCCTCATCGTACACTCCGCCTGACATGCCACCAGTGCATCCGCTTCCTCCTACTACAACCAAGGAGGGAACCCAACACCCTCTCAACCGCGACCGCGACCACCGCACCTTCAGACCACAGCCACCGACCGCGCATGCCACCATCACGCCATAGCCGTGCACGCTGCGCGCACTCCTTGCATGCGTGTGTGCAAGCTGTAGAAGCCGGTTACCCCTCCTCTCCTCCGTCAGCAGGGGGTGAAGAACCTATCACTGGCGTCGCCCCCTTCCACGCAGCCACCACTCCAAGCCACCGTTCAACACAACGACGACGTCAGTGGACTTGCCTCACCCTCACGAGGCCATCCATACCTCCAGCAGCCCTTCACGCAGTCCACGGATGCGCACGCACAACCTACCGCTAGCGAGCTTCTCCTCCGCTGACCAGCCAACTCCGGCCGCCACCAGCCGTGCTTCCTATGCCATCCCGAAGGCCATCCTCCGACGCACCTTCATCCGCAGCAACTCCTCCGACAAAGCCTCCCCACGCGCACACAAAGGAGAGAGACAAAATCCCCTATTTTTTCTCCATATTAGAAATTACGGTGAATGCCATTGTCAAATTACTATTAATTTATTTTCTGATTTAATATATTGCATCAAATTTGCATAAACATCCCCCTATTCTTAAAAAATTACTTATGGCTAAGTATCTTATAAATTATATTAAGTATATCACATTGATTACAACAAACAAGGAAGCTTTTATTGGAAATTAGTATTTACGTTAATTATCATTACCAAGATCATTATTTAATAGAATATTATATTGTGATAATTTTGCATGTGAACACCTACATTAGTGATTAATTGTTTAGACTAAGAACTTATGTTGGAAATAAGTTACATACGAATCTATTAAGATTCCTGAATAAAAGAGGCACCACTCATAAGTTTAATAGGCTAATTCCTCCCTGTGCAGACGACGTAACTATTTTTGTGGTTAGCTTTTGAATAATTAAATATTTTGAAAAGCGATTTTCTACCATGCATGAACTATAACGACAGATCATTTTATGTTAAAATTTTTATCGAAAACAAAGATGGCTCTTTCAAATGACACTGTTGCCGGGGAAGAAATATGCCTATTAATTTTTTTGGAAAATTTATATTACTCTTATGCTATTTTTAAAGCTTTTCTGAATTGCTGACCTTGTTTCTGTTTGTGTGCAAATTTAAACGATCACGACGAGAGCGCACGACGGAGGGGACATTTTTGGTGAACCTTGATGCCACTGAGAGGGCAGCAACAGGAGCACGTGGACCTTGATCCCACATGTGTGGAAGGAAGATCAGCGACCAGAGACATTAGTTTGCTTCTTTTAGATTTAGAACAAGCTAGATAGACATTAGCATTTAATTTCTATCTTGTGGACCCTTGTTGGGTATTCTTGGGAATATGTTCCCAGTACTTTTTATTTCTTATCGCTCTTGTATGCGAGAGCGTCTTTTCGGGAGCGTGATCCCATTTTATTTAGATTATAGGTTTATTTGAATTATTTGAATTGCATGTCAATTAGTTAGTTAGTTAGATTAGGTTTGTTTGCTTATTATTAAATAATAATAATAATAATAAATATTCAAACTGCCTGCTAGAAGCTACATATCAATAGGGCGACCATCTAGGATTGAATGAGCAGCATCTAGTTTATATTTCTACATTGCAGACATTTTGCACGAGGAAAGCTGGAGTGACGTACGCCTTCTCTTTAGCATCAAATACCTGTCATGCATCTACATTGGACTTAAATTCAAGACCACTAAAGTATTAGAATCTAATTAAGTCAGTGGTCACTTTAAGAAATTGGGACTGTTAAGAGGTTAGACATTAAAATCAATGACTTGAAATTGCGTGCAAAGGACTTGATTGCAAGATTTTAAATACAAAACGCGCACGTGTGTTGTACACTGGAGACATTGTGCACATCACACATAAGGTCACTAGATAAATTTATACCTCTCCTCTTTGCACCACAAGGGAAGTTAGTCGGAAATCAACAAGCCTATCCACCAAGTTACTTTGGTTCCTCGTGTGTGGGCTTGATTCGAGACTTCCATCCCTTACAAGTAGGTTGTAGGCACCAATGAAGGTCAGCCTAGGAAGCATAATTCTTGCAAAACTTGTTTGGCCACCAACTGAACACTTAATTCTAAGACCTAGAATCTACTAAAAATAGATCCCACTGTATTTACGTTTGTTTTGCTAGTGGTAGAACTCTCTAGAAAGTTTCTGCTTTTGTTCTGATTGCTTCTAAGTCCTAGGAGAGTTTAACCTGTTTGACTTAAAGAAATGGACTATCCTTACTCCTATCATTTTAACCAGGATCCCATGCCCCAAGCGTATCCATCCTTTAATGGATGCAATGACAATTCATGGGATCAATCATATTCCTATCCCGGGAGTACTGGCCCGATAACTCTCACTATTGAGCAGAGCTTAGGAGCAGGATTTTCCACCCCTAGAATCCCCACTACTATGCAAACACCCAACCCTCACACCCTTCATGATTTTCCTTATCGAGGTTGGAGAATACCCCTAGGCAACCAGAGCCTGAGATTGACTATCGTTCCCAATCTGATAGTAGTAGTTTCTCCTCTTTTATGATAGAAATGCAAAAACAACAAAAAGAAATGGAGTCTATGGGAGAGATGTTGAGGAATAGTCAACGACTGAATGAGGAAATTAGTCAACTTAGCTACCTTCCTATTATTGATTCTGATCCCTACCCATACAACATTGTTCATCAAAATAATTCTGAGCAAACCAATGACAACAGGGATTCCATTTTGAGTAGTAGCTATCACTTAGACAATTCCCATGAGACCAGGCCTCTAGAGGAGAATGATCCTAGTGATTATCCACCTGAGCTATATTGAAGTTAAAAGGAAGAGAAGATAGTACCATCTAAGGACCTTGACTTGGTTGACAATATTTTTCCTACCCCTGATGACCCAAGTCAAGGTCGTGCTAGTCATATCACTTCCCCGATTGATCATGTTGTGGAAACCCATTCTACCCTTAGTGAGCCTAATCCTGATCCTCCACCTAGGGAGCCAACACCTCCCATGCAACATCCTGAGGATTTACATATACCTAATGTAGGTAACCCTAAGGGAATGGAGGATGAAATGGATCACTTTTGGTCTCAGGGATACAAAGAGTCTATTCTAGAGGAGGATGACGACCCAATGGAGGAACACGGGCTTAGAGTTTGGAGTGAATCACGGGGGATTATGTGTTATTCGAGGGCTTACCCCCTAAGGATATAAATAATCTGATGAAATTCGAATTCCTCCCTTCTTTTGAATTTGAGAATCATCCTCTGCAAAATTAGGAGTTGATATTGGAGGACGAACACAATAGTGAGAAGCCTAAGAGAGACTCTCGAGGACAATACACATTAATTGAGGATTTATGCCCCAAGAAGAACAAACAATCGAGTGATATAAGCTTACTTCAAAACATTAAGACTGATCCACCTTCAGAAATAATTGAGGATACTAATCCAACTCCTCTCTTTACTAGTGAATCACATATACACTCTGACAAAAACTCAAGTGAACCAAAAGAATCCAGGGATGAAATTAATGAAAAAGATTTTATTGCTTCGACCCTGCCATCAAAGGAATTTGATTTGGAATATACCATTGATTCACATATACTGGAAGGTGAAAATATGACTCCGATCATTAATGATAGGTAGGGTGACTGATCATTTAATTCCGCAACAAAGTTAATTAAGTTATTTAGACTTAATTAACAGCATGAGAAAGTAATTTAGGTTAACTTGAATTAATATTAATTGTGTAGTATAGGGTTAAGTTAACCTAATATTTTAAAATTTTAATTCTTTTTAACTGGTTGAGTCCAGGTCATTCACTGGGAGGCATAACTTATCTTAATTCACCATTAATTCCTAAACATAAATTACTAGTTACTTAATCAATCAGAATTATAACTAAAATATTTTTAATTACATGAATATTGCATAAATGATGTTTACTTAAAAGCATACAACATTCCATTAAGAAAGAACATATTTATACATGTGATTTTTTTATTAAAAATCAAGTAAACATATTTATTACATCCATTACAACTAATTATAAAATATTAAGGTAAGAAAAAGTTATACAAATGATTACAAATGCCTTATTACATTAATTAAGCTCAAAATATTAATAGAAGACATTATTACATTGAAAAATAAGAATTAAAAATCAGAAGTTTCTTTTTATTTTTTTCTTCTTCTCTTCAGCCATTTAATCTTCTTTTAATCTCTTCCGCAATTCTCTCTCTTATTCTTCTTTTTCTCTTCTTCTTCCTCTAAACCCTCTCTGTACTCTCCTTTAATTCTCTCATTTTAGCTTCTTTTATTTCCTATACTGTGCATGATACAATCCACACTTAGCCGATTCTCTGATCCTTAACCCATTTTTTAACTCACATAATCCAGAAATTTGGATAATGGGTGGCTCAGCATTCCGAGGATACACAGCGCCCACAAGAGACGAGGCCAGACCCTACTCAGCCGGGCCTAGTTCGTTAATTAGGTGAATTTTTCATAGTTTTGTCTCAATCCACAATCTCGGCCTCCCAGGCCCACATCCACATCCACGCCCACTCACAGGCCCACGTACACAGGCATATGCCTACACACGCACACACACATCCGCACAGGCACGTGCACATGAACACACCTGCACCCAAGCTAGTTCTCTTTACGCCCAATACTGACGACCGAAACGTCATCAGCACTTTTTCATAATATAGCAAGGTGTGCGCTCACTCATAACAGATGTGGGACTATTATTGTCCCTTCCAGGCTGAACTTCCGCTTAAGATTCCGGCCGATTGGCTGGGCAAAATCAAGCATTTCAAAGCTCGATCAGAAGCTCTAAAGATAATCTAAAGGATTATAACACCAATTTGGTGTTCTAATCAGTTCTGGCCCCTCGATTAGGAAGGCGAAGATGGGGTTTTCTCAGCAGAAATGGCCTACAGAAAGGAAACTCAAATCTAATGATCTTCAAGAGAATGTCGACCTCCAGGTGAGGTCTGAACCATCTTCAGTAGATGGTTCTGCATCTAATGATAAAGAAAGGGAACTCGATATGGCTTCAGGAAGAGGAAGAAGCTCAAGAACTTCAAATAGGAGCTTCAGAGCTCCATTTTGAGTTCTAAACATCTAAATGGAGAAAGGAAGACCTCTAGAACATAATCAAACAACCTCAATAGGTTGTAAAGATTCAATCTGGGCAGAATTAGCACTTGAATTTCGCTAAAAACTCAAAGAACACAGTAATGAGTTCAAATGAACCCAAACTAACAGTAACTTGAATTCTCACTAATTCCTTAATTAAACTTAATGAAATCAATTCTATTATTCTCCAAATCATTCCAGAAAGCATTTCAACCGATTAAACCATAAGATTAATCATTAAATCCTTGATTTGGACCTGGAGTTGACCAGAATGGACTCAGAATTGACTTTCTGCTCTAAGCTTCCTTAGATCAAATTAAAGTCTTGAATCAACGTAATTTCTCATCAGGAATTGGTCTAAGACTTCAAAACCAAATTTTGATCAGATCTACTGTGAATTCAGTCATCGTCGCCTGAGGTCAAAATGAGGTTTGTTCAGTGGAAGATGCTAAGAGATTCCAGAGCCATCAAAGATCAAGATCCTCTTCTACAAGTTCTTCTCAAGCTTTTGGATCAAATTTTAAGACCTAAACCTCGTCAGAGCTGTCTCTCCAACTCTAGCAGAGTTGGAGAAGACAGAGATCAATAAGGCCAATAAGGAGCTCTAGACCTAAAAATGCAATATAAATCATCAATTCCTAATCCTTAAGCCTTATAGATGTATTCTAGAGCTCCTTAAGTCAAATCATGGGCTGAAGCTCAAAAATGACTCATTGGAGCTCGCCAGAGATCCAGTGAGTCCAATTCTGACATTATGGAGGTCAAATCTTCACGAAATCTCTCAAAAATGACCTAAGGAGTCTCCTGAGGTCATAAGGAACCTCAAGAGCTTGACAATTGACTCAATTAAAGATAAAATCAAAAGATAGGCTTCGAATTCAAAGAAATTGCAATATGAGTTCGCTAGAACTCAGATTGACTCCTCTCACTCAATTGAGTGAGGAGATTTACTCATTAAGATACGGCAATGATCTAACGTGATTAATTAGGTGTTTTAACTCTCCTAAGCTCACCATGGACAGTGAACTCGAGAGTTGAGATGAATTTAGGCGTTTTATGAATAGGTGATTATTTCTTTAATTAGAACTTTGAACGACACCCTTAAGTGGTGTATAAGTGATGGAGAGCCCCAATTGGATGTGATCTACCCTCGGTGACCTCCGCCATGGACAGCGAAGATCACCGATGAATGTGGCGATGACTTAGGCGTAATAGCTGATAAAAAGAATGAGGGAGTAGTGTTATGAATTCATGATGAGAAAAGGAAGGTGATTAATGCATAAAAATAGCAAGAGAGTGCTCCAAACAAGCTCAATGAGCTTACCAGAGCTGGAGAAGATGACAAGCAAACTGAGCATAAAGGCCTAACTAAGCTACTTAACCTACTGAATTAAAACTACGCTATACTTACCAACCTAACCATACTGTTACCTAGACAAACTGGGGGTAGAAATCTCCGTGGATGACTTTTAACGGAGGATGAAACTAGAGGGTCAGAGAAAGAAGTCCGGCGATTGTGTTCGCAGAGTAGAAGTGGAGTCTGGAGTCATCGCTTGTCCAGAGACGCGGTGGAAGACGGCAGAGCGCAGCAGATGGTGGAAGCAATTGGAGAGAGTGTGTGGAGGTGAAGATAGTTCGTCGAAATTGGAACGAATAGCCTATTAGTTAGCTACAGATGGGGGAAGAGGGTAAGGAGCTAACTACTGAAATCGAAGGGTTTAAGGGGTATTTATAGGGCTCGACGGCTGTGAAGGAGCCGAATATAGATGAGAATTTGACTAGGTTTAAGGTAACCACCGGCGTCTTCTCCGACGCCAATGAAGTTAACCTTGAGTCCTAAATAGGATTTCAGGTGCATCCAGACCGTGGGATGGAAAGATGACGGTGAGCGCAAGCTCCAGGAGCTTGCGAGGGGGGAATGGCATCAGATGGACGGTGATCAGGTGGTAAACGCACCACTGT
Organism: Thalassia testudinum; assembly: GCA_037157565.1. NCBI lineage: Eukaryota > Viridiplantae > Streptophyta > Magnoliopsida > Alismatales > Hydrocharitaceae > Thalassia > Thalassia testudinum. The sequence continues at coordinate 94,672,003 of JAZHRO010000063.1, forward strand.
TCGTCAATCTGACCTGGACTAGCCACCCTACACCTACTCTTATTAGGCCCACTGGAAAAATCGGGATAGTTGGACGAGGGTACGCAAATTGTGGAGGGGCGAGACCCCTATTCTGTTCTGAGAGGGAAAGACCCTGTACTGTTCTACGTTGTATCTTAGGTGTCCCCGCTAGCGGAAATGACTGACCGTGTGCCAGTGCAGGATAGCTACCGGTGCGCTTATCACACGTGTCGTAGTCACCGCTATGTCACGACCGTGACCTCGGGGTGGTTGACTGGGTGTAGGACTACCACGGGGGACTCTCCCAGCCAGGAGAGCACCACGTGTACATCCTACATCACGGGAAAGACTGCAAATAAGATTGTTCCCTTGAGAAACAGACGAGATCAAGAGATGATCGGATTTATAAGAGAATAAACAAATCAGAACTGCTTAGTTGAGATAAATAAAAATGAATAATTAATTAGTTATTTGTCTTTTGTTAATTACATGTAAATGGTTTAATTACCACTCTACTCAGCGTTAGCTAACTATGAAATTTCATAACCTTGTTCAGGTCAAGGAATTAAGCAGCCAGCACCACCGGCTACAGAGGGAGCTAGGCCCAGTCGAGCCCAACCTTATCTGTTGTCATTTTCTGTTCCAGCACGTTCTTTTATTATAGTAGTGAGTATTTGTTATATGTAATACTATTTCTGTTACATTTCCGCTTTACTTTCCGCTGTTGTAGTTGTGATGGCCTGTAATATTATAAGACATTTCGTTCTATTTCCTTTACTGCCTCTGTATTATTTTCTACTTAGTTACATTGTACTTGTGGTTGTGGAATATTTTCTATTTTTGGTTATTTCTCGTTGGATGATTAGGTCTTAAGATTAGTTGAAGCAAGCCAGTCTCGGGACCTGTAAGGATCTGAGATAGGGTCATAACAAAGATGGTATCAGAGAAAGGTCATCTTGAGAAATGAATCAAATGATCTGGAAGTAACCACTCACGTGCATGTAACTAGAATAGTCATCACAACGTATCGCTTTGATCTTCTCTTCCGAGTCTTGTTTCCTTATGTAATCCTGTATCATTGACAGCACTTGTTCTTTCTCTTGCATCTCCTTGTAGGAGAAGCCTCATCGAGGAGTTCTCGAGACAGGCCACGAACATGGCCATAAGTGGGGCTGGAGGGGCGAACGTGTCGGACCTAAGGCACCAGTTGACCCACCTCTCCTTCTAGGTATCCAGGCCCAGGATCTCTCCAGCTGATCTGGGATATAGTATGTGAGGAGCTTCAGCAGCCTCCTTGGCCACCCCTCCCTGAGGATGTAAAGGGGGAGTCCTCTGTGGGATAGGGAGACTGCCGCAGCGCCAGACGAGCTGGAGGGGGAGGGGGTGATCCTCCATCACCCCCACCACCCTCAGACACCTCTGAGCATGAGCCCTCCTTGCTTGGAGGCATACCTGTTCCCCCGCTGCAGCTCCACCGTGAGCTTTTCGGCCAGTTCCGGAAGGTGAAACCCCCCTCCTTCAAGGGGGATGAGAGCCCGTCGAAAGTAGAGGACTAGCTGGAGCAGATAGAGAAGGTGCTCGACACACTCCGCCCTCCTACAGAGTGCCGCGTGGCCTTTGCCACGTACCAGTTGGAAAGCACGGCCCACAAGTGGTGGAGGGCAGTCAAGGGCCAGCAAGGGAGAGAGCCGACTTAGGACCAGTTCATGGCTCTCTTCTGCGAGCAGTACTTTCCGTAGACCTGGCAAGGCTAAAAGAGGCAGGAGTTCCACACTCTCCGCCAGGGGGCGATGACAATTAGTGTGTACCGCACGCATTTTCTGGAGCTGTCATGCTTTGCCCCGACAGCTGTGTCTACTGAAGAGGAGAGCCTGTGGAGGTTTACTTAGGGGCTCCAACATGTGATTCAGGGGTATGTGAAACCCCTGAAGCTGCCCACTTTCTCTCGTGTCGTCGAGGCAACCATGACCTATGAGAAGACCAACCCAACCATGCGAGACACTGACGGAGGATGGAAGAGGCCTTATCAGCCAGAGTACTCACAGGGTCATCGGGAGATGAGGCACACAACACCCGCAGGGAAGTAATCTCATTTTGTGGGGCCACTAGTGGCCATTGGAGGCCCCAAACAAAGCCCAGCTGCCATCACCAAACCCCCACCCAGCCACCATCAGGGACCGATTGAGGGAGGAGGTCGTATCCCTCTCTGCTACCAGTGTGGCCAGCCGGGCCACATCAGGAGGGACTACCCATCTAGGGCCGGACCACAGCAGATGCTCCCCACACCGAGTGCTTGAGGCCAATCTAGTGGTCGCAGTCACCAGGCGCATGGAGGATAGCAGTCACAAGAAGGGTACCAGCCAACTGCTGCTCGCCCGACCCAGAGCGTGGCCGCTTCATTTGCACCCAGGGCTGAGGGGCATATCAATGCCCTAACACACAGAGACGCCATTACTTTAGGTTCTGTGGTGACAGGTATAGTTACCGTTTCCTGCAGATTAGTCTACGTTCTTTTCAATTTTGGTGCCACACACTCTTTTGTCTCCTCGAGCTTTGTCATCAATTTGGGGCCGAGCAGTGTACTGTTAGAGGTTCCGTTCCTGATCAGAGGATCAGGTGGACAGTTGTTCGTAGTAGAGGAGGTCTTTACAGACTGTGAGGTCACTATAGGGGGACACAATCTTCTCGCTGACTTGATAGTGATCCCGATGGAGGACTTTGGCATGATCCTAGGGATGGAGTGGCTGTCCGTCTATCACGCCCTAGTGGACTATTTTGGGAGGAAGATCATCTTCTCCATACCGGAGTTACCTCCATTTGAATTTCACAGCCAGTCGGTAGACGGAGGTTTCAGGTGCATCTCCACGCTTCGGACAGTGAAGCTTTTGAGTCAGGGGTGTGAGGGCTTCTTAGCTTGTGTGGTAGCAAAGCCTAGCCCCGTGGCCGACTTTCAGAGTATCCTGGCGGTCTGCGAATAACCCGACGTCTTCCCAAAGGAGCTGTCAAGACTACCGCCTGAGCATGAGATCAAGTTTAAGATCTCATTAGTACCGGGGACCAGCCCCATTTCTACTGCACCATATAAGATGGCGCCACTTGAGCTGCGAGAGCTCAAGTCACAGTTACAGGACCTGTTGGATAAGGGCTTTGTGAGGCCCAGTGCATCCCCGTGGGAAGCCCTATGTTGTTCGTAAAGAAGGATGATACCCTGCGACTTTGTATTGACTACTGACAGCTGAATCAGGTCACCATCAAGAATAAATACCCGCTACCTCATATCGACGACCTCTTTGACCAGTTGAGAGATGCTACAGTGCTCTCAAAGATAGATCTGAGGTCAGGTTATCACCAGTTGAGGATCAAGAAGACCAACATCTCCAAGATAGCTTCCCGTACTCAATATAGGCACTACGAGTTCTTGGTCATGTCGTTTGAGCCGACCAACACCCCTACTACTTTCATGGACATGATGAACCGTGTTTTCAGGCCATACTTGGACTAGTTTGTGGTGGTGTTCATTGATGACGTCCTAGTCTACTCTCGGGATCAGGCACACATGGACAACATTTATGTATGGTCCTGGATACCTTGAGACGACGTCGGCTGTACGCCAAGATAGCAATTGCAAGTTTTGGCTAGGACAAGTGACCTTCTTGGGCCATGTCATTTCAGGAGACGGCTTGGCTGTGGACCCAGCCAAGGTCGAGGCCGTACTCAGTTGGGAGAGGCCACGCACAGTGATAGAGATACGCAGCTTTCTGGGACTGGCAGGTTCCTACCGGTGATTTATCAGAGGATTCTCTCAGATTGCATGTCCTATGACTCAGCTAACCTAGAAGGACGTGCCCTTTTCCTAGACAGACGAGTGTGAGTCAGGCTTTTAGGAGTTGAAGGAAAGACTGACTTCAGCTCCTGTGCTACCATCCCAAACAGCAGCGGCCAGTTCGTGGTTTACACTTACACTTCATTGCAGGGGTTGGGTGGTGTGCTCATGCAGCGGGGTCATGTTGTCACTTACGCTTCGTGGCAACTAAAACACCATGAGCATAGCTACCCCACCCATGACTTAGAGCTGGCAGCAGTTGTCTTCGCGCTGAAGACATAGAGGCACTACCTCTATGGTGAGACATTCGAGATCTTCACAGATCACAAAAGCCTCAAGTATCTATTCCACCAGAAGGAGCTCAACATGAGACAGAGACGTTGGTTAGAGCTCCTGAAGGACTACAACTGCAGCATCTCCTACCACCCAGGGAAGGCCAATGTAGTGGCTGACGCCTTGAGCCGGAAGGCGCCTGGCCACTTAGCCAATTTACGGGCACAGAGTTGGAGACTCATGGAGGAGGTGGGCAGTTGGCGACCCGGGGAGTCACAAGGGTAATGCAGGTCAGTGACAGTGACGCGGTAAGCATGACCAGAGCTGATTGACGGCATCATTACAGGGCAGATGGTCGATCCGTACTTACAAACACTGCAAGACAGAGTGTTGATAGGGGACTCAGGAGACTTTTCCTTCTCAGACAAGATTCTGCGAATGAAGGGACGCTTATGCATTCCTAGAGATGAGTTATTTTGAGAGCTCCTGACTGAGGCGCACGGATCAAGGTTCAGCATACGTCCCGGGAATACAAAGATGTACCATGATCTGCGATGTGACTTCTAGTGGAGAGGGATGAAGCAGGATGTTGTGAGTTTGTTCAGCAGTGCTTGGTATGCCAGCAGGTGAAGGCCGAGCACCAGAGGCCAGCAAGGCCATTACAGCCACTTCCTGTGCCAGAGTGAAAGTGAGAAAGTATCACCATGGACTTGGTGGTTGGTCTATCAGTTACACAGCGAGCACACGATGTAGTTTGGGTGATAGTAGACAGACTGACGAAGATGGCACAGTTCTTGCCGATCCGAGTCACCTTTGGGCTGGCACAGCTAGCAGAGTGATACATTAGAGATGCGGTGCATCGGTATGGACTCCCTCGCGAGATCGTATTCGACAGGAATACTCGTTTCACTTCCCAGTTCTGGGCAGAGTTTCAGCAGGCATTGGGAATCCGTCTGAGTTCAGTGCCGCCTAACATCCCCAGACCGACAGGCAGTCAGAGCGCACCATGTAGATACTCGAGGATCTCCTACGCACTTGTGTACTAGAGTGAAGAGGCTCCTAGGAGGAGCATTTACCCCTAGCAGAGTTTGCATACAATAACAGCTATCATTCGAGCATCGGCATGGCACCTTACGAGGTTCTATACGAGAGGAAGTGTATTGCACCCTTAAGTTGGGTCAAGGTGGGAACCAAGTGGGAGGTTGGTCCCAGGTTGATCTGGAAGAGTCAGGAGGTGATAGAACAGATTCATAGATGGCTCCGTACTGTCAGAAGCAGGTAAAAGATATATGCGGATACGAAGCACAAAGAGGTATAGTTTGAGGTTGGGGATCACGTCTTCCTCTGTGTTTCGCCCATGAAGGGCTTGCAGTGTTTTGGGGTAAAAGGGAAGCTTGTGTCGAGGTTTGTAGGGTCCTTTGAGGTCTTGGAGCGGGTAGGACCCATTGCTTACCGACTTGCCCTTCCTCCCCAACTCTCTGGAGTGCACGACGTGTTCCATGTGTCCAACCTTAGGAAGTACGTTGCCGATCCCAGCCATGTTTTGAGCCACGAGAGCGTCAAGGTGGAAGACGACCTGACCTATCCCGAGAGGCCAGTACAGATACTAGACAGAGTCATCTGGAGTCTAAGACAGAAGCAAGTACCACTGGTGAAAGTCCTATGGGGAAGCCAGCGGTACGAGGAGGTGACCTGGGAGCCTGAGGCAACAATGCGAAAGCAGTACTTGGAGCTCTTTGAGGGTATGTCTCTTCTGACCTACTTTGATCCTCTTTAAGCTTTTTATGCGCTTTTACATTATTTTCTACACCCTACTTAGCTCAAGTTTCGGGGATGAAACTTCCTTTAGGTTTGTTATGTTGAAATGACCCTTCTAAGGATCATTGGGAATTTTTCTGGAAAGTTAGGGATGTAAATGCGAAAACTTGGACTCTTTGAGTTGAGTGTGTGGTTTCTTCAGGAAGAAGAGAGTTTGTCAGGGGGAAACACCGCAATTCTTTCCCTCTCTCTCCTCTTCCTTACCCACACACACACGCACACTCCCTCTCCAAACCCAAAACCCTAACCCCACTCCCACTTCTATTTAACCCCTCCACCCCCCTCCATCTCCACACCACCTTCATCTCCTTCCCCCTACTGGCAACCATCTTCTTCCCCGCCCCCTGCCACAGCGAGTGGAGAAGAAGGAGAGGGACGAGATGAGGAGAGAGGGTGAGAGTGTGAGCGAGGAAGAGAGAGAGAGCGAGGACGTGGGAGAGAGGAGGAAGCTCGGGGAGCTTGAGTGGGTGGCCGGAGGAGCACAAGCGAGGGAGCTCGCGCATGTGGAACACCTTGCTGCGAGTGCAGCCGCAAGCGTCGAAGTTGCGAGGGGGAGCCGCGGCCACGGGAGCTCAGAGGAGCTCGTGCGGGAGAAGGCGAGCATGCACACGAGGAGGGGCTCGTTGAGAAGAGCGTCTCGACCCCCTGCAGCTGCTGGAGCTGCTGCTGGCGTGCTACGGGTGGAGGCAGGGAGGAAGACAAGCTGCGCAAGGAGTCACTGGATACTGGATTATTCCAGTATCAGATGTTTGTAGAATCTGCTAGACGTCTGGAGCAACAGCGGACGTCCAGAGCTGAGGCTAGACGTTTGAAAACTCGCGAAGTGCCGAGGTAAGCATCCTGAACGTGCATGCATGCGTACATTACGCACGTAACGTTGCACTGTCGAAGGCTTTAACTTACGAGTGTGTACGCAGGTACAAGCCTTGGAAAGGCACGCAAGCACGCTCTTCGAGATGCTTTAGGACGTCTGGACATCTCCACAGACGTCTAATAGACGCATTGGACGTCCGAGCGAGCTGACAGACGTCTGGAAAGACCCAGGACGATCGTGAAAAGGTTCCAGACATCCACCAACAGTGCAGGGAAGCAAGGTGAGGTTCTAAGATCATTTAAGACGTCTGGGTCTACTCCCAGACATCTGATTTTAGACAGTATGTACATTTTTGGCTTGTTTAGAGCCCAATTGAAATCAAATTTATGCAAACGAAATACCATTTTTTTCCACTCGAGTTTCTCTACGTGTTAGTGTCAATTATATACTATTTTGAACTCATCTGATGTGGCTTAGTCACTAACATAGGTTGCCAGCCTGTAGCATGTTTGGGGCCCGTAGAGACGATAGGACCTACGTTCTAACCCCCATTCCTCCTGTGTTTCTCGGTAGAGTGGTTTACCTTAATATTAAGATTTAAATAAGTAAAATGCTTATCTAGAATAACTTGATTGAACCCTAGGATGTGAAATGAACCCTAAAGCAGAAACGAATGAATATTGCATTAGCTAAACTGTTTACTTGAGATGCATGTTAAACCCTAATTGCTAGCAAGTGTATTAATTAAGTTGATATGATGCTTCCTCAGTTAGTAAAACATGAGCTACCTGTTATAAAAATACGAAACCCGAAATGCAAACAGTGAGATCTGAATGTTGAGAAATAGAATGAAAGGAATACAAGTACGAATCCTACATGGAATTAGGAGAACTCCTGTGTACGGAAAGAACTTAGTAAGTAGACGGGAAGTGAGCTGGCCCTTGTGTATACAGTACCAAGGAGAGCAACTGTCTCGTAGAGTAGAGGGGAGCCTGCCGCCCCTTGGGTTTAGACCCGGGGTGGGTTTGGCTACTCTACGTCGACTCTTGTTTGGCCCTCGCATACGTGGTATCGATGTGAGCCACTTAGCGTAGAGAGGGAGCTAGCCACCCCATGGGGCCCGGGGTTAGGACTAGCCACCCTACACCAACTCTTGTTAGGCCTACTGGGCAAACCGGGATAGTCGGATAAGGGTAAGCAGACTGTGGAGAGGCGAGACCCCTGTTCTGTTCTAAGAGGGCAAGACCCTATACTATTCTGTGCTCTACCTTAGGTGTACCCGCTAACGCAAACGACTGACCGCGTGCCAGTGTAGGGTAGCTACTGGTGCGCTTATCGCACGTGCCGTAGTCACCGCTACGTCGTGACCGTGACCTCAGGGTGGTTGACTAGGTGTAGGACTACCACGGGGGCCTCTCTCAGCTAGGAGAGAACCACGTGCACATCCTACCTCACGGGAAAGACTGCAATCAAGATCGTTCCCTTGAGGAACAGACAAGATCAAGAGATGTCCAGATTTATAAGAGAATAAACAAATCAGAACTACTTAGTTGAGATAAATAAAAATGAATAATTAATTAGTTGCTTGTCTTGTGTTAATTACATGTAAATGGTTTAATTACCACTCTACTTAGCATTAGCTGACTATGGAATTTTATAACCTTGTTTAGGTCAGGGAGTTGAGCAACCAGCACCACCGGCTGCAGAGGGAGCTGGGCCCAGTCGAGCCTAGCCTTAGCTGTTGTCGTTTTCTGTTCCAACACGTTCTTTTGTTGCAGTAGTGAGTATTTGTTATATGTAATACTATTTATATTATATTTCCGCTTTACTTTCCCCTGTTGTAGTTGTGATGGCCTGTAATATTATGAGACATTTTGTTCTATTTCCTTTACTATCTCTGTATTATTTTTTGCCTAGTTACATTGTACTTGTGGTTGTTGAATATTTTCTGCTTTTGGTTATTTCTCGTTGGACGACTAGGTCTTGGGATTAGTCGAGGCAAGCCGGTCACGGGTCCTATAGGGATCTGAGATCAGGTTGTAACAACGAGTGGCTTGGAAAGAGTCATAGACTATGGCTTACATATACTATTACTCCATGAAAAAGACAAGTTCAAAAGTGCTCCAACCCATGAAGTACACAACGAAGGCCTATACATGAAGAGAAGGCACATATACGAGGAGAAGAATGAAAATGGGGGAAAATATATGAAACCTAGAAGGTTCAAAGAAAAATGGAAAATGAAAACAAGAAAGAATAAAGCAAGAGAAGAAATGCATGGCTACTTCAACGTAAAGTAGATGTGCTAAGAAGCTTTGAAGCACACACGAAAACCTGGAAACTTCGAAGGACAACAGAAATTGAACACACCAAAGGATGCCATGGGAAGGGACACCGCTTCAATGCAAAGCAAATGTACTGAGAAGCTTCACAGCACACTTGAAAACCTGGAAACTTCAAAGGACAACTAAAATGCACCAAACAATACCGTGGAAATGCACACCGCTTCAACGCAAACCAGATGTGTTGAGGAGCTTCGCAGTACACCCAACAACCTGGAAGCTTCGGAGGACACCTTCCGCAGGCTCCATTGCTTCAACGCAAAATAGTTGTCCTAAGAAACTTCAAAGCACACCTTGAAAAGAAGCCACCAAAAAATGACGAAAAGCGAGCCTACTATTGTCATGTAGGAGGCACATGAAAATGGGAGCACAACAAAAATTGGGTGGGGAACCTCGGAAAGTGCCTCGGGATAAACACGGGCCACCTCGAGATTGGGAGCACGTTGGAAAGTTTATTGAATAAAGCTTATGTTATCTGTTTTTCAATTTGCAAAGAGTTAGTGGTGGGACACCACTAAGGACTAGAGGGCCAGTACTCAAAAAGGGAGGCCTAACCAGAATGCCTGAGGGTAGCTTTACTTAAACTTATTACATCACTCTATGAGGACTAGGACTCAAATCGATTTCCCTCATGGAAAGGAAACCTCGAGTTAACTCTGTGAAGAGATCAGCTAACTGGAGGTTGGACCTCTAGTGTCCATGGCAAGGTGGTTAGCAAGGCTTGCAGTGCACGCCCCAACTCCTTAGTCAACCATCGAGACTTGCAGTGAATGTCCCACGAGGGATCCCCAAAAAAAATTCATGAGTCAACCACTTGAGGATGGACACGAAAACATAGTTCACAACAGTCATCTCAGGTAATCCACAGCCCTGAAGATAAGGGGTTGTGAGCTGCTGAAGGTTGGGATAGCCAACCCAGACTCCAGGGAAAGAAAATATTTAACCAGAGTTCACCTAAACCCGAGTGGGGTAATTTGAGTGATAGGGCCAACAAGTGGAATGAGGAGGTGGCGTCCCAATTGGCCCATGTCACGAGTCTTGACTAAGAACCAGGAACTCAACAGTGACCCAACCTATCAGAAAGGAATGCATTGTGATAACACATACACACAAAAAGAAAAAAGAAAAGAACTAAACACTAAGGCCTTTCTTCTACACTTATGCTATCATACACACACACACACACCATTGGTTTTTCATAGTTTAGCTCAAGCTCTACTAAGCCGAGGCGATGCCTAAGAATTCAAGTTGCTTAAAGGCGGGCCCACCTACTTTGATAAAGGCTCCACATGGCCTGGATCTTGGTCCCCGTGCCACGTCAAGTGGAGGCTGTGATTGACGAGCACAGTTGGGAAGAGCTATAACGATTGCCATTAGACAGTGGCTACTATGACATTTTCTCCATTTTGTTGAATAGCAGGTAGACTGATCCTCTGTGGTGTAGGATAGCTTGTTGAAATGGAGTTGTAGTGATGATATATATATATAGGAAAAGTATCTAGAGAGCACTGTACTCATAAATATCAAAATGAGCACTAATTCTCCACCGTCTGATTTGCTATTAATCTTGATGAAACCACTCCCTACATCATATAGTGGTTTCATTCAGTGATTTTACTAATTATCATCGTTAACAAATCTTTTTTATGGTAGTTATTTTGTTACGTTATATTTTGCAATCACTTTTAAATATAATACGTAATATTCGCTTAGTTTGTTTGAGTCGACTTCACCACCATCATCATTTTCCATGGTCCACAATTCATAATAATTTATATTATAGATGTTAGAATCCATGCTGTCATACATTTTATTATATAGACACAATTGCATTACACCTTTAAATATAAATGTGTGTTGTACTATTTTATTTCATTCCTGATGTCTTTTGCATATTTCAGCAATAACTACAATATTTAATGAACCATATCACTAATTACATAAATTGTATTACAACGTTAGCTTGTCTTTTTTAAATTCAATAACTATTAAAACCACGATAATGATAAGCACTTATATGACGCGTAAATGTATTTGTTACAACTTACGTTGTTTCTATTACATTGTCAAGGATTTTTTGTCACAATCAACTCCACTTTATGTTACAACACGTCCTCTAAGCTATTACAACATTTTATTTTTTTTAATGCTTACGTTACGCCATCTTTATCGAATAAATTATGTAATTTCTGCCATGTTATTACTATACTTGTTTTATGTATTAAGGATATGTTATTGTACTGAGATTGTAATACAAATTATAATATACTTATTTTATGTATTAAATTAACATTGTAATACAAATTACATTAAAAAACATGAAAATAATTGTAATCTAATGGTATATACTTTGATTAAAATGTATTTACAAAATCGATACAATAACATACATGTAATATAGAAACCAATTATAGTAAAAGCCTCGAAACATTAATGTAATTTATTCAATAAAAATAACATAGGGTAAGTATTGAAAACAATAAAACATTATAATACATATCTAAGAGAATGCATTGTAATATGATATGTATTTGATTGTAACAAAAAACCTTTAACAATGTATTAGAAATAACATAAGTTATAACAAATAGATATACAGGTTGTAAGCACGTGGTTATTAATTACATATTATAATTAATGATGTATTACGTATAAAACCTCGGTAACAAAATATGAAAGTGTAATACATATTAAGTGTAGCACACATTAATAGTTGAAGTTGTAATATAATGCTTCTATACAATTACTTGTATCACTTAGTGGATTCCAAAGCGTGTAATACAAATCGTAAATAATTGTAAAACAAGATGGGTATGTGCATTGAAAGAAACCGATGTTGTAATACACAAGACATGTCAGGGCGTTGTAGACGTGATGAAAGCAGTTGATGGAATGCAAAACGGCATTTTCAAAAAAAATGAAAGTAAGGCACTCTCTTAACCACAACTATTGAGAAGGCAACGAACAACGAAGTCGAAAGGGGGCGAGAGTTGCAGTGAAGCAAAGAAGGCGATAGTGTTGCTGGAAGAAAGACGATCAAGATCAAGTTATATTGTTGAAATAAACGCATAAAATAAATAAATAAAAACATATGCATTTCCAACGTTTTCGCATAAATCAAAAATATTAAATCAAGCAAGTCAAATATGATTTAGCAAGATCAAAAATAAAATAAAGAACAAATAACATGTAATAGCATAAATAAACAAAACGAATAAAGGTTAGAGTTACTCCAATCGAAGCACCCATTAAGAACCTCACTTAGAGAAGGTATCGCCTCCCACAATATCGATGCATCAGGGTCAAACGAACTCCATTCAGGATATGACGATCCACCTCCAAGATTCGACGCATTATGATCTTAGACGTCCTCAAAAAACTACCTCAGGAGAACGAAGTTGAGGCAATTTGGTTTCCAACTAAATTCTTGACTAATCTACAATTTAATGATTTGATTAACCAAAAACTTCTCATTGATCTCTCAATCTACTTGTGCAAGATTGACAAAAGCGATTGGAGATTCTTTCACCAATCTCACCTCAAACCAACGCACCACGAAAGAGAAATAAGAACGAGAGAGAGAGAGGGAGAGAGTGGAGAGAGGTTTTCTGCTCTTATTGTATGTCCAATGAGAGCCCTCTCATGGCTCTTATATAGAGCCCATGATCAAATGTTTATGAAAATTTTCATTTCATGGAAATACGACAATTGATAGACCAATTAAGTCCATTGACCAAAATAAATTGGTCAATCAAAGTTGACTTTTTGGTCGACCAAACCAATTGATCGACCAAACTTAACTCAATGATCGATCAAAACAATTGGTCGACCAATTTTACTTTTTAATTGACCAATCCAGGTCAAAATCATGAGGTTAAAAGTCCGTAGCAAAAAGAGTCCAAGTTCCAAGTTCTAAATTGATTCCACCCAAGCCTGAGCCCGAGCCCTAATCAGGCTGGGGCAAGGCGAAGCACACCCGTGTGCATGTGTGGTCCCCAACCCCACTTCTCACTCTTTCCTACATAAGCCATGAGAGGTAGAAACCTTTTACACCCACCAAGAGATTTGCCTACTTCTAGTATAAGAGTAAAATCCTCTCCCAAATCTCAATGATTTCAACATGAATTCCTATGTCATCATATAACAATTGCATCTTAATTGATGCAATTAGGCCCTCAAATCCAACAAATATTTTTGAAAAATATTTAAATCAAAGGTTTTGCATTCATATTGTAATACGTTATTTTGCTTTGCTTTCTAGACAAGCTTTTCTATGATAAAAATCGAAGCATTAGAACTTGGTAAAACTAGGGTTTCAATGTCAAGTTGTGTTTTAACAACTTATGAGCTAACTCAGATCTATTTCTAACGATGTATGTTCTTATACTGCTCCTATTCAAATAATGCGTTGAAGTAGACAACATGATGTATAAAAAAGAAATATACGATTTCATAGGAAGTATAGATTAGAAAAAATATGTATATGTATCAATAATGTTATTCAAACTATGTACACAAGCCTAGTAATTAAGAAAATGTAATTTATTGGCTAGTAGATAGATGCTGACTCAAACTTTTTTCACAACAAATGTATAATCTACAGAATAGCCAATGGCAAGCAAGGAGGGGAACTGCTCTAGAGGACTAGAGATAATAATCAACAAAAGATGAAAGGGCATCAAAACCAACTGCATGATGTAGGAATGGTGGACAATGGGAGACAGGAGAGAGTTGATGAAAAAACATGTATTGCTAAATCAAGCAAAGTTGGTGCTACATCAAGGGCAAAAGATTCAAACTACATATAAATATAAATTTTCTTGATCGAAATTTTATGCTTAAATTTTATATAGCAAGTATCTTAAGATTTGTTCATTTGCTATACAAAATTGTAGATGATCGAAAACTTACGCATATGTGTTATATACAACATTTCAAAGACTTTATGGATAAACATCTAATGACTGACAAGCAGGAGTTACTAGAAAAAAATGACCTTTCACAAGCTCGTAGGTGTAGCAAAGGTCAATATGGATATCAAAGTCTTGAAGTGGATAGTTGAGTGCTACATGGGAAATCAAAAGTTTCTCATGGGAGAAACTGTACCTGAGTTCACAAATTATGACATAGGTCTCATACTCGAAATTTCTAGTAGTAGCTATGATATCAAAGTAAATGAGAAGTCAATGCCATGGACAAGCTATTGCAATCAAATAATTTTCAAGCACACAAGACACATAGATATGAGGTCATTGAAGCCAATTATGCATACGTATTATTACTTTGATAATGATCACTCAGTTTACATCTATGTAACATATTTGATATGTATGATATTTATGGCCTTCTTTTTCTTGGATTCGAGATACTCTTTCCCAAGGATATTGTTAAATTACATAGACTCCTTGAAGGACACGAAGTATTCCAATTGGTCATCTACAGTTGCGGAGTTCATTCTTTTGAAGATGAAGGAAATGATAAAAAAGATAACCTCAAGGAAAGAAATGGGAATTAGTGAGAGCCTTGGTTACCTGAACAGCTGTGTGGCTTGTTTATATGTAAATTTAATTTCAGGTATGCATTACTACATTAGATACCAATATTTGGAGCCAACCCTCGAAATTCATCTTCAGTTCCCAACCCAATGTTAGAATCCTAAGAACCAACCATGGGTTCAACGCCATCTGTGGAACAAATACATGTATTTATAAAATTAATGATTTCATACGAGATAAATATTGCATACCATGAATTAACTTTTGACAAGTAAATAATAATTATTGTAATCATAAATGACCAAAACTTTGGCTCTTGTGTGCTAGATAATTACATTACAAGCCAATGATCAATGTGTAATACATAACAGTACCAAACATATATACCATTCAGTGTTCATGTGTTACAACTTATAAGCAAACAAATGTAATTTTAATGGAGAGCACTATTTAAAATATTATAGCTTAACACAATAGTGGATAAACATTACGTAATGCAATAACTTGAAAACTAGATTGTAGTGTGGCAGGAAACTCATAATGCATTAAGTATTGTTACACTTCTATGTCTTATGCGGCAACATGATTGATGTGATACAAAAAGTTGTAGTCCATATGTTATATTTATTATATATTGATAGTTCATACTTGATAACTGTTGAATATCATCATCTATTAGAGTTGAGTTAGTAGCTGTTGGAATTGTTTCGATCGTTTTTCAAAAATACACGTCGTAGTATAGTTGATTAAAGTGAATCTAACATTTAAATTTATAATACTCGAATTAATCAGAAAAATCCGAGGTCATCTCTGGGAGCAAGCTAATGCGTGATTACCACCATTTTGAATTTTAAGTCCAAGAACTCGATGTGATCAATAATATTATAGTTTCAAACCTGATTCAAAAATGTAGAGAGAATTTCCAAGAAGCTATGGTAATTAATTTCGCAAGGCAATTTAAATAGATTGGGATTTCTGTAATCATTTAATGCTAAATAAGATGGCAATTATTGTGATCAAGCATTAATTAATTCAAACAAATTCTCAACATATGAGAAGAATATTCTATTTGGTCCCTGGGGATTTACGATCGGATCCTTGGAAATTATTTCGAATCGATCCTTTTCTTACAAGTTGGTCCCTGCCAATTTCTTTCGTCTGCAGATTGGTCCTTCTCTTCTTTTTCTTCTTTGCGTTAGTAGGCCGTCAACGATGGAGGAGGTCGACAAGCTTCAGAGCTCCAAGCTTCAAGCCAAGGTGTTGAGAAGCTTCCATGTGGTGTACGAAAGGTGGAGGAGTCGTTTGATTGGCACGACTATGCTCGGAGGTGGTCAGAGAAGGGCCGGCGGAGGTGGGTCGACCAACGGGTGTCGATATGAAAGGCATCGAAACTCCACACCGAAAGGACCTTCGCCGCTGTTTACTGAAGATGATGGCAGTGGCAATTAGCTGCAATGAGGCCAGAGGGCCGGCAAACTCGACGAAGATGGCGACGGCGAGGGGCGTCGGGTGGGTGGTTGGCGGCGTCGAAACCTCAAATTGGTTAAGGGGTTTTGATGCTCTCGTCGAGGTGGAGCTTGTGGAGTTGGTGGAGAGTGGAGATGCTGGACGGGGTGGCAAGGCATGCTTACCGAAGTCAACGCCGGAGTGTGGTCGATGCTCACCGTGCGTGAAGAAGATGAAGGAGAAGAGGAGGGTGTGGTGGCCGAATCCAATATCTAAAGGGGGGAAACTACCCTATAGGGAGAAGGGAAGATAAGAGGGTACCTAAGAGGAGGGAAGGTCGGGGGGGAAGCCGACGTGCTTGCCAGATTTGGAGAAGAAGCAGCGGCGAGCGATTTGGAGCGACGAAGGGGTTTCGGAAGCCCAAGCTTGACAAGAAGCTCCGACGAGGGGTGGGGAAGATCCGATTCTCGGTTGGCAGAGAGCAACAGTGAAGATGAAGGTTGGAGGTGCTCCTAGTCGTCGTCAATGGCGCGAGAAGGAAGGAGGAGGTGGTTCCTTGCACCAGAATGAGACGATGAAACTCAGAGGACACAAACGAGCCTTTATAGATGTGCTCAGGCATTAGTGACGATCGGTTGTTGCAGGATTTGTTTGCAACAACTCACATCAATGGTGCCAACTTTGGCTGACGAGTGCGAGTGGCAGAGGTTTTATACAAAGAAACGCCCGCCGTTGGGTGTGCAACATTAAGAGGAACAAATCCTCTCAAGCCATCAAGGCCAGTCATGGACTGAGGCAGCAAGAATCTGCGAGTGCAACTCGGTGTTCTCGCACTATTGCTGCCATGAAGGTCAAGGACCTTAATGTGAACAAGATGAAGAACCTGGGGGGGTATTTGTAAGGAAAATTAATAGTTCATGGCTCATTTGTAAGGGAATTGGTTTTAAGGGTTAAAATGCAAACTAAGTCAAGATAAAGTCCAAATGCGCCCAAATTTTTATGGTAACCTAATTTGGATATAAGAAACTTAATGGTGACTTCAATTTTGGATTTTAATGATGTTTGCATGATTAATTTACGTTTAAACCTAAAATGTACCAAATTCCCGTCTATGATTCTATTTTAGGTCAAAACAGGTCCGATTATTAAATTGATTATGCCAATCTTTATAAAATATTTTTAATTGATTTCTAGAAGGTTTAGATAACATTTATTTCCATTGGAACTATTTTAATTAAAGCGGGTTAGAAATTTACCAATTTCATTAAAGATTAACATTCAAATTAAATGTAAATCTTGAATTATTAAGTACCAATCCACTTTTAGGACAATTAAGCTCACTTGACCCTCAATTACTCATAAATTCACCCTTCAGCTATTCTGCATTTATAATTGTTCTTAAAAATTATAGAATTATCCCCAACTTTTACTAATTCCTCTCTCCTCAGCCCTGATTGAGTTATACCTTTTGATATGTTGATTAGGTGAATTTAAACTTAGAACTTAGCCAAATTAGGTTAGATATAGTGGATGATGACGATGCCATCAGTAGCATACGAGGTTTTCATGGGAGACCAAAAATTCAAAGAATCATCTTGGTGCCGATCCCTTAAAAACAAATGATCAATGAAGGAACAAATAAATACATCACCATCGATAGAAGATAAATATAAAGAAGCGTAAATGCAAAGACACATCACTTTGAGAATGCTAGAGAAGATTTAGTAGTGTCAAGTGCCGAGAAGTCAACAAAAACACTCAAGCAACCACAATGAGATGGACGATTCAATACACCACAATCGCAAGGAGACGGATGATTCAGTACACCACGACTGCAAAGAGAAATGGCACAAAGAATGACGATGACTATGGCATCGAAACAAACAAATTAAGCAAGGATTACGTATAGTTTTTAAAATTCATTTTCAAATATAGCATAACAAAGAAAATACCATAAAAATAATTTGTTACCGATGATAAAATCGATGGTGGTTTCATCAATGTTACTATGTAATCGAATAGCTGGTATTTGGTTCTCATCTTTACTTTTATGAGCATAGTGCTCTCTAAATACATTTGCTATATATATATATATATACACACACACACACATTACATTAAGCATGTGTTGGGTTTATTGTGGATTTTTGGGTTGTTACTGGGAAAATTCTCATTATGATGAATTTTGGTTTCAGATGCCCAGATTGTTTTACCACTTCCATGTTTTAGTTTCGAACCTGTATATTACATGCATTATCAAGCCTGGTTTAGTGTCGGGGCATCACATGCCTAAAATCAAATTAGGTGTCCAAAATTTAGGTAAGGTGAAAACTAAGAATGCTACTGATTTGGGCACCTAAGTCACAGTTTTGTTGCCTAGATCTAGGTGGGATGGGATCCACGCTCGGTTTTGCCTTGGGCACCCAAACCATAGTTCTTTCACCTAAGATAGGTGGAGATGAGCATGTTTCCAAGTCCAAACCATATAAATGACTTTATGGATATGTTTCCAAGGCTAACCGTGTAAATGATCCTATAAGACTATACTAAAGTATGTAGTCTTGATACTAAAACTATTGAATGTTGGTTTAGGATTATTTAGAGATATTAATTGATCATGATTGAGTATGGAATTGGAATGTTGGGATACCTAGATCACGATTGAACCTATGTAGAGTTCATGACCTAATACAATGGGTATCACGGGACATGAATCAAATTGTAAATCATGTATAAGGCTGATGAACCATCTATCTGGACCGCTAGTTAATTAGGTGTCGTTATTATAGTATAGTTGAAATCTAGATGAATGTTCAATCATTTATTTATTTATATAATTTTTACTGATTTATTCCAAGCCGTTCACTAAGAGGCAGTTATTGATATACATCATTCTCTATTATCCAAAATACTCTTTTATTCCAAAAATATTAATTATATTTGCGAATGAATCAAAGAATGAAAGAATAAATGAATCAGGTTAATTATGTACAAAAAGAATCAATTAATACCAATCATAATGCCCCAAACATGTTTACAACTAAACAATCATGAAAGACTAATTAAACTACTCTATGTTAGTTATATATACTATACTAGTCAATACCTAAGTATAGGTACAAAAATAATATACATTTACACTAAACTCAACTATATTAACATATATGCCTACAGTGACAAATATAAGCGTCGCTAAAGCCTTACAAAACATACATACAAAATATGAGGCAAAAACATATACATATACTCTTGTTTATACATATATGCGTACACTCTATACTTAAATATTTACAAACTTACTTTATGCATATATTACATATACTCTACATTTATACTACATATATATATATACATACTATACATACCATACATACATATATATACAACACACATAACACACCAATATATACACACTCAGACACTTAACCCAATTTATACACACAACACTTTTAACTCTAACTCACATTTAGAGTAGCAAAAAATTATTAATGGATGAGCCCAATGCTTTTCGCAGGATCTACCACCCTAGTAAGCTAAATCAAACTACTAGGCCGAGGCCCTGGTTTATTATTAGGTGTATTATTTGTGCATTTTTAGGCCCAATAGGCCCACACCCACGCACCTACATAAGCCCACACACACGCCCACAGGCACCTGCATACACATGCACACGCACGCACACGCCCGCAGGCGCACACGTAAATTGAGAACCATAACCTGTATGCTCATTTGTGTGCCCAATGCTGACAATCGTGAAGGTCATCAGCGCTACACGTGATAAATGGCTACAGCGAATTTGAAGTCCACGATGTGGGAGTAACGCAATGGTGAAATCAGGTGCACAATTCACGTTCAAAAGCATTCAGTGAGGTTGAGTTTGGACCTCGAAATTAGTGTCTAAATGACGTCTTTTCTCAAAATAAATTATATGGTTGGAAAGCACTCACATAGGGCAACTTAATTATGTAGTTAATTTACACTAATTACTTATTTAATTATATTTAAAAATTGCTTAAACTTAGTGAATTATACACATTAAATTATTGTTTAATTCCTTAATTAATGTACAAAGTAATAAATTAATTATTCAATTGACCTATAAATTAGTTAATTTACATAATAAGGTATTTATTATACATTTGTAATTTATTTTTATTTGTTTATTTTAATTTATGTACATTTATATACACGTTTTTAATAGATATATACATAATTTACATTTAAATACTGTTACATAGTATAAATACATTATAAATAGGTTAAAAATAATTAAAATTATTATATACAAATGTACAAGATAAGTTACTTCAATAATAACTTAAATTACTAATTTATTTTATTTTAGCTTGATAATTACATATGTACAGTTATAGATACAATTATACACGTTTACATATTTACTTATAATTGTATAGATATATGTACATATCATGTATTATAAATTAATAAATAATTATATAATTAAGATATATACACAATAACTCAACAACAATATGCATTTAAATATATATAATACATTTATAAGTTATTCATGTACATTACATACATATATGTTACTATTTACATGTAACTCATTATTTTATTGATATTTATAAGTATAAATACTATATATAGGGTGTTTTGAGGTATTTTTGGAATTTTTCTAGTTTTTATGGTATTTTTATATTTTATAGAGGTAAGAGGAGAGAGAGAAGATGAGAAGATAGAAGAAACATTTTTTTTTATGTTTTCCAATTTGGTTTCTTTTATTCAATTCTAGAGTAAACTGAACCGTCTACTGCTATGTTCTACCATCTAAAGGGTATACCAGTTAGAGGGTTCAGAATACTTTGAAACTTTGCAAATACCTAAAGAAATCTCTAATCTTATTCAAGACACAAATTTTATTTTTTTATGATTTTTTATAATTTTTTATTTATTTACAAGTTGGCATAAAAGATGCTTAAAATGGTGTTTGAAAATGAACCTAAGGCCTCAAATTCAAATCTAAAGGCCGGAGATAAAGTTTAAACATTCAAATATGGCTAGCACACAAGATAAAAGGTGTTTGAGCATATAAACATGATTTTCACCAATAATTTCATTAAAAACACAAGGTGGACAGATTACACAATTGATACAAGCTATTAATGAATCAGATCAATCATTATAAGCAATTCAAGTTAGATTAAATTTCAATTTTAGTACATTAATGCTTGTTCTATGCTATTCTACAACTGTACACAAAATCAACTTACTCAACACCGAAAATCAATCCCAGATTCCCTTACAAACCCTTAATTCAGACCAGCTGCTGCAATTCTATAGCAGCTAATCCAACTGCTGCTGCTACTGCTGTGTTGTTCAGCAGCTCATGCTGCTTGATTGAGCAACCATCGCTATTGCTATGATGGGTGAAATCAGACCATTGAGGTTTACATTCTTGTCCAAAAAATTCTCTCAAATCTAAAAATATAGATTTGAGAACTATAAATTCCATTAAAATCGATATTCTCAAATCCATTAAGAACCACTTGAAAATCAGTGAAATGCATTTCTGAAGATCTAAAATTATAAAGACTCATTCTTTTTTGAGCCCTTTAAGACATATGGACTGTCAGTCTGATGTCTGGTGGTCGGACCCAGATAGGTTGTGTTAATATATATGATGATTTTATCTTTGAAATGAATATAGTGGTTAACCTAAATCGAGCCTAACCATCTCTTTACAAAATTTTTTTACCTGATCTACTTGATTTTATATTAGTTACTTTTAGGCCCAGGGTCGAACTCAGGGAAGTGGGATTAGAAGTAAAAAAGTTTCTACACCTTTCCTACAACGAATCTCTTCCGTTCGTTTATTATGTTTTTGGTGTTTTTCTATTTAAGATTTTTTTCCAATAATTTTTATCCTTGAGGTACACCCTTAAAATCAGGTTCTTGGCTTTGAGCCAAATTAAGGTTCCAAAACTGGTCTTGCTATTCGCAAGACTGAGTACCTGCAAGTCAAAGATTATCTTTTCTCTTTTGTGTATTTTTTTTATCTTTTTAATAGCAGGAAAGAGAAATAGAAATAAGGTAAATATGGTATATATATATGTATATAGGGGTGGGGGTGGAGGTGGAGATGGTGTGTAGCACAGTGTCGAGTCGGTCGTCGTCTAGGAAGATGCAATCAATAGGACGAAGTGTCGCATGGAGTGTAGGATGGATGGGTGGAAGATGTGTGTGCAGACGCTTTCTGTACGTGTGTATCGGGGAATATCAGCAACTAGTGCAGATATTCCCACGATACAACATATGGTAGGTGATATGAAAAAATATATATATATATATATATATATATATATGTATGTATATATGTAAATATATATCTATATGTATATATATATATATGGTTATAATTATATAGGTGTATATATATATATAGATATATATGTATGTATTTATAGTTATAGATATATATGTATATATGTATGTATATTTGTATATATGTATAAATATATATATATGTGTGTGTGTGTGTGTATGTATGTATGTATGTATATATACTTATATATAATTGTATAGGTACCAATATATGTGTGTGTGTGTGTACAAGTGAGAGTGTGTGTGTACGAGAGTGTGTGTGTGTATGTGTGAGGTGAGTGTCTGTGAGAGAGAGAGAGAGAGAGCGTCTACTGAAGATGGCACGGGCGTTAAGTCGTCTGATGCAGCGGCCGACGTCTAGTGCCACGCGCACGCACGCAGGAGGGAGTGAGTGCGAGGAAGGGACCGCAGTGCATCGCGCTGTGGGATGAGGCGGGTGCGAACGAAGAAGCTGTGCGAAGAGGCAGGCGCTTGCAAACACGGGAGTGGGTGCGGAGAGAGATGCGGACGCAGGCGTGCGCGGACGGGCTGGCGACGGTCGCGGCGCGAAGAGAGAGCACCTAGTGACCGGATAAGTGAGAAACCTATCGGTCACCACACTGTAGCCACAGTGTCGTGCTCTCTAGGGTGAACAGTGGCTACAGTGCACGCCCAGCTCGCGCGACCGCCTGCTGGCGGTTCTGCGGGCGCACGCGCGGAAGGACTGCGCCGGCTGCTTGCAAGCGCATTGAGGGGCGAGGGTGACCTGCTGGCGCGCACGGAAAGAGACCGCCTGGCTGCTGGCGTGCGCGGTGGCCTGCGTGCGGGCGAGCGATGGCCGGCGCCTTGCTGCAGCGGCAGTTGAGCTTCAAAGCTTGACTCTGTGGCAATGGCGGACGTGGATGGAATGACGAAAACAGAGCGGTGAACCACCACGCCCACCGGCTCTTTGATGAGCTGGGCGGTGGTGGGACTCACAGTGGTGGTTGTGCACCACTGTAAGCTGCTCCTGCCCGCAGCGTGGCTCCTCAGGAAGAAGAGAGGCTGCGTATGGAGGGGAGAGGGGAGGAGAGGACCTGGAAGGGAAGCTGCTGTATGTGTGGTGTTGGACCAGGCTCCCTTGCAAAGAAGCTAGCCGTGCCTTTTTAAAGAAGAAAGAGGCATGCACAGCCATGCCCTGGCTGTGCATGGCTCTGCATGGCTGGCAGGGAGTGCTTGCTGTAGAGAATGGCACGAGGAAGGTCCAGCCATGCCATGCAACCGCGGGGAAGAAAGTCAAATAAAAATAAAAATAAAAATAAAGATGGTGAATTTGCGAGGCAGCACTTGAGGAAAACGTTAATTTCAAGGCCATTTTACTCACTCTCCTCTCCTCTCAAATAAATGCATGCAGGCATTTATTTTCACAAATGCGACTATGGCTATCTAATCTACACTGGCAATGCTTGGAAATAGTACAAGATGGCACAATTGTCGGTGTATTTTTACTGTGCAATCATACCCTCATGCCTATCTTTTACTAGTCCCTAGCAAAACATTTTTATATTGTATTTAGAAATGATCTTAAGCTGAAGATTTTTTTCTGAGGCAACATAGGTGTGTTTATTATTGGATATTGTGAGAACCAATTGCAGAGAAGACTACCAGTACTTTAAGTCTCACATGACATAGACCATCTCTCAACTAACCAGGACTCTTGATATTTAAACCTTAAGTACGATTTCCAAGATCCAGGAGGTTTTTGCTGTACTCGAGAGCTCAAGAGATTATGGCTTGTTCTTAGTGAAGGATCAAGACTGACCAGATGAACATTAAGACTCAAGCCCAGGGTTTCACGAATTTTTAAGTGCAGGTTGATCCCAATTTCAGCTCATGTCTTCGGATTGACCCATAAAAAGATGACAGAAAACTCAACTCTCATTTTATTACATTTGTGGCTCAAAGAGAATAGGGTATTTGTAACTTGCCCTGAAGAACTTTTGTAGGGGGAAGACTTTACAAACATTTGTGAGATATACTGACTTATTTGTACCCTTTTTTTTTTTTGAAACACATATCAGTATATCTCTTACAACATTATTTGGAGGAGCACACTTTTCTTTTGGTGGGAGAGTTTCTTTTTGGTGAAAAGAATCTTTCCTAAACACAAGACTAAAGCCTAGGATAAAAAGTCTACTTGCACGCACAGGTAAGGACTCCACCTTCCCTAATGAACACTAGAGTTGGATCTTATGTTCACCCAGTCCTTCTTGATATGTGTAGTGTGAACCAAGATTACTTAGGCTCTCGAGTAGAAGCAACCAACGGATCCTATACTGGTGTCTCAGGTACAAGAATACATCCTTAGTTATGAGAGATTCCGATCTATCTTGTCAATTCACAAGTGAATTAAGCTGAGCCTGAGCGAATTAAGCTTCTGTGGCTAGGAAAGTCTTCAAAACAGTGGTTAAATATCCATAAACACTTATTGTATTTTTGTTTCAGCCTTCAGACCATTACTAAACACCATATATATATATAGATGGAAACTGCATGATACCATAAAATACCCAGATCCTATGAATGCCTATCCACCCCCCAAGCCAAACGATGCTATGTCCTCATATGCATGCAGGGTAAGGTAGAGGAAGGACGAAAGATCGGGTAACGAGAACTGAGGTGCAGGGTATACAATAGGGTGGTAGGGTGGGTGGATGGTGAGTGGTGAAGTGAAAAGTGAAGTGAGCGTGACAGTGGCGGAGTGTTGTTGGGGTGCCTCCCAACGAGCGCTGAATTTAACGTCCCCAGCTGGACTCAGAATGAGGCACAACATTAGTAAACCTCCAGCAGGGCAACAGTTTCTCCAACGGGGGCAGGTTCATAAGTAAGATAGGGTTTCAAACGCTGCCCATTGACCGTAAATTTATGCCCAGATTTGGGATCTTCAATCTCAACGGCCCCATTGGGAAATTGTCTCGAGACCAGGAAAGGACCAGTCCATTTGGACTTCAATTTCCCAGGAAAGAATTTGAGCCGAGCATTGTAGAGCCAAACTTGCTGAGATGGCTCAAATTCCTTCCGTCGAATACAACTACTGTGAAAAGCCTTAGTGCGTTGCTTGAAAGTTAAAGCAGAATCATAGGCTTCCCGACGGAGCTCTTCCAGCTCCTGGAGTTGGAGTTTCCTATCTCGACCACATAGGTCTGGGTCAAGGTTACATTGGCGAACCGCCCAATAAGTGCGGTATTCCAACTCCACGGGCAAATGACAAGGCTTCCCGTAAACGATTCTATAAGGAGACATACCAAGGGGAGCCTTGAAGGCGGTCTGATACGCCCAAAGTCTGTCAATCACTTGTCGGACCAGTCCTTACGGTCAGGCCGAACCATTTTCTGGAGAATTTGCTTGATTTGCCGGCTCGACACTTCTGTCCGGCCGTTCATCTGTAGATGATACGGGGATGCGATACGATGGACTCCATATTTCCGCCGAAGTGCCCGAAAAGACGCATGGGTAAAGTGGCTTCCTCCATCTGAGATAATGGCTCAAGGGATCCCAAAGCGTGCATAAATGTGGTCTTTGACAAATCGAGTGGATATAACATGGTCAGACGGCGTGTGGGAATAGCCTCGATCCACTTCGAAACAATCAACAACCACGAGAATGAATTCGAAGCCATTGGAAGGAGGAAAGGGACCCATGAAATCAATTCCCCAAATGTCGAAGATTTCTGCAGCTAGGATGGGTTGTAAGGACATCATGTCACGACGTGACATTGACCCTAACGACTGGCACCTAGTGCAATGCTTGGCATACTTGTGTGCATCCTGGTGAATGGAGGGCCAAAAGAAACCGCATTGCAACACCTTGGCTGCAGTTTTCTTCCCAAAGAAATGGCCTCCACAGGCCTGATCGTGGCAGAAGGATAGCACACTGGGGAACTCACTGTCAGGAATACAGTGACGGATGATTTGATCAGCACCTATTCGAAAAAGAAGTGGATTATCTAAGAAATAATACTTTGCTTCTACCGTGAGACGCTCGCACTGGTTTTTAGGCCAGCCACGTGGAAGGGATCCAGAAGCAAAGTAACTGACAATGTCGGCATACCAAGGTCCACTTGCCACATTGATTGCCAATAGGTGCTCATCAGGAAAAATCTCATTAATCGGCAGAGTAAGTCCAATATAGTCAGGGTCCAATCTGGAAAGATGATCAACCACAACAATCTGGGCTCCGGCCTTATCGCGGATCTCAATGTCAAATTCTTAGAGCAAAAGGATCCAACGAATCAGTCTAGGCTTGGCATCCTTCTTATGCATGAGATGGCGAATGGCCGCGTGACCAGTAAAAACAATAACATGTGAGCCCAGAAGGTAAGAGTGGAATTTCTCCAACCCAAAGATGACCGCCAATAGTTCTTTCTCAGTGGTAGTATAATTATGCTGGGCCTCGTCCAATGTCTTACTGGCGTAGTACACCACGAAGGAGTGTCTATCGCATCTTTGTCCCAAGATGACTCCGACTGCAAGGTCGGAAGCGTCACACATGAGTTCAAAGTCGAGGGACCAATCAGGTGGCTGGAGAACAGGGGCCTTGGTGACAGCATTACGCAGCTGCGTGAATGCTCGTATGCAGTCGGGGCCCATATTGAAGGGTACATCGGTTGATAGGAGATGGGTTAAAGGCTGGGAAATCTTGGAGAAATCTTTGATAAATCTCCTATAGAAACCGACGTGTCCCAGGAAAGAGCGGATTTGTTTGACAGAGCCAAGCACAGGTAAATCAGCAATTACATCAAGCTTAGCTCTGTCAACCTCGATTCCCCTATCGGAGATATGCTCGAGAACAATTCCCTCGTGTACCATAAAATGACTTTTTTCCCAGGAAAGCACAAGGTTTACATCAATACATCTCCTAAGGATACGGGTCAGGTTGGCAAGGCAATCATCAAAAGATGGTCCAGAGATCGAAAAGTCATCAATGAAGACCTCGAGAAAGTCACCCACCATGTCATGGAATATCACTCTTGCTCTCTGGTCAATTTTGAACTAATGATTACAAGGAGCGTTTCATTTGGTCCCAGGAAAACATATTTAAGTGTAGTAGGCAGCTCTTTCAGCTCGGGAGTGGGTGGTGAAAGATCTAGCATTTCTTGGGATGAGAGTATCCCAGGCGGATCGGAAAACAAGTCAGGAGGAAGAAGTTGGCCCTCAGATTGGCCAAGAAGAGGGGCTTCTTAGATAGATGGATTCAAAAAGGAATAGCCCCAGCGAGTAGTATGTGGGCTCAAGGTCCCAATGTGGAGTTGCAACTCCGCCTGATTTGGCGGGAAAGAAAGGGCAATCCTATCTTCAAGAGTGTGGACCGGCGAAGAGTAGCCTGGATATGACTCAGACCACGAGGTATGGGAAGTGGAGAAAACCCCGTCAGAAGTCTGGCCAGGAGAAGGTACGGGATAAGGGAGGGATGGGGGAACGTCACAATATGTGTTTGTCAGGCAATCGTCAGTGTTTAAAGGCAATCCGCAGCAATCAGAATAGGTCCCAATTAGTCCGATACACGCGCTGACGGCCATGTCCTCGTCAGACATGTCATCCTCGATGCAATCGCAATCAAAGTTCTTGGCTGCCTTGAAGACGTTAAGCTTGAGCTTTTCAGATCCAACGGCAATCTCAATACAGCCCGACTCGCAGTCGATATGGGCACGGGCTGTGGCCAAGAAAGGTCAACTAAGGATGATCGGACAATCAGAAAGTGAGCTAGGAACTCTCATATCTAAAACAAGAAAGTCAACAGGAAAATAGAGACTGTTGACCTTAACCACCACGTCTTCCACCACACCCTTTGGGATTTTGACAGAACGATCTGCCAACTGTAACGTGACAAGGGTGGGTTTCAGATTTCCCAAGGAAAATTTTTCGAGCATGATGGTTGGTATAAGATTGATGGAAGATCCTAGATCAAGCAGGGCACGGTTAAAATTGCAGCCTTGGATGCTACAGGAAATAAGCGGGGTGCCTAGATCTTTCTGCTTCGGTGGTAGATTTGACAGTATAGAACAACTCACATGAGGCGAGAGAACCACCAAATTCTTAATTTTCTTTGACTGTCGCCTAGGTGTTGTGTAATCATTGAAAAATCGGGCGACAGTAGGTATATGGTCGATAGCCTCGAGCAGGGGTACCTTGATTTCAACATCCCTGAACAAATTACACAGGTTATCAAAGGCCTGCATATCCTTCTTCTTGCCTTTTAGCTCCCTCAGTAGAGCCTCAGGGAATGGGACTGATTCTGGCACCATTTTGGGTGTATCGTCCTCTCGCAAATGCGATGTGCATCCCGAGTGAGAGGGCGATGAAGAAGACGGGCCAGGATCAGGTCGAGGCAGATCGACAGTTTGCTTACCGCTCCTCGTAGTGATCACATTAGACGATGCAGGTCTAGTGGGATCATAAGGAGGGTTTGCAATAGGGACATAAGAGTGAGGTGCTGCAGCAGGATTAGCCTGAAATCCCGGTGGAATGCTCGGAGCCTGCAGAATCTGGTGAACCTACCCCTGAGAAGGTCGTACCTGTGGTTGAGGACCACGGGGTACGAAATTTCGTGGGTTGGGAACAGGTTGGGCTGGGAGAGTACCCTGAGATCGAGTCGCCATGCGTAGTTGACCGATCTCAACATTCTGCTGCGCTAATTGGTGCTGAAGAGAGGTCATGTTCTCTTCATGACGCTTTGACATTTCCGTCATCATTCGCATCAATTTATCAAGAGGACTTGATGTGTGTTCTGTTTGCGGTACGCAAGGACCCGATGGCGAATTCACCATAAGATTAGACTGGGCCCTTGGGATGATGGGAGCGGAAGGTCGCATTGGTCCACCCGCGGGGTTTTGGCGTTGTGGGTTGTTGGACCATGCGAAATTTGGATGATTTCGCCACCCTGGGTTATAAGTGGCAGAGAACGGGTTGTTCCCCAAGGTGCAAGCCTCTTCTATGCCAGAAGATGCGTCCGCATGTAAATATGTGTCCGAGCACACGGAGGCTTGGTCCTTCGTGTCAAAATACTGGCTCGCAGAAGCCAGATCCACATGACTTACCGAGTCGCTCGGCGCGACACTCGGTAAGGAAGGTCTTACGGGGTTTCTCGGGATAAGCCTGGTGTTGGAATTGTGACGAAGTGGTGAGGTGGGGGTGTTTGCCATAGAATGGGCGGGGCTGGCCAGAAGCTCGTCCAGCTTCTTATGCATGACGGAGACTTCATCCAATTTTTGTGCGATAAGGCTGAGATCTGTGGATGAATGGGAGGGTCCCGTGTCAACTTCGTGGACATTACGAGGCAGGCTGGTACAATTAAAGGCGACAATGGAAGCATTGTTCATTGAGTTTTCACTCATATTTTCAAATAATTCGAATGCTCCATTCTCGTCTTTATTCAAAAAATTCCCTCCGCAAGAAGCGTCTGCAATCTGCTTCAAAGTCTCATTTAGCCCATAGTAGAAAATTTGGGCTATATGCCACTTAGGCAGACCGTGGTGCAGACACTTCCTGAAGAGGTCATTATATCTCTCCCATGCCTCATGAAACTGTTCGCCGTTATGTTGCGTAAATGAAGTGATAGCACGGCAAAGCCCATTGGTTCACCCGATTAGGAAGAACTTCTTAAGAAACGCTGTTCG
Organism: Thalassia testudinum; assembly: GCA_037157565.1. Taxonomy (NCBI): domain Eukaryota; kingdom Viridiplantae; phylum Streptophyta; class Magnoliopsida; order Alismatales; family Hydrocharitaceae; genus Thalassia; species Thalassia testudinum. The sequence continues at coordinate 94,701,995 of JAZHRO010000063.1, forward strand.
CATCTCTTCCCAAGAGTGGATGGTTATCCCAATGGTGCGTAACCACTGCGATGCTTTATCCCGCAATGAAAATGGGAACATTTTCATGAGGACTATAGGTAACCCGATATTTCTTGGTTTAACAGTTTCAACTAATCGGGTTAGGTCTTCCAAGTGGAGAAAAGGATCTTCATTTGCAAGAGCATGGAAGTGAAAATTTATCAGGCCAATTATGTTAGGTTTCAGTTCAAAGTCATCCCCACCAATGGGGACCGAAATTTGTCCTTTGGTCTCTGTAGCAGCGGGATTCTGATAGAGCTAAGAGACCTAGGCTGCTCCCGTTCGGGAGGGTTCTGCAGTTCCTCCAATGTTTCCCTAATGGCTTCAATTTGTTCACTATACATTTCCATTTAGGCTTGAAGGCGGGTTATGGGATCCAAGGCTCCACCACCTGGTGGGTTTTGAGGGCGGTTTCCTCCCTCGGGATTTGGGGATGGGTGTGCAGCCATGTTTGTGGAGGACGATGCGGCTTCTTTTCTAAAATTATCAGGCAATTCACACAGTTCAGGGTTTTGTGACCTCCTGCCAAATATGCACTACCGCCGGAAGAATTGGGGGGATACGAAGGGAAAAGAGATGAGAGAAATGACACCGCAAAGGTACACTTCATGACAAATCAATACAATCAAATTCCTAACCTCTACAGTGTGGCCTTAGACCTAAAGATCTAGGTTACCTACTATCACGACCTACGGAACAAAATGCGAGCACCGCGGAACCACTGGGCCAAATTGAAATGCTGTTAGCCTCAATCTTAGACTCTCGATAGCACGCGAGAACCCTCACCAGCACGTAGGCGCTACACGCAGGTAGTTATACCTCCAATCCTTAATAAGGGTCAAGTTGCTACCAATTTTAGTTAGAGGCTTAGGATCAAATACTTTTGGAATGTGAAGAGCGTTATTTACGGGTAATGTCCAAGTGATTGATTTTACAAAGTGTGTAAACCAAGCATGCAACGGGGAAATCTCCCCGAATTGAAGTTTTAATTGGTGAATGGTTTTTAGAATTCAGCCTTATGTAATATGGATTTTAGGATTTCGCTGAATTACCAATTCAACCAATCTTCGGGTTTTGAGAGAATACAAGTTTTCTTCTAAGCCTGACAAACCCTTCTTCAATGTCAATTGGTTAATGCATGCTAAAATGCAATGGGCTTCCCTAGATGAAGATTTCTATGTGTGGATGCACGAATCAATTTTAGATTAGTGTGAAAGGGAGCCAAAGCACTTCAATTCAAGTACTCCCAATCACCAAAATTATTTCCACACACAAGGCTCAACCATAAGATAAAGAAAATCAAATTGCTAGGGTTGAAGTATTCGGGATCGAATCTTAGGCACGTGAAAGGTCGTGGTTGGGTTGGAATCAACTCGATTCCAAGTCTCCCCACCAAAATGGTGATACCGAATTGCAGATAAATGAGGCAAAGAGGGATGGCAATCAATCTATTTATCTTTGCCTCCAAGAATACTTCACACGGTGAAAGATTCAAGAATCAAGATTCTTGGATTTTCGATATGCGAAGTTTGGAGGAAAATCCCAGGGCGGTGGGAGTGATGTCAAACAATCAAACAAGTGATTTTTAATCCACTTGCCCCAAGAGATCCCAAGTTTTTTTTTTTTTAGTTTTTATTAAGGTGACAAGTTGACCTAAGTTGCTAAGAAAGAAAGACCTACTTGTTCAGCAATGTGTGCGAAACTCCACTGCGGTGCCGGCGTATTCACGCTCTCGTTCCCGCCTTGGATCTGCTTAGGTCTTCGACTTCGTCTGCCTGTCTTCTTCTTGCAACAGGTTCACCCGCACAGCAAAAAACAAAAACACCCGTGAAGAGAAGAGTGTGAGAAGAGAAAAATTAAAAGAATGGAGTAAAAACTTACTTGAATGCGCACTTCCCCGGCAACGGCGCCAGAAAAAGGTTTTGTTGGGGCCCGAATAGGTTCTGTTAATATGATGATTTTATCGTTGAAATGAGTATAGTGGTTAACCTAAATCGAGCCTACCCATCTCTTTACAAAATTTTTTTACCTGGCCTACTTGATTTTATCTTGGTCACTTTTAGGCCCAGGATCGAACTCAAGAAAGCGGGATTAGAAGTGAACAAGTTTCTACGCCTTTCCTACAACGAATCTCTTCCATTCGTTTATTATGTTTTTGGTGTTTTTCTATTTAAGATTTTTTTCCGATAATTTTTGTCCTTGTGGTACACTCTCAAAATAAGGTTCTTGGCTTTGAGCCAAATTAGGGTTCCAAAACTGGTCTTGCTGTTCGCAAGACTAAGTACCTACAAGTCAAAGATTATCCTTTCTCTTTTGTGTATTTTTTTATCTTTTTAATGGTAGGAAAGAGAAATAGAAATATGGTAAATTAGCATATATATATGTATATATTATATATGTATATAGGGATGGGCGTAGAGGTGGAGATGGCATGTAGCACGGTGTCGAGTCGGTCGTCATCTAGGAAGACGCAATCAACAGAACGAAGTGCCGTGTGGAGTGTAGGATGGATGGGTGGAAGATGTGTGCACAGACGCTTTCTGTACGTGTGTATCGAGGAATATCAGCAACTGGTGCAGATATTCCCACGATACAACGTATGGTAGGTGATATGAAAATATATATATGTATGTATATATGTAAATATATATCTATATGTATATATATAAATATGGTTATAATTATATATATATATATAGTAATATATGTATATAGATCTATGGAGATAGATAGATAAATATATATATATATATATATGTATGTATTTATAGTTATAGATATATATGTACATATGTATAAATATATGCGTATATATGTATATGTATATATATATATATGTATACACTTAGTTGTATGGGTAATAATATATGTGTAGATATATATCGATATCTATATATATATTTATACGTATATAAATATATGTATATATGTAACTATATGTGTGTGTGTGTATATATATATATATATGTTTAAGTATATAGATATATATATGTGTGTGTGTAGGTATGTATGTATATATACCTATATATAATTGTATAGGTACTAAGATGTATATATATACATATATATATGTATATTTATATAAATATATATAAGTATATATATAAGTGTGTATATGGGCATGTACAAGTGAGAGTGTGTGTACAAGAGTGTGTGTGTGTGTATGACGTGAGTGTCTGTGAGAGAGAGAGAGAGAGCGTCTGCTGAAGATGACGCAGGTGTTAAGTTGTCTGATGTAGCGGCCGTCGTCTGATGCCACGCGCAGGCACAGGCGCGTAGGCGCGCGAAGACGCGCACGCACGCAGGAGGGAGTGAGCGCGAGGAAGGAACCACAGCGCACCACGCTGCGTGCTGAGTCAGCTGCGGGCGAAGAAGCTGCGCGCAGAGGCGGGCGCTTGCAAACGCGGGAGCGGGAACGGAGAGAGACGCAAGCGCGGGCGTGCACGGACGAGCTGGCAACAATCGCGGCACGGAGAGAGAGCGCCTGGTGACCAGATAAGTGAGAAACTTACCAGTCACCACACTATAGCCACAGTGTCGCACTCTCTAGCATGAACAGTGGCTACAGTGCGCGCTCAGCTTGCGCAACCGCCTGCTGGAGGTTCTGCGTGTGCAGGCGCTGCTAAGCGAGCTAGCACGCGCGCGGAAGGACTGCGCCGGCTTCTTGCGAGCGCGTTGAGGGGCGAGGGCGACCTGCTAGCACGCGCGGAAAGAGAGTGCCTGGCTGCTGGCGTGCGCGGTGGCCTGCGTGCAGGCGAGCGGTGGCCGGCGCCTTGCTGCAGCGGCGGTTGAGCTTCAAAGCTTGACTCTGTGGCAATGGCGGACGTGGATGGAATGACGAAAACAAAGAGGTGAACCACCACGCCCACCGGCTCTTTGATGAGCTGGACAGTGGTGGGACTCACAGTGGTGGTTGTGCACCACTGTGAGCTGCTCCTGCTAGCAGTGTGGCTCCTCAGGAAAAAGAGAGGCTACGTATGGAGGAGAGAGGGGTGGAGACGGCCTGGAAGGGAAGCTACTGTATATGTTGTTGGACCAGGCTCCCTTGCAAAGAAGCTAGCCGTGCCCTTTTAAAGAAGAAAGAGGCATGCACAGCCATGCCCTGGCTGTGCATGGCTCTGCATGGCTGGCAGGGAGTGCTTGCTGTAGGGAATGGCACGAGAAAGGTCCAGCCATGCCATGCAACCGCGGGGAAGAAAGTCAAATAAAAATAAAAATAAAAATAAAGATGGTGAATTTGCAAGGCAGCACTTGAGGAAAACGTTAATTTCAAGGCCATTTTACTCACTCTCCTCCCCACTCAAATAAATGCATGCAGGCGTTTATTTTCACAAATGCGAATATGGCTATCTAATCTACACTAGCAATGCTTAGAAATAGCACAAGATGGCACAATTGTCGGTGTATTTTTGTTGTGCAATCATCTGGCCAGACGTCTGGACCCATTCCTAGACGTCTGGAAATTGAAAAACCTGTATGCACGGTTGCTTTCTGCGCACAGTTCTTTTCTCTCTCCCTACTATTCTCCCCCTTGACAAACCCTAACCCACCGCCTATATAAGTGTCCCTTCCTCCCCTCACCACTCCATCACCGCCACCTTACTTCCTCTCCACTGCCGTGAGAGAGACGAGCGAGAGAGAGGGAGCAAGAGCGAGGAGCAGCGTGAAGAGAGGAGGTCGAGCTCGCGAGCTTCGTGGGAGCTCGCCGGAGTGCGCATGGCTGCTGCGGCACGTGCGGGAGGAGGAGAGCGTCAAGGAGCCATCCCCGACTTCCAGCTGTGGCTGGAGCTGCAATCGAGAGGGAGAAGCCGCGGCGAAGCGCAGCGAGAGGAGCGAGAGCTCATTCTGATTCTGGAACTTTTCCAGTATCAGACGTCCAGAGTGCCTTCCAGACAATGGGCTGGACGTCTGGTGACAACACCGGACGTCTGAAAGTATTCGCGAAGGTACGTCATTTTCGCGGCTGCGGCCATATAGGCTGCATCACAGTATGATTTGCTTGGCTAAATAAGGACGTGCTACTCTGTCGTGCATAAAAGCAGCTTTGGGAACGCACACGGCACGCCTTCCCATGCGTTTCGGATGTCTGGACAGCTTACCAGACAAGAAACCTAAGATGTGGCATGAATCCTAGGACGAGAAATAGTTGCACTCTTGTATGCATGATTGAGATTACAGTCATAAATGAACGAACTAAAATGTAAACAACTGTCTGTTAATAAATACGAGCTGCCTGTTAGAATATCAAAAGCCTGTAATAACTAAACAGTTACCTGTGACATCACTTGTTGCATATGTTAATTTGTGGAAATACGAGCTACATGTGTAGCATACGAGAATGGAAATTATGAATGATGAAACCTGATATGGAATATTATGGTGAATATGAGCATGAACCCTACAGAAAGTTTGAAGTAGAGCTCCTAAGGATAAATGGAAAGATTTGGAAATGTAAGTGGGACATGTGCTGGCCCTTGAGTACGTGGTACCAAGGAGAGCAACTGTCCCCTGTTTGGTGTAGAGCGAAGCTAGCCACCCTTAGGTTGGGACTCGGGATTAGGATTGGCCACTCTACACCGATTTCTATTGGCCCTCAAGTACACTGTACTGGGGAGAACTACTAGTGTAGGGAGGGAGCTAGCTACCCAAAGAGAACCAGGGTTCAGCTAGCCACCCTACACCGACTTGTTAGGCACGCTGGGCAGACCGGGGTAGTCAGACGAGGGTGCGTGGACTGTGGAGGGGCGAGACCCCTGTTTGGTTCTGAGGGGCGAGACCTCTGTTACTGAGAGGGCTAGGTCCTATATTGTTCCGTACTGTACCTTGGGCGTACCCGCTAGCGGAAACGACTGATCGCGTGCCAGTGCAGGGTAGCTACCCGTGCGCTTATCGCACGTGCCATAATCACCGCTACGTCTGTCAGTGACCTCGGGGTGGTTGACTGGGTGTAGGATTACCACGAGGGACTCTCCCAGCCAGGAGAGCATCACATGTGCCTTCTACTCTTAGAAAAGACTACAATCAAGATCGTTCCCACAAGGAACATTTGAGATCAAGGAAGAGATCTGAATATAAACCAATGGCTGAAAAGGAATTACTTGTAAAATAAAATAATTGGAAAAGCTGAATGTACCTTTTAGCTTTTACTGCTTTAGATACTTTGGTTACCACTTTACTCAGCGTTCGCTGACTCCATTTTTACATAACCCTTTACAGGTCCAGGAGTTGAGCAACCCAAGGGTGCTGGGCCCAGTCAAGCCCAGCAGTAGTTTCTTGTTGTACTCTCTTTTCTACTAATGAGTTTTAGACTATCGTTACCGTTTCTATTATTGTACTTTTGTTCTACTTTCCTATTGTTGTGGTGGTATGTACTGTTTAGCAGCTTTTACTTCCCTTACTACTTGTACTCTTTTACTGTTAGTTACCTTGCATAATGAATGTCATTTATTTTCATGCTTTGTGGTTGTTTCTTGTTGGACGAATAGGTCTTGCGATTAGTCGAGTCAAGCCGGTCTCGGATCCTGTAGGGATTCGGGGATCGGGTCATAACAAGATGGTATTAGAGCAAGGTCGTCCCGAGAAATGAACCAACTAGCTTGAGAATAACCAATTCACATGCATGTAACTAGAGTAACCACCATAACGTACCGCTTGACATCTGTTCTGAGTTTCTTTCACTGAAATTCGTTAGAGTTGACTTCTTCTATTCTGTCTTTCACGTCTCCTTGCAAGAGATGCCTCGTCATGGAGTTCTCGAGGCGAGTCGTGGATGCGGCTGTGCACGAGGTTGGAGGGGCGAACGTGCCGGGCCCGAGGTGCCAGTTGACCCGCCACTCCCAAGCATTCAGGCCCAGGACCTCGCTCAGCTGATCCGAGACATAGTACGAGAGGAGCTCCACCCGCCTCCACATACGGCTCTCCCTGGGGACGTGGAGGGGGAGTCCTTTGTGGGACCAAGAGACCGACGCAGCACTGGACAAGCAGGTGGGGGAGGGGGTGATCCTCCGCTGCTCCCACCACACTCTGACACTTTTGAGCACGAGCCCTCCCTGCCTGGAGGCGTGCCTGTTCCCCCACTGCAGTTGCACTATGAGCTTTCCAAACAGTTCCAAAAGTTGAAGCCCCCCTCCTTCAAGGGGGATGAGGACCCGTCTGAGGCAGACGACTGGCTAGAGCAGATTGAGAAGGTGTTTGACACCCTTCGCCTCCCTGCGGAGTACCGTGTGGCCTTTGCCACATACCAGCTGGAGAGTGCGGCACCCAGGTGGAGGGTGAAAGAGCGATCTTCGTTTTCGTTGAAAACTTTAACATAAAATGATGTGTCATTGTATTAATCGCATGGTAGAAAATCATTTTTCAAAACATTTTAATTTTCAAAATCTAACCACGAATAGTTAGGTTGTCTCCACAAGGAGGAATTAGCCTATTTAAACTAGTAAATAGTGTCTCGTTTATTCGGGAAACTCAATGGGTGTGTATGCTAATTCGTGCGATTCTTTTTCTCACATAACTGCTCGTTTTAACCAATTAATCAAGAATGTAGGTGTTTAGATGCAAAATCACCACCATATAATATTTTGTTAAGTGATCTTGATACCGGTAAATAGTGTAAATACTAATTTCTAGAATATAACTTATTTACCATAATATCTATGCATTAAATCATTCATGTGAGATATGCATATGCAAATAATTTAGATGAATTAGGACTATGCAATTTCACCACAATAATGTAATGCCTAAAATAAATGAATAGGAACTTCCGCAATGGCATTTAAGGTAAATATTAATTGACGTATTACTGTAGCAGAACAGGGGATTTTGTTCCCCTCGTGCGCATGCGGAGGAGAAGGCACGGCTGGCTGCAAGAGACGTCGGAGAAGTTGGGTCAGAGGAGAGGAACACTCCAGTGGTGGTGCAGCAGCCTACGGTGGTCGGAGATGCCGCCGACGACGAGGAAGAGGTGCGGCAACAGTGGGTCCTAAGGAGGCCATGCGCAGCCGTCGGCTGGTGGCATGAAGCGGAGGGGACAACGGTGGAGCGAGGGCGTCTCAACAGTGGTGTCGGCGACGAGAACGGAGACCGGAGGGGAGCCGCACGGCGTGGGGCAAGCCGATGGCTGATGGGTTCTTTAGGTGGAGTTGTAGGCAGCCTGTTGGGAGGAAGAAGACAAAGCGGACTGCTGGCATCGCGCGCATGCCTGCGCATGCGAAGAGCGCGAGCACGCTAGCTGGAGTGCAGGCGTGCACACCGTGCGCGGCTATGGCTGCCTTAGGTCCTTCCTGCCGGTGGAGAAGAAGGTGCGCAAGCAGGCTGGGCGGTGGCGCACGGGCATGCACACAGTGCGTGCGGGGCCGGTTGTGCACGCCTTAGGCTGCGTACGCACGCGGCTGGAGAGCGGGATCTGCTGTGTGCGCATGCAGGTTGGAGATGGTGTAGCGCGCGGTGAGGGCGGTGAGAGGCTGGTAGTGCGCAGAGACCACGGTGCACACTTCCTTCACGGTGGTGGAGATGGAGGATAGTTCCCCACAAGGGGGAAGGCGAATCAGCCCCTCTCGGTGGACGCGGCTTCTTTTTGAACCAAACTCTCCTTTTCCTTCGGCCGCAAGTATCTCCAACTACTCGCGACGATCGCGAGTGGTTGGAACGGTAGATAAGCACGGGCGATTCCTTCAGACGTCTAACTAGAGCATCAGACGTCTTAAAAAAAATATAATGTCGCGAATTTGTAATAGTAATTCCAGACATCCAATCCAAGTCCCAAGCATCTTATATAAGTAAAAATTAGCTCCTGATTCTTGCACCTAACTAGCATTTATCAAATAAATTATATTATCATAACATATGCTATTAAATGTAAAATTGAAACATAAAATTAAATGCAGGTCAAGGTGAATTGCCATATAACTCCTAATTAATTAGCAACTAAGAACAAATAATTAAATAGTACTTAAGCTAAATAATAGTCCACAAAAGTGGACTTATCAGAGGGTAGTCAGAGGCCAGGAGACGGGAGAGCCGACATGGGACTAATTCGTGACCCTCTTGTGCGAGCAGTACTTCCCGCAGACTTGGCAGGACCAGAGGAGGCAGGAGTTCCACACTCTCCGCCAGGGGACGATGACTGTAAGCGCGTGCCACATGCGCTTCCTGGAGCCGTCACATTTTGCTACGACAATTGTAGCTACAGAGGAGGAGCACCTGTGGAGGTTCACTAAGGGGCTCCGGCCTGTTATTCGGGGATACATCAAGCCCCTGAAATTGCCCACCTTCTCAAAAGTGGTGGAGGTAGCCATGACATACGAGGAAACCAACCCAACCGCGTGAGACATCGACAGTGGACGGAAGAGGCCCTACCAGTTAGAATACTCTCAGGGCCAACGAGAGAGGAGGCATGCGGCACCCGCAGGAGAACCGTCTCGTTTTGCGGGGCTATCAGTGGCCTTTCGGGGCCCCGACAGGGGCCAACCATCAGCACTGGACCCCCGCCCCACCGTCAGCAGGGACCTACTGAGGGAGGGAGTCGAGTTCCTCTCTGCTACCAGTGTGGCCAGCTGGACCACATCAGGAGGGACTGCTTGTCTAGGGCTAAAGCATAGCAGATGCTCCCCGCACCAAGCACTGGAGGCCAAGCAGGTGGTCGTGGTTCCCAGGCGCGTAGGGGAGGACAATAGTCACGGGGAGGATACCGGCCAGCAACTACTCACCCGACTCAGAGTCTGGCTGCTTCTTCTGCACCGAGAGCTGAGGGGCGTATCAACGCCCTGACACACAGAGACGCCATGGCATCCGATTCAGTGGTGGCAGGTATGGTTACAGTTTCCGGCAGATTAGTTTATGTGCTTTTTGATTTCGGCACCACGCACTCTTTTGTCACTGTGAGTTTTGCTATCAGTTTGGGACAAGACTGCGTATTGTTAAAGGATCCGTTTGTAATTAAAGGCCCGGGTGGCCAGCTGTTTGTAGCTGACGAGGTCTACACAGACTGTGAGGTCAGTATTGGGGGACACAGCCTCCCTGCTGATCTTATTGTGATACCGATGGAGGATTTTGGCATGATTTTAGGGATGGATTGGCTGTCCACTTATCACGCCTTTGTGAACTGTTTCGGGAGCAAGATCATCTTCTCCATGCCGAAGATACCTTCCTTTAAGTTTCAAGGACAGCCGGTGGACGGAGGTTTCAGGTGCATATCTGCGCTTCGGGCAGTGAGACTTTTGAGCCAAGAGTGTGAGGGCTTTCTACCCTGTGTGGTGGCAGAGCCCAGCCCCATGACAGACTTTTAGAGCATCCTGGTGGTTAGAGAGGATCCCGACGTGTTTCCAGTGGGGCTACCAGGACTACCGCCCGAGTATGAGATCGAGTTTGAGATCTCACTGGTACCAGGGACCAGCCCCATTTCTACTGCACTGTACCGGATGGCACCACTTATGTTGCAAGAGCTCAAGTCACAGCTACAGGACCTGTTAGAGAAGGGCTTTGTGAGGCCCAGTGCGTCCCCATGGGGAGCCCTTGTGTTCATGAAGAAGGATGGTACCCTACGCCTTTATGTCGACTATAGACAGTTGAATAAGGTCACCATCAAGAACAAGTATCCGCTGTCGAGGATTGATGATCTATTTGACCAATTACGAGGTGCCACGGTATTCTCCAAGATAGATCTGAGATCAGGCTACCACCAGTTGAGGATCAGGGAGATCGACATCTCCAAGACAGCTTTCCGCACCCGGTATGGACACTACGAGTTTTTGGTCATGCCGTTTAGGTTGACCAACGCCTCCGCTGCCTTTATGAATTTGATGAACCGAGTTTTCAAACCATATCTGGATCAATTTGTGGTAGTATTTATTGATGACGTGCTCGTTCACTCGCAAGATCGGGCACAGCACTAACAGCACTTGCAGATAATTCTGGACACTTTGAGACAACGCAGGCTGTATGCCAATTACAACAAGTGTGAGTTTTGGTTGAGACAGGTGACTTTCTTGGGCCATGTGATTTCAGAGGATGGCTTGGCGGTGGATCCAGCCAAGGTTGAGACAATATTCAGGTGGGAGAGGCCACGTACAATAACAAAGATACGCAGCTTCTTGGGACTAACAGGTTACTACCGATAGTTTATCAAGGGATTCTCGCAAATTGCGTGTCTTATGACTCAGTTGACCCGGAAGAACGTGCCCTTTGCTTGGACAGACGCTTGTCAGGCGTGTTTTAAGGAGTTGAAGGAGAGGCTGACTTCAGCTCCTGTGCTCACCATCCAGATAGTAGTGGCGATTTTGTGGTCTACATGGACGCTTCGTTACAGGGGTTAAGGGGTGTGCTCATGCAGCGGGGTCACGTTGTCACTTACACTTCGCGGCAACTGAAGCCCCATGAGCATAGCTACCCTACCCATGACTTAGAGCTGACAGCTGTCGTCTTCGCGCTAAAGACATGGAGGCACTACCTCTACGGTGAGACCTTTGAGATTTTCACAGATCATAAGAGCCTCAGGTACTTGTTTGAACAGGAGCTTAACATGAGATAGAGACGGTTAGAACTCCTGAAGGACTATGACTACAGCATCTACCATCTGGGGAAGCCTAACGTGGTGGCTGACGCCTTGAGCCGGAGGCACCCGCCCATTTGGCCAGGTTACAGGCACAGAGTTGGAGACCCATGGAGGAGTTGGCCAGCTGGCGACCCCGATAGTCACTGGGGTATTGTGGGGCAATGACGGTGACACGACAGATGAGATCAGAGCTGATAGACCGCATCATCACAGGATAGATGACGGATCCGTACTTACAGTCATTGCGAGACAGTCTTATCAAGGGACCCAGGAGACCTCTCTTTTACAGACGAGGTGTTGTGTATGAGTGGACGTTTGTGCGTTCCCAGAGACGAGGAGTTGTTGAGAGAGCTCCTGACTGAGACGCATGGGTTCAGGTTCACCATACATCCCGAGAACACAAAGATGTATCATTATCTGAGACAAGACCTTTGGTGGAGAGGGATGAAGCGGGATGTAGGCGAGTGCGTACAATAGTGTTTGGTGTTAGCAAGTGAAGGCCGAGCATCAGAGGCCTGCAGGGTCGTTGCAGCCACTTCCTGTGCCAGAGTGAAAGTGGGAGAGCATCAGCATGGACATGGTGGTGGGTCTACCCGTTACCCAGCGAGGACACAACGCAGTCTAGGTGATAGTGGACAGATTGACGAAGATGGCACGCTTCTTACCGATCCGAGTCACCTTGGAACCAACATAGTTGGCAGAGAGGTACATTAATGATGTGGTATGTCTGCATGGAGTTCCGTGTGAGATTGTATCCAACCGGGATACCCGTGTTACTTCCCAGTTTTGGGTTGAGATTCAGCAGACTTTGGGGACACGGTTGAGGTTCAGTACTACGCACCACCCTCAGACGGACGGTCGGTCAGAGCGCACTATACAGACACTTGAGGACCTTTTACGCGCCTACGTATTAGACTGGAGGGGCTCTTAGGAGGAGCACTTACCCCTGGAAGAGTTTGCATATAATAATAGCTATCACTCGAGCATCGACATGGCACCTTACGAGGCTCTGTACGGACGGAGGTGTACTGCGCCCTTAAGTTGGATTGAGGTGGGGACCAAGTGGGAGGTTGGCCCCAGGCTGATCCGGTAGAGTCAGGAGGTGATAGAGTAAATTCACAGACGATTCCGCACTGTCAGGAGTAAGCAGAAAAAATATGCTAACCGGAAACGTAAAGAGGTGCAGTTCGAGGTTGAGGATCACGTCTTCCTTCGTGTTTCGTCCATGAAGGGCCTGTAGCGTTTTGGGGTAAAGAGGAAGCTTGTGCCGAGGTTTGTAGGGCCCTTTGAGGTCCTAGAGCGGGTAGGACCCGTTACTTACCGACTTGTCCTTCCTCCCCAGCTTTCTGGTGTGCACGACGTGTTTCACGTGTCCAACCTCAGGAAGTACGTCGCCGACCCCAATCACGTTCTGAGCCACAAGAGTATCGAGGTGGGTGACGACCTGACCTACCCCAAGAGACCAGTGCAGATCCTAGACAGAGCCGTCCGAAGTTTGAGACAGAAACAAGTACCCTTCGTGAAGGTCTTGTGGAGGAGCCAGCGATACGAGGAGGCTACCTAAGAGCCTGAGGCAGCGATGCGAGAGCAGTACCCGGAGCTTTTTGAGGGTATGTCTTTTCTGACCGACTTCCGTCCTCTTTAAGTTTGTTATGCGTTTATATCACTTTCTGTACCCTAGCAAGCTCAAGTTTTGGGGACGAAATTTCCTTTAAGTTTGTTATGATATAAAGACTCGTTCTGTTTTGAGCCCTTTAAGACGTCTGGACTATCAGTCTGACGTCTGGCCAGACATCTGGACCCGTTCCCAAACGTCTGGAAATTGAAAAACTTGTACGCACGGTTGCTTTCTGCGCGTAATTCTTTTCTCTCTCCCCTCTTCTTCTTTTCTCCTCCTTAATAAACCCTAACCCACCGCCTATATAAGTGCCCCTTCCTCCCCTCACCACTCCATTACCACCACCTTACTTCCTCTCCACTGTCGTGAGAGAGACAAGCGAAAGAGAGGGAGCAAGAGCAAGGAGGAGTGGCGTGAAGAGAGGAGGTTGGGCTCGTGAGCTTCATGGGAGCTCGCCGGAGTGCGCATGGCCGCCACGGCACGTGCGGGAGGAAAGCGTCGGGGAGCCATCCCTGACTTCCTACTGCGGCTGGAGTTGCAGCTGAGAGGGAGAAACCACGGCAGAGCGCGGCGAGAGGAGCGAGAGCTCATTCTAATACTGGAACCTTTCCAGTATCAAACGTCCGGAGTGCCTTCCAGATGACGGGCTGGACGTCTGGCAACAACACCGAACGTCTGAAAGCAGGTATTCGCGAAGGTACGTCATTTTCGCAGCTACAGCTATGCAGGCCGCACCGCAGTATAATTTGCTTAGCTAAATAAGGACGTGCTGCTCTGTCATGCGCACGAGTAGCTTTGAGAAGGCACGCGGCACGTCCTCCCAAGCGTTTCGGACGTCTGGACAGCTTACCAGACGATCGAAGGCATTCCCAGACAACTGGAGGCTAGGTCGGACGTCTAGAGCTAAGTCCAGATGGTCAAGTAGGAGTCCTGGACGTCTGAGGTCAATGCAGAAACTTGAGGTGAGACTCTGGTGACTTTTAAGACATCTAGACTTGGTTCCAAACGTCTGATTTGGTTCTGCAGTTCTATTTTTGACCCGTTTAGGGTCCGATCGGGGTCCATTTTACGCAAACGAGATATCTGTGGTTTCCTTGTGAGTTCCTCTACATGTTAGAAATCCTTATATACTGTTTTGAACGTTCTGTTGTGACATGTTCCTTAGTATAAGACTTCGACCTATTACGTATCCGGGGCTTGCAGAGGCACGTGAGTCTGCCGTTCGAGCCCCAAGTACTCCCGGATTGTCTGGTAGAGTGGTTTCCCCCTATTCTATTTATAAAACATGAATGCATATATGATAATTAGATAACTAGAAGCATAGGATGTGACATGAATCTTAGGACGAGAAATAGTTGCACTGTTGTATGCTTGGTTGAGATTGCAGTCATAATGAACGAGCTAAAATGTAAACTCTGTTAATAAATACGAACTGCCTGTTAGAATAGGAAATGCCTGTAATAACTAAACAGTTACCTGTGACATCACTTGTTGCATATGTTAATTTGTATAAATACGAGCTGCATGTGTAGCATACGAGAATGTAAATTATGAATAATAAAACCTGATATGGAATATTATGGTGAATATGAGCATGATCCCTACGGGAAGTTACGAGTAGAGCTCCTGTGGATAAATGGAAAGATCTGAAAATATGAGTGGAAAGTGTGCTGGCCCTTGAGTACGTGGTACCAAGGAGAGCGACTGTCCCCTGTTTAGTGTAGAGCGGAGCTAACCACCCTTGGATTGAGACCCGGGGTTAGGATTGGCCACTCTACACCAACTTCTGTTGGCCCTCGCATACACTATATCGGGCAGAGGTACTAGTGTAGAGAGGGAACTAACTACCCAATGGGGACCGGGGTTCAGGTAGCCACCCTACACCGACTTGTTAGGCCTGCTGGACAAACCGGGGTAGTCAGACAAAGGTGCACAGACTGTGGAGGGACGAGACCCTTGTTTGGTTTAAAGAGGCGAGACCCCTGTTACTGTATTTGTTAAACCCTATACTGTTCCGTACTGTTCTTTAGGCGTACCCGCTAGCGAAAACAACTAACCACGTACCAGTACGGGATAGCTACCCATGCACTTATCGCGCATGTCATAATCACCGCTACGTCTATCAATGACCTCGGGGTGGTTGATTAGGTATAGGATTACCACAGGGGACTCTTCCGACCAGGAGAGTACCATGTGTGCCTTCTACTCTTGGAAAATACTGCAATCAAGATCGTTCCCAGGAGGAACATTCGAGATTAAGAAAGAAATCTGAATGTAAACTAATAGGTGAAAAGGAATTACTTGTAAAATAAAATAATTGAAAAAAATAAATGTACATGTTAGCTTTTACTATTTTAGATAGTTTGGTTACCACTCTACTCAGTGTTCGCTAACTTCATTTTTACATAACCTTTTATAGGTTCAGGAGTTGAGTAGTCCAAGTTACCAGCTGTAGATGATGTTGAATCCAATCAAACCCAGAAATTTATTAAAATAAGGATTTAGGCCAACAAATTTCAGAACATAAAGAATGATGAACTCATTAATTGCCACTACGGAGGTTGATTTAGCCTCTTTGACACTATCAACCTTCAAGGAAATGAAAGACTTTCATTCTTTCAAGGGGACAAAAGATAGTGACCTATTGGTTGCTTTAAAGTAAGATAACATCAAGCCCTTTTTACTTTTGCATGCTGAACAACCTAAGAGTGCACATAAGAGACAAATGTTTAATGAGGGTAGATACAGCAGCAATGGTACCATAGGCCATGATAGTGATGTATATTTGTCAAATTTCAACAATTTATTAAATCAAAGTTTGTTACACTATCACCGAAGTAGCATGTATTTGGGTAAAACTACATAGACCATTGTTATACTAGAAAGGAAACTCAACAAAAGAAAAGATTGATTCAAGTAAACCACTAAAACAGAAACAAGTTTAGATATCTTTAACATGCAGAAATAAGCACAACATTTAAGATACTCAATCTTTCAATTAGAAGGTAGGAAAAGAAAACGAATGCAATAAGAAAATTTGAGCAATTTTTCAAATATATGTTTCTGTAGAGAATGTGCATTCAATTATCTAATCCCTTTGCCCTAGGATCCTATTTATAGTAGGAAACTCTAGGAAAAATTACATAAGAGGTCCTACATCTTGCAAAATATCAGAAAGAGAACAAAACAACAATAAGCTAGAGAATAACACTACCCCTAAATATCAATCATGCCTAACTTGGAAGAGCATTTCCTAAAGCTGGCCCAAGGAAGTGCCTTCATGTACATATTCGCTGCCTGGTCTTAGGAAACATGAACGATGCAAATAAACCCCTTCATAATCACGTCTCTGGTATAGTGAAAGTCGACCGACCTACACATGTTTAGTGTGCTCATCGAAGGTGGGATTATTTGCGATAAATGCGGCAACCGTATTACCACACCTTAGATCCATGGGCCCCTTGATTGGGAGCTGAAGATCCTGAAGAACAAACCTAATCCACATGAGCTCAATAGGAGCCCGTGTCATGGCTCTATATTCAGATTCAGCACTGGATTGTGCCACCACGATCTGCTTTTTGCTACACCAAGTAACCAGGTTGTTACGACCCGGTTCCCGAATCCCTACAGGACACGAGACCAGACAGACTCAACTGACCCCAAGACCCAGTCGTCCAACGAGAAAGTAACCAAAAAGCAGTAAAGTAAACCACATTCACCATGCTAAGCAACTAACATTAACAAAAGTACAGCATTAAATAAGTAAAACTATTGCAGTACACACCACCACAACAGTAGAAAAGTAAACAGGTACAGGAATATAAAATACAGAACGAAAGGGTACAGAATATAAAGGTATAGGAAGCCACTCACTACTACAAACGAGTACAAAAAGCTACAACTACTGGGCTCTACTGGGCCGAACACCTTCTGCAGCCGTAGGCTCTGGCTGCTCAACACTTGGACCTGAAAAGGGTTATAAGTACAAAACGTCAGCGAACGATGAGTAGAGTGGCAACCATCTACTAAAGCAGTAAAGGTGGACAGGTAGTTACTTTCCAATTTCTTTCTTTAACTAATTATTCTTTCTTTCACCACATGGTTTGATTATCAGGTCTCTTTCCTGATCTCGAATGTATCTCGCGGGAACGATCTTGATTGCAATCTTTTCCGAAAAGTAGAAGTAGCACATTGTGTTCTCCTAGCCGGGAGAATCCCCCGTTGTGGTCCTACACCCAGTCAACCACCCCAAGGTTACGGACAAATGTAACGGTGACTACGGCACGCGCAATAAACGCATGGGTAGCTACCCCGCACTGGTACGCGATCAGTCGTTTCCATTAGCGAGTGCGCCCAAAGCACAGCACGGAACCAGTATAGGGCATAGCCCTCTCAGTAACAGGGGTCTCGCCCTTAAGAACCAAACAGAGGTCTCGCCCCTCCACAGTCCATGCACCCTCACCTGACTACCCTGGTTTACCCAGTGGGCCTAACAAGTCGGTGTAAGGTGGCTAGCAGAACCCCGGACACCGTGGGGTGGCTAGCTCTCTCCCTACACTAGTAGCTCTCCCCGGTACTGTGTACGCGAGGGCCAAGAAGTTGGTACAGTGTGACCAATCCTAACCTCGGGTCCCAACCTGAGGGCTACTAGCTCCGCTCTACACTAAACAGGGGGACAGTCGCTCTCCTTGGTACTCCGTACTCAAGGACCAGCTCACTTCCCCACTCACATTCCCAGTTCCATTCCATTTATTTCCAAGAGCTCTACTCCTAATTCCCCGTAGGGTTCATGCTCATAATTCTCAAACCAAGCCATACCAGGTTTCATCATTTCTATTTCCATTTTTAGGTTATACACATGCAATTTGTAACTCTATTTCATATTCAGTTTATTTACAGATAGCTCGTGTTTTCAACATTCACCTTTCCATTTCCAAATTATATACATGCAACTCATATTACGTCATTTCACGGGTATGACAGAAAAGTTACATTCAACTGTTAACTAACACAAATACTATATATTTCGCAGGAAACTATTATTCATTTTCAGGCAATTGTTATCATTCTATCTACTCATTCAAGATTGCAATTCATTCATTTAATACAGACAATCCAGCATTTCTAGTCCTAGGATTCATGCCATATCCTAGGTTTTAATCATTCATTCCACACATGCAATTAGGCTGTAATTAAATTAAAGGGAAGCCACTCTACCAGTAAACCCAGGAATAATGGGGGCTTGAACGGCAGACTCATGTGCCTCAACAAGCCCTGTACCAACTACGGGACAAGGTCCTATCACAAGGATCAATCACAAGAGAATACTCAGAACAGTATAGAAAGTATTCCAACAAGTAAAGGAAATCATACGGGAAACATCGGTATCCTAATTGCGAAAATCAGACCTCAAACGGACCCTAAACGGGTCAAAAACAGTGATTCTGACTCAAATTAGACGTCCGGAACACCTTCCAAACGTCTTAAGAGTCCAGGGCCATACCTCAGTCATGTGCTACTCCTCAGACGTCCAGGAACTCCGCTGGACCGTCTGGACCCAATTCCAAATGTCCGACCACCTCTCCGGACGTCTGGAAATGCTTCCCGTCGTCTGGTGCCTCGCCCAGACGTCTGAAGTGCATGGGAGGGCGTCCCGCACCTTCCCGAAGCAACTCCTGCGCGAAACCAACCAAAATCTTCCCAGAAAGGCAAGAAATAGTATCTCGGTGGAGCGACCTGCATGGCCGTATCCACAAAGGAGTCGTACCCTCGCAAAGCCTCCTCCTCAGACGTCTGGCACCACCTCCAAACGTCTGCACCGTCGTTTGGCAGTCACCCGAGACGTCTGACTCTGGAAAAATCCCAGAACCAAAACCTGCTTCCACCTTCTCACGCCGCACGTGGCCACGTCACTAACGCTTGTCTGCTGCTCCGGCTGCAGTAGTGTCGGGAAGGATCTCCCCGACGCACTCCTCCGCCTTACGCACTCACCGACCAGCCGTGGGCTCACCGACGAGCTCCCACGCGAGCTCGCAAGCCTTCTCTCCTCTCCTTTTCACGCTGCTCCTCTCCTCTCACGCCGCTCCTCTCCGCCGTTCGTCGCTCTGCTGCTCTCGCTGGAGGGAGGGAAGTGGTTGGAAGTGGGGGTGGTGTGAGGGAGAGGAGGGGGTTTATATAAGGGTGTGGGGTTAGGGTTTTCGTCGGGCAGAAGGAGAGAGGAGAAGAAACGAGAGACGTATACTGTCTACGCGAAGCACACATGCAGACGCGAGCTCGTACACGAAAATTTCGATTTTCAGACGTCTGGGAATGAGTCCAGACGTCTTACAAGACGTCTGACCCTCAGTCCAAACATCTTACCAGACGTCTGACCTAAAGTACGGATGTCTTAAAAAGGCTTAGTAACACGGGTCTTAACATAATAACAAACTCAAAGGAAGTTTCGTCCCCAAAACTTGAGCTAGCTAGGGTGCGGAATAAGAACCACATACGCATAACAAACTCAAAGAGGACCGAAGCCGGTCCGAAAGGACGTACCCTCAAAGAGCTCCAAGTACCGCTCTCGCATCGCCGCCTCAGGCTCCCAAGTAGCCTCCTCGTACCTCTGGCTCCTTCACAAGACCTTCACCAGGGGTACTTGCTTCCGTCTCAAACTCCGGACGGCTCTGTCTAGTATCTACACGGGTCGCTCGGGGTAGGTTAGGTCGTCACCCACCTCGACGCTCTCGTGGCTCAGAACGTGACTGGGATCAGCGACGTACTTCCTGAGATTTAACACATGGAACACGTCGTGCACACCAGAAAGTTGGGGAGGAAGGGCAAGCTTGTAAGCAATGGGTCCAACCAGCTTCAGGACCTCAAAGGGTCCCACAAACCTCGACGCGAGCTTCCCTTTCACCCCAAAACGCTGCAGGCCCTTCATGGGTGAAACGCGAAGGAAGACGTGATCCCCAACCTCAAACTGCACCTATCTGCGCTTCCAATCGGCATAGCTCTTCTATCTGCTCCTGACAGTGCGGAGTCGCCTGTGAATCTGCTCAATCACCTCCTGACTCTGCCGGATCAACCTGGGGCCAACCTCCCACTTGGTCCTCACCTCAACCCAACTCAAGGGTGCAGTACACCTCCGTCTGTACAGAGCCTCGTAGGGTGCCATGCCGATGCTCGAGTGATAGCTGTTATTATATGCAAACTCCGCTAAGGGCAAGTGCTCCTTCCAAGAGCCCCTCCAGTCCAGTACACAGGCACGCAAAAGGTCAAGCATCTATATCGTGCGCTCCGACTATCCGTCCGTCTGAGGGTGGTATGCCGTACTAAACTCAACCGTGTCCCCAAAGCCGGCTGAAACTCAGCCCAAAACTGGGACGTAAAACGGGTATCCCGTTCGGATACAATCTCCCGCGGAACTCCGCGCAAACGTACCACGTCGCGGATATACCAACTCTGCCAACTGTGCTGGTCCCAAAGTGACTCGGATCGACAAGAAACGTGTCGTCTTAGTCAATCACCTAGACTGTTGTATCCTCGCTGAGTAACGGGCAAGCCCACCACCAAGTCCATGGTGATGCTCTCCCACTTCCATTCTGGCACTGGAAGTGGCTGCAACGGCCCTGCAGGCCTCTGATGCTCGGCCTTCACTTGCTGGCACACCAAACACTCCTGTACGAATTCACCTACATCTCGCTTCATTCCCCTCCACCAAAAGTCGCGTCTCAAATAATGATACATCTTTGTGTTCCCAGGATGTATAGTAAACCTGGAACCGAGTGCTTCAGTCAAGAGCTCTCTGGGAACACATCGGGGTACTCTCTGACCACCGGGATACTCTGAAAATCTACCATGGGGCTGAGCTCTACCACTACATAAGCCAGAAAGCCCTCATACCCCTGGCCCAAAAGTCCCGCCGCCCGAAGTGCAGAAATGCACCTAAAACCTCCGTCCACTGGCTGTCCGTGAAACTCAAAAGAAGGCATCTCCGGTATGGAGAAGACGATCTTCCTCTCCAAACAGTCCACGGCATGGTAAGCGGACAGCCAGTCTATCCCCAGAATCACGCCAAAGTCCTCCATCTGTATCGCAATCAAATCAGCAGAGAGGCTGTCCCTTAACACTGACCTACAGCCTGTATAAATCTCCTCAGCTACAAACAGCTGACCACCCGGACCTCTAATTACAAACGGATCATCTAACACACAGTCCTGCCCCAAACTGACAGCAAAACTAACAGCAACAAACGAGTGCGTGGCGCTGAAATCAAAAGGTGTGCAAACTAGTCTGCCGGAAACTGTAACCATACCTGCCACCACTGAACCTGAAGCTCTGACGTCACTGTGTGTCAGGGCGTTAATATACACCTCCCCTCTAGGTGCAGACGAAGCAACCACACTCTGCATCGGACGGGTAGCCACTGGCCGGTACCCTCCCCGCGACACCTGTCCTCCCCCACACGCCTGGGAACTACGGCCTCCTGCTCGTCCTCCAGTGCTCGGCATGGGGAGCATCTGCTGACTTCCAGCCCTAGACGGGTAATCCCTCCTGATGTGACCCGACTGGTCACACTGGTAGCAAAGGGGTACTCGACTCCCGCCCTCGGTAGGTCCCTGCTGACGGCTGCGCGAGGGTCCAGTGCTGGCAGCTGGCTCCTGTCGACGGCCCCCAAAGGCCACTGATGGTCCCGCAAAGCGCGATGACTCTCCTGAGGGCATCGCGTGCCTCCTCTCCCGCCGGCCCTATGAGTAGTCTAGCTAGTAGGGCATCTTTCATCCGCTGTCATTGTCACGTGCAGCCGGGTTGGTCTCCTCATATGTAATACCTGCCTCCACCACTCTCAAGAACGTAGGCAGCTTCAGGGGTTTGACATAGCCCCGAATAGCAGGCCGGAGCCCCTCGGTGAACCTCCACAGGAATTCCTCCTCAGTAGCTACAGCTGTCGCGGCTAAACGAGACAGCTCCAGAAAATGCGTACGGTACGCGCTCACGGTCATCATCCCCTTGCGGAGAGTGTGGAACTCCCGCCTCCTCTGATCCTACCACGTCTGGGGAAAGTAGTACTCGCAGAAGAGGGTAACAAACTGGTCCCAAGTCGGCTCAGCCCTCTCCTGACCTCTGACCGCCCTCCACCACTTGTGTGCCGCGCTCTCCAACTGGTACGTGGAAAAGGCCGCGCGACACTCTGCAGGGGGCGAAGGGTGTCAAACACCTTCTCGATCTGCTCAAGTGAGTCTTCTGCCTCAGTCGAGTCCTCATCCCCCTAAAGGAGGGGGACTTCAGCTTCCAGAACTGTCCAAAAAGCTCATAGTGGTGCTGAAGTGGGGAAGCTGGTATGCCTCTAGGCAAGTAGGGCTCGTGCTCAGAAGTGTCAGAGGATGGTGGGGGCAGTGGAGGGCCACCCCCTCCCCCACGTCCAGCACTGTGTCTGTCTCGCGATCCCACAGAGGACTCCCCCTGCGCAGCCCCAGGGAGAGGCTCCCGTGGAGGCGGGTGGAGCTCCTCTCGTACGATCTCCCGTATCAGGTAGGCGAGGTCCTGAACCTGAACATCCAGAAGTAGTGGTTGGTCCACTGAGACGTCGGGCTCAACACGTCCGCCCCTCTGACCTCGACCTCGGCCTCGTCTGCAGCCTGCCTCAATGACTCTACGTCGAGGCATCTCCTGCAAGGAGATGCGAACATAGAACAGGAAAATGTCAATTCCAACAGGCATTCAACAAAAGAACCTCAGAGCATATATCAAAAGGTACGTTGTGGTTGTTACTTTAGTTACAAGCACATGAATTGGTTATTTTCCAACTAGTTGGTTCACTTCTCGGGACGACCTTACTCTGATACCATCTTGTTACGACCTGATTCCTGAATCCCTACAGGACACGAGACCGGACCGACTCAACAGATCCCAAGACCCAGTCGTCCAACGAGAAAGTAACCAAAAAGCAGTAAAGTAAACCACATTCACCATGTTAAGCAACTAACAATAACAAAAGTACAGCAGCAAAGAAGTAAAACAACTACAGTACACACCACCACAACAGTAGAAAAGTAAACAGGTACACGAATATAAAGTGTAGAACGAAAGGATACAGAATATAAAGGTGCAGGAAGCTACTCACTACTACAAACGAGTACAAAAAGTTACAACTACTGGGCTCTACTGGAACCAACACCCTCTGCAGGTGTAGACTCTGACTACTCAACACCTGGACCTGAAAAGGGTTATGAGTACAAAACGTCAGCGAACGCTGAGTAGAGTGGCAACCAACTACTAAAGTAGTAAAGGTGGACAGGTAACTGTTGTTTTCCAATTTCTTTCTTTCTTTAACTAATTATTCTTTCTTTCACCACATGGTTTGATTATCAGGTCTCTTTCTTGATCTCGAATGTTCCTTGTGAGAACGATCTTGATTGCAGTCTTTTCCGAAGAGTAGAAGTAGCACGTGGTGCTCTCCTGACTAGGAGAGTCCCCCATGGTAGTCCTATACCTAGTCAACCACCCCAAGGTCATGGACAGACGTAACGGTGACTACTGCACGCACGATAAACGCACAGGTAGCTACCCTCCACAGGCACGCGGTCAGTCATTTCCGTTAGCGGGTGCACCCAAAGCACAGCACGGAACCAATATAGGGCATAGTCCTCTCAGTAACAGGGGTCTAGTCCCTAAGAACTAAACAGGGGTCTCGCCCCTCCACAGTTCGCGCACCCTCGCCTGACTACCCTGGTTTGCCCAGTGTGCCTAACAAGTCGGTGTAAGACGGCTAGCTGAACCCCAGGCCCCGTGGGGTGGCTAGCTTTCTCCCTATACTAGTAGTTCTCCCTAGTATTGTGTATGCGAGGGCCAAGAAATCGATACAAAGTGGTCAATCCTAACCCCAGGTCCTAACCCAAAGGCGGCTAGCTCCGCTCTTCACTAAATAAGGGGACAATCGCTCTCCTTGGTACTCCGTACTCAAGGACCAGCTCACTTCCCCACTCACATTCCCAGTTCCATTCCATTTATTTCCAAGAGCTCTACTCCTAATTCCCCGTAGGGTTCATACTCAATTCTCAGACCAAGCCATACCAGGTTTCATCATTTCTATTTCCATTCTCAGGTTATACACATGCAATTTGTAACTCTATTTCATATTCAGTTTATTTACAGATAACTCATGTTTCCAACATTCACCTTTCCATTTCCAAATTATATACATGTAGCTCATATTACGTCATTGCACGGGTATGACAGAAAGATTACATTCAATTGTTAACTAACACAAATACTATATATTTCGTAGGCAACTGTTATTAATTTACAGGCAATTATTATCATTCTATCTACTCATTCCAGATTGCAATTCATTCATTCAATACAGACAATCTAGTATTTCTAGTCCTAGGATTCATGCCATATCCTAGGTTCTAATCATTCATTCCACATATGCAATTAGGTTGTAATTAAATTAAGAGGAAGCCACTCCACCAGTAAACCCAGGAGTAATAAGGACTTGAACGACAAACTCACGTAGCTCAACAAGCCCCGAACCAGCTACGGGACAAGGTCCTATCATAAGGATCAATCACAAGAGAATACTCAGAACAGTATAGAAAGTATTCCAATAAGTAGAGGAAATCATACGGGAAACATCGGTATCCTAATTGTGGAAATCAGACCTCAAACGGACCCTCAACGGGTCAAAAACAGTGATTTTGACTCAAATCAGACGTCTGGAACACCTTCCAGACGTCTTAAAAGAGTCCAGGGCCATACCTCAGTCATGCGCTACTCAGACGTCCAGGAACTCCGCTAGACCGTCTGGACCCAGTTCCAGACGTCCGACCACCTCTCCAGACGTTTGGAAACGCTTCCCATCGTCTGGTGCCTCGCCCAGACGTTTGAAGTGCATGGGAGGGCGTGTCCCGCGCCTTTCCGAAGCAACTCCTACGCGAAATCAACCAAAATTTTCTCAGAAAGGCAAGAAACAATGTCTCGGCAGAGCAGCCGACATGGCCATATCCGCAAAGAAGACGTACCTTCGCGAAGCCTCCTCCTCAGACGTCTAGCACCACCTCCAGACGTCTGCACCGTCATCTGGCGATCGGGGAGAATCTCCCCGATGCACTCCTCTGCCTTACGCACGCGCCGATCGGTCGTGGGCTCACCGACGAGCTCCCACGCGAGCTCGCAAGCCTTCTCTCCTCTCCTCACGCTGCTCCTCTCCCCTCACGCCGCTCCTCTCCGCCATTCGTCGCTCTGCTGCTCTCGCTGGAGGAAGGAGGGAAGTGGCTAGAAGTGGGGGTGGTGTGAGGGAGAGGAGGGCGTTTATATAAGGGTGTGGGGTTAGGGTTTTCGTTGGGCGGAAGGAGAGAGGAGAAGAAACGAGGGACGTATACTGTTTGCGTGCAGCACGCTCGCAGACGCGAGCTCGTACACGAAAATTTCAATTTTCAGACATCTGGGAATGAGTCCAAACGTCTTACAAGACGTCTAACCCTCAGTCCAGACGTCTTACCAGATGTCTGACCTAAAGTACAGACGTCTTAAAAAAGCTTAGTAACACGGGTCTTAACACAGGTTCCCTCCTACAAAAGTATAGAAGCCCGTAGTAGGACTTCTTGTCCTTAGGACACCTTGCACAATCAACATCTATATATGCCATAATTCTAAGCTCACCGATACATGAAAACAAAAGTCTCTTTCCAAGTGCAAACTTAAGATACCTTAGGATTATCATAGCAACATTCCAATGAGCTTTCCTAGGTTTGTCCATAAATTGGCTCACCATACTAACGACAAGAGATATCAGGTCATGTCACTATCACATACAATAGTTTTCCAACGAGTCATAAATCGTCTAGCATCCACCATTTCAGAGTCATCATCATACAAATGTACACTAGAATCCATGGGAAATGAGGCAGGGTTGGCACCTGACATGCCTGTCTCCTAAAGTAGATCGAGCAAATACTTTCTCTGTGAGAGCACTACCCCTTCCATGTTGTGTAACACCTTAATGCCCAATAAATACATGAGCAGACCCAAATCTTTAGTAATAAAGTGCTTGCTAAAGAATTCCTTAGTGTTAGATATGCCCATAGTGTCATCTACAGTCAAGATATCAACATATACAAGCATCACCACCCATCCATGTGGTGTAATTACAATGAACAAAGAGTGATCAGAAAACAATCTCCTAAAGTCATTCTGGCCAACCACCTCAAACAATTTCTAGAACCGTACTCATGGGCTTTCTTTTACGCTATAGGTGGCCTTATGGAGCTTGCACACTCTATGACACTTTCCCTGGACTTTGAAACCCGATGGTTGCTACATGTCAACTTCTTCCTCAGAATTGCTATAGAGAACAACGTTCTTGACGTCAAGTTAATGTAGAGCCTAGTCCAAATGCACGGCCATAGAGATGAGCATCGAATAGTAGGCAACTGCACCACTAGTACCATATGTCCAAGTATAGCCTTTAGCTACCAAACGGATGTTGTAGTGCTCAACAGTGCCATCAGGTCAAGTTTGACTACAAAAATCAAATTGCAACCAACTACAGTAACTCCAACTGGCAGATCTACGAGGGTCCAAGTACCCCTGGATTGTAAATCAAACATCTCTTCATGCATAGCACTTCGCCAGTAGGGGTCACCCAGTGCCAATTAGTGAGACTAAGGAAGTTGTACCGTAGAGATAGCATTGACAAACTATCGATGTTCAAGAGATAAACAATCCAAAGAACCATGTTGAGACATAGGGTGCAAGGTACATGATCGTGTGCCCCTTCTCAGGACAATAGGTAGGTCCAAGTCAATACGATCATCATCATTAGGGCTAACATCAAGTGACACTTAGGCATCATGAGAATCTGAAATGATAGGACTAGAATTATCAGTCTGAGTATGAATAGAGACTACCTCAAGAGCAGGTGGTACTCTGGCCCTGATGGAGGAGAAGGGGTAATAATCTATTGTTGCTGGCACAAAAATCAACTATCCTTTTCTAGAGTGTTGTGAATACGCTTCTCAGTGTCCAGCATAAGAATAGGGTTCTCAGCCTCCCAATCAGTGCTAAAGGTCACAATCCAAGAATAGTTGGCTACAAACTTAAAAAAGGATACATCAGCTCTCACAGAGCGTCTCCTCTAAATAAGGTCATAACATTTATATCCTTTATGGGTCCTAGAGTGCCCTACAAAGACACATTTAATAGCCCTAGGCGACAATTTGTCCTTCAAAGCACCCTAAACATGAACAAAGGAAACACACCCAAACACCTTGGGAGGAACACTAAAGAGTTCCTTTTCAGGGAACAACACAAAATACAAGACTCCATCAAGTACCGTGGAGGGCATACGATTAATTAGATAGCAGGTAGTAAGGACATCACCACATTAGGTTACGAAACACTATGCTATTGGATAAGGAACGTACAAGCAACATCAAGTAGGTATCTATATTTCCTCTCGGCAACACCATTCCACTAAGCAGTATAGGTGCAACTAGTCTGGTGGACAATGCCACGAGTCCGAAATAAACTTCGAAGGAAATGGGTGCGAACTTCTAATGCATTATCAAATCAAACAATTTTCACATATGCATTGAACTGATTCTTTATTTCAATAAGAAAATTATTGACTACAGACCCAACTTTAGACTTTGACTTGAGCAAAAACGTCAGACACCTAAAAAGTCATCCACAACCACTACATAAAATCAATGTCCCATGCAATCTAGAGATCGACTAGGCCCCCACACATCAAGATAAAGCAACTCAAATAGACCACTAGAACTCCGACCAAGTCTACTCGGAAAAGAACCATGGTGGTGTTTTCCTAGCCAACACGCCTCGCACTGGAACATAATAGTAGAAGCAATCAGAGGAATGACCCCACAGTTTCTGTAAAGGGAGATGTCCAAAACACAAGTGCCATATGTAACTAGTAGCCCCTCCTAGAGAAGTTGTGGCATGTCCAACGTATGGCATCTAAAGAAGGCGATAGACCCCCCAACCCCCCTCCTCATGGCCATAGTCAATCACCTGCCTTGTCAATATATCCTAAAAAACAAGAGTCATAGCATCAAGAATAGCTCGACAATGCAACTCTTTTATATGCAACTGACTAAGTGTAAATTACGAGGAAAATCAGGGGCATGAACATTCTATAGTCAGCTACAAGGGGCCAACAGAACTTTCCCATGTCTAATAACTGGAGAACTCCAACCATCTACTTCAACAATAGGCCTCTTGGAAGCAAAAAGACTCAATTTAGCAAATTTTTTAGCCTTCCCACAATGTGGCGAGAAGCTCCAAAATCAACAAGCCAATCCATAGAATCTGCTCTAGAGATACAAGTAAGACATCTAACTGAGGAAGCAACTACTATAGCAGTATCACTAAGTCCAATAGAAGGGCCCTGTGAGATCTATGAGATCCTCTGCACCAGATCATCGAACTCTACCCTAGTGATTAGGGTAGGTTCAAGAGAAATATCAGGTCCAGTGACTACCTGATGTGCACTGATTAGTCGTCCATGCTTTGACCAACAATTGTCTTCTAAATGACCATTCTTCCAACAATAACATTGAAGCCTTAAGCGATTCTAACCTCCACGCCCACAGCCTCTAATGGACTATCCTAGGCCTCTCCCTTAACCTAAGGAAGTAGCCATCATAGAAGTGATCTCTCCTTGCAGAGATGGATATAAGGAGATCGCAAGTCTACTCAGGAGATTGTAAGCTTCATGTATATATGGTATCTCTGGTGGCATCAGCATCTACAACCTCACTACCTCGTAAGACTCTGATCGAAAAATGACCAACCATGGTCTATGCTCCATATTGCTTCTGAGACTCATGTGAGCATACAGGGATGTATGCATTCAGCATCTCAAAAGTTGACTTCAAACTAGAGTAATACTGAGACAAGGGCCTTCCATCTTGTCTCATGTGAGCAATCTTATGATGTAGCTATAAAATCCTTGTAACATTCTTAACAATAGGTGTGACAGAGAACTTCTCACATTGCTTTAGACATCCTGGAGCACATGATCTTAGTGGCTATGTGTTGAATCATTGTGTTAATTATCCATGCATGAACCATCGCATTATCTTTCTTCCAAGTGGAATACTTGCCCTCCTTTTCCATCTCTAATTCAAGCTGAATATACTCTTTGTCATGATCCTCAATCACATTGAGGATCGATTATGCCCATAGCATGTAATTTGACCATCAAACTTAGCTATCAGGCCAAAAAAGGAGTTTTGAAGTCCCCTTGGCTTTCCTCTCCCTGAGATAGACTTAACTACTTCAGAGGCCATGTCCCTTAATCGAAGTCTAGAGGAAAAAAAACATTCAATCTAGGTGCAAAATGAGATTAATCAATCATTAAACCCCTGATCATCGACGACCAAGCGACGCTCCAACAAGACTTACATCTCCAATTGGTCACGCTTGGAAGTCCTCGAGATGAGCAGGCCAACAAGGCCCTCAGACCCTCCAATAGCCCAAGACTTCCTAGATGGATTTTCAAATCCTACTATCAAGATCGACGCCAATAGGACTTTAGCTTCCTGTCGACAATCGAATGACCGCAACTCTACCTGAGGGGGTTGATCCGACAGACAATGGTCAGGCAAACCCCCACCAAGTGATAGCTTGCTGGTGGAGGCCCTCCTATGCTGACAAGAGCTCAAATGGTGGTCACCATTTCTGTGCTTTAAAGATCTAACACTGTTCACCCACGCAAATTTCGCTAAATCAGAGATATGAATTAAGATCGATTGAGTGGTGAAGAAACAAAGTATGGGTATAAAGGTGGATATAGGCATCAGCCTAGGATCATCGTTTTAATACCATGTAAAGAATGAGCATTCAATTATCTATTTCCTTTGCCCTAGGTCCTATTTATATTAAGGAAACCTTAGAGAAAATTACAAAAGAGGCCCTCTACCTTGTATAAAATTACAGAAAGGAAAAACAAAACAACCATAAGCTAGAGAGTAACAGATACATATTCCAAAGAGGATTGAAACGTATTCATGCATGATAGTAAAGAAACCAACATGTATCATTTCAAGAAAGTGGAGAAGAGGGCAGGAACTAAAGGAGCCAATATGGAAGATGGGAATTGTCGTGGATTTTGATAGGTGGCACCCATGACCTTCTACTCTCCTAAAGACTAGACATGACTATCGAGCATGATTCACTTTCTTGGCTTCTAGTCAACTTGCTTGGCTCCCTTCCCAATATGTCCAGGAACCTTCAAAAGGGATGACCTAGCAGATGATTGCCGAATGCTAGTTCTATCAATTAGCTAGACAAGTATACGGATTAGTTGTCAACCCACTCCTACCAGAGAAAGGATTGAGACACCTCGAGACCACTAGCTCTAACTTAAGAATTGTATATTTCATTCTTTCCTCTCACAATTGATGACAATGGGAGTAGCTTTTAACTCTCCTAGGTTGAGAGCCATCTCTCCATGCTCGTGATCTCCCCTTTCTAAATTAACCACGCTCCTAAGAGAATAGCATTCCCTTTCTCCCTCCAACTTTGCCTTCAAATCTCTTGTAGATGGCAAAAGGTAGGATCAAGAAATCAAGGCTACACGCGTGCAAAGTAGGGATAGCATCTTTGTCCCATGGCGGCATGGGAGACTCGAACTACTAATCCATTGCCTTAGGGAGCATGGCTCAACCACGGGATATTTGGTTGTGTTCCTCTCCATCACTAGCAGTGCACAGAAGCAAAGGGATTCACATCTGAGAACCATCAATAGAGAACAAGAGCTAGAAAAGTTATGATCACCGTGTTAATATAGATGCATAAAGACCGGACTCCAGCACAAGGGGCCGATTGTTGATTATTCATTGGAAATCCATTCAAATCCAGCCAACTGCAGCTGCATTTCAACTCAACTGGCCTACTTTACACATGCATTGTTGTAGGCACCTTCATGCAACAAGTGAGAAGAGGTTATAAAGTTTGCATATCATGGCTCCATCACTTATTGGTCTATTCTTCTTGAGCCTGTTACATCAGAAAAGATGGCACTTGCACACCAAACAGAATTAAATCTATTAAGCGAAGGCCAACAGAGCACAGCAACACAAGCCAGGAAAAGTAATCACATTTAAATTATTATTATTACAATGATGTATTTGCATAAGCATAATCATCCTCAGTACCATCATGGTTTCGGGCTGCGGCTTGGGGTATATAGCTTATAAACCATAACAAAAATTGTTAACTGCAGCTGGAAGCAGCAAGGGTTAACAGACTTTCTAAACAGCATCTACCAAGAAATAGGCATGGGAACGAGGAATAAAGCAAGGCATGACAAGTAATGGAATCCGTAAACTAAGGTCACTGCTATGACGGTGGGGTTCCAGAAACCTTTTACCTATACATTTGAAAAAAAAGGTTTTTTCAAGGTAAATGGCAAAACTTACCACTGCAAGAAAGTCAGTGATGCAAAAGGACTATGGTCATCTAACAGGAAGATAGAAGCTCAAATTGCTTGGTGATGAATAATTCATGGGAAAGGTCAGTTCTACTTAAAAAGGGACCCTGACAGAATGTTCTTCAGTGTCTCATAGGTCATGAACACAATGCCCACGCTGGGTACAACTTTGCAGTACTCAGGAAGAATGCCCCTGTATAGGCCACGGATGCCCTCAGTGCGCATAATATGCCTCAATGTACCCACCAGACCTGTATTGTAGACATGAGCTCTGCCAGCAGCTCCTTCCAACTGCTTCCGCCGTCTAACAAGATCTAAAGGGAACGTTACTGCAAAAGAAGTAATCAAAGGTGCAAATTCACACAGCAATACCTTTAGTTATGAAAAATATAAGTTCAGGAACCTAAACTGACTTGCAAATTAAATGAAAAAACCAACAAGCCTCAGGCAAAGCGGACAAGACCTTTCACCAAGTGCCATGTAGAGCTTTGTTTTAAAGGATAAAATATGCATCTTGAAAAAGATATGACCTAAAATATTAACTTATTCATCGTTTCTTTTTTCATACAAATATTTGTTGGATCTTAATATGGTTATAGATGAAAATTTCCATCAAATGCCAAAACAAAATAGTATAATAAAGAAATGCGATGTGAGAAAATCATGGATCCAGTTCCTGTTGTCGCTCAGGAATAATGAACCAAGCTTCCATTGAAGTCAATATTTGCTTGATTCATAAAGTTAACCCACATGATAGTTCAGGCTTAATGTCATTCTAATAGTTTCTATGAATTTCCCAGAATAGGTACCATACCAGTCGATGATGCAACACCAGAAAGGCTTCCACAAGTAAGACTTATCAATGCACTAGAATCCTGGGGCCTATAAAAACGAGCACAAAGAAACCATGAATCCGGTAACTCTACCATAAGACAGACAATGCAGCTAAGCATCTTTAGTAAATCAATTTCTTGTGGTGGGAAATATGGTACATCTAAAGGTAAATACAACATCAATCGAATCACCTTTTAACTTGCCAATAAGATCTAAAGGTCTCATATACTGCAAAGCTTATTGCTATGCTTGGCCCAACACCCTGTATGACAGCTTGATCAAAAGCTCAAACAATTGATAAGCCATCGAGACACTGAAAAGTCACTCACCATTAAAGTAGGCCCAAGACCTTTGTATAAGCCCCTAGGCCCCTCGTCTCTACAAATTGCATAAAGTGCATGTGAAATGCCTCTGTAGTAGTGGTTATTTGTCTGAAAGACATCACAATAATAAAACTGATGAGAACAATTTGCAATATAATTTTCAGTCAAAAAGAGTAGCAACTGCTTACTATCAAAATATCTAACAAAACAGCGAAAATAAGAGGGAATAACAAGCTAAATAAATTAATTGAAAGTAAGGGCCGAAGCAAAAATATATATAACCATAAGCCAGTCAATTGGCAAGCGACCACAATGTAAAGTAAGAGAGACATTAACAGCATTCAGACATACAGTAACCATGCGAGTGCTTTGCACATCCTTTTACCGAAAAACAAACAAACATGTGCTTTGCACACCATGTTTTAATTTAGTCAAAACATGATATTTAGTGTAAACTTGAGTGTTATTCTATTATACATTTTTACGTTTATTTGTAATGGTGTGTTTGTCACCCTGTGTCTGTCTTTGGGTATCTCTGTAATTTTCCCTCATAATAAACAAGGTCTTTCATTTCATCTTACCTGATATCAGAGCAACAATCCTAGACCGATGCCCTAGGTACCCCACCCAAATATGCCTCCAACACCTCCACCCTAATCCTAACCCTAACCCTAGCAGCGCCTACTAGAGGAGCCATCGCCGCCACCACCTACCCTAGCACCACTGCAGTTACTTGGTGGAGAGCAGAGGCAGCGGCAGCATCGTTGCTACAGGGAGGAGAGCTAGATCTCCTTTGCATGTTGAATTGTTGTGGCACCGTTGTTGCCTGGGTTGATCTAATTCAACCCAGATCGACACCGCCCTAACCTCCTTTGCCCGGTGCGACCCAAATCAGACAAGATCTCCACCGCCTCCTCCAATTGATCGGACCCCAACCCAGATCGAGCCTGATCACCATTGCCTGCTTTGCCCGATCTAACCCAAATCACCGCTTGGGTCTTATCACCGCCACCACCAGCATTGTGGTAGCCTTAGGCTACACACCACCTCTATGCTATGGTTGATTCTCCCTTGGTTGACCGGTAAGGGTGCTTCCAAACATCTTCCTCCCTTCATCCGATCTCCTTGGGAGATCCCTACAAGGAAAGGTGACCCTTTCTTGCAAGATTGTGCTTTGAGAAGGGTTGCTACGCCGTTCATATTCAAACATACGGTCTGAAAATCATGTTTCAGATGGTGGTTTGGTGATTTTCAGAACTGTTTATTGCATCAAGAGGTTTCCCTTCCATTTAGTGAGTAATAGAGGATAGCAAGATGGCATCCTTTAACTCTATAGGTGATACTAATTCATCTAGAGTTACATCGAACACCTATATGGACAATGGGGGATACAAGAGTCCATTTTTCGTCCACATGATCAAGTTAGATAAGACTAACAATCCATGGTAGTCCCAGATGTTCTTGATGACTGTTAAGGGTCATAGGAAAGAACATATCTTGAGTCAGCCTAAACCCACAGAGAAGACAGGAATCAATGCTACATGGGATTGTGATAATGCCATGGTTTGTACCTAGATAATGAACACAATGATACATAGGATTGGTGATGAGATCATGTATTATCCTACTGCCAAGAGGATGTAGGACTCTCTTAGTGAGACATTCCCACAAGAACTTTGGTCGGGTTTTCCAGATATATGATGAGCTCTTCCACCTTCGCCAGCATGGTAAGACTCTGGCTCAGTATTATTCTCATGTGAAGGGGTTCTTGGAGCATCATAACTCCTATAGACTTGGCTGTGCATGTTCCTCCTGACGTGCATATAAGGGAGAACTTGCAATGTCTCTATTTCTCTCTAATCTGGAACCAAAATATGCTGCTACACAAGATCAGATATTGACCTTGACTAATTTACCAACACTTGAGGGTAGCTATAGTCGACTTAGCAAGATTACCGTTAAGATTGCTTCCCATGGTACTTGGAGAGGGACTTCTTCTACCCGTGGCCATGGTCGTGGACAGGGTGCTAAAAATCGTAGTCCAAAGCCTTCATGCACCTATTGTGACAAATTAGGTCATAATGAGGCTATATGCTAGCAGAACCACAGGAAGCTAGTTACTACGCACCAGGCAACAAAGGTTGTCACAGCTTCGGCTGATACTGTGACTAAAGCAAAGTTTGAGGAATTGCTGCAGAAGTTTAATCAGATGTCTCAACCTGTTTCAAAAACTATTGCAGTTGCTTCCTCGTTAGGTATTACAGATACACTCTTTATCTGCACTTCGTACAGGAGACTGGTTGGTGGATTCAGGGGGCTCACAACATCTATGTGGTACTTCTAAAGCCTTCTCAAACTTGACACGTCCCTCCAGGAAGGACAATACAAGTGGCTGATGGGAGACTATCTCAGGTGACTGGAAAAGGGGAGGTGTCTCTTTCCTCCTCTTTGCGACTACCAAATGTTATTTATGTGTCACACTTTCAACTTAGTCTCTTGTTTGTCAGTAAAATTACCAAGGAGTTTAATTGTAGAGTCATTTTTTATGCACAATCTTGTGTCTTGCAAGATCGACTCACGGGGAGAACGATTGATGGAGGATGTGAGGAAGGGTGTACCGCCTGAGTAGATCTCCTTTTGCTACTACTACTGTGTGTCAAGGGGACACTGCCTTGGCCACTGGGTCACCAACCCAGTAGCAACTTCACCTTGGCCACCTTCTTGTTGAGAGACTTAGGCATATTCTATCTCACATTCCCACCAGCACCACCATTACTTGTGACGCCTGCCAACTTGGCAAGCACCACCGTGCCAGCTTTCCCATTTCATCGCATGTTGGGTCTGCTTTATTTGATTTAGTCCATATAGATGTCTAGGGTCCAAGTTGGATTCTTGACCAACTTGGACATCAGTACTTTCTTGTCTTTGTTGATTTTTCCTGTGCTACTTGATTATTCTTATTAAAGAATAAATATGATGTTGGAACTATTATTGAAAATTTTATTATGGAAACAAAGACCCAATTTTCTATTACTATCAAGATTTTTCAATCTGATAATGCTTTGGAGTTTCGTACTTCTCGTTTGATGCAGTTTTTTCATACCAATGATATTATGCATCAAACCACTTGTGCCCACACCTCTCAGTAAAATGGTGTTACTAATGCTGAGAGGAAATATAGACACCTTCTTGATGTTGCACACACCCTACTTATTTATCACATTGTACCTGCTTTGTATTGGGGGAATGATGTTCTTACAGCATATTTTCTTATAAATAGGATGTCGAGCTCTACTATTCATGAGCAAATTCCGTGGCAGGTTCTGTATTCTACTCGATCTTTATTTCCAGTTATCCCTCGTATTTTTTGGTGCGTTGCATGTGTACATGATTTGGATCTTAGACGGAATAAGTTGGCACCACGAGCTACCAAGTGTGTTTTCTTAGGTTACTCTAGAACCTAAAAAGGGTATCTATGTTTTGATCCGATTAATTCCCAACATTTTGTCTGCTGATGTGACATTTCATGAAGCTACACCATATTTTTCTACCACCAGTAGTGAGTTACTTCCTGTGAATGAAGGTACCCCTATGCCCATTCCACCTATTCCCTTTAGGTCTATCCCTGTGGAGGAACATTTAACTACTCTTGAAAAAGAGAGGTTCCATGATCCCATTGTTACCTATCAGAGACCACATGCTACATTCAAGATGCCCCCTACTCCACCTCCAGCCACCCCAGCTCAGGTGAGTCTAGGGTCTTTAAACACTGATGCTTTGGTGCATAGGGATGATACAAGGACAGATGAAGATCTTACAGGTGCTCATGTCCAAGTGGATAATGACCTTCCTATTGCTGTTAGGAAGGCTCCGAGGTCTTGTGCCAAATACCATGTAGTAGGATACCTACAGAACTGATCTTGGTACAGCATTTTTGGGGTTTACTAGAGCCCTAGTCTCCACTACAATCCCTGCTTTCTATCAGGAAGCCATGCTTCATCCACAGTGGCGTCAAGCCATGGACGAGGAGATAGGTGTCCTTCAAAGCAAAGGCACATGGGAGCTTGCCTCACTTCCACCTAGAGCTAGCCTGATTGGGTGCAGATAGGTCTTTGCACTCAAATTCCATCCTGATGGCAGCATTGCTAGACACAAGGCCCAACTTATAGCAAAGGGGCTCACCTAGGCTTATGGGGTGGACTTGTTTGACACATTTTCTCCAGTATTGAGATTGTCGACAGTGCAGATCCTCCTCTCAATGGCAGTACATTATGACTGCCAATTGCATCAACTCGATATGAAGAATGCATTCCTATATGGTAACTTGCAGGAGGAAGTGTATATGCAGCAACCACCGAGGTATGAGACCCAGGGGGAGTGTGTGCAAACTAAGGCTATCTATGGACTCAAGCAGAGTCCACGTGCGTGGTTCCAAAAGTTGTCATAACTTGTTGAAGCTGATGGTTTTCAGAGGTCATCAGCAGATCATTCCTTGTTTGTCAGAAAGACAAGAAAAGGTATGGTTGTCCTCCCAGTCTATGTAGATGATTTAATTCACATGTGATGATGCAAAGGGCATCGTGCAGATTAAAGAGATTGACCAATTAGTTTTTCATGAAGGACTTGGGTCAACTACGGTATTTTCTGGGGATAGAAGTTGCTCGTTGCAAGCATGGGATAGTTATATCTCAGAGGAAATATGCACTAAATGTTTTACAGGAGGCTGGTATGCTTGATGCAAAACCAGCAAACATACCCATTGATCCAAAGGCATATATCCCTATGATGCAGAGGTACCTTCAATAGATAGCAGACAGTATAGATAGCTTATGGGAAAGGTGCTCTACCTCATTATCACAAGACCACACATTACATTTGCTGTGGAAAGGCTTAGTTTATAGCCAAACCTACAAAGCAGCACTGGGATGCTACCATGATGGTTTTGAGGTATATTAAGAAGGCACCAGGAGTTGACCTTCTATTCACTCAAGGCACTTCCATAACTGTGGTGGCATACTCAGATGCAAACTATGCTGGATGCTTAACAGATAAAAAATCCACAACTAATTTTTACACTTATATGACCAGAAATTTAGTGACTTAGAAAAGCAAGAAGCAAGCTACAATTTCCAGGTCGAGTGCAGAATAAGAATATAGAGCTATAGCTCAAACAGCTGCAAAACTCATGTGGGTGAAATCCCTACTAAAAGATTTGTGCATTCAGATTACTGCACTATGGAAATGAGGTGTGATAATGTTGTTGCCACATACCTTGCTAGCAATCCAATATTCCATGAAAGAACCCAACATGTTAAAGTGGATTGTCACCATACCAAGGACTTGATTCAAAAAAGCTTGATATATACAACCTCAATTGCTATAGAAGACTAGACGGCAGACATTTTTACCAAGTCACTTCCTAAACCTACTTTTGAGTTCTGTTGTTCCAAGCTGCTAAACATGATGAATATTTATGCTTTAACTTGAGGGGGAGTGTAGACTTGACTATTATTCTATTATATGTTTTTACATTTATTTGTAAGGATGTGTTTGTCTCCCCATGTCTATCTTGGGGTATCTCTGTAATTTTCCCCTTTCCTATCTCTATATAAAGAGGGTAGGGCTCCCATAATAAACAAGGCCTTTCATTTCATCCTACTTTTAAATAGGTTAAAAATATTAATGTACCAAAAAGGACATATTGTTGGATTTGTCTTACTCAATAACTAGTGTAAATTTTTGGAAATAGTTCTTAATTGAAATAGAAATCAACTTCTCGAGGGAATTATCTTAATTCTAACTAATTTGGTAACAAATTAGAATCAAATCAGGAAAATGATGGCCAAAAAATTGAAGAATAGAAGAATTGAGATGTGTGCCAAGCCATGTGGCATTTTGGTAGGTGAAAGCATCAACACTAACAACATTGAGAGATAACATATGAAGTAAGAATCCAAAAAAGTTTCTGGAAATTTAATTCTTTGAACTTTCTTGGCTTGGACAAGTCCCCAAAGTAGCCTTTTGTAGAAAAATCAACTAATAAAATAGAATTATAACTTCAAATTTCACTTATTAAATCTCATGTAGGGCTAACTTAATCAAACCTTTAGAAAAAAAACCTTAAATTAGTGATCCTGGATTTCTTTTATTGCTATAAAACAAAAGGCTACTTAATTATAAAACAAAAAACTACTTAAAACCAACGCTACTTGTGCATACCACATGTGATTGGCATTGGGTAGCACTGCACTAGGAGGCGCAGGCGCTTGTGACAACACTGGACCGATGCATGCGCAAGGTAGGGACACGCACCAAGGACCAGCAACTCTAGCGGCAGTCACCTGACGAAACTCCTAATTTGTGGTGGAAAAAAGAAAGATTATGGGAATCAAGTGGGAATCAAATGCCAACCTAGGATCGTCGTTTTGATATCATGTCAAACAAAATAGAGCATCTCATTCTGGAAAGAAATCCTAACCTCTCTTATATAAAGACAGATGCAAAATTCATGTAAATATTAAAATTAAAAATAACATAAGACTATGATTCTAGACATCAACATTTACCAGGAAATGTTCCACCAACCTAAGTTCTAGCCGAAGATCAGTCCCAACATCCAAGTTTAAGGGGACCATGCAAACCTTGCCATTCTCCTTCCTTATCAAATATATCCCTTTTATGCAATAAGAAGTCCCAACCTTCCCAGTACCTCCACACGAACAAAAACAATCACGTTGAAACTCATGTTGGATTCGAATTCAAGTCACCACACAACTCTACTTCAACTTTTGCAAGAGAGCCACCACTACCCACTTTTTCAAGTAACCCCCCCTGACCCTTTCTAAGGTCTTAAAGTCCCCACACAGTCTACATGTCTCCATTTATCACAGACAAGCAACCCTCCACAACCGAACTCTTTTTCCCAAACTTCCCTCCAATACTCCATGTAGTAACTTCCATGTCCACTCCGCTGTCTACCAATAATGCCCCAAGCCTCTTCAATCCCTTAAGATAACGTTGGAGACCATGTCCTCGTAACATTAGTAGTCGAAAAAAGTGAATAATATTATTTCTAAAACGAAATCCTACACCTCTTTATACAGAGAAAGGTGTTGGGTAAATTGCAACATAAGTCTAAGAGGACAAAATAAATAATAGAGTAGTCCAAAATTATAAAGAAAGGGATAACTAAAGTGTTATGCCAACACTCCCCCTCAAATTGGGACATATATATCAATGATGCTCAACTTAAAATAGTATCTGTCAAATGCATCTCTAGGAAGAGACTTCGTGGATATATCCGCAATCTGATCCTCATAAACAACTGACGTAGCGTAGATAATCCCACGTATCAAATCTCTAGTGTTAATGGCAATCAACCTCAACATGCTCCGTACATTCATGGAACATTGGATTGTTTGCAGTGTAAGTAGCAGCGCGATCAGCACACTTCATCTCCATTGATCCCTCCACCTAGACATGTAGATCATGCAACACTGATATGATCTAGACCATCTCTGTAGATGTCTAAGCAATAGCACGGTACTCTGACTTTACACTAAACCTAGATACCACATGTTGCTTCTTACTCTTCTAGGTCACAAGATTGCCAGTCACATAAATACAAAAATCAGTTAACTTTTTGTCTGCCATGCAACCTGCATAGTCAGCATCAGAATGGCCAACAATACTCATAGATGTACCCTTCTAAAAAAGAATACCTCTGCCAGGTGCTTTCTTCACGTATCTAAGCACCTAGAAACACCCCAATGCTGCTTCATTGGTTTGTCCATGTACTAACTGAGTTTGTCCACTGCAAGAGAGAGATCAAAACGTGTAATAGTAAAATATAATAGCTTACCAACCAATTGCCTATAAGATCTGGTATCTATAGGTGAAGAGTCTTATCATAGAGATGTCCTTTAGGATCCATAGGTATATTGACAGAGTTAGACCCTAGCATCCCTGTCTCCTGCAACACATCAAGACAATTGCACTGACTAAGGATAATACCTTCTTTGCTATGTGCCACCTCAATGCCAAGGAAATATCTAAGTTCACCCAGATACTTTATCACAAAGGCTTTAGCCAACTTCTTCACCTCAGCTATCCTAACAATGCCATCCCCAATAAGGATGAGATCATTAACATAGACAATGAGTGCCACAACTCCCCCCGAGTTCTTCCTTACAAAGAGTGAATGATCAGCAAAACACCTTACAAGACCCATGATCTGTACTTCCTCTGACACTCTCAGGAACCAAGCCCCCAGGCTATGCTTCAGGCCATAGATGACCTTCAATCTACATAAACACTCCCCCTAAGTCTCAAACCTAGGAGGTGGTTGCATGTAGGCCTTCTCCTGAAGATCTTCATACAAAAAAGCATTCCTCACATCTAACTGATGAAGAGACCAGTCATAATAAGCAGCAACAGACAACAGAATGCGAGCAGTAGGAAGCCGGGCTACAGGAGAGAATGTATCAAAGAAATCTACCCCATATGTTTGGGTAAATTCCTTTGCTACCAACCTCACCTTATAGCGAGATATAGTGCCATCTAGGTTGTACTTAAGAGCAAATACCCAATGACACCCCACTATCTTGGCATGGCTAAGCAAAGTAGCCAGTTCCCACATCCCTCTGAAACGTAAAGCAGCCATCTCATCCTCCATAGCCTGACGTCACTTGGACCCAACATGACTTGCTGACAGGATGTGGGAGTCTGTGTCACAAAAAGAGCAACAGTGAACATAGCAAACGATCTCCCAAGGTTACCAGTAGACACTGCTCCTGCAATATGGCAGTGGGCACAACTGTAGGGGACCTCCGAACAGCAATCGAAAGGTCAAAATCCTCCTCCATAGGCTCAGTATCAATAGGAGGTGTAACCTGTGCTCAATAAAGGAAGTAGACTAATCAGGAGAACCTACACAATCACCCCTAGGACAACTCATGTGAATATCAACACATACCTAACCAGGGGAGGATACAGGTGACTGGGGGGTGGGTGTGTGTGTTAGTGATGCCATGTATGTTGTCTGTATGTAACAGGTAACCTGTATGCATGAGTAATCTCAGCCTCCTGCATCGTAGAAGTCTCTGCAGTAGTGGTATCCACACTATGTATAATAGGAATCTACTCCAAAGGAACTAATTGAACAATCATAAGGACTGATCCTCCCTCAAACAACCTGATGACCATCAGTAGAGAAGTATGGAATAGGTTCGTGTAAGGTGACAGCTACAGTCACATAATGCTTCTTGCCTCATAGGTCATAACATATGTATCCTTTCTGGGTATTATTGTATCCTAGACACACTTCTCTACCCTCATAGTTAGCTTATCTCTGCCAGGTCCTAAAATATGGATAAAGACTACACAGCCAAAAATATGAGATGATACAGTAAATAGTGCTTTCTCTAGATGAAGAACTTGCCATGGAACACATTCCTAAATAGCTGAGTTGGGCAACCTATTAATCAGATAGCATGCAATTAACACTACATCAACCCAATAAACATGTGGCATATTATGCTCAATAAGTAATGTTTTAGCCACATCTAACACAACGGTGTTTCCTCTCAACTACGCCATTCTGCTGTGAAGTATGGAGGCATGATGTCTAGTGAACAGTCCTAAGAGATCTGTAAAAATATTCTAACTTGGTTGTACAAAACTCTAAGGCATGATCAGATCGTACAATTTTCACAATGGTAGAAAACTAACTCTTTATTTGTAAAATAAATGTCTCAATCACAGACCCAATATCTGATTTATTCTTTAATAGAAACCATGACATCCTAGAAAATCATCCACAATAAGTAGATAGAATCTATGACCAAGTCTATCTGACACTACTATGACCACATACATCCATATGCAATAAATCAAAAATCGCAGCAGAACTCTGAGAAGAACTAGAAGGAAAACTAGCTCTGTGATGCTTTCCCAGCTGACACGCATCACACAAAATCTCAATGGTGGGCGATATATGAGGGATGACACCTCGTAGCATGTCCAATGAAGGGTGCCCAAGACAACGATGCCACTGAAGAGTTGTATCAGCGTTAAAAGCGACCTCGCCCTGACACATAGCAGCAAAAGGAGTCTAGATCAGGCAATAACATACTCCCTCATGTCCGACATCAATCATTCTCCCCGTGAGTTTGTTCTGAAAAATACAACCCAACTCATCAAACATAGCGTGACAATGCAAGACTTTTGTAATTCTGCTAACTGACAAAAGACTAATCGGAAAATCAGGAACATAAAGAATATTAAGTAGAGTCGGTGAAGAAATCACTGCCACATCTCCTCTGCCATGTACTCTACATTGTCTACCATCTACCACCTGAGCAGAACTGGAAGGAACAGTCTTAACCTATCTAAAGCATGTGCGATCACCACTGAGATGCTAGGAGGCTCCCGAGTCTACTAACCACAAGGAGCTATCAGAAATACCACTACCAGAGATATAAGTAGAATACATACCTGAGGAGGCCAATGCAGTAGTATCAGTAGTAATAGCAATCTCCTAGGTCAACTGTGTGAGGAGCTGAACAACAGCATCATAGTCAGTATGTGACACCATGTCGCTCACCTCATAAGAGAGTTTGGTTGGCCATAGGAGGTCTGCCATGCTTAACCAGCAGGAGGCCTCTAAGTGACCACCTCTACCACAATGCGAGCATATGGTGCGGAGTCTACCAGTCATGCCCCAACCACCATGTCCTCTCCCCTAGTAGATAAAGCTCCACGTCCACTACGTGCAGCAGCCACTAAGACAGGAGTCTGTCCAACATCTGACAAGGATGGTTTAACCACTCTACTCACCGGACTACATGCTTCCTCAAGTGATGGAAGCTCAGCAAAAGTCAAGATCTAAGACCTAGCATCCTCATAATCTGGTCCAAGTCAATCCAGGAACTGAAGGACTATATACTCCTTCCCGTGTGCCCTCTAAGTGGCACAGGTGCAAACAAGGCAAGCATTACACTTCTCTAGGAGCCCCTTTAAAGCAGCATAATACTAGGATAGTGACCAGCTTTCTTACTTCAGATCACCAATGGCATGGTGGATCTCAAACACTTTGCTGGAATTCTTCTTGTGAGAGTACGTGTCACGCAAAGAATCCCACATCTCTTTGGTCATCTTGTAGTACATGATCCCATCTCCAATATGAGGCTCCACAAAATTCATGATCCAAGCACAAACCATTACACTATCTTTCTTCCATGTAGCATTTTTTCATGTCTTGTCTTATGTCTCCAACTCCATCAAGATGTATTCCTTAT
Organism: Thalassia testudinum; assembly: GCA_037157565.1. NCBI lineage: Eukaryota > Viridiplantae > Streptophyta > Magnoliopsida > Alismatales > Hydrocharitaceae > Thalassia > Thalassia testudinum. The sequence continues at coordinate 94,746,096 of JAZHRO010000063.1, forward strand.
GATGTCCCTCTATAGTCATGAGGAACATCTAGCATAATTAGTCTCATTCAACATGGTGATAGGAACAAAGAAGAGAGTTTTGTAACTCCTAATGTCCGTAGTGATAACCGATGACACCTCCGAAGAGCATGAAGAGGCCATCATGCCTTAGGACTGCCACAAGATGCCATGAACACAATCTGAAACCAATATTCAGATCTAGAAAACTCTGAAATCAGAGAGAACGTGATCTCCTAATCATGAAATTTAAGATCTAGAGATCATAGATAACATCCCATGAGTCACAGACACTCCTTAGATCAAGGCTTAGCACATACTAGGATACGGGGAAGACCCTAACAGCACCCTAAGGGGTGCTACTCCCGCTTGCCGGCGAGATCTAGCCGCCAACCGCGACCACCACCCGTAGCACCAGCGACAGTAGAACCCCCCTACAGGCAGTGGTGAAGGTGCAACCCCCTGCGGGGCGCGTGCACAGACCCTGTTGGGGCGACGCTGCCTTGCTGGGCGGCACATGCAAGCCCTATTAGGGGCAGCACTGCCTTGCTAGGCAACGCTACTTCCACCTAGAGCTCGGTGATAGCTTCGTAAGGGTGGAACCCTGCTGAGAGGAGGCCAATGAGGGATCTACAGTTAGGGTGGATAGGTTTCGGAGGCTAGTGCGGGTGGGATACCTGAGCGCCGATCTAGAATCGCCGCTCCAATACCAAGTCGGAGAAAGTGAATATCTTATTTCTCAAATGAAATAAGAAATAATCTACACCTCTTTATATAGAGAGATGTTGGGAAGATGGCAACGTAAGTCCAAGAGGACAAAATAAATAATAGATCAATCCAAAACTATAAAGAAAAGCATAACTAGAGTGTTATGCCAATAATAATTTCTACCTCTTGTAAAGCATTTTGAATGTCCACAGCATGCCTACCACATGCTAGTGAAAAAAGACCTTTTTCTAATGTGGAGCCATGTTGCAACATGTAATGTAGAAACATAAGTCTCAGCAATATTTTGCCAAATTTTGATATTATGTAAATAATTTTGGAGAATGGGTAGCATTATGTACAATTCTTAGACCTCCATATTTTAAGGTCAACATAGGTGACTTAGAAATCCATTCTTATCTATTTTTAAAACTATATTTAAACACAATTTCTAGATTGATTGATCCCATTATGAGTTTTAAGAATTATATTTGTAGAATTATGAATTTATGATAGGTAAATTAGTTCTATGATTGTTTAGCCTTCATATTTTATAGAGATAAATTGCTAAATCTTTGGTTTTAATGCTTAAATACCTTTTTCCATAGGATTAATGTTCAAATTTTTATCTAAGTATTGGTAACATAATTATACAATTTAATACAATTATAATTATTCTAATAGAATTCGGAGATGCTCAACATTTTTTTTGAAGACATGTTTGGCGAACATCACCTGCTAGAAATCCTACACAAGTGAAAGTAGGAGTTGCAAGTCAAGAACACAAGCATCAAAGAGTCCTTCCCGAAAGGTGGGAGTCCAAACACGGAAACTTCATCCCACACTTCCAACACCGAATGCAACTTATCGTTGACCAAGGCATAGAGTCTAGGCATAATCTCATCAAAACATCCACTTTCCAACCAATCATCCTCCTAGAACCTAAAGAATCTACTATCCTCCAAGATCGAGTAAAAATAAGGAGCAACTCTCTACATAACCAACACAAACGATCTTCAAAAGACAGAAGCCACACAACATACCACTGCCCTCTACAACATACTCAAAGCAGAATCGTAAGAGTCCTTCAAGAGATGATACCGAAGAGTACTCCCATTTTGAAATCGCTTCACCACCCACTTTACTAACTATACATCGGATAAAACACTAGGTGAAGAAATCCCAAACCGCCATCTTTTGTAGGTTTACATAAGGGTGTACACGGGTTGGGTTGGGTCGGGTTAAGACTCAGCCCAAACCCAACCCACAATTTTCAAGTTGCGGTTTTTCCAACCCAACCCAACCCAACCCATAAAAATCGAGTCAGGTTGGGTCGAGTTGGGCGAGTTGTTGACTAGTAAAAAGATTCAAAACTTATATTTATCTCTCACGTATTTTATATATCTTTCACACTTAATAACAAAACATTTAACTCATAAGTTCTATCATCTACAAAAGTAAATAAAATAGGTACAAACAAAAAAAAAAATCGGACTATGGATGGAACCTCAAACTTCTGAAACAACTTCTAGAAGTGCTCCTCATGATCAAGTCCCATAGAACCCCAATCATGATCAAGTTCATTCTAGAAGAAGTGCTCTTCATGACCTCCAACTTCTGAAACACCTTTAACAATCCGAAAATAGAAAGATAAAAAATCATGATGGCGAAAAGGACATCCTTGAGGAGAACAAGCCCTCCCCCTCGAGAAAGAAGCCTCCCACTCCAAGAGTTGGGTCTCTTCCCCATCTTCTCCAACAGTAGCACCCAATATGCCGTACTCAATCGTTTGCCCTTTAGAGGAAGCTCCTAGTACATAAATGGCAAGTAACCAATAGTTGTATGCAGGATCTGGAAGCACGAATCCATCTCCTCATTAAACTGAAACACATGAATAAAGACTTCAAGTGGTTCACCACCAAACCAAAGATCTACCCAAAAATTCTCACAAGCACAAGATTTTCTACCACCCAATTCTCTCCCTCAATAAAAAAGAGGGAATCATCCGCATACCGAAGGATAGGAGTCAACAAAGATCCATCACCCTACAAAGAAAAACCAAAGAGCAAGGTTTTAAATGTCGACAGCATACCGACAATATATCGTCGATATATCAATATCGAGGGGTTGGATGAAATCGAAGCACCATCCCAAGCCCTTTTCACTGATATTAGTCGACATATTGCCAATAACAAGGGATATAGACGATATATCACCAAAAATGGACATTAATACAAAATTTTCATTAATTTAGCGACATACGACCGACACGAGCGATATGTCGATCACATATCTCTATCTAGACAAACTGGAGTGCATTCTCTTCATTTCTTCTCTCCTGCTACCTTATCATTCTCTCTACTCCTCCATACTGCCTACCTGCTACACCTTTGAATTATCTTTCTTCAACTTCTTTATTGATTTGCAACCTTCTTTTATCTCTCAACAAGATAAGCACCTTCTTTAATTTATTTGCATGACTTGCTCCAAAAAACTATGTTTCCAACCTCAGTTACTATTCATACCAAAGTTAGATCTCTTCATATACTTGATTATTAGGTAGATTAACGTTGTCCGTACACTAAATTAGTAAAATCCCTAATTAAACCACAATTAAGGGATGATTTTGTAACCTAAATTATCATGTTTTAAACTAGGTTACTATTCATCCTAAAATTACATCTCATCACGTATTTGATTGTTGGGTAGAGATTAATGTTGTCTACATCTCAATCTAGTAAAATCCCTAATTGAACTCTAATTTTGTGGTGATTTAGTGGCCTAAATCACCAACTTTTAGTCTCAATTATTGTTCATCCCAAAATTACATCTCTTGATGTAGTTGATTATTGGATAAAGATTAATGTTGTCTACACCTTAATTTAGTAAAATCCCTAATTAATTGTGATGTAGCCTAAATCACCATGTTTTAACCTCAATTATTGTTCATCCCAAAATTAAATCTCTTGATATATACTTGATTATTGGTTAAATTATTGTTATCGACACATTAATTTAGTAAGATCCCTAATTAAACTTTAAATTTGTGGTGATTCAGTGACAAAAATCACCATGTTTTAACCTCAATTACTATTCATTCCGAGATTATTGATGTTAAATTGTGATACATCTCCTATCGGATCATGGTTAACGGTTTGAAATGGTAATTCATGTCTTGTAGGTGTTAAATTATATCAGGTCACTCAAGTGAGGATGTTACAGAAATTTAATGGAATTATGCCACTCCCATAAAAGGAGACAAAGGAAAGTCACAATGTAACTTTTTTGGTAAAAGGTTGATGGGAGGAGGCATCACAAGATTGAAGCAATATTTGTTAGGCGAATACAAAAATGTAACCAAGTGTAAAAATAAAACTAAACAAGATATGCTATTAATGCGAGACAATTTAGAGGGAAAGTAATCAAAAGGCAAGGAGAAAAATCAAGGAGAGAGCTCAGAGAGGGGATGTTTCATAAGACTGTGGGAAAAATAGTACAATGAAATAGATAAAACTATCCTAGTGATTGTGAAACTCCTGCACAAAGACAAGCATACAAGAATGCTATTAGAGAATCTACAAGGAGTGAAATAAAAGGTGACAAGAAGAGGAATTTGCCCGTAAAAGGTTGTTTTATGAGAAAGGAGGTGGAAGTGCTCGTATCAGCATCTACGACTATTCTACAAAAAAATAAAAGGGGATAGAATTTGGGATATCGGCTAGCATGAAATATGTTCCTAGCAAAGACAAGAAGTAAAAGACCGTCAAAGGGATGTTTAGAAATGTTGGAGAAAATGTAAAAAAGGCCATCTCCACGCTCCCTTTTGCACATTCCATCCTAGTAAATATAGCAAATGGATCATTTTTGCAACATGCTATGGATAAGATTTTCCAAGGAGGAATGGGGGTAAAGATCCTACCACACATGAGATCATGAACAAGTACTTGTATATGCATAAGGATGACATTAAAACCTACATACATAGGTTGAAAAGGTTATGAACATATTATGATGTGTCAATTATGTGTGATGGGTGGATCAAATTCACCAAAAGGCAAATCATAAATTTCCGTCATTATTGTAATGGGTATATGATCTCCTTGAAATTTTTGGATACATCCGATCAAGTCAAAGATTATAAATACATATACCGTTTGATGGTGAATGTTGGTAAGGAGGTTGGACCCAAACATGTGCAAGTGATTACAGATAATGATAGCAATTTTAAGATAATTAGTAAGAAATTGATGAAGGCTTAGCAAGTATACAATTTTTTGGACTCTCTATGCAACCCATTCCATTGATCTCATTCTCAAGGACTTCGCAAAGAGGAAAACAATAAATAACCTCATTTAAGATACGTGACAAGGTTCAAAATATCAATTTCGACACCATGCCAATGAATTTCTAAGTATGCATTTCGAGGGCATGCCAAGGGCACATCATGGAAACGCCTATATTTTGATGATAAATTTTGACAATTTTGATAGCCAAAAAATATACCATTTCAGAGACACGTCGAGGATATGTCGATGCATACTAACAAAAATGGCAGAATTAGTCAAAATGATATAAATTTCAAGAAAATCAAATGCCAATTATGTAACAATAAGAATGGCAGCGACAGTGGAGCAACAGCAACAACGCAAAGGAGTAGCACAATAGCGACAATGCAGCAGTAGAGTAGCAATTGCAACAGCAACCTCTGCAGGTCAATATGCCACCCGTGCCAACCATGCCGTCAACATGCCGCCGACAAGGTCGGTATGCTGGAGAAATCCCTGAGTTTCAACACCACACCTATGTCGATATGGCCTACTTCCAAAAACCACCATTTTTGCGACATGTCGTCAGCATCTAAAACACTGATGCGCAGTTATATTTATAATCACCGACATATAATAGCAATGATGAGGCAGTTTTGTAAAAGTGAGCTTGTAAGACCAGCCATCACCTAATTTGCAACAACTTACATCCCATTGTTGAGTTTTCTAGATAACAAAGTTGAATTGAAGATGTTCATCTCCAACTATTGATATACAAACAAAGAGCATAATGCAAATCAAGAAGAATGTGGAGGTATTGGTGACCTTCACAAAATTTAGGGACATTTGTTCATGAGTTGTGAAGATAATCAAATATGTTGTGATCATGCTAAGGATGGTTGATGGTGATAAAAAATCAACCTTGGCAAGTATCCATGGAAATAATGAATCAAAATGTCAAATAAAATGGTGATAAAATATTTCAAAAATGTGTTACTATCCTTTGAGACAAATATTGCCACATGCCCAACATAAAACTCTTCCCGCTATGACTATCTATGATTTATGAAATTTAAATTTATTTCACACAATTCACTACAAGTTACGTGAATGAATTTATCATAAGTTCATTTTTATTTTTCTACTTCAGCTAAATGATGGCATTTGCATGGCACAGATACTCCTAAACTTTGTCGAGTTGCTATAAAAATTTTATCTCAGACAGAATCGGTAGGAGGCTTTGAAAGAAATTGGAGTGCCTTCAACTTGATTCACTCACAGAGAAGAAATCACCTTGACAGTAACAAATTGATGGACTTGGTATTCGTGCACTACAACATCAAACTAAAGATGAAACATATATGAAAAGAAGAAAATAAGGAAGAGGATATGGACCTAACAGATGTAGCATACCTTTTTTGAGATAGAAAAGAGGGAGATGTTTTACAAGAATGGTTGAATAGTAATGAAGAACCATTGCTTAATAAAAATGATGGTCCTGATCTAGAGATGGCAAAGAGAATTGAGGCAGATATATCTAAATTTACATGTAGTAGATCTAGTAGAAGAGTAATCCGTAGCCTTGAAACTGAAGAGAGTCCAAAGGAAGATTCAGGACCTTCAAGAGGAACATAAAATGATGACAATGATGATGGAGATGATGATGCAGTGATGGTTAACGAGCCACATGTAGAAAGTAATGATGGAGGAGATGAGAGATATCATCATCAAGGTCTTAGTAGAGAGTATGTCCAACATGAATACATGTAAAGATATACAAATATATATGGAGACCATATACCAAGTCCACCTCGTTACAATGACGCAAGGACAGGGTATGGGTATGCCTCAAGCCATTCTATAATGTCCATCGATTTAAGTTGATTGGTGGGATCTCTTAATCTGACGACAGAATCAATCTTTGGAGATAACCTAGGATCATAATCAGTTACTATAGTGGTTACAAATCTCATTACACCAGCCCTCAGTACCAGCTCCAAGATGAGGCGTAAAGTTCATCTCATTACTTCCCCAACTACACCAACCCTCCATCTTTTATGGTTCCTCCTATGATTATAATTATCGCCACCAAAGTAATAGTACCCGAGGTGATCTTACAAGCTATGGAATATTCCCTGAGTATTTTGCACCTCAAGATCCCTAACCATTTTTTTATCAACCTTCACACTCTACTACACTTCCTTCTCAACTACCACGAAGTTCATTAATGAGACAACGTGAACCTTGTGAATCATCAGGTTCTACATTAAAACGAGGTGGTTCTACTGGGTGCACATATTTAAGAGGACATGAAGATGAATCTACTGAGGGTAGATCAAGAACTAAAAACAGGAACAATTCCTCCAACAGTCACAGTCGATATCAACGTCTTGTAATACTTCTATATTGCAGTGATAAAGACTATCAACGATACATCAATAAATACAATACTCGATATAACTACATGGTAAGGGAATCCTACTACGAATAGAGGAAGATAATCAGAGGTGAGGTATCGAGCATTACTATGAACATTTTTCAATTGTTATCATGTTATGTGCATTTTCTTTTCAATATATGACTTTGTCGATATGCAACTAGAGCATTTATATTATATTTTCATTCAAAATTTATTATTTTGATCTTCTAGGTATTTCTTTATACATGTAGTAATTATTAAAATGTTAATTCTCATCAAATTTGACATTTGGGATATTTTGAATCTTGTTTAGGGACTTCCCCAAAATTTGTTGATATCAACAACATATCCTCGACATCACCTTTTTGACTTGTCAACACAATATCGATATCGACATTTAAAACCTTACCAAAGACATCTCCCACCACCCACCACACGCCTTAAAAGCCATGCTTGCAAGAGTATCGCTAGCAAGAATTAAAAGCAAGGGCACTAAAGGACACCCTTACCTTACTCCACGTTGCGACTACATCTAAGTACTATCTAGCATGCCATTCAAAACGGAGAAATCATAATGCACCCCTTCGTCCACTAAATCGATCTCTCTAGGAATCATCATCACCTCAGGATCTCCCACAAATATTCTCAAGACATGGAGTCATATGCCTTCAAAAAACCCACCTTCCACAAAAAACACTTTCTACCATATCACCAGGTTGCCACCATCTCAACCAAAATAAGACTCATGTAAAGATCGTCAATACAGAAAGGTTGACTGCACCTAACTAGCAATGCTAGGAAGCACATATCTCAACCTATTTACGAGAACCTTCACCACCATCAAGTAGGCAGCATTAGACAAAGCAATCAGACAATAGTCATCAATCCCCTCCACCCCAATCCTTTTGGTAGCAAAAAGAAATAAAACTTATTCAGCCTCTCAAATCCACAATTTTCCTTCAAGACCTCATGAACCATAGCCAAAAATTCCTCTTTAATAACCTCCCAAAACTCTGTATAGAAAAGGATAGGGAATTCATATAACCCGAGCAAGCCCTCGACCTAAGCCCACCAACTATCTACCTCCTCCCTGCAATGATGTCCTCAACCTAGAAGGAGCCAATTAGATTGGACCTCCTTACGCTAGCCGAGAGATAGAAGAAGCAAGTGTTGGAATCCCCCTTCTTCAACTATAACTTTTATGACTTTTGCCTCCAATCCATCTCCCTTTTGAAATTAGATTAAAAAATAATCTTACGATCTTACCTAAAGTAAATTGGAAGTAGGGCAACAAAGTATAAGTCAACCCAAGCGACAAAGAAGGCGCCAGGCAATCACTTGGTTGAAGTCCCTTGCCTAAAAAAACTTCTAAAAGGTTTCCCTTAAATACTAATAATAAAAAATTAATTTTATGCTCTTTATTTGTCTAAGTTTAGTAACATTTTTAGTTGATGTTTTTTTTTCTTTTGCAAAGTGACATTAGATAGCAACCTTACAAAGTACATTGAAGGAGGGGAGGGGCCCAGCTTCCATGCAGATTACATCCCAAACAATGCCAGGCTAGAACATGAGCTAGCCTAACGACAATCCTATTCACCTTAGACAAGGAAAACCCAGCATGAGAGTCAAGCAAATAAGAACAATGATGGACGACTTCGAGTTTTCCAGTTAGGCTGCTGAAGGGCTAGAACTTGCCTTACAAGATTGACAGCATCGAAGAGAATCGCCACATCTTGCGAGCTAGCATGGGAGGCCAGTAGAAAGCCTTTTTTAATAGCCTAGATTTCCACCTCTTGATATGGAATTGACCAGCGTGGCATTGCACCTGATACAATTTCCAGCCTGATCAAATAACACTGCAGCTACCACCGAGTGAAGCCCTCCAACAGCTCCATCCACCTTGATCAAATAGAAGTTCAACGGAATTATCATTTCTTGAAATTGATCAGGAATGGTATTCACCACCATGGAGGAGTTGTGTGGATGAACTCTTTTATAGTTGCTATAAAATCTAACCATGTTTTGCGCCTAGTCAATGACTAGCAGTGGAGAAGGGGTGCAATTCTTGTTCACCACCTTGCAGCAGTGCTGCCAAAGAGCTTGTAGCATATAGAATGGTAAATATTTTGGCTGACCTGCATCAGACAGCTGGCTGTCCAAATTCACAATAAAATCCCACCAATGTACATTTATTTCAGTAACTCTGAAACCCAAATAGAACCAAAGGGCCCTTGCAAATTGACATCCCGACAAAATATGTTCCCAGGCTTAAGTCAGTAGATAAATCGGGTGAAACTCCCACTTCCAACATCAGAGTTCAATAAGCAGATCTAGCTGTAAATATCCCCTTTGGGTGAGGCTTCCAAACTAATAAGTCTGATCCACGGTGCAATGGAGTTGAAAGAATTACTTGGGCAGTCTCCTGAGTGAAAAGTTGGCGCACCAACTCTAAGTTCCTCTGAGAACCATCCGAGTCTAACAAGCTAGCAACCTTATTAAGTTGCAGACTTGAGGAGTTCACGGGCAATAGAGCAATATCATCCTTGGTAGCCCATTCATATATTTATTTTCCGATCGTCTCCCACCATCCATTTTGCATGCAATCTTAGTTTCTCTTTAATTTGACCCATCGCCTTCATAAAAGCAGCATTCTCGAGGCAAGCACCTCAAGCGACCAGGCAATGAGGTGAGGCACTAGAGCAAGATGTCACCTCAACGAACACCCAAGCGATGGCCTTCGATCAGGCGACTCGCCTCCTCGACTCAAGTGGCACCTTGTCGCCTCTCCGCCTCATCGCCCAAAACCCTAACCCAATTTGAAGTCTTTTAAAAAAAAAAAAGAAACAAACCGCCACCACCGACATTCCAATTGAAGCCTCTATGACCTTTGAGTTTCCATTACCAGACCCTTATTTATGTGTGTCATGAGTTGACTTCTCCACGTCAACCCCCATCGCCATTATCATCGGAGCCGCGAAGCAACTCGAGCTTCTTCGACCACCATCGCTGAACATCACTTGCCATCTACACCACCTCCTCAACCTCGATCGCCCGGGTATGACCATCGCTTGCCATCAGCGTTGTTGAGGTAAGCGCCATCACATTTTTTTTCGTCTCTTTCACTCCCAGAACGAAAGAAGCAGTCCGAGTCAACAGTAATATGTATATTATTAAATCTAACACCAGAGAACATTATGTTGTATTGTATTAAATCTAAATATAAATATGCATATTATATCTTTAGTATATAAGTATGTATGTATTCTGTTATATATGTATGTGTATATATATGTATATATACTATTATATAATGTGGTATCTGTTAATATATTATATTTGTTTTCAACTTACATCATTGTTTGCAACTTCACATATATTTTGAATTTTGTAGATGGATGAATCAAAGAGAAAGCACCCATGTTGGAAGTATGTCACATTGGAGGGCTTAAAAAAGACTAATGATACAAAGTATACTTTCTGTGGTAGGATAGTGAAAGGGGAGATTCATAGAACTACTGGGTGTATTACCAGTGACGATAAAAACACAACAATATGTCCAAAAGCTCCACAACATGTGAGAGAGGAGTTGAGAGAATATCGACAATCTAAAAAAGAAGAAAAAGAAAGATTTATGAAAGATTTTCTTTACGATGAGCCGCTTAATGATGATGATGATGGAGACGTAGAAGTGAATGCCTTATGAGGACCCATAAGCAGATTCACAACTAAAAGAAGAGTAAAAAATCCTGCACAATCACATGCAAAGAAGACTTGAATCATGATGAGTGCTGGTGGAAGTAGAAGTGGACTTCCTCTAATAAAGAAGTTTCATCGACAAATGGATAAGTTTACGAAGGTTGATCCTGAGAATGTGTTTCGGAAACAAAAAAGAAGATTGTTGACAAAACAAACTACAATTTTTGAGGTTTTCAAGGGAAGAGATGCAGTTGTATGAATCATTGCAAAATGGATGTACCGTGACAACATATTGCATTCAATGTTGTTAAAAATATCTAATTTGAGATAATAATTGAGGCAATTGGTCATTTTGGCCCTGGATTGAAGCCTCCTTACCATGAAGTAAGAGTTCCTTTATTGAGATATCATGTGAACGAGACTCAGGATTTCATCACCAAACATCATGATGCTTGGAAGAAATATGGATGCACATTAATGACAGATGATTGGACCGATAGAAAAAGTAGAACACTTATAAATTTTCTTGTCAATTCTCCTCTGAGAACTGTTTTCTTGGAGTCCATTAATGCATCATCCTACGTAAAGACAAAGGAGAAGTTTTGCGAGCTGATAAGTGACATGATCGTCGTGTCGAGGAGGAATATGTGATTCAAGTCGTTAATGATAACGCATCGAATTATATTCTTGTTGGTAATAAATCTCTATTTATTTTAACATGTGTATTTTCTTTACCAATGTAAGCATTGTAAAATATAAAAAATATCATTTTTTTCCATAGGCAAATTACTGAAGGCTAAGCATCCCCAAGTTTATTGGATTCCTTATGCTGCACACTGCATCGATCTGATGTTGGAAGATTTTGGGAAGTTAGAGGATATAAAAAAGATACTCAAGCATACATTGGAATTTAGTTATATATACATGCATCTTTCAATCTTAAATTTGATAAGGCAGTTCACAAGTAGGGAATTGTTGAGACCTGCAATTACAAGATTTGCTACATCTTTCCCCACCTTACAGAACATTCATAGACAAAAGGTAAATTTAAGGAAGATGTTCACTTCAGATAAGTGGATCACTTCTAAAAATGCAAAAGAAGATAAGGGAAAGAAGGTAGCAACAATGATCATGATGCCTTCATTTTAGAATAAGGTTGTTTACATTCTCAATGGTACGTCTGCTCTTGTGAGAATGCTTCATCTTATTGACTCGGAGAAGAAGCTTGCAATGGGATACATATACGAAGCAATGAATAAAGCTAAGGAAGCTGTCATGAAGACTTTTAACAATAATGCTAAAAAGTTTAGACCTATTTGCGACATCATTGATAAGAGGTGGGATTGCCAGCTTCATAAGCATCTACATGCAATAGGATATTTCCTCAATCCTGAATTCTCTTATAAAAATCATAATCTTGATTTTGATTCGGAGATTATGAATGGATTCTACAATGTCTTCGCAAAATTGGAGCTAATGAGAGTGTGCAAGACAAAATAACACGAGAAATTTCTATTTATAGAAATGCGCAAGGACTCTTTGGAACACCTATGACGATTACACAAAAGAAGACCATTGCCCCAACTAGTCCAGTGGTATAATTTTTTTATAGTAACTTTCCAGGTAATATTAAATAACTTATTATCTTTTTCCAATGGAGTGGTGGAATGTCTTTGGTGGGTCTGCACCAAACTTGGCAAAATTGACACTGAAGGTGCGAGATCTTACTTATTATAAAGCCTCGGGATGCGAAATGAATTGGAGTGTATTTGAAAATGTAAGTTATAAACTAATTCATAATATGCATTGCATTAATTTTATTAAGCAATTTTATACTAATTCTTTTACTTTGGAAATCTATATAAGTTCACTCAAAGAAGAGATCCATTGACACAACAAAAGTTGAATGATCTTGTATTTGTTAAATACAACGGAACTTTAAGGGATCAATATGAAGATAGGGATTATCTTGATCCCATTTCCCTCCAGGAGATTGATGATTCAAATGAATGGCTATTAAGGAGAATGGAGGGAGATGAAGAAAATGTAGATGATCTTGTGTTTGGTAATGATGATCTCACTTGAGACATGGTTGAGCTTGCATCAAGTATTAATGAGCAAGACACTTCTCGACGTATTCAAGCTCGTGCTACTACAAAGACAAATAGTCTTAAGTAGGCCAAGGGAAAAGTGAAAGCTCCAATAGTCATTGAAGAAGAGAAAGAGTATGTGGACAGTGATGACAATGAGGAAAAGAGAAGATTGAAGAAGTTGCTGGTGACGATGACGATGACGAATTGAATCTTGAAGATGATTCTAGCGAATGATGTGTTATATTATTTGAGAATTGTTAACTTCAAATGACAATTTTGATTTTTATTTTTTTCTACCTTAATTGTGTAGAAGCTTTTCTTTCTTTACAATTTTAAATTATGTGAAACAATTTTTGACAATAGAATTATTATCATTTTCTTTTACTTAAAGTCTCCAACATTATTATTAGACATGATTTTATAAATTTAGTGCTATTAAATTGAGTTAATAAGATATATATGTGCAAATAAAAAATGGTCACCTCAATTCACCTGGGTTATTGCCTTTTTGTCGCCTCTCTCCTCGGACGATTTTGAGCTATGTCACCTTGATATCGCCTTTCACATTTACAGCATTACATAAAAGGGGAATCAGCAGCTTAATTGTATACTCCCAAAGTGACTCCATTGGAAAATAAATGCTCTGCAAATATTTCTATCAGTATCCTTCATTATCCACTAAAAGTGACCACCCTATCTTCATGATAAGGGTGCAATTTAGCTAATGCATTAGCTTGAAGCCCAACCCACCTTCATCCTTAGGCAAACATATTTTCTCCCAAGCTTTCATATAACAATGTTTTTATTTCATCCGTATGGTGGGAAGTCTCTAATTAATTTGTCCAGATGGTGGCACAACTTCTTGGTGAATATAGTAGTCTTCATGAGGTAAATTGGCAAGGAGCTAAGGGTGCTCAGAATCAAAACTCCTCTACCTGCTTGTGAGAGTAATCTGGATTTCCAGCCGTGAAGATTGTATGTAAATTTTGTCAGGATTAAATCTTTAACTTGGAGTAGTTTCTGTCATCCAATAATGGAACCCCCAGATAAAGCTCATCCTTAGCCATGCTCACCACCTTTTTTATCCTCATAATATCATTCTGATTTGCAGCAGTAACTATACAGTTGAAGTAAATTCTAGACTTGCAATAGTTTACTTTTTGGCCCCAGCATTCCTCATATTCAAAGAGTAGTAGTAACTTTTGCAAATAGAATGGTGTCATCAGCAAAACATTAAATGAGTAACAGGATCAACATTCCTTTTGGGTTTAAAGCCTGAGATCCTCCTTGAGTGAAGGGCAAGATCTAATATTCTTAATAAATACTCAGAGCATAGTATAAATATATACAGTGACATAGGGCATCCTTGCCTGATTTCTCATGACGGCCTGATGTTAGGAGATGGAGTGCCATTCACTAATACTTGAAAAGAATCAGAGGTGATGCATGACACAATTAAATTAACCAAAGAAGTGGCAATATGCAATTAGTACGACAATATTGAATAAAGTCCCATTCCACTCTGTCAAATGCTTTCTCCATATCTAATGTTAACACCATGGATCCCCCCTTCCTTTTTTATTCTTTCATTGCATGGATAAGGTCCTTAGCCAAAATAATGTTATCTGTGAGACAAAAGCAGATTGACTTCCCGAAATAATTCTCTTGAGAATGGGCTTGTCGAACAATTTGGTGACTAATTTGTACAAAGTATGAGTCACACTTGCTGAACATAGTCGTTTGGTACAGAAGGGGTAATGAGCTTTTGAATAAGGGCTAAAAAAGTTTTGCTCATCACAGATGGCATCACTTGCTTATTGAAGCATTCATGGACAAAGAAGATCACATCACGACCCACTGTAGTCCATCCCTTCTGATAAAAGATGGCTAGGAAACCATCCGATCCCGGACTTTTGGTAGGGAGCATAGAAAAAACGGTGTCACGTATTTCCTCTTCATTTGGAACCTGCAAACATTTTCTGTTCTCAACCCCCGTGGGCCAATCTTGCTCAGCAAAAGAAGCAATAGGACTGAAGCGAACCCTTTGAGATGTATATAGCTTTGAACAAAAATTAAAGAAGCGGTCTCTGATTTTCTTTAAATCAAAAGTCTCCTCCCCAGGAGGCAATTTAATCATTCAATTGCATTTCTTTTTTTCCCCTTCCTAACCCCACTTTGTATTCAATCATGACACCAAAACACTTCCTCTTGGAAAAGTATTTCTTCATAGTATTTCTTCATACTGGCTTAACAACCTAGTATCTTCATCAATATTCTTACATGCAGGCCATTTAGATTGCAAATTTGCCAAATCAGACTC
Source organism: Thalassia testudinum (assembly GCA_037157565.1). Lineage (NCBI taxonomy): Eukaryota > Viridiplantae > Streptophyta > Magnoliopsida > Alismatales > Hydrocharitaceae > Thalassia > Thalassia testudinum. Next base: position 94,761,591 of record JAZHRO010000063.1, read on the forward strand.
AAGTTTTAGCTTTCCTGATCTTCCAATTGACGTCAGATTTTGCATGCCATCGCCGCAGGTCAGAAGTACGTGACTACCTCTATCCCCAATTGGTATCTGCCTGATATCATCATTTGCTGCCCCAGCATTTTCAACCACTTGCTGAAAATGGTAGAAAATACCAAAAGTAAATACATAGAACATGAACAAAATAGTTTATCATATTCTTTTTTCTTCATTATCTTCAAGCTTTAACTCTATTGCTCCTTGATGTTTTTGTTCATCATCAAGCTCCTCCATCTCTATGGATTGAGAGCTTGAACATCTTTCAAGTATTCTAAATCAATTGCATTAACCTCAAAACTTACAACTCAAATGCAATTGTTAAATGCACTTTTATTTTGTTATCACAAAAATCAAAGGCCAAGGAGCATTTGCACCAACAGTTGAGATACACCATTTATTATTTCTTGTTATATGTTTTGTCATTTCTATTTTTTTTTATATTGAACATACTTACAACTCAAATGCAATTGTTAAATGCACTTTTATTTTGTTATCACAAAAATCAAAGGCCAAGGAGCATTTGCACCAACAGTTGAGATACACCATTTATTATTTCTTGTTATATGTTTTGTCATTTCTATTTTTTTTTATATTGAACATGCTTATTATTTTTTCAATACCTCTTCTCTATATAAAGAGGTGTTAGGTTCTTTTGAAAAATAGATTGAATCATTTTCTCCAACTATAATATACATAGATATTTGCTAATGCTATAGATATAGCATTAACAAATGGGGTCGAAGATCGGCTGGGTACAAAGGTGGGGGCTCTACCCCTCCGATACTTGGGTCTACCCCTAACAGATAGGAGGGTCTCAATGCAGGACTGAGCTCTGTTGCTTGGGAGTATCGAAGATCGGCTATCGGGGTGGGCGTCCAAGCTACTGTCGAGAGGTGGGAAGCTAGTCCTCCTCAAGGTAGTTCTGTCAGCAATACCAACATCTCTTTAGTTGTGAAGATACCGCAGAAAATTGAAGACAAAATTATGAGCCTGATGAGAAGCTTCTTCTAGACCACTTTTGGAGCAAGAGGGAGGGGGGCGAAGTTGGTGACTTGGAGTGAGGTGTGCATGCCTATTAGAGATGGAGGTCTGGGAGTCAAGGAGCTAAGGAGAATAAATGACAGCCTCCTGACAAAGTGGATTGCTAGGTTGCTTGAGGGAAGGGTCTGTTTGGTGGGGAGGATCTTGCGTTCTTGCTATGGGGGATCGACGAATTGAGAGCTCCTCGCTTCGCCTCCTAGAGGAGCTTCCCATTTCATAAGGAGCTTGTCGATGGTGGTGCCGAAGGTCCAACCGTTTTTTACCCCATTGCTAGGGTCGGGCGAGGCTTTCAAGTTCTGGACGGATGGCTGGACAAGGCTTGGAGTCTTGGCGGAGCGCTTCCCTAGACTTGCAGTGCTAGCGGTTGATAGGAGAGCCTCAGTGGCGAAGGTCTGGAATGGCACGTGGTGTCCCACTTTCATGGGCAACTTGTCAGACCAAAGGCTTAAAGAGGTACAAGTGTTGTTGTAGGAACTCCAGGGGTTTCAACTAGAAGATGGTGCGGACTACTATGGATGGGAAGGTGATTTTTTCGTACATGATGCATATAGAAGGCTTGGTGGCTCGGGCACGCTAGGAGATATTAATTTGGCTAGAGACTGCAGGCAACTCTGGGAGGCTTCTTGCCCGTTGAAGTATATAAAGTGTTTGTTCGACTCCTCAGGAGAGGGACACTAATGACCAAGAAGTGGAGAGCTTGGTGGGTACCAGATGCGGAGAGGTCTTGTCTATTATGTGGTCAAGCAGAGAAAGACATCGACCATCTTTTCTTTGAGTGTCCAGTGGTGATGCAAATTTGAGAGCGGATGGGGAATCAGTGGTGGGACCATGACTCTTATACTAGATTTTGGCGGTCTTTCAGATGTGGTGGGGCTGACAGTGAACGCAATGTGTTTCAGTCAAAGAGGGAACGGGCTCGACCGATGGCAACTTTGTGGGCTATTTGGCTAGGTAGAAATGCTGTCATGTTTAGGGGGCAGCGCCTATATGTAGAGAATTTTGTTAGGTCTGCGATATCTTTTATTTCGGGGTGAAGCTCTACCTTGTAATGTAAAATTTATGTTTTCTGTTTGATTAATGAAAATTTGGGTGGTATCCGAAGGATTATCACCCTTTTTCCCCTAAAAAAAAAAATGCTATAGATACACTTATTTATATAGATACATATCGGTGACAACATTGATATAATGTAGGTTATACATATATGTTACTATACATTCGTAATGACAATGATAAATGTGTGTGTTTACAATAATAAATAGTATAAATGTTATATGTCGACATCTTGTTTCAATAAAATAGATATAATATATGTTTTGGTTGTTTGTTTTGGCCTGTAATAGCATGTGTACCATGCATATAATATATATGTATACCCATTCAAGATAATACAAATATAAATAGTTAGTGTGCTTATGTCGCCCACTTAAATAAAATAGGGTAGTTCTTTTTTATCTCACTTAAGTAGTAGTGCTACCATATGTTTCTTTCGAATAGCAATCATGCCATATGAGATGTTTAGGCATATTCAATGGTTTAAGAATTAAAAAGACTTGTCACCTTCATTCAATCGGTTGATCGACTTTTTTTCATCTATTATCTTACACGATTAAAGAGCTTGTCACCTTGCAGTCACCCATCACCTTGATAGCTTTGAGTATGAAGGAGGTCGAAGGAATAGAAGAGGTAGGAGGTCGGCACGATGGATATCACTGATAATCAGGGATTAGAATTGAGAGTTGGGGTTTAGACATAGTGGAAGAAAATGATAAGTCTTATTCCTTAAAACAACCCAACACCTCTTTATATAGAGAGAGGTTTGGGACAATTACAATGCATATCCAAAACAAAAGATGAAATAACATAACATGATAAAATAGAACTAATAAATAAAGATAAATAGGAGTATCTCAACACTTACCCTCAAGTTGAAGCATAGATATCGATCATACTCAACTTGGAACAACAATCATCAAACGTCGATTGAGGTAAAGGCTTCATGAACATATCGACAGTCTAATCCTCAGATGCGACACAAGTCGTACGCAACAATCTATGCTAAATGAGATCTATAGAGCAGTGGCAATCTACCTTAATGTGCTTGGTGCGTTCATGAAACATGAGATTGTTTACTATGTAAGTGATTGCCCGATTGTCGCATCTCATCTCCATAGGCTCCTCAATTTGGACATGCAAATCACACAATAGAGACCTTGTCCAACTCATCTCTGCAGAAGTTTGGATCATTGCCCTGTACTTTAACTCGACATTAGAGCGAGAAAATACCTCATGTTTCTTTCTCCTTTAGGTAACCAAATTGCTTGTCACAAAAGTACAAAATCTAGTGGTCGATTTCCTACTCACAACACATCTTGCATAATCAGTATTAAAGTATCCAACCAATATCATAGAACTTCTCTGGAAAAGAATACCACGACTAAGTGCTTTCTTCAAATATCTCAACACCTACATAGCATCCTGCCAATGTAGCTTATTTGATTTCTCCATGAACTAAGCTTCCCTACTACCAAGGCAATGTCACGTCTGATGGTCGTCAGGTACAAAAGTTTGCCCATGAGCTGCATGTACACTCTACTATCAACGAGCTCTACCTACTCATCAAAAAGACACCTTGAGGTCATAGGAATGTGGAGGTCCATAAGAATATTGGCTGGTTTGGACCTTAGCATCCTTGTCTCCTGTAACACATCTAAGGCATACTTCCGCTGAGAAAGAACAATTCCCTGCTTGCTTTTAGTTACCTCTATGCCTAAAAAGTACCTGAACTGGCCTAGGTCCTTCATAACAAACTGCTCAGCCATAGATCTCTTAACCTAACCTATTCCGACTCTATCATCACCGGTAGTGATGAGAGCTTCTGGAATCATGCTCTAAGACTCTACTTAAGCCATAAATAGCCTTCTTCAATTTACACACACTCCCCATAAACCTCTAACCCGAGAGGCTACTGCATGTAAACCTCCTAAAGATCGCCATAGAGAAAGGCATCCTTCACATCAAGCTAGTGAAGCATCTATTCTTTATGGGCAACAACGGAAACAAGCATCCAGCCAGTCGACAAGCAAGCCATAGGGGAGAAAGTATCAAATAAGTCCACCACATATGCATAGGTGAATCCCTTTGCCACCAACCGAGCCTTGTACATTGAAATAGACTCATCAAGGTCGTATTTCAAGGCAAAGACCCAACAAGATCCCACCAGGAGAGCACCATTAGGGAGAGCAGTCATCTCCAACATCTATCTACTACGGAATGCAGCCATCTCATCCTCCATGGCTTTGCTCCATTTTGGATTAAAACATGTTGGTATGTGAAAGGAATCTCTATAGCAGCAAGAATCATAGTAAAGAGCCCAAAAGTTATCCCTAGATTAGTTTAGTCACTACTCCAGCTACATGATAATGAGCACAAGAACAGGACACCTTCCTAACAACTATAGAAAGGTCATCATCTAGAATAGTATCACCTGATCCTACACAATCAGCACTAGGCACAGAACTGTCAAATACCTCAACACATACTTAGTATCTAATAGCATTAGCGGTACTGTCAAGTGTAGGAGCACTCACGGGTGCCAGATTATCACTGTCATGTGCAGGACCATCTCCAGAGAAGGGAAACTCATCCATCGAAACAGCTGGAATGGGCATAAGTGCAAACTCAACCTCTACATCTGTCGTGCTGCAAGAGAACAATATGGCACTAATTCATGAAATATAACATTCGCACTCACATAGTGCCTACCAGCCATTAGATGAAAACATCGATACCTCTTCTGGGTCCGTGAATATCCAAGAAAGATGCACTTCACTACTCTGGGTGCCAGTTTGTCTCTCTCTGGTCCCAATAAATGTACAAAAGCAACACACCCAAACATACGTGGGGGCAACTAAAACAGATCCCTATCTGGGTACAAGACGTGCTAAGGAATGCGTTCATGTAACACAGAAGATAGCATTTTGTTGATAAGATAACAAGCTGTAAGCACAGCATCTCCCCAACATAGATGTGGCACACAGTGGTGAATGAAAAGAGTACATGCCACATATAATATATGCATGTGCTTCTGTTCTACAACATCATTCTATTGTGAGGTGTGGGGGCAGGATGTCTAGTGTATAATGCCATGAGACCTGTAAAATTGTGCCAATCTAGTAGTGCAAAACTCCGAAGCATTATCGGATCACATAATTTTTGCCATAATAGAAAATTAATTCTTTATTTCTAATAAAAAGGTCTCAATCATATGTCCAACGTCAAACTTTTTCTTTAACAAAAAGAGCCAAGATAAATAGGAAGGATTGTCTATAATAATCAAATAATATCTATGTCCTTGTCGATCAGGAACATGACTTGAACCCCAAACATCCATATGTAGTAGTTGAAATATAGCAGCAGTCCCTAATGCTATACTAGAAGGAAATGATGATATGTGGTGTTTTCCCAATTGACATGCATCACAAAGTATCTCTGTAGTTGCTGAAATATACAGGATGATGCATTTGAGCCTATACAGAAAAGAATGACCAAGGCGACAGTGCCACTGCAAGGCACTCCTAGCAGCAGAACTAGTCTCATCCCAACAAGCAACAGCAAGTGGTGTCTGGATTAGGCAATACACACCCCCCTTTTCATGTCCTCCACCAATCATCCTCCCTATCAACTTGTCTTGAAAAATCCATCCCAGTTCATCAAAAATAGCACGACAATTAAGATGCTTCGTAATCTTATTAGGAGACAAGTTTAGTAAAAAATTAATTACAAAAAAGGCATCAAACAATCTTATAATGCCACCTCTCCCTGGCCATCTGCAACCTATACCGTCCTGCTATCGGGTACAGACTGCAATCGACCAAAACAACCCTGATCTCCTAACAGATGATGTGAAGCACCAGAATCCACTAACCAAGTCATACATGCAGATGCCAGTGCACATAGATCAATACACGAAGAGGTGAAGGCAGCGATCTCAGTAGCAAGAGCCGTTGGCTCCTAGGTCAACTGGGAAAGACGCTGAAGTAGAGTATCGTAGTCTACTCTCAGAACTAGCATGACTTCAACAGTCTCTGTAGAAGTTACAAATGCTTAGTTTGCCATTGAAGGTCTCCTATGCTTGGCGCAACATGAAGCCTCCACATAACCAACTTTGCCACAAAAAGTGTATGTGATGCTGATGCAAGATCTCCCAGAAGCACCACAACCTCTCCCACGCCTGCAAGTAGAAGAGGTTCCTCTACTACCACGTCCAGCCACAACAGCAAGGGCAAACATGTGGTTAGCATCTTCAATCTGAGGTGCAAGCACATCAATGTGACTCAAATGACTATAGACTTTCTCTAAAGCAACAAGCTCTGACAAGGTGAGAATCTGTGACTTGGTCGTCACGTATTCAGAACCAAGGCCCGAAAGAAACGGATGCATCGCCCCCTCTCTGTGGTACTCTCTAAATAGCACATGTGCACATTGGCCTGCATGCATTGTACTTCTCCTGAAGCCCCTTGAGGGCAAAGTAGTACTAAGAGAAAGATCGCCTTCCTATTTTAGCTAAGACAACTCATAGCTAATCTAAAAAACTCGAGATGAGTTTTTCTCATGTGAATAAGTGTCACGAATATTGTCCCACATAACTTTGACAATCAGATAGTACACATGATCTCGTCTCCAATCCGAGGAATAACACAATTCATCAACCAAGCCTTGACCATTGCATTATCCTTCTTCCATGTGGTATATTTTCCCGTCTTCTCTGCATGCTCTAACTCCAACAAAATATATTCCTTGTCATGACACTCTACCATCATCAAAAACATCTGAGACCACCTGGAATAATTCATCTAATCCAACTTGATGATGGGACCAAAAAATAGGCTCTTATAAACCCCAGACTTGGGAACAGTGCCCGATGTCACCTCAGAGAAACTGGTACTCGCCATTGTGAGCCAAATAAACAAAGAATATGCCACTCTAACGATCTGAAATATTTTTCAAATCATAAAAGAAATCACCACAGGCAAATCAAGCCTTCGACGTAAGGTCCAAGATCACAGAAGTCCGGAAGATCACACCCAAGACAAGGAGAGACCCCCTTTGCAAAGCTACAAGGTGCACATGGCCCAGGGACTGCCCTGCACACCCGTAACAAGAAGGGGGTATCTGCGCCACTACCAAGAACCCCAACAACATCGCCTACGCCACTAGAGTGCCCTAGGTCGGATCCCTGCACCACAGCCGAAAGGTGGCTAGGCACTGCTGCAGGGTTCAGTGCTCCTCCGATGACCCCTATGGCTTATCACCTAGGGGTCCATCGCCCGATGGGGCCCTGTAGGGCCCCCTGCGAAGCCCCCTACCGATGCTAAAGGTCGATGGAGCAGCCCATGCGTCGACGGGGAGGAGAGAGAGAGGGCTGAAGGCGATGAGAAGGAGAGGCCTTTTGGTGTTAGAGTTTCTGGGATTTTTCTCAGTGGGATATGAGAACCCAATCTAGGATCATGCTATGATACCAAGTGATAGAAAATGATAAGTTTTACTCCTCAAAAGAACCCAACACCTCTTTATACAGAGAGAGGTTTGGGACAATTACAATGTATGTCCAAAATAAAAAATAAAATAACATAACATAATAAACCAGAAGTGATTTAAATGCCAGCGACATGCCAGCAAAATAGTGATTTTTGAAGATATGCCATGTCGACATGTTTAAGTTGTCGAAATGCAGGTTTCGTCAACACGCCGTCAACATGCTGCTGCACTTGTTACTGCTCCAGTTGCAGCTCCATTGTTGCTGCACAAGTTATATATCAACATATTACATATGAAGTAATAGATATGATTTTGGACTTAAATGAAAATATTTATACATTGAAATAGTTATTTTTAAATTTCTAATCATTTTGATTACCTTTGTCATTTTTATCGGTATGCCTTTAGCATGCTCTCGACATGCCGGCTAAATGCGCATTTGAAAATTCATTGAAACGACGTCAAAATCAACATGTCAAACCTTAAACAGAACTAATAAATAGAGATAAATAGGAGTATCTCCATAGACGTCAAAGGAGGGTGTTGTACAAGGGTAGGCATTGGGGATGCAAATCATGTGATGGATAAGATAGGTAGGGTTTAGTTTTTGTTTCAAGTGTTCCTTTCAAGGGTGCAAAATTCGATTTCTGTAGCTAATTAATCAATAGATTAATCGTATGCAGTCAGCAATCACACTGCACACCTATATACTAGTGTATAATCGGGCAGGCCAATTAATCGACCGACTGAATAATGCATGTTGGATGCCCTTCTCAAGATTTCATGTCTTATTCTTTTGTTGGATATTTGTTATAGCAACTTGTTCTTACCGTTCTTGTTGCATATTTGTCTCCTTTAGAGTTATGATCTATCAATCTTAGCTTATTTGTCATGTTTTATGTAATATTGTAGCCATTTGTTAGAAGCTAGAGCCCTACTTATTACTCATTGAGCCAATGTGCATGTCAAACAAATAAATTAATGCTTATGTACATAATTTCAATTTATACATAAATATATAATATATATAATAGCATATATAATTAACCATTTAATCCCCAATTAATCACTCAAACACCACTTTTGAAAAAAAAAAAAAATCACTCGCATACCATATACTCAATCGGTGACTTCAGTGATCGAATACCAACTCTCAATTTTTGCATCCCTTTTTTTTCCAAAAGAAGGGTCAAATCAATGATTCAATTCAACCAATTCAAACCGTTGAACCAAATTTTTGACCATTTTATATAGGATTTGACGTTTATTTCGGAAACAGGCTGAGTGAAGTGTTTTCATACAAGGCTCCAGATCAACCAATGCGACCAGCATGTTCAGCTCTGTTTTTAAAAAATTGAATTTCACATTGTTGTTTCATAATGTATGCAAAAGTTAAATAGAGGAATCAGTTCGGGCAGGCAAGTGCATGGGTTCCGACTATGTGAAGAATCCGGGAATTGGTTGGACGACAATTCTTTGGCCATATTGTACAAAGCCTTATACTTGAAAATTATTTTCGTTGGGCCCTATTATATCAAAAGTTATCTAATTTATATCAATATTGTTGAAATTCAACCACGAAATAAGCCAAGCAATTACTAATTATTTCCAACTCCACTGAAACTGCCAGAAAGAGATATCTGAATGAAAGAAAAAAATCAAATAGTAGCAACCAAAGGCCTAAATATATTAAACTAAGCTTACAAAAATTATTTAACTATGCCAGGATTGAACACATGCATTCATGTTAGCAATCACGTATTGAGAATTTAGAAGTTTTAAAGCTGAATGTACACACGATACAATCATGACTAATAAAAGAAAAAATCAAATAGTAGCAGCCACAGGCCTATGAATATATTAAACTAATCTTGCATAAATTATTTAACTATGCCAGGATTGAACACATGCATTCATGTTAACAACCATGTATTGAGAGTTTAGAAGTTTTTAAGGCTGAATGTAAACACGATGCAATCATGACAGTTATCTACAAACATGAATTTAAAAAAAATCAGAATTTTTTCCTTTTTTAAACGGAATGAAGTAGTGTACATAACATGAAAGCAATGATCATAAGTAACTAGAAAGATAAATCACTATGCTAACAGCCAAGCAAAGTCAAATCGTTAAAGTAAAACTGACGAGTTTAAGAGCATATAGACAGCAGTTGGCAACATTGAACGAGATGGGTGCACTCATATACAAAGACTATGGAATAATTCAAAATAAAACATTTTGAAAAAACAGATCGTACACGGACAAAGTAAACACTTGGCACACTCTTGCCAGTATATTCAACCATCAACCATGTGTTCTTATCAGTGCATAACTAGTAGTTTTTAGGGAGTGATATTTTAATTTCAGTATAATGTCAACCTTTTTTAGCGATAATACACTGTCAATTTTGAATCCCAGGATCATTATTCAATTTTAGAGTTCATAGGAATGTTTTTCATAACTCTTTTCTATTTTTCTTTTAAAGGATAATCTTTGCTATATTTTTAAATTATGGATCTCAATAAGGCTTCCTCGGTTGGCTTTGTAGAATGATCACAGGCTCCTTCAGTTGAATTTGCTTCAATAATAGGAATATTGTCCCAGGCCAAGGGCAATGTTGTAAACATCAGTAATCGATATTTAGTTGATCAAGTCACTAACTAAGGAGTAAATGGTATGCAAAGGAATAGTCAAGGAATACTCAATCGGGTATTTTTTAAATATTTAAATATATATATATATATCAACAACTAAAATATACCATCACATAAAAGTAAACTATTTTCAAACTTAAAATTATGAAAATAAGCTACAAACCATAATCCCAACGAAATAAAATCACAAGTTCGAAATAGTGAAGCAACCAAGCAAGAGAATAAAATCATGAGTCAACTCTCTATAGAGAAATAGGGTGCATAATCAGGCCAGTAGATCGACTACTTGGCTGAGTAGTCAGGCCTGCCAACTATGTGCTCGAGTATGAGTTGTTCAATCGGTTAGGAGATCGACTAGGAGTAGTTGGCGGACTCAACTGATTTGTACAACAGAGACAAAGGATTTTAGATCCTATACATCCCCCTAATATTCTTCTTCCCATTTTTCGATCCACCACCACCAGAGATTGCCACCACTTCAGGCCAACCTTGCCGCCTCTTGAGACTGACAACACCATCTCCCTTACCTCCTACCAAAGCCATATCCCTTCTGCTTATAAAGTTGGCTATCAGTTTTCCTGGGAGGATTTTTTTTTGCAAGGGGGAAGCGAGGTTGACAAAAGGTTGCTAACATGCTAGTTTCATTAAAGAAAAGCACTAGTTACACCAATGTTGAGAAAGATAGATATCAACATTTGATTACTCAACTATTTCCCTAGTGTCTATTCTATTGGCAACAAAATTAAAGATGGCAACTTCTCCAACCCTTCCCTTACCAGCCTTCAAAGCATCTAGGACATGACAACCAAGCAGTATGGTGCCAAGTTCTTGGTCTAGTAGACCTAGTTCCTTTAGTCAACTTTTCATTAAAGTAACTTTTTGTGGGGGAAAAACAATGTATGCGTTACTCACTGTCACTTTTTTTTTGTGAAAGGTAAAAGGATGATAACCACCCAACTTCATTCAATCATCAATGTCACACATATCGTTCTCTATCTTGTCCTAATAACTTCTAGCCAATTTGCTCTTTCCCTTAATTGTTATTCAATTCCCAAAGAGCCACGATGAGGTTGTATAACATTCTTTAATTCAAGATAAGATGAAGAGAAAAGATATGTGCAATCCAAATTCACATGGGAATTAGCTATTACTATGGATGGAGAAAAGTGTGCATCTATGATGAAATATTTACATAACTCTGTTTAGAGTTTCAAGGCTCGTCTCATTGCTAAGGGTTGTACACAAATCATATGTAATGCTTTGCAATTTAGGGAGTCTCTTAAAAGATTCGCATGTTAAAAGAAAATATCTAGAGACTTAAATAGATCTTGAATGCATAGTTTGACAAGTCAAAGTAGTCAAAGGATCTGGCTTTACCATAGTCTTTTGCAGATGACTGCATATTCACTTGCAAATATCTTCATGCTTGATGGCTCGACTACATTGATGATTGCGAAAACTCGTGGAAGCAAAGCAAGCCTTAGCACATGGAGATCCCATGCATGAAACTTGGTGGGTGATGGAGAGAGAGAGCTCGATGGTGAAGAAGAAAGAGAGAGAGAGAAAGGAAGTTGTTTGTGGAAATAAAACCATATTCAACTCAAATAAGAATAACATAGGTTCTCTCTATATTATAGAGTTGGCTAAAAACAATAAACAAAATATCCCACTAACTTAATTATTTAACACCTAACATACCTAGGGCCGATGCCCCTTGGTGACCGAACAGACCTGCCACCCACGTGGCCCACTGTGCCACGTGGGCACTTATTCTCCACAATGACATCATGATGACTAGGAGTGATGGATCTAACCTTGAAAGAGCCAAGCACTTGTTCCATTTTAGTTTGTTGGAAAAGATATTTGGCAAGATGATGTTTTGGGCAGTAAATTTCCTACACTAGAGAATGCAATCTTACTTCTCAGAGAAAATATATCCTTGTTCAACTCAATAAGGTCAGTTTGCCTAATTGCAAACTGTCCAATGACCTAGGGCAATTGCCAATAGAGAGCTCTATGGGACTAATATTGTGCCTAATACTAACTCTAAATTTTTCTTTTACAGTGGATCACATCAATCAACATATTGATGGACCTCAATTAATCCATTTGAATACTACCTATCACATGCTTTATTTTTTAAAAGAGGTACATATCACATACTTCATTACCTAAAATCATCATTGGTAATTATCTTGCTTTTAGGAACAACGGAAGTATATTGTATTCCATAAGGTTGCAAAACTCATTCTGGGCGAGATCTAAAGGGATCAACACCCTTTCTCCTTTCAAAGAAAAAAAAGGTTGCAAAACTCGATATTCATCGAGGAGTATATGGTAGGTGGTATGAGATTATTAGGTAAAGTATTTTTTTAATATTTAAATGTTTTAATATATATGTATTTCATAAAATATATTGATAAGATGTATTACTTACCCAATTCAATTCTACGCCAAATAAAACTGTTGAAACAAATGAATTACATTACTTGCAAAAGAAAACCCTAACCCTCTTGTATATAAAAGAAGATCAGGCTAATTACATAAGTACCCTCTGAAGATAAATAAAACTACCAACACCCTTACAACTCAACACTCCCTCTCAAGTTGGTACGTATATGTCAACGAGCCCCAACTTGCTGCTCAAGAAATTATGACGCTTCTCAAGGACCCTGGTAAAAATGTTAGCAACCCGTAGCTCAAAAGAAATATAAGGGAAACTTATCTTGCCCTACAAGACAGCATCTCGTATGAAATGATAATCAACCTCTATATGCTTCATCCTCTCATGAAAAATAGGATTAGAGGCAATATACGCTGTTGATTTATTATCGCAATAGTGTCACTAGGGTATGAAGTACCACCCCTAAATCCTACAAGAAACCAATCATCCACATGATCTCACATGCAGCCTGTACCATATACTCAACCTTTGCACTGGAGCGAGCAACAACACTCTATTTCTTGATCCACCATGAAACCAAATTTCTCCCCAAATTGACAGCATAGTCTGATGTTGACCTCATGTCCTCTACTGATCCTGCATAATCTGCATCAGAGTAAGCCACAAGATCTAAAGTGCCACTTACACTATAATACAGACCTCATCCTGAGGTGCCTTTCAAGTATCTCAAAATGAGGCACACATCATGCCAATGACTATACCTGGGACTCTGCATAAAATAACTAACACGACTGACTGCAAAGCTAATGTCTGGACATGTGATAATCAAATATAACAAACGATCAGCAGTACTACAGTACCAAATAGCATCCTCAAACAAGGGATCTATCTCATATGAATTGTGACTAGTAGGTGTCTCTACTGGTATACCTAATGATTTGAACCTAAGAAGTCCAACCTCATCTAGAATCTATAAAGTATACTATCTCTAAGATAAGGCTAAACCTCCCTCCCAATGAATAGCCTCTATCCCTAGAAAGTAGTAAAAATCACCTAAATCTTTGGTAACAAAAGTGGATTGAAGAAAGGCTTTTGTCTCAGCATCCCATCGATACCATCACCTGTCAAGATCATGTCATCAATATACACTGCCAAAATAACCACTCCATATCTCATCATGCTCAATCCGACTAATAAATATAGAATGACCAGTAGTAGACCTCTGAAATGCCAATTTCTTGATCTCAAGATTGAGCCTCTCAAATCAAGCTAGTGGACTCTGATTCAAGCCATAAATGGCTTTCTAAGCGGCAAACAAGCTCCCCCTGACTGTCATAACCTGGTGGTTGTCTCATACATACCTCTTCAGCCAAATTACCATATAAAAAGGCATTTTTTATATCAAGTTGATGCAGTGACCACTCTCTGATAATTGCAAGAGACAAGATAATCTTGATGGATGTAATGCGTGTAACATGAGAGGTCTCAAGGTAAATCACCCCATAAGTCTGGGTGAACCCCTTAACAACAAGTCTGACTTTATATCTCTCCACAGTCTTGTTAAACCTGTACTTGATGATATACACCCATCTGCAACCAACAACATCTGCACTCTTAAGACATGAAACAAGATCCCATGTTCCCCTAGTCTGAAGAACCTACATCTCCTCATCCATGACCGCCTTCCATTTCGAATCATGGAGTGCCTACACAAAATCTCTGGGAACAACTATTGTGATAATAGCAGACACAAATTGTCTGGCCTCCCCCTAAAGATGAGAAACTATAATGTAATGAGAAATAGGACGAAGAGTGGTGTCAGATCTCCTCTGCATAGTCTCCACCCTATCTGACTCATCTCTGTCAGAAGAAGTAACAAGATGAGAAGGCTCCTCACAAAAAAAGTCTTGTAACTGTGATCTCTTGTGATATCTCTGTGTCTCCTCTATGGCAGCCTTTATGGATGATCCTTCTTCTGAGAAGTAGGGAATCTTCTCAAAGAAGGTCACATTAGCAATAACAAGATATCTCTTACGAGCTGGATCATAATACTATAGCCTTTCTGGATCCTGGAGTAACCAAGAAAGACATTTGTGGCACAAGGGGCAAATTTATCCTAGATACCATAGTTCTAAACAAAACATACACATCTAGACACTCGCAGTAGCACAGGGAAAACTCTACTACAATCAGTATATACAATCTGATATGGAATCTAACCCTAAAGCACAGAAGATGATTGTCAGTTAATTAAATATATTGCTGATAGTATGGCATCACTCCAAAAGTGCCTAAGAACCCATATGAGACATCAAGGTCCTGGCAATATCAAGCAAATGTCACAACTTGTGCTCTGCAACCACATTCTGCTGGGAAGTATAAGCACAAGTCTAATGAATGATCCCCTTGGCCCGAAAAGCCTCCTACAAATCACCATGCAGAAATTCTAACGCATTGTCTTTGCAACAAACCTGAACAGTAGTACCATACTGTGTCTGCACCTCAGACAAAAAATGCTGGACAATAGTGGGAATCTCACTACGAGCCTTCATCAGAAATACCCATGTAAGTCCACTACTGTCATCAACCATAACTGCAAAATACAAGTGTCTGCCAATAGAGGCAACTCTGGATGATCCCCAAACATCACAATGTACTAGGGAAAAAGGAGTTGAACTCACACCAATACCTCTCCCAGGATAGCTACTCCCATGATGCTTCCCCAGTTGGCAATCTTCCCAATCCAAGGCCAAAGAGTGGTAACTCTAGATACATTTAGCGCATCTTCCTCATAGAAGAACGGACAAGTCTCCGATGCCAAAGCAAAGGGTCACGAGAGATAGACACCATCCCAGCAAACAACATGGGTGTGTCTAAATAGTACAGGCCATCTCTCTATGCCACTGTTAACGATTTCCCCCGTGTTTCGATCTTGAAAATAACAATACGTCTTATCAAAAATAACAAGGCATCCAAGATCTCTGCAAATTCTACTCACTGACAAAAGATTCATAGAAAATTCAAGGGCGTAGTATACCTCCTCTATCTTCATCCTGGGCATAGCATCTACACACCCAACTGCAATCACAAGACATCTTTCCATTAGCCACCCACACTTCTCGCAATCCCCGTGGGATCACAGAATTCTTCAAACAATCTCGATCTCCAATGAGATATATAGAAGCTCTAGAATATATCACCTATGCACTTCTGTATCCCCTTCTCTTCTTCTCAACCTCTTGGACTCCAAATGCAAGTCCTATATCTGAGTTTGATTTTTCTAACGTATCAAACTCATTTTCTTGACATGAGAGAAGACTCATCATACTTGAAAAAGATATCTTATTCATTGGCGGTGAGAGAAAACTCATCACCACATATGCAATGTGTAAGAAAGGCTCAAACACACACAAGATGGCATATGTCCAGACTAATCTTGACCCCCATGGGTTGCACCACCACCCAGCAATGGCGACACACCCATTGGATGGAGGGTAACCTCCGACCACACCGGCAGCAGGGGCGGCAAAGGGGTCAGCGACTTCCAGGGCTGCTGCAGCACTAGCGAGGTCTCTTGCAACGAGAGTAGGGCTGTCAAATCAATGTTGGATCGGCAGCGACATAAAGACCAACGGCGAATCGACATAGGGCTAACCGACGATGGCTTTGTCGATCTTCTGCAGACCAGTGGCAGTGATGGGGAAGAGATTTTCATGATCTCCAATGGGATCACCTCCACTTGGGTGATCCGATCATAGTTTGGTAGATTTTTTATGGAATATCGGAGCCCCGACCTAGGACCGCTACTTTGATACCATGTTGAAACAAATGAATTGCATTACTTGCAAAAGAAAACCCTAACCCTCTTTTATATAAAAGAAGACCAGACTAATTACATAAATACCCCGAAAGATAAAGAAAATTCCCAATACGCCTACAACTCAACAATACCCATCACATAAAAATAACCACTTTGAAGTTCAAAGTAAAGTGAATAAGTTGCAAATCATATGTCCCAAAGGAATAAACAACCTAAGTTCAAAGTAAGGCATTTAGGTTTCAAACAATGTGCTATAGTCAGCCGACTGCTTGGCCCTGCCGAGTGATAACCCAAGTATAGGTAATCGGATTGGCTAGGGACCTAAGTAGAATTACTCAACCAAGTAATCGGCTAATTGCTCAAACTTTGCAACCATGAACTTCCGCAACATTCTCATTACAAAGCAGCTACCATCTCACTAATAATCTTGCATTTTGTGAGCGTACCAAACACGGGAGTTGAGTGCCATTTTACCCAGATGCAAGTATACACAATCTCTTGCAGGTAATTGTGTAGATATGCCTTACTGTAAATAAGAGCATACCCCTTATATAGATGTTAGTACATTCCTAACAAACTATTTCATTCAGAACAGAAATTACAGCTATAAATCTCACCAAAGAACAGATTCATAGACAAGGAACAGATTAATCATACTATAATTAAGAAATAGCAAGTAGCAAATCTATATGATTCACATTTTCTACAAGAATACAATTGTCTGGCAACACATCTGAAAATCAATCGGATAAATAAGTTACTCAAAAGAAGCCAAATCCAAACTACGATTCCACTCCCTATCCCCAAACAAAAACAATGCACAATCAAAAAATTAAGCTACCAATGTTATGTCAAAAACAGTGAGATTATCTATTATTAAGTGGATAACCACTGTTTCCATGTTATCATTTTTTTCATTGGAAAAAAGAAAAACGATGAGATTATCTACTATTGGAAATGCTAATATCCTTGGTTACAGATTTAAGCGTAAAATTAAATACTAAGCCTCTAACTGTAAAAGAAAATGCGAAACTGTAGAAGAAAAATGAAACTTATTGATAACTTCTTTTTGGAAACTTACACATAACTTTTACATTTTTTAAGTACTAGTCCGTCTACAATCAATGCAGTGACCTAACCCCCAAGTCATATGCAAACCAAGATGGCATTGCTGTTTCAGCAGGTCAACAGCAGAGATCATCCTTTTTCGTAGCAAAGAAACTAACAGGATCAACAGCAGCGCCTTCCCTGATGTAGACTTAAATATGGTGTGATTTCCAATTTATTCTTGTAATAAAAGTAGAATGGATGGTCACCAAGAAAACAAGTTGGCCCAGCTTTACAAACAAACATGTCTCTAAACAGATGAAGCTGTGGCTTGTACTTCTCTCAACAAAGCATATATATTTTTAAGTCCAAGAGATTTTAATTAGTTATTTTCATGGGGAAAGCGCCTTGCCGGTCTATATGTTCCTAACTAAACACTAAGGCAAAGCACTTATATATCAACAGATCAAAATAAACTTTGTAGGCCTTTAATTGGATCCAGAGGAACTATCCTAAAGACTTGTGAGCAAAATTCCATTCATCTGCCGGTAAACAGAGCTTGATGCTTACCTGAGCAGCTAAGCGAGTTCTCACAAGATCCAAGGGATACGTCATGGTCGCAGCCGTCACACCTGCCAAACCACCTCCAAGTAATCTAACACACACATCGGCACTTGTGTTTTTGTCTCGATCCAATCCAGGAATCATTTGTAGCAACTGTATTTACACAATGCAAAATAAACCATCAATGCACATATAAGAAAACAAATAAAAATCGGATAGATGATTACCCAAGAAATGCAAATTATTACTCCGCCCTTACATTTTTATACCGTTCATAAGCATAAAAGCTGGTGGAAGAATAAGGAAGACGATGTACAACTGTAACCAGATTTCCCTTCCAGAAGGCCCTAAAGCCCTCTTCATAGACAACACGAGAAGCTTCTCGCCACATGCTAGCTTTACTCAGTGTTGCAACATCTGTATGCATGCCTTGGACCTACATAGGAATACCACCATTAGCAAATTAGATTGGACTAGCAACACATAGAAACAAAAGCAAGATCACATCCTCCCAAAACATCTATACAGAGATACCTAGCCTACTACACTGACACATTGAAGCACCAATCAGCCATCCGAAGAATCCAAAAGAAAATGGTATCCCAAGTGAAAGGAAACTTTGAAGAATTGTGAACCCTTGGAATATCCCATGTGCAACAGGTGCACACTTAGGAGGAGAGGTGATCCACGCACGTAGGAGAGAAGATGGTTGGCGTGGAGTTGATAGCGGCATGGAGAGGTGTTCACACGGAGAAAGAGAGGAGTTGTAGAGAAAGAGAACTTTATTCAATCAACTTAAGGAAAAATCAAGAGGATTTGGTCTCTATTTAAGGAGATCCAATCCTAATTCCAATCCCAAACTTACGATTTGGATTCTAGTAATCCCAATCCTCTTTCCTAAAACAAACTAAATCAAATCACCAACTAATCCTAAATTGACTCCACTCCTAATTTGGACTCTAACATCTACGAAAAATAACTTGCCACATGTGGCATCGACCAAACTTGGCTTGCAAGCTAAACATATGCACACAGGCATATTCACACCCACACGTAGGCACACCAATAATTGGCATTGCCACATGTCATTTATTCTAAATTCTCACACTCCCTTCCAAGCCAGACTCCCGAAGGGGATGAGAGACTCATTAGAAACAAAACTTGTGAAGCAATGGTCGAGGAAGTAGTCATGGTCGATCCTCGAACACATGTTGATGGGCACCTTGTTTCCCAAGGAAAAAACCTCTTAAGAACAAAAATCAAGTGACAAGGCTCCATCAATGAAGAATAGTTCCTTGATCACTATTCACCATGAGATAATTCTCTTTCTCCTTAGCCTCGACTCCTTCACACGCTTTTGGTACTTTTTCTGTGAGCACGTGAAATTCATCTTGACTACCAATGAAGATCTTGTAGTTCAAGGACCCATCAACTTGATGGTAGTACCTTGAACAAGAACTTTGGTCTCCATGGTGATCGGAGTCTCAGCATCCACCATGGCTTAACTTCTTATGCCTAGAGTTGAGGCACCTCGATCGTTCCTAGGTCAACTAGTGAGTTTCTAAGTGCCTCTTCTTGAACATCCTTGAGTAGAGCCACCTCCATCATTCCCAAGTGCATGAGAGATTCACGTCCTCTTCAACTTGAGAAATCGACTGTGTTTGACTTCTTGCTTCACGTGTTCCACGCCAACAAGAAGTCCACATGCAGTGACTCGATATTAGGGTCGCAGGAGCGCATACTTTGATACCATGTGAATAATTTTGGGCCCTTGGAATATCCCACATGTAAGGTAAATGCTTAAGATGAGAGGAGATCTACACATGGAGGAGAGAAGATGGTTGGCGTGGAGAGGACTTGGCGTGGCGAAGAATTCTAGAGATAGTGAACTTTACTAAATCAACTCAAGGAAAAAATAAGATTTGATATCTATTCAAAAGGATCCAATCCTAATCACAATCCCAACAAACTTAGGATTTGGATTCTAGTAATCCCAATCCTCTTTCCTAAACCAAACTTAATCAAATCAACTAATCCTAAATTGACTCAACTCCTAATTTGGCCTTAACAACTAATCAAATCTCCACTAAAAATATCTTCCCACATGTGCCATCAACCAAACTTGACTTGCAAGCCAAACACTTCATGCCCACACATGGGCACACCACTGACTAGCACGTGACACTAACATGTCTCATTTATTCTAAATTCTCACATAAACAAAAATAAAAGGCCTCTGCATTAACACACTTAGCTACAGTAGAGCCAAAATGCATAACTGGTCCCAACAGAAGCTGCTTCCTTGATCAAAAGCGAGGAGAAAAGATATCTATGAGATGAAAAAAATCCTTCGATGGACTCATTTCCAATAGGCACTGTTCAAAATGAACCATAAAACATTGTTCACCTAAATAATAGGGCTTCTTCACCTTGAATAAGGTAGAGAAGAGGAGTATTTAGAATAGAAAATATTATTACAACTCAATTAATCATGTATGTATTGCTTTCCTTTTAAAGAGGAGATGTTAAGTTGTAAGGGGGTGTTGGTATTTTTATTTATCTTGAGAGGATACTTGTGTAATTAACCCAGTCCTCTTTTTTATAAAAGAGGGCTAAGGCTTTTATTTGCAGTTAATGCAATTACTTTGTTTCAACATGGTATCAGAGCAGCAGTCCTAAGCCGGTACTTCGATATCCCACCGAAAATCCACCAAAATATGATCGGATCACCCACGTGTAGGTGATCCAACGGGAGATCGCAAGGAGATCTCCTTCCCATCGCCACCACCGCCGACCTACCCCACACCGCTGCTGGCCTACACCACCGCTGCAGCACCTCCACAGTGGTCCATCACGGGTCTACCGCCGACTAGCACCGCCCGTTGCTGCTTCCTCGCCTCCACGCCGCCGACCTTCAAGGTGCAAGCCCCACTCCTCGCCACTGCAGTGGACTGACCATCTTCGACAGGATAGTCGATTGAGGGTGGGGTTCTCTGCAAGCAATACTCTCTATTGCATGATATTCCTTCTCTTACGCCTTGTCTTGATGGCGACAAGTCTTCGCTCAATAATGTGAAAGAAAGTTGGTTCAACAATATCAACTTTATGATCAATTGAAGTAGCGTGTGCAATCCAAGAAATTGAGAAGAAGAGAAGAAGATACAAAAGTACATGGATGATAGATTCTGGAGCCTCAATGCATCTCACTAGAGGCACAGATCGTTTGAAGAATTTTGTAATCCCACAAGGACTGCAAGAAGTGCAGGTAGCCAATGGAAAGATCTCTCCTGTGACTACAATTGGATATGTAGATGCTACGCCCAAAATGAAGATGGAGGAGGTATATTACGCCCCTAAATTCCCTATGAATCTCTTCTCAGTCAGCAGGATTTGCAGAGATCTTGGATGCCATGTTATTTTTTATGAGAAGCATTGTTAGTTCCAAGATCGAAACACAAAGAAAATTGTTGGCAGTGGCATAAAGAGGGATGGTCTCTATTATTTGGACACGCCCATGTTGTTTACTGGGGCAGTGTCTATCTCTCGTGACCTTTTACTTTGGCACTGGAGACTTGGGCATCCTTCTGTGAAGAAAATACGCCAAATGTATCCAAAGTTACTAGATTCCTTGGCTCTAGACTCTGAAGATTGTCAATTGGGGAAGTATTACAGGAGCAGCTATCCTGGGAAAGATACTGGTGTGAGTTCAGCTCCATTTTCCTTAGTACATTGTAATATTTGGAGACTATCTAGAATTGTCTCTACTGGTTGAGACAAGTATTTTGCAACTATAGTGGATGACAATGTTAAACCTACATGGGTGTTTGTGATGAAGGCTAGTAGTAAGATTCCTACTATTGTTCAGCATTTTCTATCTAAGGTGCAAACACAGTATGGCACTACCGTTCAAGTCTTTCGCAGTGATAATGCATTAAAATTTATGCATAGTGACTTGCAGGAAGCTTTTCGGGCCAAAAGGATTATTCATTAAACATCTTTTGCTCATACTTCCCAACAAAATGGAGTTGCAGAGCGCAAGTTGTGACATTTATTTGATATTGCCAGGACCTTAATGTCTCATACGAAGGTTCCTAAGCAATTCTGGGGTAATGACATACTCTCAGCAACATATTTGATTAACTGGCAGACATCCTCTGTGCTTCAGGGTCAGATCCCATATCAGATTATACATCCTGACTATAGTAGGGTGTTTCCTGTGCCACTGCAAGCTTTTAGATGTGTATACTTTGTTCAGAATTATGGTATCCAAGATAAGCTTGCCTCTCGTGCCACGAAGTGTCTTTCTGGGCCACTCCAAGACCTAAAAAGGCTACAGGTGTTATGATCTAGCTTGTAGGAGATATCTTGTTACTACAGATCTGACATCCTTTAAGAAGATCCCCTACTTCTCAAAAGAAGGATCATCCTTCCTAAGCACATCAATCCCGACGCCGAGGATGATGATGATAAGCTCCAGCCACAACCCGACCTTTATGCACAACGCCCACTCCAAATAGAAGCCCTGCGCACCAGCTTCAACGAGACGTAGGACCCCAACACCAACTCCATCACCGATGGCATCTCCATCCTGATGCGACGCGACAGTGCTTATTCATATCTAGGCAGCATGCACACAAAAATGAATGAGCTACACGCCGACATTTGCAATCAGCAAATGGGTTAAGGTCCTACACGCCGCCGCCAGGAACATCCGAAGTAGCACCTCCTCATGGCCCTCATATGACTCTTAGCTATATTAATGTCCGGTTATCTTTCTTCTTTTTTCTTTCCTTGTTTCTCTAGTTGGCATGTATTAAGGGCCTTTGGAGCCATACTTATGGTTTAGATGCGAACATTACTACCGTTGGTTAAGGCACATACATTTTCCTTAGATGTTGGACTTTTCATTTTGCTACTTATCTCTTGTAGAACTCTTACTATCTTTCCCACATTGACATGTTTGTACTCATACCTTTGATAGGTGCTTTCTTATAAATATGACTCATGCTTGTCCAATTATGCTCTAATTATGTCATCATATTACTTAATTCAACTCCATTAAGTTAGTTTTTATGATATTCAAAAAGTGGGGGGGGGGGGGGGGGGGATCTTAAGACTCAAAACTAGCTAAAATTTATTTTAGTTTAAAATAGACCCTTAAGTACAAATTTCAGGGGGAGGAAATAAATCCCAAGAATAGATTTTGAAAATCAGCTAAAAGGAGATAGTTCAACTTCTCCTAATATTTTGATGATTTTACAAAATAAAGTAAAAAAAATAAATACTAGATATACCATATTTCTCTGTCATTACTCTATTGTAGGTTTCGCCATCTCAAAGTCAAAGTATCGAAGAATGTAATGTTTTATGTCTAGGTCATAGGTTTTATTGTAATTATCTTTTCAGAGTTGTATTTTTTTATTTTATTAAGTCTAGAAAGAGTTGTAAAGAGCCCTCAATGAACATATATATTCTCTAAACTTAGGCTCTAAATACTTAAGAAAAATTAGAAACAAAAATCCAACTCAGAAACATCCAACAAACGTCTAAACCACTTCCCAGACATTTAATATCTCATTATAACTCGTCTAACCTTTTGATCAAATAACCAAACACACTTATCCTCACCTTAAGATTTTAAACACTTAGGCTCCAGACGTTTAAACTTAACTCCAGATGTCCATAAATCAAGTTAGACATCTAATAAGTCTGTCGGACGACCTTAGAGAGTGATGTTGGTCCGATTATTTCTAGATCTCTTTTTGTCAACTTATATCCAACCGTTGGAATATTTTACTCTTCGTTCCAAACGTCTCCAGACGTCTAATAATAGAACGTTACACCTAAAACTACTTTAAGAATACTTGCCAGACGAAATCACGCTTTTTAGATTCGCAAGAAATCCAAAGCTCGAGATCATCATGACGTTTAGACGTCCAGAACCTATGTCAGACGTCCGGTCAAACGGCTAACCCTTAAACACTAAAACCCTATTTTGATCTAGTTCAATCCAAGAACTAATCCATACTAGTTCAGATGTCCAATTCTTTAGTCAAACATCTTCAAATGATATTCCAAACGTCTACCTTAGAACCATGCCTCCATCCAAGGAATTTCAAGGACTCTGACCCTCAAGGTCAGACGACCAATAAAAACGTCAGACGTCTAACTCTGCTGTCAGAGTTATAATGAGCCTGATTTGATTTGAATTTTGACCCAATCTCTTGGGATTTTCCTCCAACGGCTATGAGCCATTTCCCAGGCCTGCTTGAAGGTTCTTAACATGCCTATATATACCTCCTAACCCCTCTTAGGCTAAACACACCATTGAAAGATAAATTCCATAAGCAAACACTTGCTCTACTCACTCTAGTGTCCCATTGCTGTGCAAATCTATTCCTTGCGCAAACACCCACTCCCTTTCTACTGTGATACTGCTATCATCTCAAAGAGTACTCTCACCATAGTTATTAAACTCTTATATATCTATTTAGGGAACTCTATATGGTGTATTTTCGTTTCAATTTTTATATTATGTTGTACTTGGGTATCCAACCTATCGGATCTCCGTCTCTTCCTTGTGAAAGGAGAAACCTCCATTTTGGGATTGGAGGTAGGATTTGTATTTTAGGTATACTACCCTCGTTCAAGTAGCGTGGTTAATAGATTAATCACTAGGTGATCAGAAATCCTAAGTTAAGGTTTGACTTAGGTTGTGGTTTTCTTCTGATTTTAAGTTTCCACCTAAAAATTATTGTGTTATTTGTGTGATTAAATTTTTATTTACCCATTATATTTTCAATTTCACTATTCACCCCCTCTAGTTCAATTTCACGAGGCACTTGAAACAACAGACATCTACTCTCGCCTTCTCCCCACCACGCCGATGATGGCGAACCTCAACCCAACCATCACCCACCACGATCGCCCTTTCCTCACTCTCCCCTCATTTTCCCCAACAAAACTAAATTTTACCCGATCAACTACCCCAGTTCTTATCCTCCAAGGGACAAAGACTCTTCGACCATTACTTCTGAGACCAAGATTTTTGCCTCTATCTTAGTTCAAGGGACGATGATTAAGTTGACTAGATCCTTAAACTATGTTCCATTGCATGTATTATCTCTTAGGAAGGATGCTATGGATAGTTTTTCATGGTCTTGTGGTATCTTCTCGATAAGAGCTTATAAAAGATTGACCTTGGAGATTGAGGCATCTTTGTTGATTTGGGAAAACTGTTTGCTTGTTTGGAAATGTCCTTTGCCGTTAAAGGTTATGTTGGAGCAAAATGATTTCATTAGTCTCCGAAAGAAACCCTAACCCTTTTTTATATGAAGA
Organism: Thalassia testudinum; assembly: GCA_037157565.1. Taxonomy (NCBI): domain Eukaryota; kingdom Viridiplantae; phylum Streptophyta; class Magnoliopsida; order Alismatales; family Hydrocharitaceae; genus Thalassia; species Thalassia testudinum. Next base: position 94,787,044 of record JAZHRO010000063.1, read on the forward strand.
TAACTTGGTTAATTACATAAGTAACCCCTCAATATAAAAAAAAATACAAATACCCCCTTACAACTCAACACTCCCCCTCAAGTTAGGGCGTATATGTCAATAAGTCTTAACTTGTCGCTCAAGAACTCAAGTCGTTTCTTCTTAAGGGGCATGGTAAAAATGTCAACTAGTTATAGCACAAAAGAAATATACGAGGTACATATCCTACCCTCCAAAATGGTAACTCGTATGAAATGACAATCAACCTCTATATGCTTCGTCCGCTCATGAAAAACAGGATTTAAGGCAATATACATGGCAGATTTATTATCAAAGTAAAGAGGAACTAGAGTATCAACTAGTACTCCCAGATCCTGCAGAAAACCAACCATCCACATGATCTCACATGCAACCTATGCAATGGATCTGTACTCTACCTCTGCACTAGAGCAAGCAACAATGCCCTGCTTCTTGCTTCTCCATGAAACAAAATTTTCCCCCAAAATAGGCTCTATAGATCCAGCATAGTCTACATCAGAATAGGCCATAAGATCCACAGTGTCACTCGGACGATAGTACAAACCTCGTCCTCGGGTGCCCTTCAGATATCTCAGGATGAAATATACATCATGCCAATGACTATACCTGAGATTCTGCATAAACTAGCTAGCCTGACTGACTGCGAAGCTGATGTCTGGACGTGTAATAGTCAGGTATAATAGACGGCCAAGGCCAACAGTGTTGCAGTACCTAGTAACATCCTCAAACAAAGGATCTGTATCATCTGAATGGTGACTGGGGAGTGCCTCAACTGGTATCCCAGATGGCTTGGACCCAAGAAATCCAACCTCCTCTAGGATCTGCAAAATATACTATCTCTGAGATAATGACAAACCTTCTTCCTGACAAATAGCCTCTATCCCTAGAAAGTAGAGAAGATCACCTAAATCTTTGGTGACAAAGGTAGACTGAAGAATGCTTTCCTCTCTACTATACCATCAATATCATCACCTGAGGATAATATCATCAACATATACTGCCTAAACCATAACTCTCCATATCCCACCATGCGCAGTCCATCTGATGAATATAGAATGATCCGTGATAGACTTCTAAAACTGCAGTTTCCTGATCTCTAGATTGAACCTCTTAAACTAGGCTCATGGCAATGCTTTAGGCCATAAATGGCCTTTTGCAAGTGGCAAACAAGCTCCCCCTGACTGTCATAACCTGGTGGTTGTCGCATATATACTACCTTTGCCAAATCCCCAAATAAAAAGACATTCTTTATATCAAGTTGGTGCAACAGCCAATGTTTGATCACAAGTGACAAAATAATCCTGATGGAGGTAATACGTACAAGTGAAAAGGTCTCAAGGTAATCCATCCTATATGTCTGGGTAAATCCCTTGGCCACAAGTCTGCCTTTGTATCTCTCTGTATTTGATGGTGTACACCCATCTGCAACCAACAATAGTGGCACCTTCAAGATAGGGAACAAGATCCCATGTTCCTCTGATCGAAAGAGCCTCCATCTTCTCATCCAAAATAGTTTTCCACCTCTGATCATGGAAGCGCCTACACAAAATCTCTGGGAATCATTGTAGTAGTACTAGCAAATGCAAACTGCCTGGCCTCTCCCTAGAGATGAGAAACAATAGTATATTGAGAGATAAGGTGGAGAGTAATATCAGATCTCCTCTGCACATCTCCTCCCAATCTGACTCACATATGTCAGAAGAGATAGCAAGCTGGGTTGGCTCCTCGCATGCAAAGTCCTATGTCTGTGGCCTCCCGTGATACACCTGTGTCTCATCAATAGCAGCATCTATGGATGATCTTTCTTCTGAGAAATAAGGAATCTTCTCAAAGAAGGTCACATCCGCAAAAACAAAATATCTCCTGCGTATTGGATCATAACACCTGCAGCCTTTTTGAGTCCTAGAGTAGGCTAAAAAGGCACACTTCATGGCACAGGGGACAAACTTATCTTGGATACCATGATTCTAAATAAAACATACACATCCAAATACTTGTAGTGACACAAGAAAGACCCTACTACAATCAGGATGTACAAGTTGATATGGAATCTGAGCCTGAAGAACAGAGGATGGCTGCTTATTAATCAAATATGCCGCTGTGAGAATGGCATCACCCCAGGACTACCTAGGAAGCCTCATATGAAACATCAAGGTCCTGGCAATATCAAGTAAATGTTGCAGCTTGCACTCTCCAACTCCATTCTGCTAAGAAGTATGAGCAAAAGATGTCTAATGGATAATCCCCTTAGCCCTGAAGGCTTCTTGCAAGTCACTATGCATAAACTCTACTGCATTATCACTGTAAAGACCTGAACAGTAGTACCATACTGTGTTTGTACCTCGGACAGAAAATGCTATATAATAGTAGAAATCGCACTATGAGCCTTCATCAGAAACACCCAAATAAGTCTACCACTGTCATCCATTATAGCAGCAAAGTACCTGTATCCACCAGTAGAGGCCACTCTAGAAAGTCCCCAGACATCACAATGTACTAGGGAAAAAGTAACTGAACTCACACCGGTGCCTCTCCCAGGATAGCTGCTCTTGTGATGCTTGCCCAATTGACAATCTTCAAAATCCAAAGCCAAGGAGTCTAGTAACTCTAGATACATTTGGTGCATCTTCCTCACAAGAGGATGCCCCAAGCCTCCTATGCCAAAGTAGGTCACGAGAAATAGGCAATGCCCCAGCAAACAACGTGGGCACGTCCAAATGGTAGAGACCATCTCTCTCTATGCCACTTCCAATAATCTCATCTGTATTTCAATCTTGGAAGTAACAATGCTTTTGATCAAAAATAACACATCCAAGATCCCTACAAATCCTGCTCACCGACAAGAGATTCATAGAGAATTCAGGGACGTAATATACCTCTTCCATCTTCATCCTGAGTGTAGCATCTACACACCCAACCACAGTCACAGAAGAGGTCTTCCCATTGGCCACCCACACTTCTCGCAATCCACATGGGATCAATGGGTTCTTCAAACGATCTCGGTCTCCGGTGACATGTACAAAAGCTCCTGAATCTATCACCCATGTACCTCTGTACCTTCTCTTCTTTTCAACCTCTTGGACTGCACATGCAAGTCCTATATCTGAATTTGATTTTTCTAACATATCAAACTCATCTTCTTGGCATATTAAAAGGCTCATCATACTTGAAAGAGATTTCTTCATTGGGGGCGAGAGAAGGCTCATACCACCTTTGCAATGTGTGAGATAGGCTCTAACACACGCAAGATAGCACATGTCCACCCCCATGGGTTGCACCACCACCCATAAGTAGCGACACACAAACTGGATGGAGAACATCCACTATCCATGGTTGCAGGAGGGGCAGCAGAGGAGCTGACCAACGGCAGATGGCCAGCAAAGGCAGCGATTGGTGACGTTATCCCCTCTGCAGAGGACCGGCTGCAACCATTTGCAAGTACTACAGATCCGGTCAAGGTCGCCGACGACCGGTGCAAGTGCAGACCTACTGCAGACAACCGCAAATCTACTGCAAATCTACTGTGAAGACAACCAACGCTGTCGCTGTAGACACCCTGCGTGTAGCCTTCGCCGTCGCTGCAAACAGCCTACACTGTTGGATCTACTACCTCCGATCTGCAGTAGGTCTTCACCGCAGAACTGGCAGCCAGCAACAAAGGATCTGACCATCAACGAAGAGAGATCTTCGCGATCTCCCATGAATCACCCTTCTTGGGTTATCCGATCATATTTTGGTGGTTTTTTTCGATGGGATATCGAAGCACTAACCTAAGACCGCTACTTTAATACCATGTTGGAGCTAGATGATTTCATTAGTCTCCAAGAGAAACCCTAACCCTCTTTTATATAAAGATGATTGGGTTAATTACATAAGTACCTCTCAAGATAAAGAAAAATACAAATACCGCCTAACAACTCAACAGGTTAAAATTTGTTGTGGACTTTTCCTAGAAAATTAGTTACTAAAGAGTAAAGAAATTTAATCTACTTGGGTCAGTGACCAAGATGTTAAGTGTGCTTCCTGTGATGATGCAATAGAATATGTTGGCCATCTCTTTTTTGAGTGCAATTTATCGGCATAAGTTTGCGAAAGATTGTGCATCTATAAAGCAGATGTCTCCTCTTTCTATTCTTGGTGGTCTTCTTTTTGGTACTTGGTTCACACTGATATAGTTGACTGGGTCAGAGCTTCAACTACGCTATAGGCTATTTGGTTGCAACGAAATTATACTATCTTTTGAGGTGATCAGGCATGGATTGAGAATGTTGTAGGAGAATCTAACTGGCATGTTGATTTGTGGCTTAATGTCTTATACATCCGTTCCATTTATTTCTTAATAAAATCTACAAATATCTTCCTTTTCTTTCTAAAGAAAAAAAAATTGATGTTTGTTGTTCCTAGATAATGGGTGATAGATTCAGGTGCGTCTACACACCTCACTAAGAATGTAGATGTTTTATATGACATTAGACCTCCCAGAGTAAAAGTGGCTAATGGTACTAGTTCTCCAATTACTATAATTGGTGGCATCCAATTTTCTTCACAATTATAGCTATCAAAGGTTTATTATGCACCAGAGTTTCCCATGAGCCGTCTATCGATTAACAAGTTATGCAAGGATCTAAAGTGTCAAGTTATTTTCAACGAGTGCCACTACTATTTTCAAGATAAGAAGACAAGTGAGATTATTGGTGACAGAGTGGAGAAAAATAATCTTTATTATCCTGACAACCCATCTCACTTTGTTGGAGTCACCTCTATCTCTATCAATCCCTTAATTTGGCATCATCATCTTGGTCACCCTTCATCTGGGAAGATGCGCCAAACATTCTTAGCATTGTCTACCTCTACCAAATTTGACTATAAGCCTTGTCAGCTTGGAAGTATCATCAGGCTACCTTCTCCAGACAGATCGAAGGGCAAAGTACATCCCCATTTCTCCAAATACATTGTGATGTCTAGGAACCCTCTCGTGTTAGCAGTACTGAAGGTCACAGATACTTCATGGTCTTTGTGAATGATTATAACCGATCTACTTGAGTTTTCCTTATGAAGCATCAATCAAAGATCCTTCATATTGTGCAACACTTCTTCACAAAAGTGCAGAATGTATACTCATCCTCCATTCAGATCTTTTGTAGTGACAATGCTCTAAAGTTCATGCAAAGAGAGCTATAATCATTTTTCATCAACAAAGGCACTCTATAGCAAACATTATGTGCATATACCTCTTAGCAGAATGGGGTTGCTAAGAGGTAACTGAGAGACATACTAGATATTACACAAACACTTTGGTGTTTATTAAGGCATTTAAGCAATTCTAGAGAGATACAGTACCCACGACAAAGTACCTCATTAACCAAGTACCTTCCTCTATTCTATATGGAGAGATTCCATATCAGCTTTTGCACCCTAAGCCTAATCATCCATTTGCCCTAACACTGCAACTATTTGGTTGTACCTGTTTCGTACATGCCTTTGGACAATATGACATTTTTCTAGGTTATTCACCTAGTCAGAAAGAATACAAGTGTTATTTTCAAACCACTAGTCAATACAGCGTTGCAGCAAATGCTACTTTCTTTAAGAAGGTTCTACCATTCCATTCTTCTTTGAAGAAGGATGCAATATCGAGCTTGCCCTTTGTAAGACAAATCTATCATAGACGAGAATGAGATCCATCTCTCCTTCCACTACCTACCATGCTTGTTCTTTCACCAGAGGACAGCTCTCCTTGGGCACCACAGGTGCAAAGTTAGGGAGAAGCTAATGATAGATCGATTGCGCTAAGTCTACCCACTCCTACACATTACATGATGTCGCATTATACCTCCACTGCACATCTAGGCCAAGATCTACAACAGTTGCCCATGCCTTACTCAGTACAATGATACCATGTAGCTACTCAGAGGCATCATAGGATCTGCAGTGAATGGTTGCTATAGACAAAGAGATGGAGGCCCTAATCTCTTGTGGCACATGGGAGCTTGTGCCATGTCTCCCTGGCATAAAACTTGATTGCAAGTAGATATACACTGTGAAGTATCTGACAGATGGTACCATTGACATAGTCAAGACCAAGCATGTGGCCATAAGATTCACTTAGACGTTGGCATTGATTATTTTGAGACTTTCTTACTTGTAGTCTCATCCATATGGATTATTCTATTCGTTGTTGTCAATAAGAACTAACCTTTATTTCAGCTGGACATCAAGAATGTTTTCCTATATAAAGATCTCACTGAGATGTATATGCAGCATCAGGTCTTCATTACAAGATTAAGGAGCATGTCTATTAGTTGAAGAAGACTATATATGGACACAAACAGAGTCCTCAACCCTAGTTTGATAAGCTAAGTGCAGAAGTTATGAAGATTAGTTTCAAGAAATTTGCTTCAGATCATTATGTTTTCATTAAACAGGCCACCACTAAGGTTTTCATCTTAACTGTGTATGTTGATAACATGATCCTAACTGGAGATGGCAATGCTAATATCTAGGTGGCAAAGGCCTTTTTGTAGAAGGGCTTTGTCACTGAAGTTTTGGGAAAGCTAAGATACTTCTTAGGAATAAAGGCAAAGAGACAGGAGCATGATCTCACACCTTCTCAGAGAAAGTACACTTTAAGGAGGTAGGACTTTTGGTCATCGAGCCATCAGTTATACCTATTGAGCAAAAGAGGAGACATATAACAACTGATGATGACCTACTCTTTGAGGACACTCATAAATGCAAGAGTATAGTCAACAAGCTATTGTATCTAACTATCACACGGCTAGATATCAATTTTGCTGTGAACAAAACCACTACATTCATGGACAAGCCCACTACAACCATTGGCGTGATGTTTATCTCAATTTGAAGTAGCTAAAGGAGACACCTAATCAAGGAACAACGACTATCTTGATATATGCCAATGCTATCAATGTGAAAGACAACACCAAGGCAGCAAGTCCTGTAATCATTCAAGGCGAGAGGTGACAAAAAGACAACTCAATTGAATTGAGGCGACCCTTTTTTTTTAATTTTTACAATAACACTATCTTATTTATAAGCATTTACATCATAATAGTAGTTTATTTATGTCATTTATATTATATAATATAATAAGAATCATACCAATAACAATAGCTTATTTTATATGCAAGAAACCCAATCACTTGTAATCAATTTGGGAATATAACTTTATGGATAATATTATCAATATATTATTATCGCATTAGTATATACATACCTTCAAATCGATAACATGTTTTTCAAAATTAAAAAAAAAGAAAAGAAATCAATGACATGTAACTTTTACATGCAACATTTGAGTGGTTATCATCCAAATGACCACCCATTCATTTTTCAAACAAAAAAAAAACTTTTACATGTAACATAACAATAACATGGCAACAGAAGTATTATTAATATATTATATAAGTATGCAATCCAAACATAATAAAAGAAAATAACTCATAAAAGTGAAACAAAAAATTGATGGGAAGCGCAGAAAGAAAAGAACCCAAAACAAAAAAAAAGAGTAATAGACAATGGGAGTTACATGAGCATCAGTGACAAGCAATGGCCAAAGAGGGACAATGCGAAGCAAAGGAGTGGTCACAGCAGAGGAGAGCCTTCACAGCGACCAACTTCAAGCAAGCTTGCAACGAGAGTTGACTGTGCATGTTTTCATATGATCGATAATTGTTTTTAAATCGAAAAAAAAAAGTCCTCTTTCAATTCTAATCCTATTTCCTAATTAGGCATTGAAGGGCGATGGAATCCTAATGGGTTGATTCGATTTAGGAGGGGGTGATGGATTCCTAATCGAGGAGGGACCTCACAGATGGGAGTCATGCAATAGGGCGATGAGCAATTGAGGTGCACCTGAGATGGTAAGGTGCCTCACCTAAGGGAAGGGGCTCGCCTTAGCCCTAACCCAGGCGATGGAGCCCATCCTCACCTCACTTTGTTGCCCAAGCAACCGCCTTGACAGCAGTGATATATGCTCCTACTCAAATGCAAATTATGCTAGATCAATCAAGGACAGGAAATCCACAACAAGTTATGCTATACTATTGGGAGACAACTTATTTCTTGGCACAACAAGAAACAATAGTGGTTGCTCGTTCCAGTATCGAGGCGGAATATAGAGTGATGCCTTACACAACTTGTAAAGTGATGTGGATCATCTCCTTCCTTGCAAATCTTGGGATTCACACACAGACTCCAATCCCTAGGTTCTATGATGATAAGTTTGTCACTTATATTACCTCAAATCCAATATTTTATGAGGGGACGAAACATATTGAGGTGAACTGTCACTTCATCAGAAATGCAATAATGGAAGGAAAAACCACCACTCATGTCTCCTCAAAGCTCCAGATCGCTAACATCCTCAAGAAAGTGTTGATGAAGAGACGTGTTCCTATGTGGAAAGTTAGACTTGATGGATATCTACCCTCCAACTTGAAGAGGAGTGTAGAGTTTATGTTATGTTTTATTCATTTTCGTGGATTCCCTAGTAATTTTTTCCTCCTCTATATAAGAGAGGTTAGAATTTCTTTCAATGTTATGTTATCGCATTTCCTCATCACAATAGGGATTTCTATGCCTCCACAATCTAATCCAAACACCCATAAATCAATGGCTTGGCATAAAGCAAAACTGACAGGCATCTATCAGACTACCAAGAAGTCTGCTACAATAACAAACGACATCTAGGCCAGGGGGTTGCCTAGCCTGACTCCTCTCCTAGGCTTAATCCATCCCCCTTCAAGCATTTCATTCACTAAGACAAAGCAAGAGGCTGAGGTAACACAAGTTTTCATCCACCAAATCCATAGCTACAGGAAGCCCTGATTCTCAAGGACACAACCAAAGAAACTTCCAATCCTAACCATCATAAGCCTTAGAGAAGTCAACTTTCTGAAAGAAACCTTGGTATTAGATCTCTTCCAAGCGAAAGGGATTTCGAAAGCCACAATGTAATTCTCTATAGATCTTCCTAGAGGTTATCACCTAATTGGTTGCTGTTTGCAAGCACCAGTTAGGTCAACAAGTTGACCTAATAAAACTGAGATATGGTAAAACCATCTTGTTATTGTCAAACCAGCTCATTATTGTCATAGAGAAGGTATATCATTTGACCTAAGACAAATAAGCATCTTTATATTCAAGCATATACATGTGAAAGACCATTAGTTGTCATTCATTAAGATGCCAATACTGGAATGCTTGTGTGTATGTAAGAAGACAGGGAAAACATGATCTCTTTATGGATCGTGCACATTTACTTGGTGAATTGGTGGAATAGGCTTACTCTGAGGGCATGTTTGGTTCGAGGAATGAAATTTTGAGGAATTGCACATAGAATTAGTATTTTGTGAAATAAGTGGAGAAATAAGTCCCTTTGGATGTTTAGATCCAACTTTGGTAATGAGGAGGAATAAAGAATTGGTGTTCCACATTTAGAGAAATGGGGGAGCGAAATACAATTATTCCACGAGTCCCCCAAAATAACTTTATGCTAGCATAGTAGGCCTATTCCAGCATAACTTTCTTCTAGGTTTTCTTAATCCAAACGCGGAAGGCCCTATTGTATTCCCCTAAACAAACAAACCCTAAGTGTATTGGAAAAGGTAAATACCACATGCGATCATATGATCCTAAACAAACAAGTACATGAAAGAGAATAAGATAAATCTTTGAGAAAAAGTGCCAATCTTAATTCTCATCTCACTTATCCGAATAAAGGTTCGATATGAGTAATTCTTGCTAAGAAATTGAGACCCCAAGATAACATGAATCCTCCAATATCTAGGATTTACATGTATGAGAACACTTGAGAGTTTCCCAACACGAAGATCCCTGTGTCTAAGCACTTTATTATTGACCTAATGAAATCAATAATAATTTTAATGTTATATGCATGGAAAAAAATGAAATGTTATTGAGGTAGTTCAATAATATTTAAATTATAGCCTCAAATTGAACCAAAAAAGATATTGCTTGATCAAGAAGAGTTTGGATGAAAATTCAAGATTAAAAGGATAAAATGACCAATTAAACTAAACATTGAAATAGCATTAATAATGTGTAAATGGTAGACATTTTGTCTCGGTCATGAGATGGAGATGATCCCCTACAAATATCTCCAAAGAAATATGGAAAACCATAATCTCAAAACCTACTCCTAAATTCACTGAGAAAGGAAGCTATCCCCTTTTTCTCAATTCCTAGTCGTGACCACTTCTCTCCTTGGGAGAGGTGTGCATACATCCAATTGCTACATGTGGTTGTGGGTGCTCACTGTGATTATAAGGGCTAAGAGAAGTGAGAACATGAACATTTGCACAACTCAAAGTTCTAGGGTATCACGATAAGGGCTTCGTCAACCCATCAAGAAGGAAGGGATTTCTTGATGTTGAGACTCATCTACAAGGCACTAACTGTTGTGTTGTCACACCACAAAGGTATAAACTTTGAATTCCTGTGATGATCAAACAAAAGGATTGATCTCTGCATGTGATTCCATTTTATGTCAGCTTATTGATTTCCATGACTTTGGGCTTCCCAACATATTTCAAGAAAGTTCAGTCAACAATGTTCCCGCATTTCCATGAAACATTGGCATACCGTACACTATTAGTATCCAAGTAAGAGATCAACATAATGCTTCATATTTGATTTTGGTTCAACAGTTATATAGGCAATTAAAATCTCAATCTAGTCAACAGTAGCCAATGAGTTCAAACCTAGATCTTCTTGCTTCAAAACAAAAGAAAAATTTGAAATATTCCAAAAAAAATCTTGTAAGGATTTCTTTCCCTCCTTACAATCACATAAGCATTAATTAATGGGTTACTTTGATTGGCTATATTAAGTAACGTAGAAAACTTGACATAGGCTGAATACATGTGACAAGCACAATAACAATACTTTGCAAGAATGGATAATCGAGCCAATCACTCAATTAATCTGCCAAGCGATGAGCCAAATATTGGAATGAAATACACCTTTTTTGCAAATAGGACATATGCCTTTGTTTTGGCCTTAAAAATGCCCCTGTTTCCTGTTCTGCACCTGACTTTAGCACATTATTTGTTGCTACCATGGGACCCTGAAGCACAAGAGAATTTTACTCAATACAACATAACTACCCTGTGAAGAAAGCCCCTTCTTTTCTTCCCCCATAAGACAAGCCATAGCTGGTGATTATCATTTTCTCCCAGCCACGATCTGAATGAAGTAGAAGCTGCTTTGCCCTTTCAGAAAATCTATTCTGGGCACATACTATCAACGAGAAAATAGGGGTTGGTAAATGATACTGATACTTAAAGTTGCGTCATTTTCCCTTTTCACCTTCCAAAAGTTTGACAAGTTCCCAAACTTTCCCATGGATATATCTTTTCCACTAGTCAACTTATGGGGCGTAAACTTCACTGTCTCATCTTCTGCAAAACTTGTGTGCCAATTTTGAACCTAAGTTCGTTAACACGCATATGTGAACCAACTATCTCCGTTCTTCACGGTAGATAAATAAGTAGCCCTATTTAGTCCCCTGCACATCACATTCTGCTTGTTCAGCATCCTCCCATTTCTCTATAAAGTACCAAAATTACGTGACCTTAGTCAGGATGGAACTCTTTATCAACGCACCGCAATCCCTCTGCGTTTTCCATCTTGGAGCAAGCAAAGGAAAAGCAAATCCAGAATGATAATCAACAAAATAGAGCATAGTCACCCTTCCAGTGCCTATATCCAGCCCCCTTAAAATGAATAATACAAACAGCATGAGCGAAGGGGAAGAAGGAGGCAAAAAAAGAAAGCGGAGGGGGAGGTGTGGTGCCTTCATTTCACCTTCCACATAGAAAAAAGTTTTTGTTCCCACACCAAACCTGGAAGAGGATGGTGAGGCGAGCGAGCGGCGCCGTGCAGGTCTTGCTAACGGCGCCGGCGACCCCTCCGGCGAGCAGGTGCGCCACCGCCCCTATCTGCGGGTACTGCTGGAGGGTGGTGGACTGGTGGTGATGGTGCTGCTGCTGCTGCTGTTGCGCCCTCGCGTGGTGATGGCGGTGGTAGTGGTTTCGAGGGTACTTAATCGCTGCCGCCCCTTCCGCGTTGAGAGCACCCATTCGAGCCTCCGTCTGCATGTTTCTTTGTTAGTTTGTAATCGGCGGCTGCTACTACTTTCGCGAAGCTTAGTCAGACAGAGAGGGCCCTCCCACGACGAGCCCCTGCTGCGACCATGGGAGAGTCTTGCGGTGCACGAAACCAAACCCTAGAGAGGACAGCCCTAATTGAGTTCTGTGAAGAGGGAGGGAGGGCGGTGGGGGAAAGTCAAGCGTGCGCCGATTAAGTTTGTTGTCCTTAATTAATTGGTCGTCCTTTCGTGTTGAATTTCGTCGTCTAAGGTAATCTGGGGATGAATCGAATCTGGGCCGTCTGTTCGAGCGGAAACTGGGACCGGAAGAGTCGGGCGGGGATCGAAATAACGTAATGGAGTGATAAATTATGGAATATTTAGTTGTGATATAAAAATCATTAGTAGGATAAGCTAAAATGTAAATAAATGTAAAAGATGATGTAAAAAAAAAAAAATGATGTAAGGTGATATGAATGTAGGTTTCATTTAATAATTGATAGTTGATGTAAAAAGAAAAAATAATATAATATTTGTCATGTGGTAGGTTTCATTATATTAAAAAAAATTACCACATCACTTTTTCACCGGTATAAAATGTACCGGTGATAAATTATTTTAATGTATCTTTGTATCAATGTAATCTCATTTTGTACTAGTGCAAAATTATTCCAAATGTGATTTGATGGTTTTGTACTAATACAAAGTAGTTTTGTACCCGTGCAAAGTAATTTTGACCTATGGGTTTAGGATATAGGATTTAAGGTTTAGGTTTATGGAAAATGATTTTACCTATGACAAATGATTTTTCACCTTAAGGTTTAGGATTTAATGTTTAAGGTAAATCCTAAACCATAAACCCTAATGTGAAAAATCACTTTTTAAGTGTAAAATTACTTGTCATAGGTGAAGAAATACTTGGAATTTAATTTTACAAATTATTTTGAAAGTGTAAAGTGGTTCCGAAGGTAATTTGAGTGATTTGCACCAGTACAAAAGTGGTTTGCTGTTGGTTTTAACAGTGGTAGACCCACCACGTGAGTATTTTTTTGCATAAAAAGGAGATATATCACATGAATACCACGTTTACAACCCTCTGCATTATTTTTGACATCAACTTTTGCATTTCCCAACCTATATCCGTGGGATAAAATGATTGGTAGTGTAATATGATGTTGATAGATGATTTTCTAATATTATGATATTGGTGTGAGTGAGTTGATGTAATATAATGAATGTATTTTAATAGGTATATTACGTTGAAGTGGATATATTTTAATATATATTGATGTTGATGTGATGTATTAGGATAATTTGATGTTAATGTTGATTGATATAATGAAATAAATTATATCCTTTAACTTCTGAATTAATTCCTTTGATTTTCTACAGCAATCTTTTGATCGGGGGTTAACCCCTTAGTTATTCCCCAACCAAATGCAACATAAGGATAAGAAAACTATTAAATATGCATGCTTTAACATGGATCCTACTTTTTATCCTAATTATCACATGCTATGTTATTCTTTTTCCCATTATCATTAATTATTCAACTATTCTCTATAGGAGATTCTAACTAGCTACTCTACCTTTATCTTACAAAGTTTTTCATATTCCTTATACATTTTTACAATATGTTTAATCAAAGCTTCATAGGTAACCTGGTGTGAATAAACTCTCATGAACTTACCATTTATGTGTGACCACAAAATACCTTACTATTCACACTATAGACTTACAAGGTCCCTTAATAATTCAATTATCCCAATTTTACTTACTACAAATATCTAGATTTAGTACTCATGATACTATCCACATATAACATGGCTTAATCTCTATAATCCCCTTTTCATAATCATATTCTCATGGGAGATTTATACTGCGCTGCACGTGATGGGAACCCTGTGTTAAGACCCGTGCTGTTTGAGCCCTTTAAGACGTCTGGACTATGAGTCAGACGTCTGATCAGATGTCTGGACACCTTCCCAGACATCTGGAAATCGAGAATTTTGAGTACGAGCTCACGTCTGTGCGCGGGCTACGCGCAAACAGTACTCTCATTTTTCCTCCCTTTCTTCTCTCTCTCCCCGCCTCCAGCAAAACCCTAACCCACCGATCTTATAAAACCCCCTTCCCCTTTCTCGTTCTCCTCACACCAGCCCCTTCCCCTTTTCTTCTCCACTCCAGCAAGAGAGACAGTGCAAGCGAGAGAGTGCGCGGGCGGCGACGAGGAGTAGCGTGAGGAGAGGAGGAGAGTGAGCTCACGAGCTTGTGTGAGAGCTCACCGGTGAGTGCACGGCCAGAGCGGCGCGTGCGCAAGGAGTGCGTCGGGGAGGTCCTCCCCGACACTACTGCAACTGGAGCTGCAGGCGAGGGGGCGCGGCGCAGCCACGCACAGCGCGAGAGGAGCGGAAGCAGGTTCTGGTTTTGGGTTTTTCCCAGAATCAGACGTTTGGAGTGACCTCTAGACGACAATGCGGATGTCTGGAGGCAGTTCCAACTGTCTGAGGAGAGAGTTTCGTGAAGGTACGTCCCCTTTACGGATACGACCATGCAGGCCACTCTACTGCTACCACTTTGCATGCCTTTTTTGAGAGGATTCGGTGTTTGCGTGCAGGATTCGCTTAGGGAAGGTGCGGGACACGCCCTCCCACGCATTTCAGACGTCTGGGCGACGTACCAGACAACAAGAAGCATTTCCAGACGTCTGGCGAGGTGGTCGGACATCTGGAGTTGGGTTCAGATGGTCTAGAAGAGTTCCTGGACATCTGAGGTTTGGCGTAGAGCTTGAGGTATGATACTGGACACTTTTAAGACGTCTAGAAGTTGTTCTAGATGTCTGATTTGAGACAAAAACCCTATTTTTGACCCGTTTAGGGTCCATTTGAGTTCCGTTTTACGCAATTAAGATACCGTTGTATTCCTTGTGAGTTCCTCTACTTGTTAGAATGCTTTCCAAACTGTTCTGATAATTCCCTTGTGATTGTTCCTTATTATAGGACTTCATTCCGTTGCGGGTTCAGGGCTTGCTGAGGCACGCGAGCCTGCCGTTCAAGCCCCTAATACTCCTGGGTTTACTGGTAGAGTGGCTTACCCATAATTTAATTATAACCTAAATGCATATGTGGAATGAATGATTAAACCTAGGATATGGCATGAATCCTAGGACGAGAAACACTTGAAGTGTCTGTATTGGATGATTGAATTGCAGTCTTGAATGGGTAGATAGAATAATAACAATTGTCTATAAATGAATAACAGCTGCCTGTGAAATATGAAGTACTTGTGCTAGCTAACTGTTGCATGTAAATTTCCCATTGTATACGTTAAATGACATAATACGAGCTACATGTATATAAATTGAGAATGGTAATGTCAATGATGGAAATACAAGCTACCTATGTATAACTTGTATATGGAAATGTGAACGATAGCAATACAAGCTGCATATGTATAACCTGAGAATGGAAATAGAAATGATGAAACCTGGTATGGCATAGCATGAGGAATATGAGTATGAACCCTATGAGGAATTAGGAGTAGAGCTCCTGAAATTAAATGGAACGGATCTGGAAATGTGAGTGGGGAAGTGAGCTGGCCCTTGAGTACGGAGTACCAAGAAGAGTGATTGTCCCCTTGTTTAGTGCAAAGTAGATCTAGCCGAGGTTGGGTTGGGACCAGAGGTTAGGATTGGCCACTCAATACCGACTTCTTGGCCCTCGCGTACATGGTATGGAGAGCTACTAGTGTAGGGAGAGAGCTACCCACCCCACGGGGCCCGAGGTTCAGCTAGCCGCCCTACACCGACTTGTTAGGCCCACTGGGCAAACCAGGGTAGTCAAGAGAGGGTGCGCGGATTGTGGAGGGGCGAGACCCATGTTTGGTTCTTAGGGGCTAAACCCCTGTTACTGAGAGAGCTAGGCCCTATACTGGTTTTGTGCTGTACTTTGGGCGCACCCGCTAACGGAAACGACTGACCGCATGCCAGTGCGGGATAGCTACCCATGCGCTTATCGCGTGTGCCGTAGTCACCGTTACGTCTGTCCGTGACCTTGGGGTGGTTGACTGGGTGTAGGATCACCACGGGGGACTCTCCCGGTCAGAAGAGCACCACGTGTGCCTTCTACTCTTTGGAAAAGACTGTAATCAAGATCGTTCCCACGAGGAACAGTCGAGATCAAGAAAGAGACCTGATAAATAAACCAAGTGGTGAAAAAGAATAATTAGTTAAAGAAAGTAATGGAAAAACAACAGCTACCTGTCCACTTTGACTACTTTAGTTAGTTGGTTGCCACTCTACTCAGCATTCGCTGACTTTGTGTACTCATAACCCTTTTCAGGTCCAGGTGTTGAGCAGCTAGAGTCTACGGCTGCAGAGGGTGTTGGGCCCAGTAGAGCCCAATAATTGTAGTTCTTTTGTTGTACTCGTTTGTAGTAGTGAGTAGACTTTTGTACCTTTATGTTCTGTACTTTTACGTTCTTTACTTTATATTCCTGTACCTTATTACTTTCTATTGTTGTGGTGGTGATATGTACTGTAGCGATTTTTACTTCTTTACTGCTGTACATTTTTACTGTTAGTTGCTTAGCATAGTGAATGTGGTTTACTTTCCTGTTTTTTGGTTACTTTCTCGTTAGACGACCAGGTCTTGGAATCAGTCGAGTCAGTCCGGTCTCGTGTCCTGCAGGGATTCGGAACCGAGTCGTAACACCTTGGATGATGAAGTCAATCACCAACACATTAACAGACTTACAGAACCTCCACCCCCATTTAACCAGGATCTTAACACCTCAAAAATAGTTTAATAAGCAAAACTTTGGAAGTTTAACAATAAGATATAAAGGATTGGGAAATAGTACTTACTAACTTGAACTTAAGCTTTTTTTGGTAATTGATATGGGTCCATTGGACCCATATCCAATAAGTTGCTAAAACTAGTTTTTCTCAATTTGACTTAGGTTTAAGCTCAAATCATAATAGCATTCCACTTGGTAGCTAATTGGTGTAGCATCAAGTTTGTCTCCCTCAATGGCAACATAGTAATAATAGTCTAAACAATGAAGTATTTCATCCCAACAAGGTGTAGGTTAATAAGTTATGTTTTGCTAAGAATATGATATTCGACCTCTAATGAGGTGTGATTCATCATAGCTAAAATACCCAAGTTAAGCTAGAAATAGGTTAAACACTTTCTTATTAATATGATAAATGGGTTAAGTATGAGAATTGACAAAAATGGCCTAAAGTATCAAATTAGTGTTAAAAATGCATTATTAGGTCAATAAATGAGATATTATATTTAGAAAATAGATTTGATGATCCAATTGCTAATTGAAAGCATTTCTAAGCTCAAAAGTACAAATCAAGGGTGAAATTAACTTCTAATATGTTTGATTAAGTTTCAATGAAAATCTCATAGCATTTGGACATCATTAGGACCTTGCATTAATGATTTTACACGTAGGTCCTTAGGCATTCACATTTCTTAAGCATAAAAGTCGCAAGGGCTTGTTTACAAGCCTTCAGGGACTGCTCTGTCATGATTCTTTTCACTTATGGGCATGGTCTACAATTTTCGCATCGTTTCACTTCAACATGTTGGTGCAAGGGCACCACCATGGTTGATTTTAATGATAACAAAACACTTGGTATTTAACATTTGCATTGAGTTTAGCGTTTCAGGATAAATGCAAATGAATTCAAGTGTGAAAGAGCTCAAGCTTGCGTTCATGGCGGATTGGAGGAGCTTAATGGAGGAGAAGAGGTGATGGAACCTCGCGTGAAGCGGGAGCTTGAAGAGGCGGAAAGAAGAATAGGATAAAATTTTCTTATGTCTTTGTATTTGTCTTTGTGTACTTTGCTCTTTATTTTTATTATATTATTGTTAAAGAGCCCCAAAGTAACATACCTGAAATCCTAGGAACACTTACACTACCCTAGGATAGTTAGACAATCTTAAAAATCTCTTAGAAAATCAAAACAGTAATCAGACAGTACGATCAGATGTGAAATATGGACTTCAGACGTCTAATCTTAAACTTTAAGACATCTAAACTTTTGTCCAGGCGTCCAGACACTTAGGTTGGACTTAGTGTTTTCAGTTCATTGATTTCATACAACTAGCTCATATACCAAACGTTTTAGAAGACATCTAATGACGTTGACATACGTCCAACAATAGGACTGTTGGACTGCCAGAGCATAGTATTCGAGGATTACCTTTTAATTATTTTTATAACACTTTCAGATGTCCATAAAGCCACTCAGACGTTTGATAAATAGACATTAATCTTGATCTAACCCAAATCACTTTTGTCAGACCCTAATAGCCATTTGAGCATCGGAAAATCATTTACCGTAGAGATTTCGCTTTCCAGACGACCAGACACTATGCCAGACGTCCTACTTGTCGTTTGACCAAAAATACTTAGAACCCTATTTAGATCTGGACAAAATGGGAACACACCCGTCTTAGCATTAGACGTCTAATATCTTTCCCAGACATCTTAAAATGATCTGTTAAATGTCCGTCTCGATCTAACCCTGTCTAAGATCATCAACTCTTCTAGAGCAGACGACCGATCATTAGATCAAATGATGACCCAGACGTCTGATTATAAATTTAGACGTTCGAAAACCTTATCAGACTATTTAATGACCTTGATTTAGGTGGGATTTTGGACCACTCTCTTGAGCCTTACTCCCAGCGACTATAAGAGGCTTACAAATCCTTCCAAAGCCTTCTAGGTATCTCTATAAATAAAGAAGCACCTTTCCTTAGCCAAACACACCTTGAGAAACCGCTTCTACTCATATTGTGTCCAAGAGAAGAGAGAAATCATCTGGAAAAAGTTATTGCTCTTCATGATCTTCACTACACATCTGAGAGCATCGTCTTCGCTACACATCCGCTCTCCCGCCTTTGCATATTCGAGAGCATCCATGTGCCTTGCGTGGTTCACGTACACCGCATTCCTGGCTGACACACTTCCATCTCAGGGAAGTATCTTTTGCCTATAGAAGCTAAATTTAACATATTTACTTTGTAGCTCTATAGGATATTTGTAATTTGCTTTTGGTTGGGTATTCACTTTGCAAATTCCCATCTCCATCGCGAGACAAAATACTCCTCGTAAAGAGGAGTTTAAGGTACACTACCATCATTTAAGTAGTTTGGATAGTGAATTTGATCGACTAAGTCGATCGAGAAATCTTAAATCAAGAGGTTAGGTGGTGGTTTTTAACCGAGTTTTGGTTTCCACCTAAAAATCATTATGTGCTTGTGAGATTCCTTTTTGTGTGATTGTTCATTTATATTTCTGCACTATTTCTCATCATGCTCGGTCTCACACCCTCCGTCAAGATTTACTCAAGGGTGTTGGTGTAAAAACACCAACACACCTGCACATGCACGTCTTCTTTTCTCATGTTCTCGTACGAAGAACACGATAGCTATCAGTCATCGAATTTCTTAGCCATTAATCCTACGGTTGACCTTGATTATTAAATCTCGGGCATTCGCACAGAGCTTCTCTACCTATCCTAGATTTGATCCTACGACTGGATTTTGTTCTAAAAGTTCTCGAGTGCGCCTCAACTCAACCCCTATTATGCCTAATCCTACATGTGGTGCCCAGATCCTTCACCTCAACCTATATAACCAATGACCCTGAGCTCGCGCGACCCCTATCAGCTCCCTCCACCTTGAGTTGGTCATCGTCCACATCATCAGCTCCCCTCCTACTTCCTCAAGCTGGTCATTCACTCCCTCTAGCTTCCTCTCTTCTTCACTCGGCTCCATCAGTGACAGAGGTGGAGCTTCACCTTCCTTGCTTCCTCCATGTCGCTAGGGATGACGTATGCCTGAGGACATGCCTGAGCTCCTCTAGTGGGCTTTCATCAGCTGGAGATCTCCCTCCTTCGTCAATGCAATGACCGGTTGGAGCGCAAGTCCCATTGCTCTTATTGGCTAGGTTTTACCGCTTTCTAGGTAGATTTACTGTTTTATAGATTAGATAAGAGTAGCGTTAGGTAGTATATATCAGAATCCATCAGATGATTAGTTTAGATTAGGAGTAGATTAGATTAGATCGCCATCTCTAATGAATTCAGATCGGAGAGGTGTTTTGTAACATCCCGAACCTGGATTTCCAAGTCATTTCAGACTAAGCGTTCTAAGACGAACCCATCGATACTTTTCATATGCAAATCAGAGCCTGCACGAATGTAAAATGTGTAATCAGATTAGAAAACCTGTGTATTTTTCATTTTCGCAATTTGGACTTCGGATCAATGATCCGAAAGTACTGTTAACTTTCTGGTGTCATGAGGATTTCTACGGGATGTTCTATGTGGCAATTGAACCTCGGATGTGCGAAACATGTGCAACTCGTGAGTAAATTCGCATGCGACCCATTGTAAGAATCATATTGTACAAATGACCTCCATTTAAAAATCCACAAATTTTGTTGGATTCCTTGTCTTATAACGATTCCAATAATACGTGTTTTGCCAAAATCGAAGTTCGTTTGAGTTAATTACGAGATTTCTTGTAGTTATAAGTAAAAATAATATATATAAGAAATTACGTCACGGAGGTCTATAAAATAATAGGCTATTAATAATAATAATTATTATTATAAAATTAGAATAAAGTCGGGTGGTTTGATGGGATTATATAAAGGATTTTTTTTTTTTTGTCACCGTATCTTTATAAATAGGAAAGGGAAAGTTGTCGTAGGGAAAAAGAAGGAAACGAGGGAGAGAAAGGGACTGAAGAGAAAGGAGGAGAAGTCGGAGGAGAGGAACCCTGGTCGTCGCTGGAGGTCGGCGAGGGGCCGACGAACTTGGCGGTGGCCGGAGACAACAAGGGGGGAACCTTGCGTGAGCAAGTGCATGGTGGGTGCATGTACATTTGTGTGAAGAAGATGTGGAGGATGAGATGGGAGGGTCGAGGAGGCTGCTCGGGGCTGTAGACGGCCGGCATATCACCGGTGGAGGACCAGCGAGGCCATTGAGAGGTCGGCGACAATGGTTTGCGGTGGGTGCAATCATACGCACCCATCATTGGTGGAGAGAGAGAGAAGACGGGAAGGGCTTTTGGTTCCTGTGAAGGTATTCATTATCCTATGGACATCTGACGATTAGGATTGTTTTGCATTGATCTAGGTGATTCGAGGGTCGATTTAGGTGATCCAAGATTCAATCTTGGAGTTCTCGAGGGTGTCAGATGCATCCATACGGTTGGATCGGGTAATTTTCATTTCAATTTTCAAGGCGTAGATTTGGGGACACATGTGGTGTTGGGAGTCTCCAACCTGTTTTCATGGAGTCATCCTGACTCCCCAATGATGTTAGGTAGAGTAGTCTCTCTCCTTTTTTGTACAGTTTATCTACATAGTGATTTTCTTCGGGTATTGCACCATTTAGTGTGTGTTCTTACCTCTTGCTGGGATCAGGCTCGTTTGCGTATTTCTTGTTGCTCTAGATACTGGAATATTAAAGATTGATGATGAAAATCAAGTTGTTGACTTGGAATGTGAATAACTAAAGTAATAGTTAACTGTTGGATTAAAAGGAGGTAATGATAATTTATTTGGTACTTTCATGAAGTAAATGAAGTATAAAGCATTTAAACCTATTGGATATGGCTTTATCATCGCATGTACAAAAGGAACTCTATTTTACAGTAAAACTGACATCATCAGGATGGTTCAATAATAGTTTGATCAGAACTATGATAAGAAATTAGAAATTTTCTGGAAATGGATAAGTTGGAAGATAATGAGAATATTTGTTAATTCTGGAATTAGTAATGTGAAATTATTAAGGATGATTTGCGTGAATGAAAATGAAAAATATAGTTATTTGAAAATGATTAAACAATCAGTATGATAGATTTGTCAGAAATTAAAGGAATTAGATAATTGGTTTCAGTCCACTACTCGTCGGATTTTGGCTGTAGCTTTGGTCTACTAGACTGGTTCTAGGTTGGTTCGGGGAGTTGCTGTCCTCCCTACTACTCTTTGGTTAGGCTTAGAGGCCAACTAGGATAGCAGATTATAGGGCTTAAGGGTTGAAGTGGTTTCTTTCTCGGCACTGGTTTGGTCATTGGTTGTTTGTGGTTCAGCGTACATAGTGCTTGTATGTGTTCACTCTACACAACATAGTCGCCACCCCTTTTCGCAATGAATCCAAGGTGATGGAGAGTAGCAACTCGGTAGGTATAAGCGGTCTTCCCAGCCAGGAGGGTGGTTTATACCGGTCTTGTGCTGCAGGAAGCTACACGAAATCGTCTAGTGCCTTGAGACGTCAATTGACAATTTGTGAACTATAATAAATTGGGCTTCCAATATATGAAACAGAATCAGACAACAAGATGCTTATAAATTAATTACGACTATGGTATCCATTTTCTTTTGTGCTTGATTACTGTTGCACTTTGTTGTTGGTGTTTGTACTCTACTTAGTTTTTACTGACATATTTTTGGGTTCCGTACTTAGGTATACTTGGCAATTCGTAAATGGATTTCTGTTGTATATCTCCTTTGGATATATACTTATGTTCTACGGTAAATCTTATGGTTAGTATTCGATTTATGTTCCTTTAATTTTTGCAATATGAATTATTTGTTGGCTATGTTTATATTTTATGATTATGTGTTGGGTGACTATGATCTTGTGGGCGAATTGTGCTGGTTGTAACACACACAGTGACTCGGGTTTTGTCGGTTTGTAGGGCTTAGGTCGTCACATGTTTTATCACCGTTGTTTCAATCCACTGATCTCCCTCTACATCTCATAATTCGTATTCACTGATTTCCTTGAAGTTTTAATCAACAATGCACCCCTCCATTAGAGCCGAATAGGATTTGAAGCTCTTTAGCTTTCAGATCTGAGTTTGCGCTCAAAATCCATATGGGGTTCTTCTCATTAACTTCACAGGTTCACAAGGACCTTCGATCTCGATTTGATTGCATCGATTCACTCGATTCTTTCAGATTTGGATTTCACACCCAATCTCATGATTTGGAGTTGATTCGGGTTTAAATGGATTTAATTGAGAGATTCGAGTGTTGTTTTGCTTCATTGGGTGTATTGCAAGGATTCTAATGTGTTTTAATTCAATTTTTATTTGTAGATAAGCATATGCCCAACTTAAGCCTTATTTTGGGTAGTTTAGGTCGAGGAGGATCAAACATTGATTTGAGGCCTTAAACTAAGATCCAATGTTTTGTATAGAATCACCTAAGGTTCTAACACAAATCTCTAGTATTTAGAAGTTCATGGTGATCAAATCACCTGGGTGATCCTAAATTAAGAGCCCTAAAATAGGGTAAAATTGGTTTTTAATCCAAAAGACTTTCAGCCTGATATTTGAAGTTTAACTGAGGTGTTTGAAGATCTTAATGGAAATTTTCAATGAATATGAAGTGAATTTAGTGATTAATTCAACCCAATTCTCTTATGTTGTCTATGACTAAGAGAATGGATTGAATTAAGGTTTCTTGAACTTTATGACTCAGAAATTGATTGAAAAGGATTTCTGTTACGACCCGATCCCCGAATCCCTACAGGACCTGAGACCGGCCCGACTCGACTAATCCCAAAACCCAGTCGTCCAACAAGAAATAACCACAAAGTAGTAAAATAAACAACATTCACTATGCAAGAAAACTAACAGTAAAAGAGTACAAGCAGTAAAGGAAGTAAAATCTGCTAAATAGTACATACCACCACAACAACAGGAAAGTAGAACAAAAGTAAAATAACAGAAATGGTAACAACAGTCTAAAACTCACTAGTAGAAAAGAGAGTACAACAACAACATGAAACTACTGTGGTATTAAGTTTTACAGTTGTAAGTTTCTAGTCACATGTTTAGTGAAGATGACAAATTAGCTCATGGAGTTACATGTATGGCTTTCCACTTGACATTTTTTCCATTGTATATATGTGGATGTAGTTAAATGTGAAATTGATCTCGGCGGTACGAAAGAAAAATATGTAGGGATTTTTTAAGAGTTTCGATGGCTTAGGATTTCTCAGATGACAATGGATGCTTATTGAGAAAAACTATGCTTTTAGCTCATGAAACATTTTATTTTCCAAAGAAAGAAAACAATCAATGTGACGTTAGTGGCAGATATAGATATTATGGAGCCAGATCTTGATTTAATCTATGGATGGGTAGTGTGGATATGTACTTGATAATCATCACTTCTCTCCTCTTTTTGGCCCTTGGCAAGTTTAATATTAATGTTAGTCTTTAACACTATTGTAATCAACAAATAGATAATTTACAACCTCACGATGTTTACTATTTATGTTGCAAAGTATGCGTTATTGTATGCTATTTCTTTATTAAATCCCAAAAATGTTATGGTGGAAATAATCATCTTTTGTA
Organism: Thalassia testudinum; assembly: GCA_037157565.1. Classification (NCBI taxonomy): domain Eukaryota; kingdom Viridiplantae; phylum Streptophyta; class Magnoliopsida; order Alismatales; family Hydrocharitaceae; genus Thalassia; species Thalassia testudinum. The sequence continues at coordinate 94,811,602 of JAZHRO010000063.1, forward strand.
TGCATGCTTACTCTCAAGTAAAAGTCCAGGTTCTTGTTTGAAGACCTAGTTTGAGCTACCTATCCTATTATAAGCATCCACAATCGGAGCGTTCACTCTCTTAGAAGTTACAACTCATCCTTTTGGTTGTCACACTCTCATTTGTCTCCTTTCTAAGCCAAGGTCGGGTCTTGCATGGCACATAAACTTCAATAATATGAAAAACTACAAAAGACAACAATTGTCTTTATTTGCAATGTGCCCTCAATTGTCAATGTAAAGCTTCATGATATTGTCTATCTAAAGAATCAAGGGCTTCATGCAATTGGGTAATTTGATGGCTATCTTGATTGCAAGGAGTATGGAAATGAGCAATTACAATCGAAGTTATGTAGGAAAAGGCAGTCATTACATTGCTTTTGATTTGATGTAATACTCTTAAATTTGTCTTAAAGAGCAAATAATTTGTTTGAGAGTTGTAATTTAGCCAAGTAAATAAAAGAATACGTGAAGGAATTTGAAAGTCTCTAATTTTTGGACTTAGAGTCGGCTACATGAAATGGTAGTCAAATATGCCTAGAGTTTTCTCATAATATATTCAAGACAAGTAGCCAACTACAAAAGCATGGAAGTTGACTACCTCAACTTGATTGTGCATTCCCAAGTGCCTTTTTGTTTCAAAATTCATGTCGTTAACGTTATAACTCACAACATCTGAGTTTGCTACGAGTGTTTACATTGCATAAGGCCTCTAATTAATTAGAATAAGGAATATATACATGGAAATCATCCTGCAAGCCATGATTTCACATGGAAATAGCTACTACTAGTTGAGTAGCCATCTCTTTACACATTTTGAGTAGTTGCAAACCAAATTGTATTTGGCTAGGGAAAGTTGTGTGGCCTCCTATCCTATAAATACCTTGAGTGTATATGATGAAAATCACTTTGGAATCAAGTAATTTCAGAGAGTTAATATGAAATATGATGTTAGGGTTTGTAATGGAGAATTGGGAATTTGTTTGCATTTGCGAGGTAGATTTTTGCATGCTTGGTGGTGTTGAAGAGTAGATTTCTGCTTCACTTGGCATCTAAGATTGACACAAGAAAGGGGTTGATTTGTGCTTAGAAAGAAAACAATAGTGATTAAAAATCACACCACCAATTCAAATACAATTGAGATAATAATTTAGAGAGGAAATCCAAATCGAAAAAAATCTCTATCTAGATATCTCATGTTTAGGATTTTGCTCTTATTTAAGCAAGATTACTGACCACATAGGTGGTGTACCTCTAGTATAACTTCATTTCTTGGGCAACTTCAAGAATGTTTTTATTCCTTTCCTTTTAAGAAGGAGAAGCCTATCTCATAGGCATCCAACTTTACAAAAGAATATGAAATTAAATTAAGAAGGCTTATAGAACCAATAACATATGCAGGGAATAAAAATGCAATTAGGACAATGGAAGGAAAGGGACTTTCCTTTTTTGAAATACAAAAATAAAGCACAATGGAAGTGGGGTACGAAAGCTCTCCGTAAGTGAAATGAGCAATTGAGCATTTCTCAAGAGAGTTGGAACTTACGAGCAAATGAGAATGTGATGTGTATTTAGGTTCTAAACCTTTATAGGGTATTTATAGACTTTGACTAGAAGCTTGATGATTGCCAAAAATTTGAATTATAACATTTCAATTTAAATGAAAATGTGTGATTTTTAAAAGATGTGAAACAATTCAAAAATCCTTGAAATTAATCGATTAATGCTCATATTAGCATATTAATGTAGGGTAGTTAATTTATTAATGAAGGAAAATTTGATGATTAATTTTTGCATATCTCAGTTCAACCAAAAACACAAACATACTAAATTAATCTATTAATTGACTTTCTTAATTGATTAGCCTTGTTCCAGGAACTTCTTGATTGGGTTTTTAATCGACTAATATATAGGTTGAATTGATTAAGGTTCTTTTCAAATTTGAACAGCTAGGTGCGCGCGTGAGGTCTTTTGGCGGAGATGAGAGGGGGTCGTGCGGTTGACCTGCTGGAGGTGTTGCAGCCGCGTGTGGAGAGGGGTGGCGAGAGTGGTGCGTGCAGCAACTCTACTGGAGACGAGAGGGGATGGCCGCGCGTGGCGAGCGTGGAGGAGAGGGCAGTGCTGGCTGTGGCCATCGCACGCGAAGGTGTGCATGAGGCTCGTGGTGGGTGCGGTGATTGCTGAGGCAGCGAAGAGGCGCACGTGGTGTGCACGGAGGCACTGTGCGTGCGGTCTGGAGGTGTGTGGGTGAAAGAGGTAGCGGCTAGTGGGTCTGTTGGTGGTTGAAGATGTTGGGTTTGTTGGTGGAAGAGAAACAGAGGAAGAAAAAGAAGAAGATGGAGATGTTGGTGGTGGTGGTGACCGTGGCAAGGGGTAGGTGCATGGTGGTGATGATGCGGAGATGATGTGCATGGTGGTGGGATTGCAAGGCTCACGGTTGGCAGTGTGGATTGTCACTCCACACTCCCACAGTGGTGAGGCTTTGCTGGGAAGAGGCCTGCGATGGTGGAATGGAGGTGAGCTTCAAGCTCTACACAGTGGTGACTGGGGGATGGTGGCCGCCCCAAGACGGCAGTAGCACCCCCTCTCTTGTAGTCACAATTACATGGATTTGAAATAGGAGAGGGAGCAGATCTGCTTCTCATGGACATTAAGGAGATATGGCTGGTGGAGAGGCGGAGCCATTTCCTGCGAGGAAGAGGAGAAATAAAATAATTAAAATTGGCTTACTTATAGACAAAGCCTCATAAAATATCTAATTATATGTAATGCATGTATTATGTATAATGCAAACTAAGCTAATGCATGTTAAGACCTAAAAATGCGATGCATGAAACAAATCTATAATTAATGTATTTATATCCTAATGCATGCTAAATACATGTTAAAATTAACTTAATGTCTAGGCACTTAAATACCTAAATAGCTCACAAATATGGGCTAATCAGTGTACCTCTAGTATAACTTCATTTCTTGGGCAACTTCAAGAATGTTTTTGTTCCTTTCCTTTTAAGAAGAAGGAGAAGCCTATCTCATAGGCATCCAACTTTACATAAGAATTTGAAATTAAATTAACAAGGGTTATAGAACCAATAACATATGCAGGGAATAAAAATGCAATTAGGACAATGGAAGGAAAGGGACTTTCCTTTTTTGAAATACAAAAATAAAGCATAATGGAAGTGGAGTACGAAAGCTCTCCGTAAGCGAAATGAGCAATTGAGCGTTTCTCAAGAGAGTTGGAACTTCCAAGCAAGTGAAAGTGTGATGTGTATTTAGGTTCTAAACCTTTATAGGGTATTTATAGACTTTGACTAGAGGCTTGATAATTGCCAAAAAGTTGAATTATAACATTTCAATTTAAATGAAAATGTGTGATTTTTAAAAGATGTGAAACAATTCAAAAATTCTGGAAATTAATCGATTAATGCTCATATTAGCATATTAATGTAGGGTAGTTAATTGATTAATGAAGGAAATTTTGACGATTAATTTTTGCGTATCTCAGTTCAACCAAAAGCACAAACATACTAAATTTATCTATTAATTGACTTTCTTAATTGATTAGCCTTGTTCCAGGAACTTCTTGATTGGGTTTTTAATCAATTAATATATAGGTTGAATTGATTAAGGTTCTTTTCAAATTTGAAATTAATTGATTAATTATTTATTTTAAATGTTTCAAGTTTTGAATAAGTACCTTTTCATGAAGGGATATTTTTAAACCTATAATCGACTTTCGAGATGAACCAAAATGTTCTTAATCAATTATTTTTGAATTATTTTGAATTGAAAATGATTTTCTAAATAATTTTCCTAAGAAATGCTATGTGCATATTGTAATGCAATTGGCTTTTTAACAAATTTTTGAAAACATAAAAATTTCAAGGCTTTTCTTGAAGTTTATCTTGAAGCTCTCCTTTTGAATTAATCTTTATTTTCCTTTCCATTGAGCTAAACCGTACTTGTCTTATTATATAAATAGCTCTTCATACATCATCATCATAGTCTAGACTTTTCCATATCAAATTAAGTTATGCATCATGAAGTTAAGTTAATTCAAATAATAATAATAATATTGTTAACATCAAAGCTAAATTAATTAGTGCTTTACATTAACAACATTTTCTCTAGCTTGTAGCAAGTGTAGATAAGGAGGAATTTCTCTTAGAATCCGAGTTACGATAGTTTTGTCATGTTTTATTCTCGATTTCCCAATTTCATGTGAAACATGTGGGAATGTTCGTGTGACTCTAAGGTGTGCATGAATTTTGGAAGATGGTATGAAGATTCTTGACGTGAATCATTTATTTATCAATAATTAGAAAGGGAAGTTTTGATGTTGACACTATTTTTAATTTTTTGAAGTTTTAGGCAAATTTGAAGCCTTAAGAAATGGTAAAGACTATATAAGGTTGAGGTAAGAGTTAAGGAACAAGTGGAGATATGGACAAATAAAATTGTCTCAAGACCCTACTTTAACTATGATTGAAATTCCTATCATAGCTAGGTACTAGAGTTTGGTAGCTGGCTAGTTGATGGCTACATGACCTTAGGTTCTGTCATAACCTATAGCATAAGAAAGTGAAATAGTGTGAGTTGAGATTGGCATTGATTGCATTAACAAGCCATGGACTCTAAATGAATAATACAATGAAAATTTCGTAGAATCTGAATCACCTTAATAAAATGATTGAATCACAACCATAACGAACAAATAGAAACTTATGCATAGTGAATACCTTTATTCGTATTGAGTAGCACTTGTTAGCAGAGCACATATGGTGAGACTTAAGACTAACCATACTTAGCGTTATGTGACATCTGAAACCTAGAGATTATGACCTTTGCTCTATTCTCACTAGTTACCAAGTGAACGTTAAGATTATCGAGGGGTGGAGACACTAGGATTTTACTCATGTGCAAGTACTTGTTAGCAGAGCACATATGGCGAGACTTAAGACTAACCATAATTTCTTAGCTTTATGTGACATCTGAAACCTAGAGATTATGACCTTTGCTCTATGCTCACTAGTTACCAAGTGAATGTTAAGATTACCGAGGGGTGGAGACACTAGGATTTTACTCATGTGCTAGTATTTAGGTTGATCTCCCTTAGTTCTTGCTATTGTCATCCTTTATAAGTTCCTCATCATATCAAAATTGAATATGATTGAGATTTCAATTGTGTTAGGATAAATGAAAACCAATAATGAAAGAAAGAGAGGCCTTATGGTTATGTAGATAGAAATTAAGAATAGAGTAGAGTAGCTGCTGTTCACTTCTAGTTGACTTGATTTTCTTCCTTTTCTTGTTGAGCTATTTAGCTTACTCTTTGTGTATCTAAGGTAAAGAAGGAGAAGTTAGAGTTCTAGCAATGATGTCAAGACTAGACATGATATGAAGATATGGTGGAGGGGCATTGCTAATACAGTTCTAGAAAATAAAAGTAACGAGTGGTTTTAACTTTTAATCATTGTTACACTACAAAAAAGTCTTTAGGGACATTTAATATTTGCCACTGTAGGCTTTTTATGTGCTACTATATGTAATTAGCGACACTTAAAATAATTGATGCTTAATTGTTGCCTTTGTTGGCGTCATCAAAAGGTTAGTGGTAATTGCATAACCATCGCTAAATTAATGGTATTAGTGGTACTTTTATTTCTATAAATAATGTCGCTAATGATATTCTTTAATGGTAATTTATTTGCCTCTATTTTGTCACTATTTATTTATATTAGTGGCAATTTAATTGATACTATTAGTGTCATTATATACTTTATTTAATGATTTTTTTGTCACTAAATTGTCACTATTGATTTACTTTAGTGTCACTTTATTTTGCCATTTAATTACCTCTATTAATAGTATTTAGTAGCAATTATTTATGTTTCTAAATTGTCACTATTGATTTCTTTTAATAACTCGTTCTTATGTCACTAAATAGTCACTAATGATTTACTCTAATGATGCTTTCTTTTGATATTTAATTGCTGTTGTTGATTCACTTTAATGATGCCTTGTTATGCTAGTTAATTATATTCTTTATTAGGAAGTAAATTTTTTTACCAAGCTCAAAACATATGAGCCCGAGCAACCACAAATTTATTGATCCTCAAATAGTAATGTACAATAAAAGTCCTTTTTATTGACTTCTCATATCAACAAAGTACATTTTCCCCTCTTAAGGGTAATACAAGAAAAAAGAAAGGAAAAATATAGAAAAATTAAAATACATTGAAGATCAATTCTAGCAAATTTGACTAAAACATGAAGCACTTCATCAACATTCAACTCAACTCAACTAGAATCATCTATAACTTCAACCTTCTTCAAAATATCAACAGTAGCAGCTCCAGCATCCATTGTTCAATCTAGCAGCAGCAGCTCAACTCCTGATAGCAATAAATATTTGCTGAAATTTTCAACAACTTTGATCCACCACGATTATTGCAACATCTAGCTACAAATGAGAAAACAACCCATGGTTAGTTTAGAATCAGTTATTGCAAAATATGCTTGACTCAACCAAATTAAATACAGTGCATAACTTGATTGGAAGATAATTTTCTTTTCTAAAAGGACTAGGAAATAAATGAGATATTATTGATAATAAATAAATCCTACTGTAAATAGGTTGCATTCATATTTAATTAGTAGATCCTTTGAGGAGCGGATCTACTCACTACTTCATGAAAATAAATAGATCTTAGGTGATCAAATTGGTTTGCAACTAGGAAAAGCCACTTAGTAAGAATTAAAACCTACATATGTTAATCAAATTAGATATGCGACTGTAGCAATCAAATTGACAGTAGCAGCGGCAATTAGATTGTCAGTAACAATCAAAACTTGCACATGTTAATCAAATCAGATATGCCATCTTTGTGCCAGCTGTAGCAACAACAATTAGATTAAAAGTAGTAGCAACAATAATTAGATTGATAGCAGCAGTAGCAACTTTTGAGCTCATTCAATCATTCATCATTTGTCCGTGATCTCCTTTAAATTCCTCTGCAGCCAAAATTATTTTGTTAGCATAGAATGTTAACAAACCTATTCATTTTTAGCTCAAAAATCATCATAACAAGTTAGGAAGAGTCTCTTACTGATCACAGCATCAAGCAAGCTATAAAAATGACATCTGGGCCCCCACTATGGGTATCACCCTAGTAGATATATACTAAATTCAATTCAATAGTAAGATTAAAAAATTCCACTAAATGAGAAGAATAAGGTATTACAATAAGTAAATAATGTATAACTCTAAGCATTGGTGTTTAATGTTTGTGGAAGAAATTCATAAAATAGAAGAATTCCCATTGTTGTCACAAGCATTCATAAAACACAAGCATTGGTGTCTAAGCATGAGCTTTCACTTATTGAGCAACTGTAATCTAAATTCACATTGTTGTAAAAATGGGCTTCAGCCAATTAATCCCCCCCTGCCCCTTCCATAAGAATTTGTTTTCCAATATTTTTAGATAGGGGATCTCCACTACAGCCCTAACAAGATCTCATTTTCAGATAGAACAAGGAAGAAAAGATGCCATCCTCTTGATTAATTCTTTCATTGATCAACGCTCCCATCCCATCTTGTAGAAAATTCATTGTTGTTAGTTTATCTAACTGACACAAAATCCCATATGAAATGCTTTAACTGTTGGTGCTAGTGCACCGCGATCGTTTATTTTGATGATAACAAAACACGTGTCATTTAACATTTGCACTTGGAGTCTTAGATTTCAGGTCAATTGCAAATGGAGATGTTGTTAGATGGAGTTCAAGCTTGCATCCAGGACGGATTGGAGGAGCTTGATTGAGAATAGAGGAGCTTCGCGAGCAGTGATATCTTGAAGAAGAAAGGAGATGAAGAATATGATAGATTTCCTTTCCTTGTAATCTTTGTATTTTCGTTTCTTTTGTTGCACTTTATTTTGTTACTTAGATTCATGTTAAAGAGCCTCAAAGAACCCTAATAGTAGTCTTAGGAACACCTGCCCAACCCTAGGATACTTAGGTTTTCTGTAGAGAACTTAGAAAACCAAAATAGGGTTCAAATAGCCTTTTCAGACGTCTAATCTGAAAATCAGACGTCTGATAAATACTTTTAAGATATCTGACTGTTGACTCAGACATCCGATTATGTTTAGGCTGGACTTAGTTAGATCTGTCTGATGAAATCAGACGTCCAGACCTTAGTTCAGACGTCTTAGAAGACGTTTGATGACTTTGCTAGATGTCCAATTAGTGGACCATTGGCTACCTTAGCAAACACTGAAGAATATGACCATTGCCTCGTATTAGACGTCCGTAGAGGACCTCAGATGTCTGATACATGACCGTTTTGCCTCGGCTGACTCAAAATCTCTTTCAGAGATCTTATAGCCGTTGCACTCTCTTGGAAATCCATTCCTGCAGAAAAGTAGGTTTCCAGACGTCCAGACATAGTGCCAGATGTCTTGTGTGTCGTCTAATGGACTTTCACTAGAACCCTGTTTCGATCTGATTCAAGTCAGGAAGGAAACCCACCTACAATCAGACGTCTAACTTTGTTCCCAGACATCTTAAACTAGTTTTCCAGACGTTCGATGCGACGATCAGACGTCTGATAACCCTGTCAGTGTAATGATTAATCTTGATTTCGGCTTAATTTTCTTGAAGCTTGCACCCAACGGCTATGGAAGCCTTCTAAAGCCTTCCAAAGCCTTCCTGGAGCCTCTATAAATAGAGGAGAACCTTTGCCACTCAAACATACACCAAGATACACTTAGCAACATACTTTCCACATCTTTTGTGTCGAAGAGAAGTAGCTCAAGCTCTAGCTCTCGAAGCTTAAGTTCTACATCTAGAGAGCATCGATCACTTGCGCACCCGCTCTCCCGCTGTAGTTCACGAGAGCACCGTTGTGCCGTCATGTAGTTCACGCATCCGCGTCGCCAAAGGGAAGCATCCTTACTCCTATAGGAGCCTAGTTTTAGAATATCTTTGTTGGCTCTATAGGGCTATTTGTATTTTACTTTATTATTTGGTTGGGTATTCGCGTTGCGAATTCCTGTCTCCTTCGTGAGACAAAATCCTTCTTGTGAAGAAAAGGCGTTTTGAGGTACGCTACCCTCGTATAAAGTAGCGTGGTTGTAATTGAGGTTGTACTACCCTCGTTTAAGTAGTACGTTAGTGGATTTGATCAACTTAGTTGATCGGAAAATCCTAACTCGAGAGGGTTAGGTGGTGGTTTTCACCCGATTTGGGTTTCCACCTAAAAATCATTGTGTACATTATGCGATTGCTATTTCTGTGAGATTGTTATATTTTTATTCCGCACTTTATTACGTCACCCCCTCCTACTAGGGAATTTACATTATCCATGGTCCGATATTTCTTGAGTCCACAATTTCCAGGAGGGCAGAGGCCACAATGGCTTCCGGTCTTGAAAACTCTTCACCTTCAATGTCCAAAAGCTATAATAAGGTGAACTTACATTTTTTTAGTGGGAGCAACTGCTTAACCAGAAGGGAGTTGAGAGCTGGTGGTCCTAAGGCAGCAACAATAGAACACTGGCGATTTTTGGCTTCCTACCAAGAACTCCACTGTCAGAAAACAACTATGAAATTTTACTGATCACTCAAACCCGCGAAAGATGGTACCAAAATAACATAGGAAGTGAGATATCCTCGTCTAAATGTCAAATTTCTCACAATTAAGGTATGTCATTTGCCTATGCTTGGTGTCTCCCCAGCAGGGATGCCTTCTCTCCATCTGACTACTAACAGAGGTATGCTGCATCAACAATCTTGTTGACTATGGTTCCTATGTGAGAAATTGAGATTTCTACCACCTTAAACCAAATGGATGTTGTTGAAGAAACATGAATACAAAACTCAGAAATGCAACTATGCTACTTGCATATATGAAGTGAAGACTAAGTTGCAAGTAGGCATTTCTATCACTGGGAAGGTTGGTGAATTATTGATGCAATCATCAATATCAGTGTTGACTTTGTTTTAGTAGGTCTAAGGTCCTATTTTACTTTGATTAGTTGGAAATTGACCAAATGATCAATTAATCAGATGGCACAGAAAAAACCAATTGGCAGATGGGAAAGAACTATGGAAATATTGATGTTCAGCTCTGTTGCTCCATATATACTGTAATTTGAAGTCTCTATTAACTGTTGAGAATAGAAAATGAAGATTACCCAAAATTAAATAGTCCACCTGCTTTGTAAGCTGCCTAGAATGTGAGATCTTTAGGGTCTTCAATGATCTTAGCTAGGGTCTGCAAGAATGCTGCTAGATCAGCCCCATATATAATTCGATGATCTGTATAACATTGACCAGCATCATTTTGCAATTTCCTTCGTATCAAGTTGTGGATTCAGCATAACCATTAGATTAAAAAATTTAACAAATGTACCAGATGGTTATCCAACTAACCTGCATCTAACTTTTGACCCCAATTTTCCCATCCTTAGTAGCAACTACAGTTGGCTCAGATGCACCAACTGCCATGATTTCTCCCTATACAAATCATTGCTCAAAAGAGCAAGTCAATTATTTGAAGTGCAAATGGATGCAATATCAAAGCCATATTGGCAAATGGATACCCACAGAAATAACTCAAATACCAGATCAAATTTAACCCCAATCTACAAGACATCTACACTGTATCTCTAAATAACACAAATGCTATTTGATGCATTATGAGATTGCTCGGCTGGGTAGTATCCAGATTCTATGCTTCTGAATCACCTTCATTCTCAACTAGTGATGGCAACAATGGCATTGGGCTTCCAGCATCTGATGAAACACTTAGAATAAATAGAAGCATAATAGTAAGGGAAAACTTGAGAAATTAAGTAGAATTCTTGGTTATCCCTTCTCCTAAAAAAAGAATTACAAAAAGTCTCTCACTAATGAGTAAATAATGAAAAAGGAAAGAATACAAAGAATGAAAAAAAAACTCCTTGTGAGTTACTGCATGACAAGAATAATCTACAGGTTGAGCTATTCTTTCAAAAGATCTAACTTCATAAAAATATTTAACTTCATTACCCAAAAGACCAGTAGCTTCATGAAAAATTCAATTAATGGAAATCTTTCAAGTCTTTAGTAAAATCAACATCAATGTAATTTGATTGGCAAAGGGGACCTTGGATTTTTACGTTTATATTGGACAAGCGATGGAGGCCTAAATTCTGCCATGTAACTGGATATATTGGATGCCCTGCACCATACTGTAATCTAAAGGATTTGAGGCTATCAAACTATGGTGGCACTTGATGATAACATTATCATCAGCCATATCTAGTTTTAATTAGTCATAATCCATTAATAAATGCTCCTGCATAACTATCAGAGGACCGTAATTCATTGCACATCCTTTCTGAGAGATAAACAAGAAACCAGGGTTAAAACTATAATTTTACCATCATATCATAAATGCAGAACAACCATGGGTTTACTAAAGATCAAATATGCATTAAAGTCTAACAAGGGGGTCCATGCAGAAAGAAACAGGTTCTCACGCGTTACGAGAATTAAATGACATCTAAAACCCTAAAAACAAACCCACTTAATTCACTGAGGTTTTGGTCAGGATAAAATTCACCTAAACTCTCTAAAAATCATATAAAAATATTCTCTAGGGTTTGGCATCCTTGATTTGACCATTAGAGCCCCTTTTAACCTAAAATAGAGTCTTAAATAGACAGTTGCCCTAATTTGAATTTCTACATAATTTACTCAATCAAACTTGGTGAAAACCTAAATCTGACTTCACCATCAGATTTCTTGGGTCCAAATTAGGTTTGTACTAAAATTTGGGCCCAATCAAATATCACCATGACCTAATTTACATTTTAGTTCTATCTGACTCTTTTCTCTCACACTTATGCCCCTAACTTTTGAAATAATTACAAAATGCCCCCATCTTTGTCTTCGTTCTTTACAAATTGGTCCCTCCACCATTATTGCGGAGGAACTCCTACTCTGACGACCTTTAATCAGAGATTTCTATTTGATTCATTGACGAATCTCCCCCAAAATAGAAAGCGAGATCCCTGATGAAATTCTCTTCCATTTGAGCCACGCATTGGGCTCTGAATCCTACTCAAAACCTAATGCGAAGCTTTCAAAGGCTCGGGTCTCCTTGTCGTGCAAGAACCACGTGCTTCCAAGCTTGGTTTTCAAGCTTGGAATGTCCTTCTAAACCCTATATAAGATCCTATGAAGCTTCACCGATCTCCTTAGCTAGGTTTTGGCCCAAAAACCCTCTTCAAACTCCCTCTCCAGCCTCCTCCACCCTAGCTCTAGCGAGCATCCAATTTCGTCGTCCTATGGCCTCCCAACAGCCAGATTGGGAGTGTCTCCTTCCTCCCCAACTTCCTCTGCCTCTCGACGGTCAACTCAAAGGTGACCTAACCCCTTCCTCCTCACCGTCTCCCTTGTCGGAGAATCCTTCATCCTCGGCACCGGCCAACCACAGCCGACGCCACCCTACCTCCTTCATCCGTAATTCTAGGTCCTAACGCTCCGTTTTCCTCTCTCCTTTCTTTTCCTCCCCTTAACTTCCCAATTTTGATCGCCATTTACACTCTCCCCCATCGTCTTCTCCCACTCCGGTGCAAGCTCCGATGATCTCGCGACACCACCACAGACCACCAAACCACTCTATTCCACTTCCAAAAGCTCCGCCGTTCGACTATGACCAAAAGCCCTCTTTTATTTCACCTTTCGCCTACCCAAATCACCCACCGAACTCACCCACCTTCATGCTTCTCTGACTCTGACACACCACCATACGCACTCTCACGGCATGCCATCGCCACCTACACCCTCGCCGCATCCTTGCGAACCTTCTAAGCATTTTAATTGGGGCATTTAGCACATATTCTTGTTTTCAGGTGTCCTCGCTGGAGCAACTGTAAACGCCGTCACCTCCGCCTTCACCTGTAGTTCTTCAACGACCATCTGACCACCTGCTGCCTGTGATCCATGCAGACCTGAATCCTGAAGCCCTCCAGACCATTGCATGACAGCAATAGCAACAACTGCAACCGCAATTGGAGCTTCAGCCATCTGCTGCAGCTGCGTGAGGAAGATGTGGGACATTTAGTCCCACATCGGGCATAGAAGAGCGCTTGAGAGCGCTTAAGTTGTTTTTGTCACATCGGATCTTCGCCTCAGACACTTAGGGGGTGAGGTCCCTGCTCATCCACATGCACTCGACTCGACCCGATTAGCCTTCACTCCTCGCTCATCACCATTGCCAGTAAGCTTGGACCTGGGTGCATGCATGCCCAATTACCCGATAAGCCTGGATCTTGAGAGAGAGAGAGCATGGGGGAAGGGGATTTTTGCTCTATGAAGGAAGTGTCCCTGTGAGACACTTAGTAAAATTTGAGGAAGTGTTTCCCCTGTGCTACGAAGGGAAGTTAAAAAGGAAGAGAGACTCTGCAAGCTGAAAGAAGAAGGAAGAAGAAGAAGAAGAAGGAAGAGAAGAGTTGAAGAAGATGAACAGTGCAAATCTAAGTACTTGGCATCTAACTGTGGCATTATTTGAATTAATGTTGAATAATTTAAGTACTATAGTTTACAATTGAGTTCTAATTGAATAATTGCATACATACTTAATTAAGAGGATTAGTGGTGATCTAAATCACCATTGTTTTTGATTCTCCTCTTTTTATTCCATGCAATCTCTGGATACATTGAATAAATAATGTGTCAGGTTATTATTCATCGAATATTTATTTTTAATGCTCAATTAATTATGCTCATTGACTTTAATTAAAGATCAGTGTGTGAATTCGTAGTTGCTCCCTGTGTTCGACCTCGGATTTCCATTAGAGTATAAATTCTATTTATTTTCGTGCTTTATCTGCTATACTGCAACGTATCATTTTTAAAACCCCAATTCAGAGCGATAAACATTTTGGCGCCGTTGTTGGGGTGCAACGCGTAATTCATTACTATTCTTTACTTTATTTGATTATATTTGAATAATAACTTTCCCTATTTGATTTGTTATGATTTTGCAAGGTACTTCTCGAGGCGATCTTTCGGGCAAAACAACCACTCCCGGGGTAGGTAATTTTCGATTCTTGCCTAATCAGCCTCCTAATCTTGGGAAGATAAAAAGGAAATAATCAATTAGGATTCATTTGCCTTATTTTCATAGTAAATCATCATTTAAAAAGGCAAGTTTTTTGATTTGCGAAAAATTTTCATATTTGATTGAAGTTTGAAGCTATTTTGTTTAGAATTCCCTACCTAAATTGCCTGTACCTATTAGGGCTGCGCTTAATTTCTAAAATCACCTTGGGCTAACACACTTCTTGCTTGAAGCCCAAGGTGAGCATTTCAAGATTTAATTGGACTTGAAATAGAGCCAATTAGGGTTTTTAACATTAGTGTTTGAAGTGTTAGAACTCATTTGCTTGCATAACGAGAATAAGCCCTCCCGCATTTGTGTGCTACCCAAGCCCCTGTTTCAAATGATCTAATCAAGAAAAATCCTAAAAATTAGGCTCTAAATTCGCTTGAACCATAAAATCTTGGACCTAATGAACTGAGAGTCATTTAGGGTGATTTCTTGGTCTTGACCGAGGTTTCATTCTGCCATCTTTAGGGTAGGTCAGGTGAAGTTGACCTGCATTTTAGGCCAACCAACCTCCAAATTAGGTCACAAGTCAAATCAATTTCTAATCAAGTGAATTTCAAGGCACTAATTAGGGTAAAATTGGTAGACTTGAGGTCTTAAGTCAGTACATTCCGGTCTACTTGGGACTGCAGTGACAAGGATGGTTAAGTGGGGGAAACCCTGTAAACTATGGGGGCACTCTATCGTGTAGGGGTCTTTGTGGAGCTCTCCCTTCCTGGTTGCCTAGGTATTTCTCGAGTGTGCGGATTTTTGATTCAGTGGTATCATCCGCCTCGAAACAGCCTTAGTCATCCAAAAATCTTTGGGTGCCTTGATTAAGTCCAAATAACATTCAAATCCCTAATCTTTTCACTAGAGCACACACAGGAAGGTCCTTAGGTTTTTAACCTAAGAGATCACATTAGATCTTCTTGGGAATCTCTTTTTAGATTTGATCAATTTCAATCTAAATCCTTAGTTTGATTTTACATCTTGATTCCACCACCTAATTTGAATATGCAACCTAGCAATTTAGGAAGACCGTTTAGGAAACTTGAATCCCAGATGCCCATGAGAGATAGAATGATTGAGGATGCCTTGAAATTTTATTGAGTTAATGACAAAACCTCAAATCCAGTCAGCATGATTCAAGTTAATGTCCCAGAAACAACAACCTTTATTGCAAATTGTGCTCAATTAATATTGACACAAGTAACAAATGTATCAACTCGAGATATTCTCTTGATAGGATATATTGAAGTGGAGAAATTGCATAACTTTGAATATCTCCAATGTCTGACAAATCGTGTACTTTGGGAAAAATACCAAGATGACCTTGAGAAACGGGAAGAGACGATAAAATTGTTGAAACAGATTATTGATCAAAAATACCCATATATTCCCCAAGCATTTAGCGAAACATCTTAGAATAAGACTGAGGATCAATCTGATCTCTCAAATCCTAGGTTCGAGAATCAAGGTTGTTGTGGATCCCCAACCTAGATGGAATATGATCCAACTTATGTGTAGACTGATACGCCTGATCTTTAGCTGGGTTGGGAAGATCCAATTGCAGGTGTTCTCGATTTCAAGCCTGCCCTAGAGATACGAGAACTTGGTTCGCCTAGCTTTGAATTCCCAGACACCTGTAATGATGAGCTTAAAATAGAATTCCTCGAGAATGTAAATCCTGAGCCTTATCCTGTTAAGGTAATTCTCGAGGATGATTCTGACATCCCAATAGAGCCCAACCTAGATTTTAGCGATCCAATCCCTACCCTTAACCTAGAATCTGGATTTGAGCCTATGTGGGATGATTATGAGGCCCTATATGATGAGAATCAAGTTTTCTATCTGAACTATGATTCTGTGCCTATGTTTGATGACTACACCTCTCCAGACTCCTCTGAGATACAGATCGATTTGTCAAAAATCACATCAATTTATGACATAGAAACCAAGGAGCTAGAAGAGTTGGGATTTGATTGGATCTCTCCTAGGAGCCAAGAACCCGAGCCCTTGCTTAATAGGGATGCCTCTTTGAGTTCGAATTCTGAGTTTAGGTTAGATCCAAGTTAGGTTGCTGCTTCTCCACATCTTGATTCACTCTGTGGTGGAACGTCCAATCTAGAATCAGGTTCAGAACACAATCTTCGCAAGTTCTCCGACGATTTCGAATCTTACTCTGATTTCAGAGAATCGTTGTTTCCTAAAGACTGCAAGCCAATTTACGACCTCAGCATCCACGACCCATTCTTCGACTCTGACTTTGAGGTCCCTAATCCCGAGATCATCAATTCAAAATCGAATTCCATTAACTTGGAATCATTCCTTTATGATCTATAGGATTCAGAAGCTACAAGTGCCGGGAGGGTATGCAATCCAGAGTTTGAATCTTTTCTTGACTTCGATTTTCATGATCCTATAAACACTCTTCAGGCCTTTACATTTGATTTTAACGGGCTCTATGTGGACTCTCTAGATGCACCAACCTTTGAACCATTCCTAGAGGTGCCCTCACATAGTTCTCCTTGAAGCCACCTCTTCTACACTTATGAAACCCGCTCTAATTCGATCCCAACCCCGACCTGCCACCGGAATCAACTTCTACTCTGATTCTCCTCTTGATGATCCGGTCGCACTTGATTCCTCTCCACATTGTGATTGGGTTTCGGATAACAATTAGACTACTAATTACGTCCCATCTTTCTCTGATCACTTTCGTAGGGTTCCTACATCCTCCACAGACTCTTTTGCATTTGAGGATCCCTACTCTGACCAGGCTGACTAGGCTCAGCCAAACCTTGGATCTTTATTTCCACATCCTTCTAAGTCACATAGTATCTGGTGGGCACCATATCTCTTGATCCACATCCATCAACCCACCAGACTGATTGGGTTTGGGCTGCATCATCAGCCTGTAGATATGAACAAGCACTTGGTTGGACCAACTAGGCTTTTGATCAAGGTGCTGTTCTACAAAACCCCACTGATTTGACCACTCCTCGGTCATCACCACTGCCGGTGAGCCTGGACCCGGGTGCGTGAGATCGAATACCTGACCATTTGAGAGAGAAAGAGGAGAAGAAAGAAAGAGAAAGAGAGCACGGGGGAGGGGGGTTTTTGCTCTGAAGGAAGTGTCCCTGTGTGACACTTAGCAAAATTTGTGGAAGTGTTTCCCCTCTGTTGCGAAGGGAAGCTAAAAAGGAAGAGAGACTGTGCATGCGGAATGAAGAAGGAAGAGAAGAGTTGAAGAAGATGAACGGTGCCTTTGCACTGTAGCATCTAAGTACTTGGCGTTTGATTGTGGCATTATTTGAATTACTGTTGAATAATTTAAGTACTATAGTTTACAATTGAGTTCTGATTGGATAATTGCATACATGCTTAATTAAGAGGTTTAGTGGTGATCTAAATCACCATTGTTTTTGATTCTTCTCTTTTTATTCCATGCAATCTTTAGATACATTGAATAAATAATGTAACAGGTTATTATTCATTGAATATCTATTTTTAATGCTCAATTAATTGTGCTTATTGGCTCTAATTAAAGATTAGTACGTGAATTCCTACTTGCTCCTTGTATTCGACCTCGGATTTCTATTCGAGTATAAATTCTATTTGTTTTCGCGCTTTATTGGCTATAATGCAACGTATCATTTTTAAAACCCCGATTCAGAGCGATAAACATTTTGGCGTCGTTGCCGGGGAAGGTCCTTCTCCATGACCACTTTTTGCTCGATTGAAGGCATTGAATTTAGCGTTTAACAGGAGGCAACCCATCATTCCAAAAACACGAGATCCTTTTGATTATCCTTTTGAGCTCCACGCCTACTGCACTTTGAGTTCAGAATTAAACCAGTCGACTCTGCCTTTGGTACACGTACCAGAGCTTGAAATCGTCTGCAACAGTCACCCCGACCCATTCACCCACCCTTTTGACCCTGTTCTAAACCATGAACCATGCTAATTTCATACCCTTCGCTTTACAATGAAGACATTGCAAAACTTAGGCATGTGGGGGTGTTAAAGTGCAAACACGTAAAAATTCTAGTTTCTGAAGGATTTCACAAAAAATTAGTCATTCAAAGAACCAAAAAAAAAAAAAAATGAAAAACAAAAAATATGGAAAGGGGAGGAAATTTTGTGAGCTTAATTTTTGTGGAGGAAATGAGGTGATTTAAATGTCAAAAAGGAGCTACAATTTGAAAGAAAAAGATGATAGTCATTGTGAATATTTATGGGATTTACTTAAGTTCTAGACAAAATCAAAAGAAAAATGAAGTCAAATAGTGCTGAAGAAATATGAAGATTAGCACTGTGCTGTTCTTAGGCCTCTTGGGTTTAGGCTTAAAAATTCACGTATCCGTTAATATCTGGATAATCCTCAAGAGGTTGAGGAAAATGTGAAGCTTACGTATTAGGTCTAAGGCTTAAGGAGTATTCGACCTCGTTAACTGACCTCTGGTTTGCTGGATTCGGTAACCTAAGCACCCTAATCCACACACAGTTTCGTTCAGTGCGCTTAATATCAAAATCATGCAAATGCATTATTTTTGTTATGAAAATGCGACCTAAATTAGGAGCGACTTATAAACACAAGTTGATTTGGACAAGTTCCAGGTGCAGAAAGGTGGGAAATTCCCCTCGAAGATGCGCAATAACATACCGTTTCCTTAGTGCTTATCTCCTAGGATATCTAAATTTCCTACTTGGGGCACGTAAGCACCTTGTGCTGATTCAGGTCCCATGGGTAGGATTATCCCGAAATCTCGATTGCCAGGGCATGAATTTAGCTACAGAATGCCATGGGCGACACTATCTCGAAGTGTCGAAAGCCAGGGTTCTGGGGGTCGCCATGGGTGGTGTTTTCTTGAAACATCGATTGCCAGGGACCCTGCGAGGATTGATGGTGGGAGTAAAGAATTCGATACAGAGCATGTTTTAAAGCTAATCCGAGGCTAGAAATAAGAAAAGAAAAAGAGAGAGAAAGCTCTTAAAAAATGTAAAAATTCTTCTATCCCTCTCTTACAAAAACTCATTGCAAATTTAACCTGGACTAACCATGATTTTTCTTTTTGAAACAATAAGGAAAGATATCGTGCTACGATAGCGATTTGGGAGAGCATTTTATTGATCAAGAATAAAGTAGGATTACAAAATAGAACCCTACAAATGTATGAGAGGCTAGCATACATTTACAATTTGCTCCACACTTACCAGCCTCTCCTGAAACAAAAAATTATTTCTCGCTCTCTAAACACACCACATAATTGCCGCCATATGACAAGGTAGATTGTCACGCATCGAAAAATTTTTCCACAAATCATCCCAAATGGGGAGCGGTTCCCTGCATACTCTTCTCCACACCTCATCAGTAACCATGCACGAGGAGAAAATTTGAGTGGAGTTGATGTAAACATGTTTATATTACATAAAATGTCTATTTATGCATGTTCTTAAGCATAGAATTGCATTACATACTATAAATATTGCATAGCATGCATCATCTTGCATTTAGATTAGTTTGAATAAAATGGAGGTTAATTGTCTCATTTTATGTTTAGGGACAGGGTAACTTTTTATCAAGGCCTCAGATCGAAGATCCAACCGTACAGATCTGATCAGAGCGACGATTGGAGTTCAACGACTCCAAGATCGCCCTAATCGGATATCCGTAGCATCAGATAGAGACTGAGGAACCTTAGAAGATCAAGGGCCAAGATGGTGTGAATCCACACTTCAGATGACAAATCCGACTGCATGGATGGATTCGGATCGACGATCGCAGCCTAACAACGCGAAAATTGACTCAATCCGACACTTGTGGCACCATTTACATCATCCATAAGATGGACGACCAAGTTGGCACCATGTGGCGCCATCTCGGCCGCCCAACCGGCCGCCCTCAACCTTTGAATCTCCTAGAGCCCTCACTTCTCTGCCGTTGGATCAAGATCCAATGGCTGATAGTGGATCCCAACCGGCGCTTGAAAAATCTGAAGGACCGCTTGAAGACGTAGCCTTGACCATTGGATCTCAATCCAACGGTCCAGATCGCGCGATCAAGAGACGCTCCACCTGCCCATCCACGCGCGTAGTGCAATGGATAGAGTGATCGCTCGCGGTTAAGTGTGGGTTCGAGCCACGAGGAGCAGGCGACGGGGGCACGGGCGAGCATGAGGAGCGCACAATCGTGATCGAGTGGTTGTGCGCACCCGATAGCACTCACGCTCCATCGGGCGCGCGGCGAAGATGCTAGATCGCACGCGTAGGCGTGCGCTTAGGAGGCGTGGCGAGGAGCTCTCTCAACCGTTCGATCTCACGATCGAACGACTGAGCTTTGAAGGACGTGAGTGTGCGTTGTGGCTTGAGGAGATGAGAGAGTGCGTGTGCGTCGCCCACTACGCCCACGTTCGTACCTTTAGCGACGGATTTATCCGTCACTAAGGGTTCTGAATTAATGATTTTCAACTTAAAAAGACCAAATTGCTCTCACTCCTTGTAACTATAATAGGAGACCCCCTCCATATGAATTTCTCATCGATTCCTTCTCTTCTCTCCCTCTCCAAAGCTCAAGAGAAGCTTGTCCCACTCTCGGGATGCTTCTCAAGAGATAAAGTCAAAATTTCACCCCCATTTCGGAAGTGGATCCTGCGACGACGACGACCTTCTGCTTCATTCCCATTCTTCCCGCTTCGTCCTCTTTCTTCCCACTTTGTTCCCCTTCTTCCAAGCGTCGTCCTGTCTGACTCGTCCTCCAAGCGATCGTCGAGGAGGATATATCTCTCTCCATTCTTTTTACTACTTTCTAGAGTAGATTTACTGCTTTCTAGTGTAATCTTTTCCCTCTTTGTAGTTGTAATGAGTAGTGTAACAAACAAATTTCTGATAATGAAATCCATGTTTATTCTACCCATCCTCTGATTACACTGCCTTTAGGTCATCACCACCTTTTGAATAATCCGAAATGACCTATTATTAGGAAGGGTATCCTGAATCTCAATTCATTAACTCCTCTGTACTGAACCTAAACCCGCCTAACCCTGAAACAGGTCATTTGGTTCAAGGTAACCAGGTTCAAGATAAGGTTCTGGCTAACTTGAGAAATATCATACAATCTTTAGAAGTTCAGCCAATACCTTGCATAGAAAGATTGGAGCCATTGATTGAGATGATTGATGATTTGAATATGTATTTGTTGGATTGGCTCCAGGATGTTAAGGATAAGAACCCGGGTGAGTTTCTACTTGGGAAGTTAGCGAATTGAGAATGAGATTTGTGGTTGCTTTAGTTCAATCGTGGGATGATTCGCAGGATGAACCCCCTTCAGGAGAGCCAATGTCAGAACCCGCTCGGCACCTGTTGGGGGGGACACATGTTACGAGGTTGACCAGATTGAATTAGAGAAACCAATTAAGGATGATCTGATTTCTTCTCCTGAAATCCCTGAGTTGGGGTATGAGGAAACGTATGTCTCCATGGATTAGAAAGTGACGATTGATTTTGGGACGTACATTAATATGGATTTTGATTTCTTTGATTCTGATGGTGAAGATTCAATTTGTGAAGTCTCACGTGAGTTTACAGAACACAATTTCTGTGAGACGATTGGACCTAAGGAATCTGATAGATCATTTGATAGCCCAATAATTGAGGAAACTGATCTTATTGGGGCTCACATGACGGATCCAGAATCACATTTTCTGGAGGATTCAATCCAATGCCCTGATTGTCAGTTGCACCCCATTAAGCTTACAGACGATTCTGTTTTTGAGATAACTAGACCCAAGTCAATTATGATTCAGCCACATCTTTTAGACTTGAAAATTTTAGACAGGGTGATTAATATGCAGGAGGTCTCGGAACTTGACATTCTGAATGAGGAGAACAGAAGCTGGGAAATTATGATTTTGGAGGCAAACTCCGGAGGAAGTAGAAGATCGAGTTTAAGGGTTCCCATTCATTTGAAATCATCAAACTAGGACACTTATGACATTTGTTCTGAGGATGTCTAACCCAAGCACACATTCATTGATTATCCTTTTGATCTTGAATTCTTTGTAATTTGACTTTTTGGTCTTGGGTTGTATCCTCATAAATCACAGGCCCAACCCTGCTTGCATACTGATTTTAGGTTTTGGGTAATTTTTATCCAGAACCTTAGATATTCTCGTTTATGGGGTATGGGTTTGCACCACATTCTAGTCCACATTTGTGGACATCTGCTGGCAGGTCAGAGGTTTCATCTTTTTATGCTGATTCTGACCTGCACCTGTGAATTTTTTATTTCTCTTCTTTGTATAGTGTGCCTAGCTGAAGTCACTAAATTCAGCACGTATACAGTTTTTGTCTTTATCTCGGAGCGGACCTGACATTCACGCAATTCAGGTGCTTTTTTCTCTAGTCCATTCTATTTTATGTCTTTTTAATATAATGAGGACATTGCATTAGATAGGCATGGGGGGGTGGATATTCATCTATGAATTAATTTGTCAGCTCCATAGATTCATTTTCTTTTATTTATATATTAAAAAATATATATGGGATTAGGAAGGAATACTTGGACATTAGGACTTTTCAATCTTAGGAAATATTACATTAGGATTTGAATACAAGGACCCTTCAGGTTTTTAGGCTTAATCAACCTGGGTATCCACTAAAATGTGGATTTATTTTTCGAGTCCTCGCCAACCTGAATTCTATTTTAATTTGAGTAAATAAGTTTGGGTGATAAGTACATGAATTATCAACCCACCATCTGATTTGAGGGAACTTTAAGTCTAAAGCATCTACACATTTTCTTTTCATTGACTCGTTGTTCGACGGTTTTAACGGAAATTGGGTAGCTAATGAACCTTCTAGGGTGATATGGCTGGCAAGTTATCGTGGGTAACAGCCCATAGGTAAGTTGTCCAGAGCCTAGTCACTGAACCATTCTCTTCTTGCTGCCTTTAGGTAAATCTTAGACCAGGGAAGCCACCTACTTAAAAAAAAGAAAAAGTTAAAAAAAGAAAGGAAAAAGAAGAGAAAAGAAAAAGAAAATAAAAGAAATAAACCACACTTCACCGCACGAGTATGGTGGGCAAGTTGTCAGTGGTAATAGCTCATTGACTGGTTGTCTAGAGCCCAGCTCATAAAATGCACTAAAAATTCCCAAAACACTTAGGAAGAAGCGGAGAAGTTGAATAAATCGGGGAGATATACACTGGATTCACCCTTGTGTCGACCCCATAAAAATAAAAGTAGGGAGAAAGCTACTGGTCGTAAAGATACACCTTTAGGCAGAACTCTCTTTTTAAGATCACTTAGAGGTGTGGAAATCCGAAGTCCGTTCTAATTGCCGATCAATGAGTTTTTCACATTCACAATAAGATGTTTAGAACTTAGGGTTCTCATCAAATCTTGGGTGAGTTGAATGGTCGTAGAAAGCCACTCTTTAACCCTAAGCTAAAAAAAATCCAAAAATAAAATAGAAAAGAAGAAAAAGAGAAAAAGAAATTTTTCTTTGAATAAGGCGAGGGCTTGAGGCAGTTTGCATTTTGGCAGATACCCGGACATTGTTGTGTTTTTGAAAGTTCAGATCCTAAGTAAACATTTTCTTAATGTTGAAAATAACTTATGCCCAAATAATCCACCCTAATTCTTTTATAAATAGCATGTTATTTTTACTAGGGACTGGCAAAAGATAGGCATGGGGGTGTGATGTAAATATGTTTATATTAAATAAAATGTTTATTTATGCATGTTCTTAAACATAGAATTGCATTACATACTATAAATATTGCATAGCATGCATCATCTTGCATTTAGATTAGTTTGAATAAAATGGAGGTTAATTGTCTGCTTTTATGTTTAGGGACAGGGTAACTTTTTATCAGGGCCTTGGATCGAAGATCCAACTATATGGATCTGATCAGGGTGATGATTGGAGTTCAATGACTCCAAGATTGCCCTAATTGGATATTCGTAGCATCAGATAGAGACTAAGGAACCCTTGAAGATCAAGGGCCAAGATGGTGTGAATTCGCACTTTAGGTGACAAATCCGACCGCACGGATAAATTTGGATCGACGATCGCAGCCTAATGGGTCGAAAATCGACTCAATTCGACACCCGTGGCACCATCTACATCATCCAGAAGATGGATGGCCAAGATGGCGCCACGTGGTGCCATCTCGGCCGCCCAATCGGCCAGCCACAACCTCTGAGGCTCCTAGCGCCCTCGCTTCTTCACTGTTGGATCAAGATCCAACGGTTGAGAGTGGATCCCAATCGGCGCTTGAAAATTCTGAAGGACCACTTGAAGACGCAGCCTTGACCATTGGATCTCAATCCAACGGTCCAGATCGCGCGATCAAGCGACACTCCACCCTCCCATCCACGAGCGTAGCGCAGTGGATAGAGCTCTCGCTCGCGGTTGGGCACGGGTTCGAGCCACGAGGAGCGGTTGAGGGGGGAGCGGGCGAGCGTGAGTAGCGCATGATCACCATCAAGTGGTTGTGCGTGCTCGATAGCACCCACGCGCCATTGGATGCACGGCGAAGACGCTGGATCACACGCGTAGGTGTTCGCTTAGGAGGCGTGGCGAGGAGCTCTCTCAGCTGTTCGATCTCACGATCGAACGGCCGAGGTTTGAAGGACATGAATGTGCGTTGCAGATTGAGGAGATGAGCGGGCACGCGTGCATCGCCCACTACGCCCACGTTCGGACCTTTAGTGACGGATTTATCCGTCACTAAAGGTCCTAAATTAATGATTTTCAACTTAAAAAGGCCAAATTGCCCTCACTCCTTGTAACTATAAAAGGAGACCCCCTCCATAGGAAATTCTCATCCCTTCTTTCTCTTCTCTCCCTCTCCAAAGCTCAAGGGAAGCTTGTCTTGCACCCAGGGTGCTTCTCAAGAGATAAAGTCAAAAATTCACCCCCATTTCGGAAGCGGATCCCGCGACGACGACGACGTGCTGCTTCATTCCAGTTCTTCCCGCTTTGTTCTCTTTCTTCCCGCTCCGTTCCCCTTCTTCCAGGAGTCATCCCGTCCGGCTCGTCCTCCAAGCGATCGTCGAGGAGGATATCTCTCTCTCCATTCTTTTTACTGCTTTCTAGAGTAGATTTCTGCTTTCTAGTGTAATCATTTCCCGCTTTCTAGTCGTAATGAGTAGTGTAACGAACAAATTTCTGATAATGAAATCCATGTTTATTCTACATCCCTTTTACTTTTATTTGTAATATTCTCTCTCTCTTCTATTTATTATTTGTTAAATAGTTTTCAGCCGGTTATTCTGTTTTGTGACAAATAAAACAAACGTGTATTTTTAAATCAAACGTCCGCCTCCCTGAGTTCGACCCGAAATTTCTATTCTGGTATAAATTTTATTTGTTGAACACGAGTTCTTCGCTTTCAAACTACAACGACAGGTTTTCAAAACCAAATTCGATAGCGTAGTAACCTGTAGCATCAACAGGAGCTGTTAGTGGGTAGACCACATAGTAGGCACGACTGTAAGGCAGCACCCATTCTCCTATGTCTGAGATCCCCTGTAACCAATCCATCCCTCCTACACAGTCATAAAAATACCTGGACTTTAGTTGGGATCTTCAGCAGCCATAGTTTCCTTCCTATCGCATCTGCCTCCATAGAGTTGGAGTGCATCATGATCTTTTCATATGCCCTGGTGGGAGTGAAGATCCCATCCCATCTATAACAATCTTCAGTACCAATCACCGGCCTAAAAGCCATCAAATCCTACTCCAGGTGTGTCCTTTCCTCCCAGGTTCTTGTGTCTTCTCTACTTGAGTCACCCCCATCAATCCGCCAGGCCTCCTCCCCATCATACCAAAACCTGCAGACCGGGTCCCATTTCTTTGTATCCGCCGCATAAGCTCTCGGGTAGGCTTCCTTCAACTGGCCCAAAGTTGACCAATCCTCCTGCCATAACTTGAAAGAACACCCATCACCTAAGACTGGTTGAAACATCTGCAATTGTTCTTCAGTGCTTGAATCACTGATTTCCATAAAGGGGATGGTTTAAGTGGCTGAAGTTGGTTCAGAGAGCTATAAGAGCTGCCATAGTTCTCTTTAATAAGGACTACCCAGTTCTTATTCTCATCATTAAGTAGTTTGATGGCCCACTTAAGCAGTAAGGCATCATTGAATTCTTTAAGGGACTTTATTCCCATTCCACCCTGTTCCTTTGACATGCATAGACTATCCCACTTCAAGGGTTTAAGAATTTACCTTCATGATTTGCTCCCTTCCAGAAGAATCGATTCCGCATCATGTCAATGCGTTTCCAGATGGACTTAGGTGCTTTAAACATAGAAAAGAAGAAGAATGGGATGGAAGTTATCACCGAGTTTAGAAGAATAAGTCTGCCTCCTTTGGATAAATAT
This sequence comes from Thalassia testudinum, assembly GCA_037157565.1. NCBI lineage: Eukaryota > Viridiplantae > Streptophyta > Magnoliopsida > Alismatales > Hydrocharitaceae > Thalassia > Thalassia testudinum. The sequence goes on from JAZHRO010000063.1 coordinate 94,838,159, forward strand.
CTGCTGCTCCACCCTTGTAACTTGACAGAGATTTTATCAAACAAAGTGTTCCAATCATTTTTCTTTAATTTAGTACACTTCAAAGGTAGGCCCAAGTATCTGATCGGAAGCACAACCATGGGGTACCTAGTATAGAGGAGATGGCCGTTTGTTCTTCACTAGATAGACCAAAACATACCAAGGATGATTTATCACCATTCAGTTTCAGGCCAGATATTTCCCCAAATATCTCTACCATATGAAGCGGTGCTTGTGCTTCTTGTTCGTTATCCTCTACAAAGAAAATAGTGTCGTCGACATACTATAATATAGGAGCTAGAGCACTCCTATTAGAGATGGAATAACCTCTGATAATACTGTCCTCCGACAATCTACAAGCATACCTCACCAAAGTGTTAACCGCAAGGTTGAAAACAAGTGGTGCAAGCGAGCATCCCTGTTTAACATCGTGTTGTGGCTGGATCCACGTCCCACATGGCCTACCATTTATCAAGGGAGAAAAAGAGGCGGTGGTGATGCATCTTTTCATCCATTGTAGCCATATAGGTGGAAAACCCCTTCTCTTGAACACTTCCCATAGGTACTGCCACGACACTGAATCATATGCCTTCCGAAAGTCTACCTTCCAAAGAAAAGTTTTACACTTTCTCCTGTGCCAACCCATCACCATTTCCTGGGCCATAATGAAGGATTCTTGCAATGACCTGTTGGGAAGAAAAGGAGATTGCACTGGGAGATTGTGGTCTTGTAGAACCTTCCTTAATCTGGTTTCCAAAACCTTACTCACCAACAAGTATATAGAGTTAGACAATGCGATTGGTCTAAAATTCTGGAAGCTATCTGCCCCTGACTTTTTTGGGAGCAAGAAAAGATATGATCTGTTTATTTTATCAAAGCCATAATTGTCCCTTTCAAATTCCCTAACTACCTCCAACACCTCCCCTTTCAGAACTGGCCAAAACTCTTTATAGAAGACTTGGATTCCATCTGGACTCGGTGAGACTTCATTATTCAGATCATTAATAGCTTCCAATACTTCTTTTTTAGTAATGGGAGTTACCAAACTGCTGGCCTGTTCCTTAGAAATTCGAGGAAAAATTGATCCTGCCAGATCCCCCATCCTATTGCACAAGAGGTGTCCCTAAAATATCTAACTGCTGCTACCTTGATTTCTTGCAGTGATGATGTTTTTGGACCATCCACAACAATGGAGGATATAAGATTGTATCTTCTTCATGCACTAGCTGCTAAGTGGAAATATTTGGTGTTGGCATCCCCCTCTTTGAGCCAAAGTTGGTGTGAGTGCTTGCACCAATCCATTTCCCTCTTTAGGTATTCTTCTGCCACGATCTCCTGCCATTTTTTCTGATCATTTAGTTCCAGATCAAATAGATTGGAAGCCTCCTCCTTTGCATCCAGTTGTTGTACTGCCAGAAGTGCTTCATGGCATTTCTACTCTCGCAACACAGCCACTATGGAGCCATACTCTTTCAACATGGCTCGCATAAAAGAGAGCTTAGCAGCCAGTTTAATAGTTGTTGTACCATTTGCCTGATTGGACCTCCACCAAGTTTCAACCATTTCATGGAACCCCGGCTCTCTAAGATAGGACTTTCTGAGTTTAAAATAGGACCCAGCATGTGCACTATCTCCGATGTCCCAGACCAATGGTGTGTGGTCTGAAAAGGGGTGCTCCAGACTAGCCACTGAAGATAATTGGAATTTCTCCATCAAATCCGCATTCCCAAAGAACCTGCCCAATTTTGAGCATGAGCTGTTTCCAGTTCTCCAGGTATACTCCATCCCAGCAGTGGGGAATTCATTCAAACCCAGCTCTTGTATTGTCAGCTGGAACCCAAGGGAAGTGTTATCCACTAGCCCACTCAATCTGTCTACCTCTGTCAAGGTGCAATTGAAGTCACTGCCTATCAACCATGGTGGCCCCTGTGAGTGTCTTGTAATTTCTGACAAGTCCTCCCAAAGATCTGATTGGTTGCTAGCATTACATGGACCAGAGACACCTGTGATTAACCACTCCATCTCCCCTTGGATCATTTTGCATTGACAGGAGATTGCATGCCTAGATTTAATAACCTCAATAACTTATAAGCATGCCTCCCTCCACCAAAAGGCCACCCTTCCAGCTCTTCCATGTGCCTGTAAAGCCACACAGCTAGCATACCCAGTCCTCTTTAGATCAGTCCACATGGAGTTGTTCTCACTCTCAATGTGTGTTTCTTGAATGTGTGCACACTCAATTTCCCATTCCCTTAAGTATCTCATAAGTGAGGCCCTTCAAATTTTATCGCGCAACCCACGCACATTCCAGGAGAGAACTCTCATCTCCCCTTTTGAGGTCCCCCCTTTCTTACTTGAGGCATGCATTCTACTCTAATTACCATTGTAATGGAGTTCTCATCCACCTTCTTGGAAACCACATTCTTTCTTCTTTGCCTTAACTTATAAGGTGATCTCCCCAAGGCTGACTTTGGTGAAGCTCTAGCCCCAAATTTCAGGTCCTCAGCAGCAATGAAAGGGGAGAGTTGTATTGTAGAATTCACTGGGATCTCTTGTAGGACCCCCACAGGTAGGTCTTCACCTTGTGCAGCTTGGTCATCCCCCATCGCAACCATCTCCTCCTCTTCCATCCCCTTGTAGTGATGGTCTTTCCTCTTCTTTGGCTTAGGAGCCTCCTCTAGTGTGTCTCGTCCTTCTTGCTCCAGAATAGGTTCCTCTCTAACAACCTCAGTAAAGGTCCGCTATGCCTTCTACTCATGGAAATCATTCACCATCTTCCCCAATTTCAGTCGCAGGAGCCATGAGCTACCTCCACAACGGAGGATGATCTTCTCTGGTATCGACCCTCCTTTGAAAACCTTTACATTAACACACAGCATCCGACCATCACCTTCCAACAATCCTATCTTGCATCCTCAGCCAATCTCGGGAACCCTGCCAGTACAGATGCAACCATGCTTCTCGACCTAAGATGCAGTGGCAGACCATTGATTTCCAGACTCCCTGATCGAAAACCAACCCTTTGAGGTGGCTGATCTGGTAAGGCCCCATCAAAGGGCGAAACAAAGTCTCCAGATCACAGTTCAATTTTCAAACATAGATGATTGAAACCGAAGTCACTCCACATCCATCATACCTAAACCAAAAATAACAAATCTCGTAGGAGACAGGGTGGTAATCTTCCAACCTTCAACAAATAGAGCAAGGGAATTTACCAATTTTTGGATGCGCTCTAGCGATGGGTTTTTGGTCATCACCTCCCTGACCAAAGCACCTCTGAGCATAAGTTTAGAGATCTTTGTGTCATCTGATGTTGGGACTTCGACATCGAAGGTAAAGCCCTTGTAGTAGTCAGGCGACGGCGGTGGCCCTACATTGTTTGTTGACCTAGGGCACTAGAAGGTCCCCTCTCCAGATCCCCCTCTGTTCCTTGTGCAAACATCTCTCTTGTGCCCATGTCCTCCACACACCAAGTAGACGAGGGGGGATCAACAGACCACCGCCAAGTGACCTCTCCTTCGGCAGCGATAACAAATGATCTCTTTGTTGACCCTTCTCCACACTTCCCTCACTATTCAACCACCACCCATCTGACTTCTGCCCCTTAGGGTTTCCCCTCTTTAATCTCTTCTCCACCTTGCCCTAGACCTCCATGTTGACCAACCCCCATCACCGCCATGGCCATTGTCTTCTCTCCAACCCTCCCTCATCTCTCAAAAATCCCGGTATTTCAGTCACTAACCATGTTACAAGTATGGATGCTTTAACCGCTGGATTCAACGAACCTTAGGTTAGCTTTTGTGGGTCGTAGAAACCTTCACGGCAGACTGAGGCAAAAGCTGGTCAGGTCTGGATCTTGATTGACACTTAAATATCTCTAGGCCTACTATTGGCATATTGACATAATTCTAGAAAAACAGCACGATTCGAGAATCTGAGCATTAAAGGCATGGTCTAGAATTTGAGTTAAATCCATGAGATTTTGCTAAGGGACTAGCAAAAGTTAGGCATGGGGGTATGATGATAACATCATCATCAACCATATCTAGCTTTAATTAGTCATAATCCATTAATAAATGCTCCTACATAACTATCAGAGGATCGTAAATCCTTTCTGAGAGAAATAGGAAACCAGGGTTAAAACTGCAACTTTACCATCATTTCAAAATTGCAAAACAACCACGTGTTTACTTAGGGGTTTACTAAAGATCAAATATGCATTAAAGTCTAACAAGGGGGTCCATGTAGAAAGAAACAGGTTTTCACGCGTTACGGGAATTAAATGACATCTGAAACCCTAAAAATAAACCTGCTTAATTCACTGAGGTTCTGATGAAGATAAAATTCACCTAACCCTCTAAAAATCATAGAAAAATATTCACTAGGGTTTGGCATCCTTGATTTGACCATTAGAGCCCATTTTTACCTAAAATAGAGTCTCAGACAGACAGTTGCCTTAATTTAGGTTTCTATGCAATTTACCCAGTCAAACTTGGTCAAAATCTAAATCTGACTGCACCATCAAATTCATTGGATCTAAATTAGGTTTATACTAAAATTTGGGCCCAATCAAAGATTACCTTGACCTAGTTTACATTTCAGTCCTATCTGACTCTTTTCTCTCACACTTATGGCCTTATCTTTTGAAATAATTATAAAATGCCCCCAAATTTATCTTCATTCTTTACAAATTGGTCCCTCCACCATTATCGGGGAGGAACTTGTACTCCAGTGACCTTCAATCAGAGATTTCTCTCTGATTTATTGGCGGATTTCTCCCAAAATAGAAAGCGAGATCCCTGATGAAATCCTCTTCCATTTGAGCCACACATTAGGCTCTGAATCCTACTCAAAACCTAATGCGAAGCTTTCAAAGCTTCGGATCTCCTTGTCGTGCAAGAACCAGATGCTTCCAAGCTTGGAACGCCCTTCTAAGCCCTATATAAGATCCTATGAAGCTTCATCGATTTCTTTAGCTAGGTTTGGCCCAAAAACCCTCTTCAAACTCCCTCTCTGGCCACCATCACCTTAGCTCCAGTGAGCATCCTCCTCCGTCATCCTATGGCCTCCCAACGGCCAAATTGGGAGTGTCTCCTTCCTCCCCAACTTCCTCCGCCTCTCGATAGTCAACTCAGAGGCAACCTAACCCCTTCTTCCTCGCCGTCTCCCTCGTTGGAGAATCCTTCATCCTTGGCACCAGCCAACCACAACTGATGCCACCCTACCTCTTTCGTCCGTAATTCTAGGTCCTAACGCTCCCTTTTCCTCTCTCCTTTCTTTTCTTCCCCTTAACTTCCCAATTTTGACTGCTGTTCACACTCTCCCCCATCGTTTTCTCCCACTCTGGCACGAGCTTCGATGAGCCTGTGCCACTACCACAGACCATCAAACCACTCCATTCCACTTCCAAAAGCTCTACCGTTCCACCACGATCAAAAGCCCTCTCCTATTTCACCTTTTTGCCTACCTAAACTGCCCACCGAACTCGCCCACCTTCACGCTCCTCCTTTGACTCCAACACACCACCATACACACTCTCACGGCACGCCACCGCCACCTACACCCTCGCCACATCCTTGCGAACCTTCTGAGCATTTTAATTAGGGCATTTAGCCCATATTCTTATTTTCAGGTGTCCTTGCCGGAGCAACTGTAAACGCCGTCACCTCTACCTTCACCTGCAGTTCTCCGACCACCATCTGACCACCTGCTGCCTGCGATCCATGTGGATCTGAATCCTGAAGCCCTCCAAACCTTTACGCGACAGCAACAACAACTGCAAATGCAATTGGAGCTTTAGCCATTTGTTGCAGTTGCATGAGGAAGATGTGGGACATTTAGTCCCATATCAAGCACAGAAGAGCACTTGAGAGCGCTTAAGTTGTTTTTGTCACACTGGCTCTTCACCTCAGACACTTAGGGGGTGAGGTCCCCGCTCACCCACATGCACTCGACCCGACCCGATCAGCCTTCACTCTTCGCTCATCACCACTGTCGGTGAGCCTAGACCCAGGTGTGTGCATGCCTGATTACTCGATAAGCCTAGATCTTAAGAGAGAGAGAGTGCGGGGTAGGGGGTTTTTGCTCTCTGAAGGAAGTGTCCCTATGCGACACTTAGCAAAATTTGAGGAAGTGTTTCCCCTGTGCTACGAAGGGAAGTTAAAAAGGAAGAGAGATTGTGCATGCTGAAAGAAGAAGGAAGAAGAAGAAGGAAGAGAAGAGTTGAAGAAGATGAACAGTGCAAATCTAAGTACTTGGCATCTAACTGTGGCATTATTTGAATTAATGTTGAATAATTTAAGTACTATAGTTTACAATTGAGTTATGATTGAATAAATTGCATATATGCTTAATTAAGAGGATTAGTGGTGATCTAAATCACCATTGTTTTTTATTCTCCTCTTTTTATTCCATGTAATCTCTAGATACATTGAATAAATAATGTGACAAGTTATTATTCATTGAATATCTATTTTTAATGCTCAATTAATTGTGCTCATTGACTCTAGTTAAAGATTAGTGCATGAATTCTTACTTGCTCCCTGTGTTCAACCTCGGATTTCCATTTGAGTATAAATTCTCTTTGTTTTCGCGCTTTATTGGCTATACTGCAATGTATCATTTTTAAAACCCTAATTTAGAGTGATAAACAGCACTACACTGACTGAATGGATGGTAGATTCATCGAGCAAGCTTAACAAGATTGCACTTTGGTATTCTAAAAATGTCAGAATACCAAAGCACTTTTTCTTCTCAAACACATGTTTGCATCTGGTGGTCCAAAGTACAACCAATAAGAAACCTTCCAAATGTTTGGATTCCTAAACCTCCCAAATGTTTGGGAAGGATAATTTTACTCCATGACTCTATGAGCCTTCCTTCTTTCCTATTCACTCCCATTCCAAACTACTGTTAACAATTGGGGCCTCTTAATAGTCCACCTGCTGTCAGATTCACATCAGAATGTGGCACCGTAATGGTATTGATTGGATGTCCTTTTTCCAAAACTAAGAGAAATGCATCATAATTGGCCATAACAAAAACCAAAGTAAATGCAAGATCATAACAGAAATACTAATTATGAAATGATTTTTTTGAAAAAAAAGATAATGATGCAAGTAGTGATACCTGTGGTAGATTGTATACAAGCTGATATAAGCTATTCAGCAACAGCAGTAGGTCAGCCACAGTGGCATAGCAGCAGTTGCAATTTAGCTATAACAACTGTAGTTTGCTCTTGAAATAGAATCTTGAATCATTCATTGCTTTTGTTTTGAGGTCATTATCTGATGTGTAAGAGAAACCAAAGTGTCTAAATAGATATATACTAGATCTGAACAAAAAGAAAAGATTGCAAGGCTTGGTTGCTGTTGTTTTGGTCATTTGGTCAATTGATGCTGATTAAGCAAGGCTTGGTTGCTGCATTGAGGTTTTAGAACTCACAATAAAGCTACAATCTTACTATGAGTCCATTAAATAATAAACCAAAGCATGCATTAGATCTGATTTGCCACACCCTCAAAGCTTCCAGATCTTGTAAAAGAAGTTACAATCCTTCAATATTCAGTCCATGGAACAAAAAACTTTCTATAAGTCCCCTAGAGGCAAGAAACCAATGAAACCAGACTAACTACTAGAACTTTATGCTAAGAGCTTTGAACACATAGCCAATAGCAATCTAATCACACTTTTGGGCCAATTACAAGCAAGAAAGAAGCCCATAATAATACATTTGATGGACATTAGATTGAAAAGAACCTAATCATATTATAAACCAATAATCTATTATCATTCCACCAATAAAATAGAAGTCATTGCACATAACCTATAATCATTCTTTTGAGTTCAAGGCTAAACAACTAACATAACAATCAAGAAAAATCCAAAAAGGAATATTCATAAATTTAGAAGCTAGGACACCTAAACTAGACTCTAGACCATATCTGAACTAGATAATGTAGGCAATATATTCTTTTATCAAATCTTCATCTTTGAGTTCCCACGTCTATTAGAAGTTCCCGAAAAAGGATTAAGAAATAATTATATTTAGCAATCTAACAAGTATAAAAAGTTATAATGGCTAGTAAACTTATCCATTACCTTAGAATAGCAAGTCTTTTAGGCCATGCAATGATTGAACTAGTAGCATCTCCTATAGTTTCATATTGGTCGAACGACCTAATCAAAGGCTCATGTTCCTCGATTGCAACCTCAATAACAACCCCTATATATTTTGATCCAATTTGGATGCCTCCAATACACTGACTTGGATCAATTATCTATGCATGAGCAAGTGCAACTTCTACTTTAGCAGAATCTATACCAAGCAATGAAACTTCCTACAGTAATGAAAAATTAGAATCTATACTGAGTTATGATCACTTAAAATACATAAACACTTAAATTGTACCTGTCCTCTAAACAAAATAGATGCAACACTTGCATGTTGCTTTTTGAAGTTCTTATTACATTCGTTAAGGGGTTATGTTCTCGTCTTTCCTACAAATACATGGATTATATGCACCAGATACATGAATAAATAGGGTTCTTGATAAAAGTAAAGGAACCATAAGCAAAGTACCTCAATTGAATCCTTGATTTGCAAGTTTGGTTGGGTCAAAGAATTTAGCATTTCTTTTAAACTATTTATCTCCTAACGTTGTGATGTCAACATTTCCTTCATCTTTTTGTCTTGAGCATCCAACTTTGCTTCAAGATTTTTCTCTTAAACGTTCTTCCTCACTTTGTGCTCCACTCATAATAGATGCTCCTAACCCATATCCAAGCAAATATTTTGCTTTTCCAGTTCCCACTATGGTTGTGTAAACCTCATCAATGTGAGAAAGATCCTCTAACTCCTTTCCTTTCTCCATGACATTAGTTAATTGCTCCTAAGCATTATCCAACAAAAATAAGTACAAAGAAAAGTCCATGATTTGTAATAAGAGGAAGAGAAGAAAACGTAAAATTCCATTTCACAAAAGAGTCTTACAATTTTGTCTGCAGCCTTAGCATTAATAGGTGTATCATCCTTTTTCTTGTGTGCAGCTATGAACACTTTTGCACGAGTCACTTTTCTTCCCTTCTCCATCTAACACAATCCAAGGTACAATATTTATCATTATAAACGAGAGTATTTTAACCGAAAGACGTGTGAAATACTCCATGTTTCAAACATGCATAGCTTTTGGTTCCTGTTGTGTGGTTTATTTTTAATTTCAACCTATTTGATTTATTGGTGGCAGAATGCTCCTACAATGCAAGTATATAACTATAACGTATCAATGAAATAAACTTGACTGTAAACTACAAAATTTAGCACAATGTACCTTGAATTTTTTAGTATCCCAGTACTCATTGAGAGATTTCCATTGTTGTTTTGAAACACAAGGATCATGATGTCGCATCCTCTCCTCAAATGGTCAATCAGGCTTGCAATAGTCTTCCTTTTGCTTGCTTTTAAAATCTCTCCATTTTTTTGCTATTGAATTCATGATCCATTTCTTCATCTTTATGTTAAAATGAAATTTATTCTACATGAATATTTAAAGAAAAATGTCAACCCAATTTTCTTTCCTAAGGTAAAGATATAAATTTAAACTAATACCATTAATAAGTACCTGAACAAGTTCAAATATTGTTATCTTCTTATCATTTGGAATTAACCTCCAACCTGTGCAATCTAAAGGTACAAGTCCTGAATTTCTAATATTGTTCCCAGAAAACTTTTCAAGTCATTTTGAGTAGGCTCAATGGGTTGGTTCAACTAATTCATATCCACATAAATCTTATTTGTATATTTATTGCCCCACAACTTCAAGCTTGTTGTGAGATCTTGCTTTTTCTTTTCATTACAATCCATTGCTAACAATATAAAAAGAAATGTTCTTGGTAAACAAACACTATGTTAATGAAAATAAATATATCAATAATATGTAGGGAGCAAAAAGTAATTAAAGACTATACCAATATATTCAAAAGCAAAAAAACATGGTTGGTAAAGATTTGTTCATATTTTCTTTAACCATTATCATCAATTCATTCATGTTATCTTTAAGTAAAAAATCATAATATTATAGAATAGTATGTACATATCCACATATTGTAATGTTATCCTACCATTTTCGTTGACTTTAGACTCTGTGCTTTCCTCAGATCTTGCCTGAGACTCCTATGATACTTGTTGTGGATCTAAGCCATTGAAGATGGCAATTTTCCCTTTTCTTTTTGTTGTAGCTCTTTTCTTTGTTCTCGTTGCTTGTAACCTTTTGAACGTTTAGACTTATCCACATTTGATTGAGCCACTCTTTGTGCTTCTTTACATCTTCTTGGCTCATCACTTAATTGATTGATTGTAACTAAAATTTTTTTTGATTGAGGCCCAATAGGTGGAAGAGCTTTTCTAGAAAGTACATCTGCCTTTTCTCATTTTCGTCAAATCCACCTCTAACTCACTTTCAATTCTACATCCTGCAGTTAAATCAAGAACAAAAGAAATAATTTAAACAAAAAAGAAAGAATAGTAACAGATTATAAGATTCAATAAACATTTAAAATAAAATTTAAATAGTAACTACATTCATTCAAGTTGTTTTCCTTAGACTTAATGTCAAGAATGGTATTTATATTAATATTATTTAAGTGTTGCTGCCATATTTCTTTGGTGAATGTGACACCACCCATATCATTTCTGATTACATTAACATTGTCATCATTCTCCAAAGAATCTTCCATATGTGCATCTGTAGAAGTATTATATAAATGTCCATTAATATGTGCATCTAGTGCATTATCTTTGATGTCATATATGTCTCTAGGTCTTGTTTGAATCACAAAGTGCCAACCTTTGTGATTAGGATGTCGAACATGGAAAACTTGATGAACTTGAGATGCTAAGACAAATGGATCGCCTAAATAACCAATTTGCTCCAAATTCACTAATATACGACCATCTTTCTTTTTTGCTTTAGATCGTACCTATTGACACTTGAATAACAAAATTTTTAATTTTTCATAATAACTAAATTGGATAATATATGTCAACATGCCATAATAAGAAATAGGTCCTGTTGTAGGGTTTGGATCATTAGCTTTTGAGAAGCACTCTATATTAGCTACTACTAGTACTCAACTATTTTGTGTTTTTCTATTCCCTTGTTTACGCTTTGTATGGAATTCGAAACTATTTACTATGTAACCATCATAATAAACTCCTATGTTGTGTGGTCCTCGAGCAAGCACCTTAAGCTCTCCTGATACATACTCTTTCTTTGCCTTTTCCTCAATCTACATACAAAAGCAAAAATGTCAATTACGATATTGACAATTAATAAGGAACTTATCAAACTTAATAACAAGTAGCATACATGTTGCTTGAACCAATCATGAAATGTACTACTGTGGAGATTGCTCAATTCCTTTTTGAATAGGCGTCGATTTGATTTCAAATTATCTTGATGCAATCTACAATTACTAGGTTAGTGAAAAATCTATCTATATGATATAAATTCCAACAAAATCAACCTACACAAGTTCTTACTTTTTAAATGGCAATGCTACATCACAATTTGATAATATATACCCATGTGCAAGATTCATCAAAGTAAGGTTGAGAATTGTCGGAGATTGCGTGACTCGATTGTGAAAGCGTAGAAAATCCTTCATCTAAGGTATTGAAGTCATCCTCAACATTTCTTGATAACCTATTGATCGACCCTTGTCTCTACACCTTGCAAGTATCGAGAACAAAATGAAAGGCATTCATCTGCTAGATATGCTTCTGCAATGGAACCTTCTGGGTGACTTTTGTTGCGAACATATCTTTTTAATGTAAGAAGGTACTTAGTAAAAGCAAATTACATAAATTAGTGTGTCAAAGAATTATCCAAGTAAATTACTAGAAATAATGTTTAATTACCTCTCAATAAGGTACATCCATCGGTAATGAACAGGCCTAGCTAACTTCTCCTCCATAGCTAAGTGTATTGGCAAATGCATCATTATATCAAAGAACGAAGGTGGGAATATTTTTTCGATTTGGCACATTGTTATCATAATTCTTTGTTCCAATTGCTCAATATGACTTGGATCCATCTCCTTTGAGCATAGATCCCTAAAGAAATTGCAAAATTCTATCAACACTAACCTCATATTATCATTCTTTACTGCAACTGCTAACGCCAATGGAAGTAGTTGTTGCATTAAAATATGGTAGTCATGACTTTTCAAGCCAAAGATTTTTTGTGTGGATATACTTATGCATCTAGATATGTTTGATGCATAACCATCTGAGGCCTTTATTCCTTTAAGAAGCTTGCACATGTCAATTTTTTCTTTCTTCTTTAAAGAAAAGCATGCAGGTGTTCATCTTGTTTCCCATGACATTTGGATGCAATGCGTGTCTAATATTCATTTCCTGTAAATCAAGCTGACTTTTTACATTGTCCTTGTTCTTTTTGTCCAATGCTAATAATGCTCCCAAAATAATTTCGCAAATATTTTTCTCAATATGTATTACATCAAAAGATTATATCGTACAAGATTTCCTTTCTAGTAAGGCAAATCAAATAGAATACTTTTCTTTATCTAATTAGGCTCGTACTTGCTTTTGTTGTTAGGATGAATGCCAATAATACTAGGAATACCTTCTAGTTGGGCCAAAAGTTCATTGCTAGACAATTTCTTTGGTGGCTCCCCAAACTCTTGCTTACCATTAAAGGATGCCAATTGTCTTTGAAACTTATGATTCATTGGAAGAAAATGTCTATGGCCCATGTAGATATTTTTTTGACTTTAGTAAAGATATATTGAGTCTGTGTCACTATTGCATGAAGGACATGCCATGCATCCTTTTGTTATCCATCTAGAGATATCACCATAAGTAGGAAAATCATTAATGGTCCATACAAGTGCAGCACAAAATTGGAACACCAAACCATAACTCTTCTAGCTTCTCAATTAAAGGTTGCAAAAATACATTAATATGAGCTTTCGGGCTAGATTTACTAGGGATTAGTGCTGACAATATGAAATTAGATTGTTTCATGCATAACCATGGAGGCAGATTGTATGGCATCAAAATAATAGGCCATATGTTGTATTGAGATGACAAAATTTCAAAAGGATTAAAACCATCAGTTGTAAGACCAAGTCAAACATTTCGAGGATTCGAAGAGAAATCTAGAAATTTACTATCAAAGGTTTTCCTTGCTGGAGAATCTTTTGGGTGTCTTATAATGCCATCTTTTGAGCAATCTTCAGCATGTCATCTGATGGGAACACCATCATGAGCCCTAACTAGCTCTTTTTGATCCAATTAAGTCATTAAATACTCCTACATAACCGACTGAAGGTCATAATTCATTGCATAAGCATTCTAAGAGAAAAAAAAGAAATTAGGATTAAAACTGTAATTTTACCAGCTTATCATGAATGCAGTACAACCATGGGTTTTCTCAAGGGCTAAATAAAGGTCAAATGATCTTAATATGATAATAAGTGGGTTAGATCAGACAGAAAATGGTTTGTATGTGTTTTGAGAATTAAATGAATTTTGAAACCCGAAAATCAGACCCACTTAATTAACCAAGGTTCTGGTCAGGATAAAATTTACCTAAACCCTCTAAAAGTCATAGAAAAATATTCTTTAGGGTTTAGTACCTTCAATTTGGCCATCAGAACCCATCTTGACTTAAAATGGAGTCTCAGACAGATATTTGCTCTAATTTAGGTTTTTACATAAATTACCCTGTCAAATGTGGTCAAAACCAAAATCCAACTTCACCATTGGATTCCTTAGGTCCAAATTAAGTTTGTACCAAAATTTGGACCCAGGTTGAGCTTGCCTTGAGATAGTTTGCAAAATGGTCTTATCTGATTACATTTATACCCCCAACTTTCAAAAACCCTTTCATATAGCCCCCTAACTTCTTTGTTATCCTCATAATTAGGTCCCTCCACCATTATAGCAGAGGAAACCTACTCCGGCGACCTTTGACAAGAGATTTCTCCTTGATTGCTTGGAGAATCCCTTCCAAAATTGGAAGGGAGATTCTTTGAGCAATCTTCTCCAGTATGAATCCATCCATGTGCTCTAATTCCCTCCCAATCTCTCACGTGTTCACATGAGAGATTTGGGTCTCTTGAAAATCCCAAATCCGGCGACCTTCCAAGCTTGGGAATCTTGCTTCCCAAGCTTTAACTGCCCTTTAGAACCCTTTATAAGGACCCTCAGAGCTCCCTGAATTCCTCACGCTTGAAATCAGCCATGAATCCCCACAATTCCTCTCTCTCCTTCATGGCCGAAGGCTCCTTGATGTCTGGCAATCCCCTTTCTCATCGTCCATCCACAATACTAGTGGTGGATTCCTCTTCCTCGCCTCCGTCCACATCTCGCCGTACCAGCGGATGCTCGTTCCCCTTCGTCCTCGCCATCTGTACCTCACCAGAGCCACCTTCGTCTTCGGCGTCGGTCACACCCCATCCGATGCCATCGCTGCCCCAATTTGTCCACTTACCTCCTAGCTAGGTCCCCTATCCCCTCTACTTTAGTTCTGCACTTACACTACTTCAAATCAACCATCGACGACCCTTCGCAACTCCATCTCCTCCATCTCCAGCCACCCCCTCCGGCGAGACCATCCCACTTCCACAGACCACCAAAACCCTCGCCGACCACCTCAAAACATTCGCCTCACCTCCCTGATCATTTCCCCTCTCTTCATTCACTTCACTCACTCACACGCACCCCCAAACACACCCACTCACACGCACACAGTCTAACCTAACTATGCACTCACAGCCACTGTCACTCCACGCCACCACCCCCATCACGTTTGCCATGCTCCGACGACCCTCCCTGAGCACTCTAACGTGGCCGAAAGGCCATTTTGTTGTTTTCAGGTACTCGACCTTGTCCTCCATTAACGAGCAAGCTTCGAGCTTGCTTGGGGCTCATCCCAGGTGCCCCTATCCTAAATCTCTACCCCAGGTTGAGCGGAAGTGCCTCACACATTAGCCCAGGTCCTCAATTGAAGGCACGAGCCTCAGTAGTTATTGTAATTGGAAGGAAATCCCCTGCTGTAGACACCGAAGGAGGAGGGGCATGGATAGTCCCACATCGGAAACTGTTGAAGTCGTGCACCCACATAAATTGATTTTGTGACATCAGCTGTTCGCCTTTGTTCACAGGGTGAGGTCCCTCTCACCCGCTCACCCGGCCTCATCCGCAACACGCCCTAGCGGACCTGGTCGACCTGATAACTCGCCTGACCTGCACTCCTCACTCACCATCGCATGTCGGTGAGCCTGGACCTGGGTACGCACCTGACCCGATAACGCGGATACCTTGTGGCTCTGGTAGAGTGGATCCTAAGAGAGAAAAAGAGAGGAGAGTCGCTCAAGTAGGGGGAGGGTTTTGCTACAGGGACCTTCGGCTGACACTTAGCTGGATTCTGAAGAGGAAAATCAGAGAAGGCAGGAGGAGAAGAAGAGGAGGCCTGAGCAGAAGTTGAAGAAGAAGAGGATGATCGCAGAGTCAAAGAGGAAGCAGCTAAAGGAAGAAGAAGAAGAGGTGAAGGCCTGAAGAGAAGAAGAGAGGAAGAGAAGGTCATTACTAAAGAAGAGAAAGGAAGAATCAGAGAAAGTAGAGAAAGAGAAGAAGAAGAAGAAAGGAAGAAAAAGAGAAGAAAAGAAGATAATCAGACTTTAAGTCGTCTTATTTTCAAATCAGGTGACAGAACCTAGCTCTCATTTCATACATATACATTGACTTCCTTAGTTGATATTATAGGAGTAGTTGGTGTTCTATATCATCATTTTACTCCCATCTTTTTGCACATTGATACTGATATTATTACAAATTCTTCTAGTTTAAATTGTGATCTTGATTTCTAAATCCCATATTGCTCCCTGTGTTTGACCTCGGAACTTTTTCAAGTAATAAAAATTGTATTTATTTTTAAAGCGATTCGACTATATTACAACGCTTCATTTTAAAGCATCGATCTCGCCACGACAAACATCATCTCATTAGTGAAGTCGTCGATGACATAAATAGCTTCTGCAATCTGGGCTTGAATGGAAAATACCACATAACCTGAGTAGGAATTTTCTTGCCTCTCTTACGATTTACATCATCCTTTGGTTCATTACCACATTCCCTCCATCTGGATGCATCACACACTTTACAACTGACATCATTTGCATTCTCTTTCTAGTATAACATGCATTTGTTATGGCAAATGTCAATTTTCTTGTAGTTGAGCCTGGAAGTGTTTCTCCTTCGGGAAATGCTTCTTTTAGCAATTCTAATAACATGGTAAAAGATTTATTTGTCCAACTTCCAAGGCATTTCATGTCAAATAAGTGGAAAATAAATGATACCTTGTTAAACTTTTTACACCCAGGGTATAGTTCTTGTTCAACATCCTTAAAAGCAAGTTAAAGAATTCTTTTGTTTTGCCATCAGGACCACTTGAAGACTCATATTCCATGTGATCTGTGTCATTATGAAAATTATGCAACCCAAAATTATCATATGTCAGCTCATTTATTTGATCATATTCTTCATCTTCACTACTTTCAGCATTAATTTCATTGACATCTATGGGTACTTCTCCATGAAAAATCCATTCAACAATCCTTGTAGAAAGCCATTGCATACTAAATATTATAATATTGCTTTCCTCTTTTCACGACATAGGTTAGCACATGCTTTGCAAGGGCAAACAATGGTGCCATCTTTTGGTACTTTCTTAAAAGCAAAATCAATGAATTAGATAACACCTAT
This sequence comes from Thalassia testudinum, assembly GCA_037157565.1. NCBI lineage: Eukaryota > Viridiplantae > Streptophyta > Magnoliopsida > Alismatales > Hydrocharitaceae > Thalassia > Thalassia testudinum. The sequence continues at coordinate 94,854,966 of JAZHRO010000063.1, forward strand.
CAAATATTTACTACTTGCTCGATCTTCTTCAAAGATCCAACTTTTATCCATTGTTTAAGACTCAACCAAGTAATGAATACTTGAGGAGGTATTTTCCAAAGAGATTACAAATAAGATCCATCAATATCTACAATGAAATGAAACTTTCAAAGTAGTAGAAATAATGAAAATGAAGTACCAAGAGCATTGAAACAAAACTTGACAAGATGAAAAAGTATGCATGCTTCTGAAAGTAAATGAGGGATATGTATACTACCAATGGATATTAGTAGGCAAAATTTGACAAGTTGAAACTGGCATGTGAAAAATTTGCTAACATTTTCATGCAAGTGCTATTTATATTATAGCATGTAAAGTGATGCCATTAATGCTACAAATCGCATGTAGAGTGATGGGAAAACAAACAAAGCTATTAAAATGGTTGGACATATAAAATGAAATAAGATTGATCATTTTTGCACCAAATGAAGTGCAAGGCCTTCATTAAATGTTTGATAAGGCCTTCTAGAAAATGAGAAAAATCTAGGTTTAGTTTGTATGTGAGTTCAGTATGTGAGTTCTTTTATATAATTGCTTTCAAAGTGGAAAAAGGCTAGGCTAAAAAAAAACTCTTAACATGCTGAGAGAGAGAGAGAGAGGAAGGGACTCAAATTCAACCCCCTAATAAGTGTTCTTTTGTATTAATCGTAAGTATGAATGCAAAAAAAAGGGTGGAGTTCATAGAGGGCTTTAACCATCTATGTTCTTGACAAGCATGCTCTCTTATGTGAACTAAAGCTAGTGGTAAATTGAACATGGTACATGGTACTATTCTCGACAAACAAGTTCTCAGTGTAAATTGAAGTCATATAACACACTTGTTGGGGAACTTGTTGCTCTTGAGTCTTAAATTTCCAAAGATAGAGGTATTCCTCCTGAGGAAGACACAATCGATTTTGTCGATACAACTGCAATAGCTCTTGGAATACCTTATCAATGGAATGCAATGAATTCTCTCTTCCTATCTAAATAATGGTCTTAAAGAAGCCTTACCCAATACATGTGTTTTTTCCCCTCTCCAAATTATTCAACCCCTCAATATTTTGGCCAGAATATTTTGCATTCCATATTAGTAGGTACAATTAAGATATATTGTAGTGTGGTTCATATTTGAATATATTTTGTTGGTGGTTGGGTAGGAAGGTCGTGGGAAAATTTACTATTTTGTGGATAGAAAAATATGTGGTAGGGAGGTGGTTGGGTAGGGAGGTGATGGATATCAGGCTGAACAGTTTCATCAACTTGATTACTTTCACGTGTACATTTGTTAAATTCCCACTTGGAAAGAGAAAGTTAGATGAATAAATGTCCTTTGTGTTAGGTTCCCGCTTGGAAGTCCACATAAAGTCAAAAAATCTATGATTGAAGGTTCTAATACAAATACTTCTGATTGAACTGCATTGTGCATGCCTAGGTAAATGGGGATACGACTTTCATGACTAGGAATTTCATGGAGTAAATATGCCTGCCTTTGAAAATAAATGAGGAATACTTTATTACCAATGGACCCTAGCATGCAAAATTTAACAAGCTGCAACTGCCATGTGAGAGAGACATGGAAAAATTACATACTTACCAAATAGAAAATAAAATTAAGTACTTATTATATAAAACATAACTCTTTCACAATATTAAACTGGGATGCCCTGAAACAAAATTAATGATGTACTTATCAAGAAATTAAGTAATGAAACATGGAGGTAGCCAAATCTCATCTTGACACAATAGAGGGAAAGACAAGGAGATGAGATTTTCCTCCCAAAGAAGGAAATGATAAATCAAATTAACAAGATCTATAGGAGCCATTTACGAGATTGTTGGAAAGATTGACCCATGAGACGAGACCATACCTATTTATTTCTGATTTTTTGATCACATTGTCTAAGCAAAAATAACTGGTTACATAGTCTTGTTGCCATCCGGCACAATATACTCATCATCATGGCCACTGATGGTAGCACCATCATTGGTATTAATAAGCCTAATTTAGTCTAACTACTGTAATAAATGCTCCTGAATATTCATCAGAAGATCGTAATTCTATTATGAATTGAGATTAAGAAGATAGGAAATCTTGTTAATACTACTGTTTTAACACCTAATTATAATTGCAGATTAACTGAGGGATCAACCAAGGCTTAACCTAAGGTCAAATGAGCTTAATTTCCTAAGTAGGCCTAAGCTGACTGAAGTAGGGTTTTTTGAGTTTCGAGTATTAATTTTATTAATAAAAATCCTAATTATAGCCTCACTTCAATTAAATGGGTTATGGTGGAAATAAATGTAATCTAAACCTCCTAAAAATCATTGAAAAATATTCTATGAGGTTTGGAACCTTCACTTTGATTAATTGGACCTATTTTGACCAAAAATAGAGACTTAGGTGAGAAATTGATGCATTTTGGGCTTCTATGTAAATTACCCAGTTAAACTTAGTCAAAACCAAAATTTGAGGTCGCCACTAGATTCCTTGGGTCCAAATTAGGTTAACCCCAAAATTCAAGCCAAATGAGAGTCCATCTTGACCTAGTTTATATTTTAGCCCATAAGTTTCAGTTATTGCACAGTTAACCTTAGTTTTCTGGTTTGTAACTTTTGACATGCTTTGCAACCAGGTCCTTCCTCCACTGCCTTCCTCTTCTTCCTCTTTGCCAAAAGAAGCAACTCCATCAGCAGGAGAAACCCATCATGGTCGACATTTGATTGAGGAATTAACCCCACAATCCCTTGCCAAATCTCACCAAACTTGGTGGGATTGGCATTCAGATCGTGGTTGATCTATCTAGTCTCTTCTCGCATCCTAATTTGGCTAGAATTGCCTCTGGCGAGCTCCAATTTTGCGAGCTCAAGAACATGCCAAATCCTAAGCTAAACATGCATATTTTGGCCTACTTGAGTTGTAAACCTCTCCTATATAAACTTCCCATATTTCCAAGCCCAATTCGTGCTTAATTTTGCTCAATACCCCTCTCTTCTTCCTCCTCGCCGGCGAAATCAACACATCACCGGAGTTACCTCGAACCCTCTTCATCCCCCTCTACCACGTACAATAGGTAGAGGGGTTTTCTTCCTCGTACTCCCATGAAGCTCCACGTAGAGTTTCGGACTCCATCTCCTCTTCAAATGCTCTGATCATCCTTCCTTCTTCCTTAGCTCCGACGTACCTCTAGCAAGCTCCTTCGATCCTCCTTTTGCCCAATTAGGTTAGGGTTTCTCTCTCTCTCTCTCTCTCTCCTCAAATTAGCCTTAGGGAGCTTTTTAGCTCCATTCATCCACTCTCCCATCTTCTCCGACATCGGCCACTAATTACTTTGACCACCTTCACCGCTGACCACCTTCGCTTCCCTATCACCCAAATTGAGTCAGGCAAAGTTTCCCCTCACCACCACACAACTTTTTCCCAACTCAATTTACCCCTCTGCCACCTCCATCATCCTCTCCAACCATGGCCGTCGGAGCTACACACCCTTGCTTCGATCAGGTGCCACATTGTACCAAGCACCAAATCACCACCACCACCATGTTCATTGTGCTTCGGTGATACTCCTGAGCATTCTAATTTGGACCAATAGGCCATATTCTTGTTTTAGGTTTTTCTCCGCCATCGTCTTGTTCTCCGTCACAGACTATCGTCATCCGGTGACCAATCACCTCATCACCACCTCCAATCACCATGGGATAGCACAAGGACTCCTTCTGGGTCCTCAATTTGAAGAATTAGCCCCAAACTCCAGTTCCAATTGAGAGAAGCTCTTCACGTAGTAACAATGAAGAAGAAGGCTAGGGACTTAGTCCTACCTTGTATACAAGTGAAGCGGATTCCACACATTTAAGGAATCATGCCCATTACTCAATCGCCTAAGACACATAGGGGGTCGGGTCCCCCACACAAGCCCAATGCATGCGCACACTCACCCACGCCCATGCGAGTGTGGGCCTGGTTCTGGACTTGAGAAAAGGGAGAGAGGAAGAGGTTGGGCTGAGAGAGAAGGGGGTTTTTGTTCTGGGTCGAAATCAGACATCTGGGCTTGGGTCTGATTTTGAACTTTAAGCTGTCTAGTGATTAGTGTGGACGTCTGATTGAGGCCTTGTGACTTTGGGCTAAAACTAAGTGTTGAGGCTGATTTGAGCATTAGTTGACACACTTTTTTTGGTCTTTAACACTTAGAGTATACATTGATTGAGTTTGATATATATACTTTTGCTCTTCATTGGATACATTTCTCATATTATCAATCTCTTGAGTTGTATTTGATTACTTGATTAGTAGTTAATTTGTAATATTTTGCTCATTGCAAATGACCTCGAACTCAAATTCGAGATTATAAATTTAAGTGTTGATTTGTTTTTGTTACTATACTATGACGCATTATTTCAAACTCGACAGAAGCACGTTAGCAACCACCAACACCTCTAGGATATAGCTTAGCCATAATCATGGATTGTAGGCTGAATCACAAGAGCTAGGATCATGGTTGCAATTAAGATGGGGGAAATGGTGCCCATGTTTTTTACATTCTCTAGAAGCACACTAATAATTTGTCTAAAAACTGTTTAAAGGTTTCAAAGACCAAGCTCAAGTCATTTTCCTTCATTTATCTAAGAACCTAAACAATTCTACTAGCATCACTACTATTAAAAGATCATTAGCGTGTGAATCCTAAGTATAATACCTAGTGTTGCTTCCTTTTCTGAATATTCCATTACAAAGTTGGTTGTTACCTATTTTATCCATGGATTGCTAATTTTATTACTATAAATCATATTTTATTACTACAAATCATATAAGTGGTAAAGAAAACACTCATATTCTGGTTGAGCACTTCTCAAATCATGTATAGGTGAGATTGACTGATGCAACTTCTCCCTTTGACGATCTTATAAATATTTTATTGTCTTCTTTTGTTTGAGCATTCCATCAATTAGAAAGTTGTCTAAAGCTTTGAAATACTTGATGACGTTTAATGAGCATTGTTCCCGTTTGCAAGATGTTCAAACAACGTAATAATTAGCTATCACCATGAAAATGATTTGCTCTGTCATCTCGATCTATCTATGATTTATTCTAGAGTTTGTTAAAGTCGTTTGATTAAAATCTTTACACCTATTTTCAGTGCACCCATCTGTGTCAATAGTTCTTAGCAAAATAAGGTTGTTAAGAGAAAATTGCAACATCAACTTGACTATTTTAAATGTCCTATCTCGTGAAAGTTCCTAATTATCTCAAGTAATGCCATCCTTACTCCTTGTCAAGGGAAAGATACGTGGGATTACCTATGATTGCGATCTCGTCGTAGAGGATCGTGAGAACACGATTGGCCCCTTCTTCGATTGCACTGTTTATGGATAGTGGGAAAATGCAGCGGAGTGGTAACAATCGCTCGATCACCAAATCTCCTTGCAAGAAGATCATGCTCTGTTTCATTGAGTTGGAGGAGAGCGGGACATCTCCCACCTATGTTTTTTTTTTTCCCCACATTCAAAAGGGGGTGAACTCTTTTGCCTTTAATTGGCTTTTTATTCTAAAATATTAAATACAAATCAAAAGAATGAAAATAACCAATCAAATTGATAAAAGATTTTATCATAAGGTTATGTTTATTTTATAGGTCTCGTAGAAAATGGCATTATGTGATTGATTGCTTATGGGAATGTTAAGATGTTTTTGGTACATATCTCAACCCTAGATTAAATCAAAACTTTTTTTAAAGGAAAAAATATAATTTAACTTTTCCTTAATCATGTTACTTTAAAAATATGTTGAAGATGAACTATTAGTCTCCTTTCACCTCCACCAATTTGTCATTCAACAAAAATATTATAGTAACATAAGTAAAAATTACCACTAATGTAAAGGTTGTAGTAGCCAATATATTTGCCACTAATATTAATTATCATTTGATAAAAATATTATAGTGGCATAACTAACAATTGTCACTAAATCAGAGGTAATAACGGCAAATATACTTACCACTAATACTATTTGTTGTTTGACAAAATGTTATAGTGACATATGTAAATAATTTGCCACTAAATCAATTAAATTACTGACAAATATATTATATGTTACTATCTAATTTACTACTAAAGATTATTTTTTTTTGTAGTGTTATCCTAGTGTTACTTGTTGTATGCCTATTAATTTTGGTTCATTTGATTTTGTGTAAGGCATACCGTGGAAAGTTATTGTAATATTATATGCACTACATTATTGTTATCGTTTTGATGCATAGTCTTGGTATTTGGTGCCTTGGTTTACAGATTGTTACATTTAGGGAGTGGGTTGTGACATTGGATATAATCTTTTGTCTCTCCTGACACTTTCTTTTTAAACTATATATCTTCTATATAGTCCATTAATAAATAAATTATTTTAGAAAATGAAAAAAAATAAAAAAAATTGACATAAGGTAGAATGCAATAAATAGATTTCAGTGAGGATCCCAGTTGATGTGGTAATAAACGTGCTCTCATTTAGATTCTGTAGTGATGTTTCAATGGTTACATGTTTAACCACTTGATACATTAATTGCCATGACCATTACTTTTACATTTCTTGTTGACATTCCAACTCGTGAATGGAGGAGTCGAGCACCTTCCTATAGTAGAGTACATTTTATTAGTTTGTGGAGAAGTTAGGTTTTTAGTAGGGGAATTGGGGATTATGCCATGGTTGGAGTTTGTACATTAAGACATGGAGTGGAGGAAGGGGGGAGGGGGAGAAAGTGATAGAGGGGAGGAAGAGTAAGAGGAGGCAGTGGATGTTAGGTTTCTTAAAGACTTTATACGTTATAAACGATTCGTTTTGGGTATTGTGGAAGCATTAAATCAGTTGTCTAAAACTTTTGATTCTAAAAACAATTCAATGCTCGAAAAATCAAATAAGAATAAAATGAAACAACCTAACTGGAACCATTTGCAAAGAATTAGTCATGCTTACGTTTCGAGATCCCCCATGAGTATCAAGGATATACCTTTGGGGTGGTGTAGCACAACACCTTATATGTTGTATCTCTTACTATAAGTCTTGGCATAGTGAGATTTCTTCTTTGTAGGTGGATGAAGCCGTTGACGTCGAGAACACCCAAGTCGTGTGTAGTGCAAATCCTTTGAAAGTCCCAAGAATATATGGAATTAAGTTAGCCAAGGTTATTTTTTTTGGTGGTGGTTAGTGGGTTTAAATGAGGAGGAAGGAGGGTGGTTGGCGTCGACATGAAGGGGTGTGAAGGGTGGGTGCTTGGCGCCATAATGGAAGGGTGCAAGAGGTGGCATGGAGTGGTGGTTACAAGGGGGAGTTGGCGCCAAAATCGGGGTGTGGTGGTTGGCATTCATGGGTGGAGAGGTGTGTAGGGTTGACACCAATTGAAGGGGTGCATGGGTGTTGGTGGTTGGTGGAGAGATGGCACCAAAATGAAGGGATGGATGGTGGTTGGCACCAACATGTAGGGATAGAGTGTTGGCGTCAAAATGAAGGTGCTTAGGTGGTTATATGAGGTAGCGTGGAGGTTGGAATTTTGTAGGACAGGTTGACTTGTGGGAGGTGAACTTAGTAGAGTTGAGGAGTTGGTTGGAGCTAGGTGGAGCTAGGGAAAGCTGGTTGGAGCTGAGAGAGAGCTAAGAGTGGAGCTTAAGGAGCTCCTATGGGCTTCCTGAGCTGGAGTCTTCCTCTTCTTCTTCTTGGGTTTGCCGTACATCTTAGTCTATTAGGGTTTAGGTGATGCTCCTAAGTCCCACATACCCTGACAAGCCTAAAAATGCACAAAATAAAAAATGTCACAAATACCTAATTATCCATCCATGCAAAGCTCCTAAAATGAAATTATGCCTAATGCATGCCTAAAACTATGGTGTGAATGAAAAATACCTAGGAACTAATTGTGAAATGTGCATAAGATTAATGTTAAGAAGGAGTTTAACAACCACTCGTGCAAATTCTCCCTTTTGCATTTCTTAAATCCACGACCATGGCTTGTGCCCACAAAAATATCTTCTCATTTCCCACTTAGCTCCGTGTGTCTTGGTCATGTGAGAGAGAGGGAGGAGGGGCACCTCCCCATCCCATCATGAGGAGGAGAAGAAGAGTTGAGGAGGAGGACACCTTAGGGGTTGATCAAGAGGAGGCGCACCCCCATTGATCCTCTCTTTGTTTCCACATCAAGGTAAAACTCCACTTCTCCTTTGAGATTTTTGGGGTTTTTGATGGAGAAGAGGGGCCTCTTGCATGCATGACCATATGCCACAAGAGGAAGATCATAGCTTGTTTTCCCTAATGTTTTGAGTGGAGATCTTATTTGTACCTTGTGACCACATGTGGAATAATGATTTGGGTGGTTGGAGGTGTTGCTGTAGGGAGGAAGAAGAAGGTGGAACAGTAGCAACAATATTTATGAGTTTTATTTAGTTAGGGCATTGTCTTTCCTTTTGATCTCTACTCCAATTAAGAGAAATGTAAGGGAAATTGAATCTCAGATGTTGGGTGAACTAAAAGAGAGCTAGCCAATAATGAAAAGACCATTAGATGGGTAAGGGATTACATAATCCAACTGAACCTCTTGGTGAATTGGAATCAGACTCAATATTTGCACGTGGAAATTGATTGATGATCCAAGTGGTTGCTTGGAAATGGGACTAGAGTTTGAACTAAATTTGCTGAGAAGTGGAACTTGTAACCCTTGTTGGACAATGGTAAACAGACACTTGCATTAAGCAAGGATGTGGCATGCATGATCAAATCGCCTAAGAATGGATGCAAAATTCTAAATAGGGTAAAGAGGGGTTAAAACCTTATTGCTAGGGGAGTAGGTGTGGATCTTCCTTTAGTATGCTTAGAAATGAGGGTGCAGATTGAGCATTTGTGGGAAAGATAGTAGTAAACAGGGATAGGTAGCATCAATAGATGCCTGACATAGGAGTCAGACATCTGATCGAATTAGTTTGGGGAGTAGACAACATCAACAGGCATTTGATCCATGCGTCAGACATTTGATCTAGGCTGTTTAGACATTTAACTCAAAAATCTGGCATCTGAACTGATGTAAACACATTTATTGAGGGTAAAATGCCTATTCATGCAGGTTCCTAGGCTTAGATTTGCATTTCATGTTATAAATATTGCATAGCATGTATCATTCTACATTTAAAGTAGTTGTTTATAATTTAGGTTAATTGTATCCTTTTTGTGGTTAGGAGAGAAGGATATTTATTTCAGAGCCTCGGATTGACGATCCGACTGTACAGATCTGATCAAGACGGCGATCGGAGTCCAACGCCTCTGAAATCGCCTCGATCGGAGTCCCGTAGCACCATATGCAGTCCGAGGAAGATCAACGGCCAAGGAACTAGGAGACATAATTCAGAGCTTCAAATGACAAATCCGACTACGCAGATGGATTCGGATCGACGATCGCAGCCTAACAGCGTGAAAATCGACTCAATCCGACCTCTGTAGCAGCCCCTACAACAAGAAGATGGACGACCTAGACTACGCCACGTGGCGCAGCCCAGGCCGCCTAGCACACACATGCGCCACCGCACGCACGCAGCAGTGCGGGTGTGTGTGCGCGTGCGCAGGCGTGCATGTGTACAACATTGCACAATGCAGTGTCAGCACGTAGGTGCGCGCGTGCGGTAAGGCGGGGAACACAGTGCCAGTTATGCGTGAGTTGGACCTACAGCGACGCATGAGTTGGACTTACAGCAATGCTTACAGCCGTCGCTAATTATTTACGTGCCAGCAAAGCCAGCTTTGGGTGTGAGCGAGCATGAGCGGGCATGAGCTGCCTACAGCGATGCTTCCAGCGACGACTTGGATGTCAGTAATGGTCCCATACCTATTTTTGCCTCTTCTCCTCCACTATAAAAGGTCCTACACCCCCTCCCTTCCAAGCCATCTCTACCTACTCTACTCCCACCTACTCTTAAGCTATTGTAAGCCTACCAACGCTCCATTAGAGCTTGTTCTCAAGCTCCCAAGGCACCTATTAGTGTAGTGAACCTCTGCCCCACCAAATACTCCAACTTCCCATCCCCCTTATAGGTCGCCTTGGAGCTGTCCTCCCACCTCCATTCCGGTAGCAGATCACCTCCGTCTTCTCACCTCCATTCCAGAGCCACGTCGAAGCTTTCCTCAACCCAACGTTGTCCTACACCTCACCTCCGTCATCCTGCTCCTCACCTCCTTCATCTGAGCTTTTACTAGGCGCCGTCGTCTCGCCGAATAGCCGATTCGAGAGATTTCCTCTCACCCCCTCTCTTTTTATGCTTTCATAGTAGATTGTAATAGACATTGGATTGATATATATATCATTTTCGTTCCACATCTCTATCTTGTGATACGTTTGCTTGTTTCTTCTTACAAAAATACAAAAAAATAACAAAACCCTAAAATACCAAAAAGAAACGAATCGAAGTGCAGTTTTCATGTAAAGTAAACACTGCCTCCCTGTGTTTGACCCGGGACTCCCTTGGAGTTTCGGTATAAATTTTATCTGATTGACGTGTTTTGCAACTACGACGACGGGTTACTGTAACCCTGATTTCTAACATGCAAAACGCACGTGATTAGAAACTGTCATGGTGATAACTCGAAAATTTGCAAGGAAAAATAGCGATTAGGGTTTTGTAGTATTTGAGAAAATTTGGCTATCAAATAAATTTAATCGAGATTGGATGAGTCTCAGGTCAAACATGGGGAGATGATGTTTGATTTTTGAAATTTGCATTTGGTTTTATTTGTTTTTAGATATTTTTGGTTTTTGTAATTTTTTTTGTATTTTTATTTAGCAAGAGATCAAATTAGAATACTTCTATGCTACTCTACTCTATTTGCAAAATGAGAGAGAGAATATATGATATACTAAAAATAGATGAATGCTTATTATAACTAGATAATTGGATTGTAATAAAGCGAATAAAAGAGAGAGGGGGGGAGAAGAAATTTCCCGAAGCGGATGTCTGGCAAGATGATTGCACATGGCAACGATTGGATGAAGGAGGTGAGATGCAGGACGATGGGGACGGGGTGTAGGAGGAATTCGGCTGGAGGGGGGCTTAACCAAGCGAGTGGGGATGTAGATGGGAGTCCCTAGACTATAGGAAAGGGGGTGAGGTGATGGTGGTGGTTTACTACCTGAATGGAGGTAAGGGGCCAGCTCTGGAATCTCTTATGGAGGTGGTGAGGAGGGGGATGAATATTTGGTGGGATAGGGAATTGCTACACTAATAGGAAAATTCTTGGAGCTTGGGAGAGCTCTTGCCATCCATATCTGTGTGGTGAAGTATGGCTTATTTATTTATTTATTTATGTTCTCCTTTTTCTATTTTTCATTTTTTTCTTTTCTTTTTGGATGTTTTCCTAATTTTTTTTCTCGAAGCAGGTGGCTTCTCTGATCTAAGATTTACTTAAGGTAATAACCAAAGTAATTGAGTCGCTGGTTGGGCTCTGGACACCCAGCTATGAGCTGTTAGTCACAGCAACGTGCCTGCCATACCCCCTAGTATGTTTATTAGCTACCTAACTTCCATTAAGGTTGACTGAGTAGTAAGTCGGTGTGAGATGTGTGTAGATGCTTAGACTATAAGTCCCCTCAAATCAGAGAGTGGGTTGATAAGTTGTTACTTATCACCCCAACTTATTTAACCAATTAAAATTGAATTAAAGATGACAAGGACTCGAGAAATAGGTCCACATTTTAGTGGACACTTGGGCTAATTAAGCTCGAAGGCCTGAAGAGTCTAAGTGTTTAGGTTCTACTGTATCATTTCCTAAAGTTAACAAACTCCTAATGCGTAAGTTCTCTTTTTCTAATTATTGATTTTTTTTGTCTTTTGATTTTTTTTTGAGAGAAATAAATGGAAAAATTTTATAGAGCTGACAAAAAAGTAATTTAGAAATGAATTCAACACCCCATGCCTAACTTAAGCAATGTCTTCATTGTAAATAAAGGCATGAAAATGGTAGAATAGAGAAGATAGTACATGGATTTATTGTAAATACGGTCAGCTCAGAATATATACAGACTACACAAGGTTGCTGAGTTTAGTGTCGTCAGCTAGGCAAAGTCCAGCCAATAGAGTTAGGCCAAGGTTAGAACAACCTTCTGAGATAGGTTCTGGAATAACACAGTCAATGTAAAGTTTGAGACATTGACCATTGACCTTGAAAGAGTTACCCATCTTTCAATATGATAACTCGAAAAAAATGCCAAAATGATAACTTGGAAATTTGCGAGGAAAAATAGTGATTAGGGTTTCGGAGAAACCCGTATTGTAGTATGTGCGAAAATCTAGCTATCAAATAAATTTAACCAAGGCTAGATGAGTCCCAGATCGAACATGGGGAGGGGACGTTTGATTTTTGAATTCCGTACTTGGTTTTATTTATTTTTGGAGATTTTTTTTTTTTATAATTTTTTTATATTTTTTTCTAGCAAGAGATTAGATTAGAATACTACTATGCTACTATACTCTTTGCAAAATAAAAGAGAGAGAGGGGGGGAGAATATCTAATATACTAAAAATAGATGAATGCTTATTACAGCCAGATAATAGGATTACAATAAAGCAAATAAAAGAGAGTAGGGGTGAGATGAAATCTCCCAAAGCAAATGTCCGACAAGTCGACTGCGCTTGGTGGTGGTCGGATGGAGGTGAGATCCAGGATGACGGGGATGAGGCGCAGGAGGAAGCTAGGTAGAGGAGGGCTTAACTAAGCTAGTGGGGATGTAGATAGGAGTCCCTAGACTATAGGAAAGGGGGTGAGGTGATGATGGTGATCTACTACTTGAATGGAGGTGAGGGGACAACTCCAGAATCTCCTATGAACGTGGTGAGGAAAGGGATGAATATTTGGTGGGATAGGGAATTGCTACACTAATAGGAAAATTCTTAGAGCTTGGGAGAGCTCTTGGGAGTTTGGAGGGCTCTTTGGAGCTTTGGAATGGGTGAGAGAAGCAATGGTAGAGATGATTTGAGATGGAGGTGTAAAGGGGTTTATATATGGAGAGGTAAGGCTTGGTTTGGTGCACGTAGGAGTGGTGCATTGATGTGTGAGCAAGGAGGAAGATATGTCCTATGCGTGTTGAGTGTGTAGGCACCAGCTTGTGCTGTCGCGAGTGAGAAAAGGAGTGGGTGTTGGATCCTTCATCAGACGGTCGAGAGAGCACAAGAATCATGCCTCACAATCGCGTAGTGTGAGCTCACATTTTGCTGCCTCGATCATATGGGTGCTGGGGCCATTAGATCTTCAACGAAGGGTGGATGTCGTGCTGTGATCACTCTTCAAATCGCACATAGTGTGTTGGAGGTGTGTCAGATCGCGTGCATGTAGGATGCTGCTCATCCGTGAGACCACATAGTCGAATCAGAGTCGTTGAGTCTCGATTGTGTGGTTCAATTTAGCATGCCCCATTTGTGTTGTGAATTAGAGGTGCTCGCGGGTTTCGAACCCGTGCCTTTTGGTTACGAGAGGCGCATCGACCGTTGCGCTACACCGATGTATGGTTGAGTTGAGGAATATAGTGGCGTGAGATCTCGACCATTGGATGGGGATCTAATAGTCAAGATCAAACATTGGTGACCTCCTGAAGATGTGGCGTGGCTGTTGCCTAGCCACCATCCCAGGGCCTTGTAAGGGTCATTTTGGACCTTATTAACCCATGAAATTAGTAATGAAGGAGATTGACGTGCTAAGATCGTTGGTTGTGGTGTAATGGAGATTGTACCAAGGGTACAAACTACACTTGCGAACACGATTCGGGACTCGAGTGGGAGACTCATGAAGGCAATCCACTTGGGGGAAAGTATTTCATTGACTACCAACAGGAAAGATGGCTATGGTTGGACTTCTTGCTAGTAGTCATAGGTGAGTTATGGCCTCCAATCCTCAGGCACGCCCTATGGCTTTAGGGCTATAAAATGATCATTTTGGACCATCCTCCCTGTGGAGTTAGCCACAAGGGGGAGCTTGAGAGGCAAACTCAATGAATTAATGGGCTCTATATAGACAAGAGGTAGAACCTCTACTACTTGTGATGGATGACCGATGAGTCGTACTACAGAGAATGAGCCAGGAAAACCCATGAGTTCATGAGACTTAAGCGCTGGAGGTGGCCACCGAAGGCTATTCGATGATGTCTCTATAGGGAATCACCCACGAGATGGGATGTCGTGTTCACCGGCTAGGTATAGATGTTGACCTGCCAAGTACGATTATGCCTCATCGGCTGGAGGTAGCCCAAGAGGGGGTGCCTAGTGTTGTCTATATGGAGAATCACTTGAAAAGCTCATGGGATTAATATGAGTTAGTTGATGGGAGGTTGAACTTCTAGTACCTAGGGCAGGGTGGCCAAGGAGTCATGCGTAGCATGTCCTAACTCCTTATATTTAATAGGTAGGCTAACAGAGAGCCGGTTCGGTAGCCATTGACCACCTTTGGATGCTTCACAAGACCACCAAAGGATGGGAGTTTGGCCATTGATGCTGGGTATGGAATGTGACTGACCATGTTAATCTTGGGCAACTCTTGGACCTGAGCCCAGATGGAGTAAGGTACCAAAGGGCAAGGTAGCCTAAAACTTGAAGCTCGACTAAGGGAGTGCATATGCGACATCCACCTCGAATGGATGTGAGGGATCTTTATCACTTAGATTAACTAATGGGTCAATGCTTAGAAAGAGATTTATGAGTTGGAATAGATCAAGTGGGGGAAAATTGTTCGTATGATTGTAGCTGGGGGGCAACTTCTGGGTAATTCTTGTAAGAATTATATACTTATGTATACAACTCCACCTATATTAATAATAAATGTAGATTAAAGCCTTATTGAGCCACTTGGATTACACTTATGACACATTTTCCTTTTCAAGATTAGATGGCAGGCATGAGGATACCACGTCACTTCAGGAGACTGACCTTTCTGCTACTTGTGCAGCACCCAAGGGACCTACTAAGGAGAGCTAGGAAGCTGCTCCTAGTACTTAGGGTTGATGGCTAATGATTTCCACTGAGGACCATTGTTATTATATGTACCCTAAACTTTCTAAATTGCACGTATTGATGTAGTTAGTTGTGGTTGTAATTAAATAAATGTGATGGCGTGTTGATGATGGCATGGATGTTTTACTTTTCTTTCTCTCTCACTTCCACTTAGTCTTGTCATTGTGGATGCATGTTGTGCGAATTGTATGTTGTATAGGTATAGGTACAATTATAGGTACAAGTGATTTCTACTCTTGGGGATACAAACAATATGAAAAATTCTATCAAGATAGGTAAACTTCCCTTGGGGATACAAATAATATGAAATTTCTACCCTAGCTTTCTAGCTTAGGTAGAAGATGTCTGAGTCAAATGATTTTATATTTGGTGGTTCACACTCATTTGGTGCTACATGTATCCTAGTACTACTGACTTTAGATCTCTAAACTATCAAACAAATCAACTTGGAGAGCTCACAATCTCACCAGATTTTGTAAATGTACTCAATATTTGGTGGCCTCACATGACATTAACACTTCAATTAAAGTTCTTATAACCCTATGACTAAGTCAGAATTCCTCAACCTGTATTCAGGTGGTTAGAAATATAGAAAAATTAGGTCAAGGCCATATTTGGTTGATCACAAAGGGAGTGGGTGTTGTTACCTCAATGTAATAAAATGAACACAACTTGAACTCAACACTTTTTTTTTTAGACCTTTTCTCTTTTCCCTTTTCTCTTTCTTTTTTTTTCATATATATATATATATCTATATATATATATATTTTTTCTCTTTTTTTTATATATCTATCAATACAATGTGACACAACACACAAATTTTTATTCATGAGACATTATTGGGGATTGGTGATGTTCAAGAGGATATCGGGTAGTTTATTTGGTGGAAGTGACTACTCTCAGCATCGGGAATGGAATGGATAGGATGGTGTATTTTTTGACCTTGACATTAATACCCTCTTTCAGCTAAGGATTCTGTAAAGGACAGTTGTAACCATCCACCTTAGTCCTAGTTTTATTAGAATTCGATCTCTACGTATTTGCCTTATTTGGTGGCTCTCAAAAATTCTCATAGAAAATTCGCACGCAAGAACTGAGAGCGAAAACTATATCTAACTCTGAATATCATTATCTAATTATCCAGAAACTAAGACTTCTTGCATTAGACTTAGAGCACCAGTAGACATTCTACTCTCACCTCACAATTGTTTGGTGGATCTACTAAAAGACAGCTTTCCTGACTCCCTAACCATTGTCCAAGGGTTTAGGAAAAGAAACAATCCTTCTCCTCGACAAAGTAAAAAATGTCTATTGGTTTTCATAAAGGATCCATTACAAAGTCTACGTGTAAGAGGAATAATTGTACTGGATTCTGAAGTAAGAAATAATTCTAGAAGAAAATCCTCAATAAAACCTTCTTGATAAAAATACTTTATGTATGAATGCAATATGTATAAATGGCTTTTTTTTTTTTCAAAATGTAATTTATAAGTTTTGACAAGATTAGTTGACACAAAAATAAGACATGCAATGTCTACCCCCTCATGCCTATTCATTACAATGTCCTCATTGAAATGTATACAGGAAAATCAAAATGTAATAAGTAAAGAGGAGATATCACTTGATTGAGCTTGTTAATCTAGGTCGGCTTGGACAGACAAAAATGAAAGATACCTACACAGAATACTAGGTTGCTTCGTAGCCTGCGCTAAGTTTAACGTCATTTGCCGGACTAATTTAACTCAATATCATTATATACTTCAATGTTGTGGGTCAAGAGGAGTTGTAATTGTTGTTGAGGGAGTCAGAATTAATATAAAGATATGGTCAAGCAATCCAAGGATTAGTGATCCACAAATGCAGACCGGTTGATGGTGTATCCCTACTTCAAAGAGTTTTTCTAATATGAAATGTAGAATAGGGTCAGATAGATGAGGATAATGGACATGAGGTTCATGATGCAGAGCCTGTTCATTAATCCAATTCCATAATTCAAGGAGAGGTTACGGTGGAAGTGGATAGATATTCTAATTGAAATGACAGTCAGCTCCAGAGTTTGAATCATAAGGATCTTCATAGTGGTGATTGACATCAAAAATCATTATTTCTCCAGTCCCTGGGTCATATGAGGCTAAAGGTAAAGGCTGTAAAATTGGGAATTCTATGTAGAATTCACTAAATTTCTCATCAGATATTATCTCTTCATTATCAGAAATAATCTCATGCTCATTAGAATCTATCTCATTCTCAGAATCAAGCCATCCATTATGATTAGTAGGATTATAAATTTGACCCCAATTAGCTCTGTCTTGAACTACATCTTCTGAGAAAATATCTTCCTATTTTTCATCAATCAAATCAATTTCCTCAAAATTCCATGATTTAGATCAATTCTTTGCTTCCTCAGGTAAATCATCATAAGTCATCCCTAATAATTCTGCAATCTCTTGAACATCTCTTTCATAGGGGGATTGTTTTGTTCAATCTCAAGATGTTGGGGATCAGGGTCTGGGTTTTCCTCAGGACTTTGGTGGATGGGAAGAGAAGAGTGACAATTAGCTGATACAGAAGTGAAAGTAGATTCGGCTTCTATATGGAATACCTCAGAATGATCGGTGCCACTGAAACCATATATCATAATCGAATCATCCAAGCACATATGATCATGATAATCCTCAGACAAAATCATATCAGAACCATCCAAATGTGCCTGGTTGGGAGTGTTACTGTCCTCAATCCTTCTATCTTCTTGATGGGGCTTTTTATAATCTTATTTTGATTCTTCCAAAATTTTCAAGATATCCAAATCCGAATCATCCACATGGTCCAATTGTGAATCTTTTAACATAAAGGACTCGTACTCAGGCCCCCCAAAGATTTGTTCCTCAAGATAGAATGATTGTAATTTAGGTCCTAAATCAAGATTTAGATCCTCGAGTGAGTCTTCCTCCTCAATCTCAATATGGTTATCAGACAATGTAAATTGGATTTCATGAACATATGGTATCTCCCACAAGATCTTTAGATGGAGAATTAAACTTGGGGATGTCAACATTTTCCTTATCATTTTGCAGGATGGGGTTTCTAGATGATTCAATTCCAGATGTGTCATAATCAGTTTCAAGGACCCCATCAGATGTCCCTTTCATAGATTTGTCGTTCATTTCAGGGTCAGTCTTTATGATATTAGAACTCTCAATTAATTCAGATGTAGGCATGGATAAGATTTTTTTTGGATAATCATAGGGCTGGTGAGTGGGCTCGGTGTAAGTAGAGGTTGGGATTGAATAAGATGTCATACCTAAGGTCGGATCCTCATCCTTAAGTGGCTCACCACCAACTTGTGGCATACTTGGACCAGGTTTATCAAGTTGTGCTTATCAGATTCTATTAAGCTCCTTCAGCAGGTTATCAGTATTTCTTTTATTAGCTTCTCTCATCTCTTGGAGCACTTAAAGTAATTGGGTAACCTCGGGATCACTACCATGTCAGGGGTTTAAGTGGGCCGAGGAAAATAATTTCTAGGATTTCTAACCTTAGTCAAATCAGAATATCTATCATCATTAGGATTTGAATACCTAGGGTAAAAATCATATCCTTGGTTGGGTGGTGTAGGGTTATCCCAATAAGAAGGTGGAGTGGGTTGGGTGAAATTGGGATAATTTGCAAAGTGATTTCGGGGTTAGGATTGATATTGTAGGTATTGGGACTCTGAGGCATTTCCCTGACTAGGGGAGAGATGCATTTGGTTGAACCGGTCAAGATAGTTGCTCATGTCGGTCAAGTGTTGGTCCTGTATGGAGAGTGTCTCTTGAGATTGTAGAGATCCTTGATATCTAGAGATTTGTGTGGGATTCCATAAGGATGAGATAGGCCTAGATATATGATGAGCCCACATTTGTGGGCTAATTTATTATTTAAATGCCTAGACATTAAGTTTATACTAAGATATACATAGCATGCATTAATTTGTAAATAAATTAGTTTATAAATATACTTTCACGCATATTTCATACATTACATTCATGTGTAAATATGATAGCATGCATTAGAATCTAAGTGGCTAGTTATAAATTAGTTTGCTTGCATGCATTACATACATAGTTTAAATAGGAATACGATTTAGTATTTCTTATGGGTTTTGTACATAAATAACCCATATATATATTTTCTTTATATTATTTAAATATTATCTTCTCAACGACTGCAAGAGCTTAAAGACGGCAGTGATGGTGAGCGAAGAACTTGGATCTCTGTCACCAACACCACCGCCGTTTCATCTCCATTGTTGTTCCTGCCTCAACGACTCCTCTGTAGCTATAAGAGCAAATCACCTCCTGCCTTGCTAAGGAGGCCATCATCCCACACCATCACTATGCAGAGCATCAAGCTCATTTCCATTCCACCACAGCGGGCCTCAATCGTGTGCATAAGTCCACACCACTGCAGGTAGGCGGGGTGACAGACCGCCGCACCACCAGTGGCTTGTGTAGCTTACCGTGAGCGTGTGCTTGAAGGCCATGCAGTTATCCTTCCTCTCTTCTTCGTTTTCTCTTTCTTTTAGTTCATCTCGTGCCTCTGTTTTCTACACCACCCCCAATATCAGCATTTCCACCTCCAACAGAACCCATTGCCACCACCATGACCTGCACGCAAGCCCGACGCCTCCCTTGCACTTCCCACATCACCTCCATGCACCATTGCTTCCTCTTCTTCCTTATATTTTCTTCTTCTTCGTGTCCTCCTTCATCTTCTTCCCTTGTTTCACCTCCACCTAACTGAACCCACCACCGCCACCTCCAACAGCCGCCAGCACCCCCCTTCAGCCATGTGTGGCTATGTGCGTGACGCCTACACCTGTGTGTCTACCCTCCACCCACACGTGTAGCTTCCCAACAACAATAAACCGCCGCCATCGCTCGTGCCACCAGTGCTACTCCAACAGCTCGCGTTCTCGCATGAATTGCTCCAGTGTGCATTGCCCTCCCCCAGCTCCACCATGTGCAAGTGCACATCGCGCCCAGCAGCCCTCCTGCACTGCTCATGCGAAGCCACCACTTGCAGCATCGCCATCTTCATGCCCAAACAAGGGCGCGTACAGCATGCACCCAACATCCTCTCCTGGATGTCCGGCCACCACCAACCACCTCAATTCACGCCTATGACTCCATCGTGAAGCCCTTGTCCCACTCATCCTCCATTGTCAGCCTTGCCTCCATCCATGGCTGGCGGAGTGCGCAGCAAGAGCATCAAGGGAATCCCCTGTTTCCTTTCCTATTAGTTATTACATGTGAATGCCATTGCTACCATTTTATTTTTGGTTTGTTAATATTTAATTGTGGTAGTTTTATGATAAAAAGCCTCATGTTTTACATAAATGCTCATTCAACATATCTAGCAATTGATAGCATATTCTAGAAGGGATTTTGACTTAGGGTTTGGGGGAAATTTTCGATGATCAATTGTTTGTGACTTTTGCAAGTTTAGATGGGTTAGTGTCTCCTTGTGGATGCGACTTGCTCCATCTGCGAGTGGTTTAATTTAAATTGTGCTGATTGAGAGTTTTCCACCATGCAATATATAACGACATTATCATTTTATTGTGATCATCCTGTTTAAGCGGAAATGTCTCCTTTAATATACTCGAGGAATATGAGGTGTAGGCAAGGGAATCAAGTCCCAAGTGTTGAAGAAGGTTCTCCCATCTTGAAGAAGTTGGTGTAAGGGATGGGTTAGGATAAGGAGAAAAGGAGGAATAGTGGGAAGCAAAATAGTATGGGTCCAAGTTTTCTTCCTCAATCAGTTCTTCCTCATGGTGATTACCCATGGGAATGAATTCAGAATCAAATTCAGAAAAAATAAGTCTTCTCCTAGGATTTCTCTCTAAAGGTGGCATCAAATCAGGGTTTAGAGCTCTTCTACCTTTCATGCACCAAAAGAATTTAAGTAGATGTGAGAATACTCGCCCTCATAATACAAGAAATCATGCTAGTTCTTAGAGTGTAAACCCTAATTAGACCTAATCTTGGCTCCCAAAAATATGATTAGTTTAGACCAACTCTTGAATTACTTGGCTGGATAGAAGGGTGGGACCCCCTAGGACACCCCGCACGACGGGACACCACTAAGGGTTAACGAGGTTATTGCACCAACCTTTCTTGTCACTAGCTGGCCCAAGTAGACAAGGCCTTGATCTTAGCCCAATCTAACTTCAAGTTACTAAGAAAATTAGTCATGTTTACTCAATTTTAGGCTTAGGCTTGAAGTGCTTTTGGAATATGATGGGTGTTAGGGGGTGTTGCCTTTAAAATTGATTTCAAAAGTGAAATTCACACTCAAGGGGTTTACAATACAAGCTTAGTTGATGTGGTTTCTTTTAAGGTTCAAGTGCTTATATTAGTGAATTTTAGGGTTCACATGGTTAAATATATTCAAACAATGGTTCTGATGAGGCACACAAGAAGTTTTGCAAGTCCCAATTTTTTGATAAATTTTCTTTAAGTATGGAGATGAAAGTTTTCTCTACCTTAACGTGAAACCCTAAGAGCAGATAGTGCTATATGATGTGTTTTAGCCTAAAGAACCAACAGTGGTGCGACCCAATCAAAGAAATCAATGGTCCTATTGCACCACCAACTAAGGCACTCATAAATTTTTTTTTTAGATTTTTCAATACATGTTATGTATTTTTTCCAGATTTAAAATGTACTTGGCATTCTGTAGTCTATTTTGATCCCCAGTTAGTGATGAAATATTCTGTGTAATCAAAAGTGTACCAAATATTTTTTCAAATTTTTTTAGGATTCTATATTATCACAGCAATCCAACGAAATAATTTTAGATAAATCAGAGTTCTATAAAAATTCCTGTGGTATTTTGTAGTCTGAAAAATTAGGAACAACAATAAACTTGATAATAGTTTGTTTCACGAATTTTTAAATTTTTGTATAAATCAGAATTGTGTAAAATCTAGATATTTTGTTCGTGACTTCAATACCCATGTCCAGTAGATATTTTAGAATTTTTTGGGAATTTAATTTTGAAAATGAAAGTTTGTTGCAACCCGAAAATGTAGAAGGTTATTTTGTTGATTTTCAAAAGATAATACCCACCAACAAGAGTTTTTTATTTTATTTTTATTTTTTTTGAAAAGCAAGCAAATACTAACCTAAGGATCAAGCAAAGCACCTTTTTTTTTTTGGATTTTTTTCAATAGGAAATTTAACATAATCTAAGATATGAGTACTTACCTGAGATTAAAAACCTTCATTCTTTCCGTTGTTGAGCTTCTTCTCGAATTTTCGCGCTTTCTGCACACACAAAATTGACTCAAATAAAGGAGGTTAGAAATCTAAAATATGCACTAGGGAGAAAAGCTTCAAGAATAACTTCGTTGCCTCGCTGGCAGTGGTGCCAATTTGTTCATTGCAAAATGCGTAAAAAGATTTCTACGTTATCATTGTAGTTACGAATCGCATCGAAGCAAAATAAATTTATAGATCAGAAAATGGTAAATCCTTAGCTGTTCGCTCGGAGGCAAAATGACATTCTTAAAGCCTTTTATACTAACTAATCTAATCTAATGAAAGCACACAAAGAGAGACAAGATATCCATTGAATCAAACTCTTTATTGTTACTTGCAGAAAATTTTACACATAAATTATGAATCAAAGCAAATAAACTAAAGAAAGAGTAGAGAGAGAGAGAGATAGAGATAGATGAAGAGCGGAGTCACTTGAGGGATGCTTGTGCGAAGTGCGGCAGCACTTCAGACCTAGGGCATCAGGAAGAAGACCAGAGAGAGATGCTGCAAAGAGAGAAGGGGGGTGTGCACTATTGACCGCGTTATTTTAGTTTTCGAAAATATAAATCAAGATTGTTGCAGTATAGAAGTCGAGTGGCGAGTAACGCGAATCAAAACTAATTAAATAAACCACTCACGAAGGAGCGGGTCATGTCCACAGGGAGGTAGTGACCTATTAAGACTTGCAAAATTTGAAAATAATAATGTTCACAATTTGTTTTCCTAAGAAAGCAAGCTAAAACCCCTTTATAATTAGGATAACAATGCATGTAATCATTGAACTTGCATTTTAATGAAAGATGAGGGGGTTCTTATAAAATCACTAGAATATAATATTATTAACTCAAAAATTTCCCTTCTGCAATGACAACAAAATGTAATAAGTAATGAAATGCAAAATAGGGGAAGGATTTCCCCTTCACCGTGCGCGACGAGGAAGACTTGGCCAGAGACGCGAAGCTCGTCGGAGGTCCTTCAGGCTGGGCTGCACTCGATGGTGGTTGTAGCTCAGCATGAGGTGACTGGAGACTAGAGAACAGAGGAGAGGTTGACGGTGGGTGGTGGAAGGCTGCAACTCTGTTTGCTGCTGAAGCTCGCGAGGTGAGGGGGCGCGAGCACGCTGAGCATGTGCGGCCCTAGTGGAGGCGTGGTATGAGGCAACCTGAAGTGGTCGGACAGAGTAGTGGAAGGTGGTGCTCGGCTGTTGCTACTGTGAAGTTGCTCCACGTGCAGGCAGAGGCATGCGAGTGGTGGATGCTGCTGCTGTGCACATTGTGCGTGTGGGCGATTGCACAGTGAGTCGTCGAGGGGGACGTGGTGGTGTCTACGTGTTGTTGCAGGAGAGCACGCGTGCAAGGAGGGGTTAGTGAGGAGGCGATGGTGCAGGTGGGCAGCTGCTGGGCAGTGCTGTAGCTGGTTGCCGCACACTGGTGGGGGCGCGTGTGGGCTGAAGCGAGGGGCAGCGCTAGTGCTATGTGGAGAGGAGGTAGATGGTGGTCGAGGTGGGGTCGGCGTGATGGATCCTCGGCAAAGAGTTGGTGGTTGTTGCAAGTGGTAGTAGTGGGTTCCTTTCGGTGCTGGTGAAACTGAGGAAGAAGAACAAAGAAGAAGAAGAACGGAAGAAGAAAAAGAGGATAGCAGTGGTGGTTTTGGTGGTTCACGTGGCCAATGTTGCCATGCTCATGGTGAGGTTGCACAAGCCGATGCTGGTGCGGCAGACTGTCACCTCGCTTGCTCGCGGTGGAGGACTTCTGCACACGGTAGGAGGCCTGCAGTGGTGGAATGGAGTGCTTGTCGCACGCACAGTGGTGGGTCGGGGGTGGTGGCCTCCCTTGCTTCGTAGCCTCCTCCCTCCTCTTATAGCAGCTCCACTATTTTGAATTGAATCGCGATGAGCCAGATCCACTTTTTCTATTTTTTCTTTCTGGGAGGAGTGGATTGCTCCGTGATAGTCGAGTCGAGGCTGCAGCTGTGCAAGGTGGCTTCGTTTTGCATAGAGTCCTGCAGGAGAAGCATAGATAAATAAATAAAAATTGGTTTATTTATAGACAAAACCTTATAAAATATCTAATTATATGTAATGCATGTATTATGTATAACGCCCACTAAATTAGAATGCAAGCTAAATTAAAAGCTAAGCTAATGCATGCTAAGACCTAAAAATTGCGATGCAAGAAACAAATCTATATTTAATGTGTTTATATCCTAATGCATGCTAAATACATGTTAAATTAACATAATTTCTAAGCACTTAAATACCTAAATAGCCCACAAATATGGGCTAATCAACTATGATGGCCTTAAAATATACTAAGGCTAATTTCTCTCTAAGGGTTGGAGGCTAGGTTCTTTTATTGATGAGTGGGAAGAATTATGGCCATTGGATTTAATCTAAGGGCTACAAAAAGGTCACTTAATCTAAAGGTAAGAGAACACTTGGATTTCCATCCAAAGGTGGCTAGGTGGCAACTCATAATCAGCCACATGTGGTGGTTTGGGATGTTGCATGGCTGGCTATAGGTGGTGGAAGGGGAGCCATAGGATGAGGGATCTAAGGTGGAGATTGGTTCTCAAAAGATCTTATCTCTTTAGATCTTTCATAAGAAAGGTCCAAGAGATAAAATCTTTTGCTTTGTTGGGTGGCTAAGAGGATAACCTCGTTGCTTAGGGGCTAAGAAAAGAGGATGAGGGTGTGTTTGTGTGTGTGCATGTGTGAACCTATGTGGGTGTTGTTGTGGGTGTGTGCACATGTGTATAGTGTAGATTCCCTACTAGGAGGGGGTGACGTAATAATTGCGGAAATAAATATGAACAATCTCACAAAAATAGACAATCGCACGAGTACACAATTATTTTTAGGTGGAAACCCAAACCGGGTGAAAACCACCACTTAACCCTCTCAAGTTAGGATTTTCCGATCAACCAAGTTGATCAAAATCCACTAAACGAATCACTTTAAATGAGGGTGATTCAACCTCAATTACAACCACGCTACAAGTGCGAGGGTAGCGTTCCTCAACCCCTTCTCTCCACGAGAAGGATTTTGTCCCACGAAGGAGACGGGAATTCGCAAAGCGAATGCCCAACCAAATAACAAAGATTAAAATAACAAATAATCCTATAGAGCCAACAAAGTAATTTTAAACCTAGCTTCTATAGGAATTAGGAAACTCCCCTTTGAAAGGAGTGCGTCGGCGACGCGGATGCGTGGACAACACGACGGCGCTACGTCGCTCTCGTGAACTACGGTGGGAGAGCGGGTGCGCAAAGCTTGATGCTCTCAAGATGAAGAACTAGAGCTTAGAGAGCAAGAGAGACACAAAATGGTTTGAAAGTGTATTGCAAGGTGTGACTTGTTGTGTCTTAGGTGTGTTTTTGTGTTGCAAAGGTTCCCCTCTATTTATAGAGGCCTTAGGAAGGCTTTGGAAGGCTTAGGAATGGTTCCATAGCCGTTGGGTGCAAAGCCCAAGTGAATCAACCCGAAATCAGGAACAATCATTGCACTGACAGGGTTATTAGACGTCTAATTCTAGCATCAGACGTCTGGAAGATCACTTTAAGACGTCTGAAAATAAGGTCAGACGTCTGATTTTGGGCGGGTCTCTTCTTGACTTGGATCAGATCTAAACAGGGTTCTAGCGCAAGTCCATCAGACGACATACATGACGTCTGACACTATGTCTGGACGTCTGGAAACCTACTTTTTCGTGGGAATGGATTTGCAACGGCTAGAAAATCTCTGAGAAGAGATTTTCGGGTCAGTCGAGGAAAAACGGTCAATTATCAGACGTCTGGAAGGGCTTAAGGACGTTTGATAAGGCTTTAACGGTCATATCCTTGAGTGTATGATAAGAGAGCCAATGGTCCACTAATTGGACGTCTGGCAAAGTCATCAGACGTCTAGTCTAAGGTCTAGACATCTGATTTCATCAGACAGAACTGACTATGTCCAGCCTAAATGTTATCAGACGTCTGAATCAACAGTCAGATGTCTTAAAATACTTTATCAGACGTCTGATTTTGGAATTAGACGTCTGGAAATGCTGTTTAAACCCTATATTGATTTTCTAAGTTCTCTACAGAAAACCTAAGTATCCTAGGGTTGTGCCAGTGTTCCTAGGACTACTGTTAGGGTACTTTGAGGGTCTTTAACATAATTTTCTAAGGAAATAAAGAGCAAGAAAATAAAGACAAAAGTACATGAAAGGAATAAAATGGAATTCTATCATATTCTTCTTATCCTTCCATCTTCAATCTATCGCTCCTCGCGAATCTTCTCTGTTCTCCATCAAGCTCCTCCAATCCGTCCTGGATGCGAGCTCGAATTCCGTCTAAACACGTCTACATTTGCAATTGACCTGAAATCTAAGACTTCAAGTGCAAATGTTAAACAACATGTTTTGTTATCATCAAAACAAATGATCGTGGTGCTCTAGCACCAACATATAGGTGGGTTCAACTTGAGTTGCGTTTGGTTCTAATCTAATCCTGTCTAATTAAACTAAGTGTGGTGGATGTGCACCTAATTGGATCTATGGTATCCTAATCTAGATAGGGGTGAACTCAATTAGGTGTAAGTACACCCAGTTGGTTAAGTGCTTGGTCCAATGGGTTTGGGTCTAGGTCCTAATTAGGTTCCATGAACCCAATTGACTTATATTAGTCAACTAAGTGAGCTCATGGATCAAAATAGGGTTTGGGATTAGGGATTGGTTCTAGGATAGGTTGGTTAGGTTCTTGGATGGTAGGACAACTCTATGGATAAATGATTAGGATCATGGATAATGCTACCCATGATTTTGGCATTTGAGCTTACTTATCCAATTTGAGTTATCCCAAGGATAGGGGTTGGGATAAGGGTATCCTAAGGTTCTAAGGGTAGGGTTAGGTTATCCTAGTCCATCTCTCTCTTTTTCTTTAATTGGATTTTCATTTGTTCCTTGATGAAATCTTGGCCTTCAACCAGCCACTAATTCTACAGTAGCTTCTTTTCCTATTCAGCTCAATGCTCTTGCTTCTTCCAAGTCCTTAACCTACATTATTGACAAAAGGCTAAAATTAGATAATTAGGTCTAAACTAAACATAATGCACAGAATATGCATGCATGCTCTAAATACAACATTATAATCTAAATGCATGATTTTATTAAGGAGCTAACCCTAGAATAAGCCAACTAGGGTAATAGATTAGACCGTTATCAGAAACCACCAATAAATCACTTAAACAATTAGGCTCTCCTCTTGCAAATCAAACTCAATGTAAACTTCTTAAAGGGCATCAAATATCTCAAATCAACCTCAAATGGCCTAAACTCTTAGCTTATAGCTCCTCAAATTTGCCTAAGTCCCCAAACATAAATCCCAAGAGTAGAAACCCCTCCTTCTCGCTTTCAGAAATCCTCTCCTCTCTCTCTAAACCCAGTTCAGACCATAGACCAGACTTGATTCAAGCATAAACTAGCCCAGACTCATGAGAAGTGGGCACGGGTGAGGGCACGTGTGAGGCTCGTGAGGGGTAGGGACCTGACCCTAGTGGTATGAAGGTGATAAGCCAGCACATAATTTGTTATATATCAAAAATAAAATCAAATATCTATGATGTGGCACTATCTCTCCAGTTTCTTCTTTGCTGCATGAGTGAGAAGGTCTTCTTCTGATTGAGGCTACTGCCGCTGCTTCTTTATCAAATTGAAGGCCTGGAAGGCTTTGTGACTTCAATTCGCAGCTGCTGGGTGTTGTGGCGGTGGAGGTGATGGTTGGATAGTGGCGGATGACGACGACGATATTGTCGATGGCGAAGACCACCTGAAGCAATCAATATGGGCTAAAAGCCCCATTTAGATAGCTCATTAGATTCGCCGTGAGGAGTGGAATGTAATGGCGGTGTTGGTTTGGTGAATAGGTGCATAGGGTGGTCGGATGGTGGCAGGGTTGTAGGCGAATAGTGGGTGTGTTCGGTGGCAGTGTAGGGTGGTCAAAGCTCCCAATAAACTTGGGGCTTTTGATCTACTAGTCATGGCGAAAGTTGTGGAGGTGGTGGCTTGTTATTTCGTGGATAGTGGTGGTGTGGCAACCTCGCTAGAGTGGAGGTCAAAGATGAAGGGGGAATGGTGAGGTAAGGGGTTGAATCTAAGTCCTAATTGTAGGTTCTGATGGAGGTGGGTGAGATTTGCGTGATAAAAAAATAAAATGCGGAAATATAATAGAAACAATCTCACAAAAATGCAATCACAATAACACAAGGGATTTTTAGGTGGAAACCCAAACCCGGGTAAAAACTACTGATTGGGCAACAATCATAGGTCTTAATTGACCTAAATTAGGCTAGGACTTAGCATAAGTTAAGGTAATTCATGCATGAATAAGCATTACTAGCACCTTTATTGCTTTCTTTTAGCTATGCATAAAATAATGCTATAATATACTGATTAGGTGCATTATGTCAATTGCAGGTAATAAGCTGATCAGAAGCTAGATCTGAAGCTGGATCTAAAGCTGGATTTGAAGAATAAAGAATAACTGGTGTTGCAGCAGAGCTGGAGCAGAAGACCTAGATTAGATGCAGTAGATAATAATGTAAGGGAGTTAAGATATGCTACTCTATTAAGTGGGAATAAAGTAATAAATTGTGAAGAACTTAAGTCCATCCTAGTCATAGGATAGCCTAGAAGCTTCCCCAAGCCTTGGCCACCCTTAGATTAGGTCACTGCACCTAAGGAAACCTTAAAACCCTAATTCTAGCCTCTATCTAGATGTCCAGATGAGTTATAGGAAGTCCAGAACCCTTAGCCAACTCCCGCACACCTTAAACCCACTTTTGCAGTGTTATTGGACGTCCAGACACTTGGTCAGACGTCTAATTTCTGCAGAATACCCAAGATAGAACCTAGAATCCCTCCTGACTCTGATTGGACGTCCAGAAAATAAGTCTGGACTTCTGATTTTTCACTATAAGACGTCTGACACTATTATTAGACGTCTGTAACTGCTCTCTAGTTCCTGTTTCTGAATTCAAGCTTGGATCTTGAATTCCTAGGTCCCTAAACTCAATTTTAGCCCCTTAGGAACCTAAATTAAGGTGCCCTAACCCTAATACATCACCTATAGACCTCCCTAAGAACCTAATTAGGTCCTCACTAAACCTAATTGACTTGGATCTTAGTCAATTCCATCAGCTTATTCAATTGGACTCATTGAGTCCAATTGAGCCCTGATCTCAGGACACACTGTCCAATTGGACTCAGTAAGAGTCCAATTGACCTAGACCTAACTTAATTGAGTTCTTTTACTTTCAATTAAGTTTTGACACACCCAATTAAACTTGTATTAAGTTTAATTGCACATTACCTTAGTGAATTAGGGTTTACAACCCTAATTTGAGACCTACCTTGACCTAAACCCACTAGAACCTAACCTAATCAACCTAGCCACCTACGTTTCGACCCACACACACCCACACACACCATCCACACGAAAATACCTAGCCTAGACTTCTCTAGAACTCTCTACTATATGTTGTTGCCTTGGTTGCTAAAATTAGCAACCAAGAGCCATTCAATTTTCAGATCCACATTTGGTGGATCTAAAAACCACCATCCATCCTTTCTCTCACTCTCCCATGAGCTCCCATCATAGGCCTCTCTAGAGAATTCTATAATTCTCTAGAGAGCTTCCCTTAGTCTATAAAAAGACTTAAGGGGTGGCCATTTGCACCCATTCAGTCTTGGCTCCATTTTAGCTTAGCTTCATTCCACCTCCACTCCACCTTCATGAGTAGCTTCACCATGGCCACCACCATCTCCACGCCAAGATGTCGGATCACCTCCTCAACCTCTCTCCAAGGGCCGGCCTAAGCACCATTGGCCACCCCTCCTCCTCTTAACCAAGTCAAAGGCCATCGGAGCCCACCTCTGAATGCCCTTAGTTATGCTAGACTAGATTATAGTTCTTCATAGATTTAATGCTTCATTTATTGCTTAGTAGTGTAGGTCCTTACTTCTCCCCCAATGATGCATGCATAATCCCCCGTAGATTCATGTATGCAGTCGTTTTCTATTAGCTGTTAGTTTTTACATTCCCTGTACAAGCATTCCGCTACCTGTGCTGTAACCACCATCATGCCTCAATGAAAACATTTATATATATTTATATGTTGAAAATCACCATGTGCCTGATTATCATCTTTTGGTGTGATTAAAGTTGCATGCTTTCAATTTTTTATATTCTAGCAACAACATGTCGTGTATCAATACGTATTTAGCATAAATCTACAAGTGATTTTGAATGAGTAGAGCGAGCGAGATCAAATTTGAATTTGCATTTCCAAAATGCCTCCTAGAGACGAACGACCAGGACTCAAATCTCTTTATCTTAGAAATTATTTTTGTTCGTATTTCGCAACTGTACTACGACACATTTCTTATCAAATATGCGCTTTACGATTCCAACAACCACCACCTAAACCTTTTGGTTTAGGATTTCCCGATCGACCTAGTTGATCAAAGCCACTAACGCACTACTTTAATGAGGGTAGTACAACATCTTACAACCATGCTACTTTATACCCGAGGGTAGCGTGACCTCAAAACCCCTCCTCTTCATGAGGAGTATTTTGTCTCATGAGGGAGATGAGAATTCGCAAGGTGAATACCCAACCATAAAAGGAAATTACAATAGTCATATAGAGCCACAAAGTACTAATGTTAATTTGGCTACTATAGGAAAAATGAACTTCCCTTAGATGGAAGTCGAGGTGCGTGAACCATGCAAGGCATGTAGACGCTCTCGAATATGTGAAGATGGGAGAGTGGTTGTGTAGCTAAAAGGGTGCTCTCAAATGTATGCTTAGGAGCTTGGAGAGCAGGGTGAATTTCCTTCTTGATTCTCTCTTCTCTTAGACACAATATGAGTGGAAGAAGTATTGCTTTGGTGTACGTGACAAAGGAAGAGTGCCTGATGCATATGCATCTGAATAGCCTAAAATGTTTATTTATGCATGTTAGTATTATAGTTGCATCATACATTATAAATATTGCATAACATGCATCATCTTGCATTTAGGTTAGGTTGTGTAAATTTTAGGTTAATTTTCTATTTTTGTCGTCAGGTAATAGGGCGACTTTTAATCGGGGCCTCGGATGGAAGATCCAACCATACGGATCTGATCAGGGCGATAATTGGAGTTCAACGACTCCAAGATTGCCCTGATCAGACTTCCGTAGCATCAAATATAATCTGAGGAAGGTTAGTGATCAAGGGCCAAGTGGTGTAAATCCGTACTTCAGATGACAAATCAATTTCACAGATGGGTTTGGATCGACGATCGCAGCCCAACAATGAGAAAATCGATCCAATCTGACATCCATAGCACCATCTGCAACTCACAGAAGATGGACGGCCATGATGGCACCACATGGTGCCATCACAGCTACCCAAATCGGCCGCAGAACCGCTTCTCAACCTCTGAAGGTGCTGGCAAGGCAAGATTTGGGCCATTGGATCTTGGTCCTACGGCCATGGGTGCGTGTGTTTAAAACATAAGTGCGACAAAGCGGCAGCCGTAGTGTAGTGGTCGAGCGCACTTTCACGAGTGCGAGGCGCGGGTTCGATCCCCGCTGCGCCTCAAATCAGGTGCGGGTGCGGGAGCAGCGAAATGAAGCCGTTGGATGGTGAGCGACGGCGCGGATGTGGGCAACATGGCATGCCCAGATGCGAGGAGCATGAATGCACCATCAGACGCACTCTTGTGAAGGCGAGCGAGTGTACATCTTGAGCCGTTGATCTTCGATCCAACGGTGATGAAGGAGGTCGCATCGCCTCTTAGCAGGTGTAAAGCGAGATTGGGCGCAATGCGTTTAAGTCGTTTGATCACTGAGAATGTGTGTATGTGTGTGTGCATCGAGGCATGGGGAGAGGAGGAGGCGTGGCGTGCGCGGCAGCTACGCCCACGATCTGGGCTTTAGTGACGATTTTATTCGTCACTAAAGGCCCTTATTTAATGTTTTTAAAGTAAAATGGCCTATTTGCCCATTCAAACCTCACCTATAAATAGCCCTATCACCACCACATTTTGTTCATCCCTTCCTTTACCTCTCTTCCTCTCCAAAGCTCTACAGAAGCTTGTCCCACACCTAGGATGCTCCTTTAGAGCCAAATCCAAAGTTTTCTCGCCCCTGTTCCAGAAGTGGATCTCGCGATGACGACAACGCTCTACTTCGTTCCCGCTTCTTCCTGCTTCGTCCTCCTTCTTCCCGCCCCATCCTCCGTCTTCTAGTCATCGCTCCATCCGGCTCGTCCTCCAAGCAATCATCGAGGAGGGTAACATCTCTCTCCCTTCTTTTTATCGCTTTCTAGAATAGAATTTTCCTCTTTCTAGCTGTAATCATTTCCCGCTTTCTAGCTGTAATTTCCTGCTTTCTAGTTGTAAAATAGTATTCATTTATCAAGTGATTGTTCTCTCTCTCTCTTACTGTTAATATCAATTCCATTGCAATTATCTCACTTTCAAACACAAATACAAAAAAAAAAATTATGGATTTTAGATCGACGTAGCCTCCCTATGTTCGACCCGGAATTTCTTTACGAATTTCGATTAAATTTTATCTATTGACGGATTACTTCGCAAATCAAACTATGACGGGTTTTTCAAATCCGACTTCAATCGCATAGTTTTCCGCTTCCAACATTTTGGCACCGTTGCCGGGGAGGCAACGATTCTCGATTTTCTTTCCGCATTTTGCGCACTTTATTGTCTTCTAACTTGCTTTATTTCTCATCTATTGTTTTGCAGGTACCTCAACAGGGAATCTTTAAGTGGTAGATCAGAGTAAAGTGCAGTTGAAGACAACTGTAAGTGCTCCCCATTCTTCCCCATCCATAGATTTCATTTCACAACATTAATTCAAACCCTAATTAACCTAGGTGTTTGCATAATTCTAGGGTTAGTTTGGTTGCTTGGATTTCTACCCACATTCATCTCACCCTCGTAAAAAAAAAAAATAACAAAAAGATATTTCTTGTGGGATAAATCAACATACACACTATATACACCCACATTCAAGGCACATAACCTAATTGATTTTTATCTACTCAACTAGGATTCTGATCTGTGGAATCGGTACACGCAAATCAATATATAAAAGAGTAGAAATCAGTCTAGATTAATCATTTTGTGTGCCTAACTCAGTGGCGCAATTTTGGTCAATTGTTTGAGTTGTTTGGACCATACCACTTAACCTAAAATCAACTCACCAAGTAGCTTCCCTGTAGGGTTTTCAATTTAGGTCAATACCAGGCACTCCACTTTACTTTTTGATTTCAAAAGGAAAAGATCTTCACTTGTGCTTGAAAATCTGAATTGCCTCAAAACTTGATTGAATTAACCTAATTTCGAACCCTAAAAGCTACTTAAGCAAGATTTGAACCTTAAAATCCACTCATAAAAAATAATCTTGCTTGAAAATCCTAGTTGTGCATGCACTCACACATACTCAATTGATCATTAAGGGCACAACCTAGATAAATGGCCCATCACATTCCAAAGAACATTTAAACCTAACCATAATTAAAATAGAGTAGACGTTGGCCTTAAGGATTGGACTCGCTCTTCGAAGCCCAGACCGAGATTATTTTCGATTAGTCTGTTTCTACCATTCAATCTAATGTCTAGCTAGGGGAGCAGAATCAAACGATCGCGGTTGGGGGGGTACACTAGGAATCGGAGGTGCAAGCCAAAGGAAGAACCTTCTCCCTAGTCCCTCCCTCTAACTGGTTGGATTGACTGGAAAGAAGTAGATCAAATCATTTCTTTATCTCAAGATGGGTTCTGGGAGTCTGTAGGTCTTTATGCTAGCCCACTTAAAGACAGGTTTGTTTGTATTGCAGGGCACCTTTCTTCCTCCCGATTCTGTCATGGATCCTTCCACATTCTACATGCATTCTCGTTCTTATCCTCCTAATAAATCTTATTCCAAAAATGATTATTATTCCAACCAGACTTATTCTCATCCATCTTCTAGTTGAGATAATCCTGATTGGGGATACAGTTCCGGACCTCCGTGTTCAGAGTCTAACCCTAGACACCATAATCTTGATTCTTATCCTTCTCCAAGCTACATCAATTATAGATCACCGCCCTCATTTGGACAACCTAATATGATCTACAATCAAGAAAGATACACTGATCCTTACCCCTCCCCAGAAGACTCTACCTTTAGGTCATCACCACCTTATGAATAACCTGAAATGACCTATTATCAGGGAGGGTTTCAAGATCCTCAATTCGTTAACTCCCCTGCACTGAACCCAAACCCACCCAACCCTGAACCAAACCATGTGGTTCAGGTTAACCAGGTCCAGGAGAAGGTGTTGGCTAACTTGAGGAATACCATACAATCTTTAGAAGCTTAGCCAATACCTTACACTGAAGAATTGGAGCCCCTGATTGAAATGATTGATGATCTGAATAAGTATTTGTTGGATTAGCTCCAGGATGTTAAGGATAAGGGTTTGGGTGAGTTTTTACTTGGGAAATTATCGAAATTGAGGATGAGATTTGTGGTTGCTTTAGTTCAATCTTGGGATGATTTCCAAGATGAACCCCCTTCAGGAGAGCCATTGTCAGAACCTGCTTAGGCACCTATTGGGGGGATACGTGTTACGAGATCGGGATTGACCAGATTGGTCTAGAGCAACCAATTAAGGATGAACTGATTTTTTCACCTTAGATCCTTGAGCTGGGGTACAAGGAAATGTATGCCTCCATGGAATAGAAAGTGATTGATGATTTTGAGGCATACATTAATGCAGATTTAGAATTCTTTGATTCTGAAGTTGAAGAATTATTATGTGAAGTCTCACATGAGTTTATAGAACACGATTTTAGTGAGACAATTGGGCTTGAGGAATTCGATAAATCATTTGATGGCCCTGAAATTGAGGAACTTGATCCAATTGGGGCTTGCATGGTGGATTCAGATCCTGATTTCATGAAGGATTCAATTCAAAGCCCCATTCCTCAATTACACCCCTTTGAGTATACTGACAATTTTATTTTTGAGATCACTAGACCCAAGCCAATTTTGATTTAGTCACATCTTTTAGACTTGGAAATTTCAGATGGGGTGATTAACATGCATGAGGTCCCGGAATTTGAAAGTATAAATGAGAAGGATAGGAATTGAGATGTGATGATTTGGGAAGCCAATTCTGGAGGAAGTAAAAGACCGAGTTTAAGGGTGCCTATTTTTTTGAAACCACCACCTTCTACTAAGACCCTTATGACATCTTTGACTTAGAGGCTATCCAACCCAAGCAAACATTCATTGATTATCCTTTGGAGCTTGATCTCTCTGTTATCCAACTTTTTGGACTTGGGTTGCATCCTCACAAATCGTAGGCCCGACCCTACTTGCATACTGATTTTAGGTTTTGGATAATTTTTATCCAGAACCTTAGATATACTTGACCATGGGGTATGGGGTCTGCACCACAATCTGGTCCACATCTGTGGACATCTACTGGCAGGTCCTGAGGTGAATCTTTTTATTCTAATTCTGACCTGCACTTGTGAATTCTTTATTTCTTCTTCTGTGTATAGTGTGCCTAGCTGAAGGCACTAACTTCAGCACATATACAAGTTCTTTTCATCTCAAAGCCAACCTGTTATTCACGCAATTCAAGTGCTTTCTACTGTACTCCACTCTGTTTCATGTCTTTTTAATACAATGAGGACATTGCATTAGATAGGCATGGGGGGGTGGATATTCTTCACTGAATTATTTTGTCAGCTCCGTAGATTCTTTTTATTTATTTATTAAAAAAAATTAAATTAGGAAAGAATAATTGGGCATTAGGACTTTTCAATCTTAGGAAATAATACAGTAGAATCTGAACACTAAGACCCTTCAGGTCTTTGGGCTTAATCAACCTAGGTATCCACTAAAATGTAGATTTGTTTATCAAGTCCTCACCATCTTGAATTCTATTTTAATTTGATTAAATAAGTTAGGTTGATAAGTACATGACTTATTAACCCACCCTCTGATTTGAGGGAACTTTAAGTATAAGCATCTACACACTATTCGCACTGACTTGTTCGATGGTTTTAGTGGAAATTGGGTAGCTAATGAACCTTCTATGGTGGTATGGTTGGCAAGTTATCATGGGTAACAGTCCATTGGTAGGTTGCCTAGAGCCCAGCCATGGGACCATTCTTTTCCTGCTGCCATTAGATAAATCTTGGACTAGGGAAGCCACCTACTTAAAAAAAAAGAAAGTCCAAAAAGAAGAAAAAAAGGAAAAAGAAAAGGAGAAAAGAAAAGAAGAAAAAAAAAAGAAATAGGCCACACTTCACCGCACGAGTATGGCTAGCAAGTTATCATGGGTAACAGCCCATTGGTAGGTTGTCCAAATCCTAGCTCAAGAAATGCATGTAAAAATTCCTAAAAACACTTAGGAAGAAGCGGAGAAGTAGAATAAGCTGGGAAGATATACACTAGATTCACCCTTGTGTTGACCCCATAAAAAATAAAAATAGGGAGAAAGCTACCAATCATATAGATACACCTTTAAGTAGAATTTCTTTCCAAGGTCACCTAGGGGTGTAGAAACTCGAAGTCCATTCTAATCACTGATTAGTGAGTTTATCACATTCACAAAAAGATGCTTAGAACTTAGGGTTCTCATCAAGTCTTGGGTAGGTTGAGTGGTCGTAAAAAGCTGCTTTGAAACCCTAAACTCAAAAATAAAAAAAAAAATAGAAAAGAAGAAAAAGAGATCCTTCTTTAAATAAGGCAAGGGCTTGAGGCGGTTTGCATTTTGGTAGATACCCGGGTGCTGTTGTGCCTTTTAAGTTCAGGTCCTAAGTAAAAATTTCTTAATGTTGAAAATGACTTTTGCCCGAGTAATCCAATCCTAATTCTTTTATAAATAGCATGTAGTTTTTGCTAGGGTCTAGCAAAAGATAGGCATCGGGGTGTGATGCGTATGCATATGAATAGCCTAAAATATCTATTTATGCATGTTCTTAGTATTATAGTTGCATCATACATTATAAATATTGCATAACATGCATCATCTTTCATTTAGGTTGGTTGTGTAAATTTTAGGTTAATTTTTCCTTTTTGTGGTCAGGTAACAGGGCGACTTTTAATCGGGGCCTTGGATCGAAGATCCAACTGCACGGATCTGATCAGGGCGATGATTGGAGTTCAACAACTCCAAGATCGCCTTGATCGAACTTCCGTAGCATCAGATAAAATTCGAGGAATGTTAGAGATTAAGGGCCAAGATGGTGTAAATACACACTTCAGGTGACAAATCCGACCGTACAGATGGATTCGGATCGACAATTGCAGCCCAATGATGCGAAAATCGGTCCAATTTGACATCCGTGGCACCATCGGCAACTCATAGAAGATGGACGGTCATGATGGCACCATGTGGTGCCATGGGCGCATGCGCTTAAAACATAAGCGTGACAAAAAGGCAATCTCATTGCAGCGGTCGAGTGCTCTTTCGTGAGCGCGAGGCGCGGGTTCTATCCCTGTTGCGCCTCAAATTAGGTGTGGGAGCGGGAGATGAGAAATTAGGCCGTTGGATGGTGAGCGGACGGCGTGGATGTGAGCAACGTGGCGTGCCCAGATGCGAGGAGTGTGAACGCACCATTAGGAGCGCTCTTGTGAAGGCTGTCAGCGTGCGTCCTGAGCCGTTGATCTTCGATCCAATGGCGATGAAGGAGGCCACGTCGCCTCCTAGCAGGTGTTGAGTGAGATTGGGCACGACGCGTTTAAGCTGTTAGATCGCTGAGAATGCACGTACATGCGCATGCATTGAGGTGTGGGGAGAGGAGGAGGTGCGGTAGCTATGCCCACGATCTGGGCTTTAGTGACAGTTTTATCCGTTACTAAAGGCCCTGATGTAATGTTTTTAAAGTAAAATGACCTATTTGCCCATTCAAACCTCACCTATAAATAGCCCTACGACCACCACATTTTCTTCATCCCTTTCTTCACCTCTCTCCCTCTCCAAAGCTCTAGAGAAGCTTATCCCACAACTGGGATGCTCCTTTAGAGCCAAATCTAAAGTTTTCTCGCCCTTGTTCCGGAAGTGGATCCTGTGACGACGACGATGCTCTGCCTCGTTCCCTCTTCTTCCTGCTTCATCCTCCTTCTTCCCTCCCCATCCTTCGTCTTCTAGGCGTCGCTCCATCCAGCTCGTCCTCCAAGCAATCATCGAGGAGGATAACATCTCTCTCCCTTCATTTTATCACTTTCTAGAATATAATTTCCCACTTTCTAGTTGTAATCATTTCCACTTTCTAGCTGTAATTTCACACTTTCTAGTTGTAAAAATAGTATTCATTTATCAAGTGATTGTTCTCTCTCTCTCTTAGTGTTAATATCAATTCCATTGTAATTATCTCGCTTTCAAACAAAAATACTAAAAAAATATAATCGTGGATTTTAGATTGACGTAGCCTCCCTGTGTTTGACCTGGAATTTCTTTACGAATTTCGATTAAATTTTATCTATTGATGAATTTCTTCGAAAATTGAACTATAATGACAGGTTTTTCAAATCCAACTTCGATCGCGTAGTTTTCCGCTTCCAACAGTGCCCTTTTATTTATAGAGGCCCTAAGATAGGTTTAGAAGGCCTTGGAAGGCCTCTATAGCCATTGGGAATAAACTCAGGGCAAATCAGGTCGAAATCAGGATCATTAATGATTCTGACAGGTTATCAGATGTCTGAGCCATCGTCTGATCTAGGGATCGATCATCTGATCTAGAAGGGTGAATCTTCTAGATGGGGTTTGATCAAGACAGACGTTTAAAGAGGTGTTTTAAGACTTATGAGAATCTAATCAGACATTTAATTCTAGACAGATTTCCTTCTTATTTTGTCAAGATCGAAACATGGTTCTAGTGTTAAGTTGCACAGACGACAGATCGGACATTTGACAATGAGTTTGGACGTCTGGAAACACAAATCACTACCGGAATGGATTTTCCGAGGCTCAAATGGCTATTAGGTTTGACAAGAAGTAATTA
This sequence comes from Thalassia testudinum, assembly GCA_037157565.1. Taxonomy (NCBI): domain Eukaryota; kingdom Viridiplantae; phylum Streptophyta; class Magnoliopsida; order Alismatales; family Hydrocharitaceae; genus Thalassia; species Thalassia testudinum. Next base: position 94,894,353 of record JAZHRO010000063.1, read on the forward strand.
GGGTAAGATCTTAGCCTAATGTCTATTTATCAGATGTCTGGGATGCTCTATGGATGTCTTTAAGTAGATATAAATTATATTAAGGGTTAATCCTCAACGATTAAGTCTGACAGCCCAACGGTCCTCTAGTTGGACGTTTGGCAAGGTTAGCAACATCTGGACTAAGGGCTGGACGTCTGAAACTGGCAAACAGAGAGTGGGTTTCAAGCCTAAGTGTTTTGGACATCTGATAAAATAGTTAGACGTCTTAAAGTCCAAGATTAGACGTCTAATGTCCAGATTGGATGTTTGATCAGGCTGTCTAGAACGTATTTTGGTTTTCTAAGTTCTCTACAAGTTTGTCTAAGTAACCTAGGATTGTGTATGTGTTCCTAGGACTACTGTTTTTTACTTTGAGGCTCTTTAACAAATGATTTAAGAAAATAAAAAGCAAAGAACAAAAGGACAAAATACAAGAACAGAATAAACTTCTATCCTATTCTTCATCTCCATGCTTCTTTAAGTTCTCGCTCCAAGCATTCCAAGTGTAGCTCCTTCTCCTCCATCAAGCTCCTCCAATCCACCATGGATGCGAGCTTGAACTCCTTCACACTTGATTCCATTTGCATTTTCCTAAAACTCATAAACTCAAATGTAAATGTTAAATCGCAAGTGTTTTGTTATCATCAAAATTAACGATCATGGTACCCTTGCACCAATAATCTCCCCCTTCTTGATGATGACAAAACCATAAATATTAATCTAAAAAATTCACCCCCTTTTTGACATTATCAAAAAGGTTTAATCAATTTTAATAATTTCATCCTATACTCCTTAAAACATGCTCTTCTAGTTTACTCTTTTTGACCTAACAAGATAGCTATTCATTTATCCATTAACTCCCCCTTTCTAATGCAAATCTAGCTATGTTCATTTAAAACCTCCCCCTTAATGATGGATAAATAGCTTTATCAAATTTAAACTCCTCCTATCTAAATGCTATAGAAAAAATAGGGTAAAGGGTGTACCTCACTTACCATGGCCAATAATGTGGCTTAAATGGAGGTTGATGCCAAAATGGATGGGGCTCCCATTGGAAGCTTGGAGGTTCGGGCATTGGAGCTGGTCTCCAATTGAGCGGTCGATGCATGGCGATTCGATCACCCACTGGTCTTCTCGTCAATCTTCACGTCTTCCTTTTTGGCCTACTCCTAGGTCCCCCCAATTCGAGTAATCCATCTTTCATCTTGTAAGTCCGATCCTTGATATTGAAATATTTTTTGTGACCTACAAAACAAGATTCGAGTTCTCTTTTCAGTATCCAAGTCAATTTGGATTTGAATTTGTTAGCGAGTCTCCTTAAAGGAGATCCTTTCTCAACCTTAGGACTAGCTTTTAATTTACATAAAAGATTGTCTGAATTTTCTTTTAGATTAGCTAGTGTCTTTTCAATAACATGCATCTCGATTTTTAAATATGAAATTTCCATTTTTAAACTAGTGTTCTCCTCAATCAATTTACTATTTTCATTTATTAGGTTATTATTTTCTAACAACAAGTCATCCTTTTTAGAAATGCTAGGATTAATTTCTAGATCCTTAACTTTAATTTCTAATCTTTCACTTTCAGATTTAAGAAAGCTAACATTCTTTTTCATGCTTTTGTTTTCTACTTTTAATGACTTACTAATTTCATAAAGTTCATCAAAAGCATCTTGTAATTCAAAATTTACCTTGTTGTCATCTTCATCCTCGCTATCACTTGTTATGGCCATGAAGCCCATGCAAGTGACTTCATTCTTCTCTTCGGAATCTTCTTCTTCCGAGCTCGAGTCGTCCCATGTATCATGGAATGCCTCTTTCTTGTATTTCTTCTCCTTCTTAAGAAGGGGACATTCGGATCAAAGATGCCCTTTTTCATTGCAATGATAGCAACGTCTCGGGCTATCTTGCTCTATCTTTTCCTTCTTCTCTTTCTTTAAGTTCCTACAAAACTTAGAAAATTTCTTAAGTAAAATCCTAAGGTCTTCGTTGTCGGAACTTACCTCACTATCCAAAGCGACTTTGAATGCGAGAGTCTTCCTTGGCTTTGGCTCTAGTGTGTCCTTCTGCTTCATCTTGGTCTCACAGGCCATGAGATTTCCTAAGAGATCCTCCATGTTGAGTTCCTCAACTTCATTTGCCTCCTCGATGGTAGTGACCTTTTGTTCCCATTCCGATCTAAGGGAACGAAGAAGCTTTCCTTGAAGCTCCCCTTTAATAAAGGTCTTACCTAAGGCCTTCAAATTATTCACTATGAGAGTGAACCTAGTGTTCATCTCACTTAAAGTTTCATTAGTCTTCATTGAAAAGGACTTAAATTCTTGAGATAAAATATTAATTTTAGAGGCTCTTATCTTGGAGGTACCTTCGTGAGTTACTTTTAGAGTATGCTAAATCTCGAATGTGGTGGCGCATTGCGAGATTAGATTGAATTCCTTCAGGCTCAATGCGCAATAGAGGGCATTTATCATCTTGGCATTGAGCGAAAGTTCCCGAGTTTGTTGTTGGGAGTAACCTGCCTCAGGCCTTTCCAAGATGATGTATGGCACTTCGCACCACTGCCATATCATGTAGTCATTCGCTTGGAGCCAAGTCTTCATCCAGAGCTTCTAGTAAGGGTAGTTGCTCCTGTCGAAGAATGACAAATGAGTAGTAGACTGCCCCTCGAATGTTCTCATCGTGAACATGCTCCCCTCCATGATCACTCGTCAGTGTGTAACTCCGATGATGCGAGACCTACTCTGATACCAAGTGTAGGTTTTAATGGAGAGGGTGTGAGATCGAGTGTGATAAACAATAAAATGCGGAAATATAATACAAATAATCTCAAAAAAATGCAATCACAAGAATACAAGGGATTTTTAGGTGGTGGTTTTTACCTGGGTTTGAGTTTCCACCTAAAATCCCTTGTGTTCTTGTGATTGCATTTTTGTGAGATTGTTTGTATTATATTTCCACATTTTATTTTTTTATCACATAAATCTCACCCTCCTCCGTCAGAACCTACACTAAGAAGCCTAAGCTAACCTAAGAGAAGTGGGGAGTAAGGGGACCTAGTCTATTGGATGAAAGGGGGAGGAGTCTGCAATGGTGTGACTTGCCGACATTGTGGATGAAGAATTCTCCGATGGGGGAGATGGCGAAGACAATGGGGAGAGAGGGTTCCAGCTAATGTGCAATGAATGCAGAGGAAGGTGAGGAAGAAGGTGGACCTCTCAATTTGACTGTTGGGAGGCCAGAGAGATGAGATTGAGAAGGTTCACTGGAGCACAAGTCAAAGACGGTCAGAGGAAGGAGAGAAGGCTTTTTGGCCATATCTTGGCTGATTTGGACGTAGAAACATAGGAGAGCTTATATAGAACTCAATTAGCCACCTAATTCCTAAAATGCGTTCGTTTCGATTAGGATTTTGGAAATAAGAAATCCTACAATTTCTTCAAGTTTGCTTGGGGTTCTTGGTTTGAATCAGGATATGAAACGTGTTCCAATTGGTTTCTCACGGTCTGAACACCAATCCCACCAAATTTGGTGGGATTTAGTGGGGATCTGATAGAGATCCTCTCCTTTGAAATCAACCTACTTTGGGTTTCCTCTTCTCTGTCATGCTATGTTGACGAGGCTAGATTGTGTTTTAAGAGATGTCACATTGTAGTATAGATGAAATCACCTCGAAAACAAATAAGAATTTATAACTCGAAAACCTAAGTATCCGAGGTCGAACACAGGGAGCAAATGGAATTTATTCACTAATCTTAATAATGTAATTGAACACTTAGAGTTACTCAAATCCTAATACAGAATATAAATGCAAGAAATTAAGAGTCAATTGTAGCAAAAATAGAGAAATTGGATGCCTGATTCTATAATTAGATGTCTTAAAAAGATAGTTCTCTTTAAGCTCTTATTTCCTTCTCCTTCTTGAGTCTTCTCTTTTCTACTTTCTTTCTTTCTCTTTAGTTCATCTCTTTCTTATGTTCCTCTATCTTCTACCTTTCTTCTTTCTCCTTTGGATCTTTTGCCTTTGCCTTTCTCCTTTTTCTTCCTCTGCGGTCTTCTTCTTCTGCCTTGTTCTTTGACCTTCTTCTTTTACTTCTCCTCTTCTTTCTTTCTTCTTTCTTCTTTCTTCTTCAGCCGCACCTCTGCTACAGTGTTGCTCCTTCCCTTGGCTTCTGCCTTGATATCCTTCTTCAGCCCTTTTTCCTTAGCTCTCCTTTGACTTTCTCTTCTTCTCTTTTCTTCTTTTCTACGGCTAAGTGTCCTTCCTTCCCTTCTTCGCTTTCACCTCAGCTGTGCCTTCTCTTCCTTCTTCTCTTCTTCTTCCCTGCGCATGCACACAGAAGCAAAACCTATCCCCTACCCTCCCCCGCATCTCTCTATTTCTTTCTTAGGTACGCTCTCTCAGAGCCAGGTAACTGGGTCGGGTGCACGCCCGGGTCCAGGCCCACCGATGTGGGTGTGATCCGTAAGGAGTGCTAGGTCTAAGTAATCGGGTCGGGTGCCAGATCCGCGGGGGCAGGTCGCAGACGAGGCATGGGCGAATGAGGGCGAGGGACCTCACCCCTATGTTACTTGAGGCAGACAACTAAAAACACAAATTCAATTTAAGTGTTGTCACTCACCTCTGAGTTTACGAGGCGGGACTAAATGTCCCAACCATTTCTTCGCTCGTGCCTGTGGGAAGTTCTCGCCTGATTGGGGCAGCAAGGCTCCTTATAGAGCCACTCACTTGGCTAGAGGCGTGCATGCCAACATTGCGCATCACCTGGGCTGGTTTTCCTGGAGTGCAGCAACTTGGGATGAGGCTCGCAAGCAAGCTTGCTCCGTGCGTCAATGGCGGAAGGGGAGCCTAACCTGAAACACACAAGTACGGCCTCGCGACCCCATTAAAACACTTAAGGAGCTTTGCCGTGTCTTGGCGAAGGTGAGACGGTGGTTGGCTGGCTGCGGGGCGGCCTAGGCATGCATGCCTAGGTCACCCTGTGGTCGTGCTTATGGGTTTGGTCGGGGGACGTTTAGGGAGGTGATCGTGGTCGATGGATGGGTGGAAGGTGATCAGTGGACGATGGCGGAGGTAGTGAGATGTATGGCGAGGCATGTGGAGGTGTGGAGAGGTGGATGCGCCTCGCCAGTGGGCGACCGGAGATGGAGAAGATGGTGGTGGACAGTGGTTGCGAGGGGTCGAAAAGGGGAAATAGAAAGAGGGGAATTGAAGAGGGGATAGAGAGGAGTAATTCTAACCTAAGTGGATGAAGGGGGAGAGGTGGCGACTGGTTGTACCTACTGTTGTCGGAGAAGACGAAGTCCAATGGAGGGTGAGAGGCGACGACGACAGGGCTAGAGGTGCGCGTGCGGGTGTTGCACGACACGGAGGAAGATGGTGAAGGCGGCTTTGCCACTAGTAGTTTGGCAGAAAGAGGAGGAGGGCTCGCCGGAGCTTGCTGGACTCCTGACTGGAGGAGGAGATGAAATTTTGGTGAATCTCGGACCAAGTCGAGCTGAAGAGATGCGACCGGAGTTGACGATCCTTTTATAGGCACTGCCAGGGTCTCTTGTGCTTGGAAGATAAGCTTCCAAGTGCAAGAGTCCTCACCGGAGTAGGAAATCTGTGGGATACCCAAATCTCTCAAGTGTTCAAATGAGAGATTGGGTGCGATTCAGATCTTGTGATTGAGCTCAGATGGAAGGGAATTACTAGCCTATTCATTACAATGTCCTCATTGAAATGTATGCATGAAAATAAAAATATAATAAGAAAGAGGAGGGATATCACATGACTATGCTTGTTAATCCAGGGCAGTATAGATGTAGAAGATGCAGAGCTACCTGTACAGAGTACTGGGTTGCCTCCTAGCCAGTGCTAAGTTTAACGTTATTTGCCGGACTTAAACCCAAAAATAAATGATCAGATAAATGGGTTTTGTCAAGATTAAAATGAAGATGTGATCATGTAATGCATGGATCAGTGATCCATAAATGCAGATTAGCTGATGGTGAATCCAAGCCCAAAAGGTTGGAAAAATAAAGTGAATGGGCTTGAAACTATTTGTAGCCGGATGCTACAAAAGAGAGAAATATTAGTGTAGGTGCCAAAGTGGAAAGTAGATAATGGCAATCTTAAGATGTTATGTGTTGAAGCTACGAGTTGCTACGCTAAGGTGTTTGGTTTTGAAAAACCTATCGTTGTAGTATGAAAGCGAAGAACTCGTGTTCAAAAAATAAAATTTATACCGGAATGGAAATCCTGGGTCGAACTCAGGGAGGCGGATGTTTGATTTAAAAAATATACGTTTGTTTATTTGTCACGAAGTAGAATAATTGATTAGAAACTATCTATCTATTTACAATAAATAGAAGAGAGAGAGAGAATGAGAGAGAATATTACAAACAAAAACCAAAAAGAGATGTAGAATGAACATGGAATTCATTATCAGAAGGATTGTTCATTACACTAAACATTACGACTAGAAAGCGGGAAAATGATTACACTAGAAAGCAGTAAATCTATTCTAGAAAGCAGTAAAAAGAATGAGGAGAGAGATATCCTCCTCGACGGTCGCTTGGAGGACGAGTCGAATGTGATGATGCCTGGACGACGGGGAATGGAGCAGGACGAAGAAGGACCAAGCGAGAAGAACTGGAATGGGGCAGCACGTCGTTGTCGTCACGGGATCCGCTTTCGAAAGGAGGACAAAAATTTGACTTTATCTCGCGAGAAGCATCCCGGGTGTGGGACAAGCTTCTCTTGAGCTTTGGAGAGGGAGAGAAGAGAAGGAAGGGATGAGAATTTCGTGTGGAGAGGGTCTCCTTTTATAGTTGCAAGGAGTGAGGGCGATTTGGTCATTTTAATTTGAAAAACATTAAATCAGGGGCCTTTAGTGACGGATAAAATAGTCGCTAAAGCCCCATTGTGGGCGTAGTGGGGCGGCGCCCGCGCGTCCACTCGCCTCCTCTGCACGCAATGCCTTCTCACATTTTGTCAATCACGATCGACGGCTTAACTCACCCCTCCTCCCGCCTCCTCTACGTGCAATGCCTGCGTGGGATCTCGCGTGAGGCGTGGGCGTGCGATAGCACGTGGGCGCTATTAAGCGCTCACGACCGCTCGATCGCGATCCGATGCTCCTCGCACCCGCTCGCCCACGCCTGCTCGCCTACGTCCTGTGTTTCGAACCTGCGCCTACGCCTCACTTAAGCGCTCTCGCCCATTGCGTTACGCACGAGGATGAGCGGGTGCTTAACTTAAGCGCGGATGCATTCCAGCCATTGGATCTTGATCCAACGACGGGGAAACGTTGATGTGGATCCCTTCAGCAGGTGCGTGAGGATGGTTGGGGGTCGAGATGGTGCCACGTGGCGCCATCTTGGCCGTCCATCTTCTGGTTGATGTAGATAGTGCCACGGGTGTCGGATTAAGTTGATTTTTGCACCATTAGGCATGAAAGATCGTCGATCTGAATCCATCCATGCAATCGGATTTGTCGTTTGAAGTGCGGATTCACACCATCTTGGCCTTTGATCTTCTAGGGTTCCTCGATCTCTATCTGATGCTACAGGTGTCTGATTAGGGCGATCTTGGAGTCGTTGAACTCTAATCGTCGCCCTGATCGCATCTGTACGGTTGGATCTTTGATCCGAGGCCCCGATGAAAATTTTGCCCTGTCCCTGAACATAAAAGGAGATAATTAACCTCCATTTTATTGAAACTAATCTAAATGCAAGATGATGCATGTTATGCAATATTTATAATATGCAATGCAATTCTATGCTTAAGAACATGCATAAATAGACATCTTATGTAATGTAAACATGTTTACATCACACCCCTATGCCTATCTTTTGCTAGTCCCTAGCAAAAACTATATGCTATTTATAAAAGAATTAGGTTGAATTATTTGGACATGAGTTATTTTCAATCATTAAGAAAATGTTTACTTAGGATTTGAACTTTCAAAGACAACAGTGCCCGAGTATCTGCCAAAATGCAGACTGCCTCAAACCCTTGCCTTATTCAAAGAATTTTTTTTTTCTTTTTCCTCTTTTCTAATTTTTTTGGATTTTCAAATTTTAGGGTTTAAGAGTGGCTTTTTATGGCCATTCAACTCTTTCAAGATTTGATGAGAATCCTAAGTTCTAAGCATCTTATTGTGAATGTGATAGACTCATTGATCGGTAGTTAAAACGGACTTCGGGTTTCTATGCCTCTAGGTGACCTTGAAAAGAGAATTCTGCCTAAAGGTGTATCTTTACAACCGATAGCTTTCTCAGTACTTTTATTTTTATGGGGTCAACACAAGGGTGAATTCAGTGTATATCTCCCCGGTTGATTATACTTCTCCGCTTCTTCCTAAGTGTTTTGGGAATTTTCAGTGCATTTATTGAGTTGGGTTCTGGATAACCGGTCGATGAGCTATTACCACTGACAACTTGCCAGCCATACTTGTGCGGTGAAGTGTGGCTTATTTCTTTTTTTTTTAATTTTCTTTTCTCCTTTTCTTTTTCTTTTCTTTTTGACTCTATTTTTTTTTTTGAGTAGGTGACTTCCCTGATTTAAGATTTACCTAAAGGTAGCAAAAAGAGAAGGGTCCAGTGACTGGGCTCTGGACAACCTACCTATGGGCTGTTATCAATGATAACTTTCCAGTCATATCACCATAGAAGGTTCATTAGCTACCTAATTTCCGTTAAAATCGCCGAACAACGAGTCAGTGCAAAGAAAGTATGTAGATGCTTACAACTTAAAATTCCCTCAAATCAGAGGGTGGGTTGATAAGTTGTGTACTTATCACCCAAACTTATTTACTCCAATTACAATAAAATTAAGATGGTGAGGACTCGAAAAACAAATTCACATTTTAGTGGGTACACGGACTGATTAAGTCCAAAGACCTGAAGGGTCTTTGTGTTCAGATCATAATGTAGTATTTCCTAAGATTGAAAATTTTCTTAAACCCAAGTTCTCTTTCCTAATTCCATAAATTTTTTTAAAATATAAATAAAAGAAAATAAAACAAATCTATGGAGCTGACAAATAAATTTAGAGGTGAATATTCACCCCCCATGCCTATTTAATGCAATGTCCTCATTGTATTAAAAAGACATAAAACAGAGTGGAGTAGAGTAGAAAGCACCTGAATTGCGTGAATGCCGGATTCGCTCCGAAATAAAAAGTAAAAAGAACTGTATACATACTGAATTTAGTATCTTCAGCTAGGCACACTATACAAAGAAAAGAAATAAAGAATTCACAAGTGCAGGTCAGAATCAGAATAAAAAGATGAAACCAACGGACCTGTCAGCAGATGTCCATAGATGTGGACCAGATTATGGTGCAGACCCATACCCTATAATAAAAAGTTTCTAAGGTTCTGGATAAAAATTATCCAAAACTTAAAATCAATATGCACGCGGGGTCAGGCCTGCGATTTATGAGGATGAAACCCAAGACCAAAGAGTCGGGTTATAGAGAATTCGAAAGAATAATCAATGAATGTGTGCTTGGGTTGGACATCCTCAGAACAAATTTCGTAAGGGTCTTGGTTTGATGGTTTCAGCTTAATTAGAACCCTTCGACTCAGTCTTCTATTTCCTCCGGAATTTGCTTCCTAAATCAAAATTTCCCAGCTCCTATCCTCCTCATTCAGAATGTCTCCTGCATATTAATCACCCTGTTTGAAATTTCCAAGTCTAAAAGATGTGGCTGAATCAGAATTGACTTGGGTCTAGTTATCTCAAAAGCAGAATCATCGATGAGCTTAATGGGGTGTAACTAACAATCAGGGCATTGGATTGAATCCTCCAGAAAATGCGATTCTGGATCCATAATGTGAGCCCCAATAAGATTAGTTTCCTCAGTTATTGGGCTATCAAATGATTTATCAGATTCCTCAAGCCCAATTGTCTCACAGAAATCATATTCTGTAAACTCGCGTGAGACTTTGCAAATCGAATCTTCACCATCAGAATCAAAGAAATCAAGATCCATATTAATGTATGTCCCAAAATCATCTGTCACTTTCTCATCCATGGAGACATACGTTTCCTTGTACCCTGGCTCAGGGATCTCAGGTGAAGAAATCAAATCATCCTTAATTGGTTGCTCTAATTCAATATGGTCAGTCTTGTAACATGTGTCCCCCCCAACAGGTGCTTGAACGGGTTCTGACATTGGCTAGCCTGAAGGGGGTTCATCTGGGGAATCATCCCACGATTGAACTAAAGCAATCACAAATCTCATCCTAAATTTTGTTAACTTCCCAAGTAGAAACTCACCCAGGTTCTTATCCTTAATATCCTGGAGCTAATACAACAAATACTTGTTCAAATCATCAATCATTTCAATCAGGGGCTCCAATCTTTCAATGCAAGGTATTGACTGAACTTCTAAAGATTGTATGATATTCCTCAAGTTAGCCAGAACCTTATCTTGAACCTGGTTACCCTGAACCAAATGAGTTGGTTCAGGGTTGGGCGATGATGGGTCGACCGTATAGGTTGTTAATATGATGTTTTTATCGTTGAAATATGTATAGTAGTTAACCTAATTCGGCCCTGACCATCTCTTTACAAAATTCTTAACCTGGCCTACTTGATTTTATCTTGTCACTTTTAGGCCTAGGGTCGAACTCAGAGAAGTGGGGTTCAAGTCAAGTTTCTACGTTTTCCTTAAAACACGTCTCTTCCGTTTGTTTATTTTGTTTTTGGTGTTTTTCTTATTTAGATTTTTTTCTGGTAATCCTTGTCCTTGAGGCACACCCTCAAAATTGTCCTTGGCTTTTAGCCAAAACAGAGTTCCAAAACGAGTCTTGCTACTCACAAGACGGGGTACCTGCAAATCAAAGATTATCTTTTCTCTTTTATGTTTTTTTTTTAATCTTTTTACTAAGAGAGAAGCGAACAGACAGAAAGTAAATATAGTATGTCTATATATATATATTATATCTATAAAGGGGTGGGGGTGGTGGTGGCGATGGAGTGTAGCACTGTGTTCGGTTGGTCATCATATAAAAAGACGCAACCAACACGACTAGGTGCCACGTGGAGTGTGGATGGATGATGGATGATGTATGGGTCCACGCTTTTTGTACACGTGTACCGGGAAATATCAGCAACTGGTGCAGATATTCCCGCGATACAGCGTATAGTAAATAATGTGAAAATATATGTACATATGTATGTATATAAGTAAATATATCTATATGTATATAAATGTATAGGTATATATGTATATATATATATAGGTGTATATGTATATATATATATATATATATATATAATACTGTATATGTATATAAGTATGTGTATATATATAAGTATATGTATAAGTATATATACATATATACATATATACATATATACATATATGTATACATAAATATATAGATAAGTATGTACATAAGTATATATATATATATAGATATATGTATGTATATATATATATGTATATATATGTTACTATATATAACTATACGTATATATATATGTTTATACTAGTGTTTATGAGTGTGGGTGTGTGTAAGTGTCGGTGAAGATGTGTGTGTGCGTTGGTGTAGTGTGCTGTGAGTGAGTGAAAAAGAGAGAGAGAAAGAGAGAGAGAGAGAGGGAGAGAGAGATGGCGCACCAGAGAGAGAGCGGGCGAGAGAGCACAGAAGAGAGCGGGGAGCGAGCGGGAGAGAGCGGATGCGAGAGCCGCAGTTAAGCCGTCTGTAAAAGGCGGTAGACGTCCGGACGTCGCGGGTGCAAGTGCTTCTTCTCGCAAAGGACGTGAGGCTTCTGCAGGCCGGCGCGAGAGCGGAGAGCGGGTGATGGCGCGGGGAAGCGAATGCGGAGGAGGTCTGCAGGTGGTCGCGGAGGGGCGCGGGGGCTGGCAGGGGACGGCGAGAGGGCCGGGCCGGCTACTGCAGTGCGCACAGTGGCTGGTTGCGGGTGCACGACGGAGGCGTCAGAGCGGAAAACGGATGCGGCGAAGGGCTCTGCAGGCGCACGCGAAGGGCTGAGTGCCTGCGGGGAAGGTCACGGAGGAGGCCGGGGCGGTCTGCTGCTGCTGCGACCGCCGTTGGGCTGCTGCTGCTTCAAGCTTCGGACCTTGAAGCGGCAGTAATGGCGTGGAGACAAAAACGAAAAGAAAAGAAAACACCATGCCCACCGGCTCGTTGAAGAGCTGGGTGGTTGTGTTCCCACTGTGGTGGTGTGCACCACAGTGGGCTCTCCTGCTCGCCGGGTTTCTCCTCGAAGGAGGGCTGGCGTATGGGAGGGGAGAATGGTGGAGAGGAAGGTGGTGGCTGCGGGTTTGCTTGCTGCAGCAGGGTATGTGTCGCAAGGAAGAGGCTGCGGCTTTAAATAGAGGAGGAGAGCATGGCCATGCAGCATGCGGGGAATGGGGGAGATGGTCACCATAGGGAATGGTGCAAGAAGGATAGCAGGGAGTGGTGTTGGCAGGACGTGCAGCTGCAGCATGGCGTGGAGTGCATGCAGCCGCGGGAAGAAGAAGAACCAAGGGAAGAGAAAAGAAAGAGGAAATAAAAAATAGAGACCGGACTTTTTGCAAAGAGGCACTTGCGAAAAAATGTAAATATGCAAGCCATTTATTCCATTCTCTTCTCCTCTCAATTAAATGCATGAATGTAAGTATTTTTACAAATGCAACTATAGAATCCTAATATGCAACGTTAATGCTAGGAAATAGCATAAGAAGGCTTTATTGCAGGCATATTTTGAGGTGTAAACATATACCTCCATGACTATCTTTTGCTAGTCCCTAACAAAATAGTATTTAGAAATAATCTTAAGCTGAAGATTTTCTTCTGAGGTGATATAGGTGTGTTTATTATCGGATATTGTGAGAACCAATTGTAAAGAAGACTACCAGTACTTTAAGTCTCACATGACATAGATGATCTCTCAACTAACCAGGACTCTTGATATTTAAACCTTAAGTACGATTTCCAGGACCTAGGAGGTTTTTGCCGTACTCGAGAGCTCAAGAGGTTATGGTTTGTGCATAGTGAAGGATCAAGACTGACCAGATGAACATTAAGACTCAATCCCAGGGTTTCACAAATTTTTAAGTACATGTTGGTCCTAGTTTCAGCTCGTGTTTTCGGATTGACCCTTAAGACGATTACAGAAAACTCAACTCCCATTTTCTAATTTTTTTTTTCTTTCTTTTTTTTTTTGTGGCTCACCGAAAAATAAAGTATACAGACATTTATGAGATATACTGACTCTTTTGCAACTTTTTTTTTTTTTTGAAACACGTGTCAGTATATCCTCTTACAACACATTTTTAAGGAGCACACTTTTTTTCTTTTTGGTGGGAGAGTTTCTTTTTGATGGAAAGAGTCGCTCCTAAACACAATACTAAAGCCTGGGATAAAAAGTTTACTTGCACGCACAGGTAAGGACTCCACCTTCCCTAATGAGCACTAGGGTTGGATCTTATGTTCACCTGATCTTTCCTGATATGTGTAGTGTGAACCAAGTTTACTTAAGCTCTCAAGTAAAAACAAACCAACGAATCTTGTACTGGTGTCTCAGGTACAAGAATATGTCCTTAGTTAGGAGAGATTTTGATTTATTTTGTCAATGCTTTAAGTGAATTAACCCGAACCTGAGTGAATTAAGCTTCTGTGGCCTGGAAAGTCTTCAAAACAGAGGTTGAATATCCATAAACACTTATTGCATTTTTGTTTCAGCTTTCAGATCATTACTAAACACCATTTATTATTATATATATATATTTTCTTCTTTTTTCTTTTTCTTGCATATTTATAAATAGGTGGGAACTGTATGATACCATAAAATACCCAGATCCTATGGATGCCTATCCACCCCCCATGCCAAACAATGCTATGTCCTCATATGCATGCAGGGAAAGGCAGAGAAAGGACGAAAGATCGGGTAACAAGAGCTGAGGTTCAGGGTATAGATCAGGGTGGTAGGGTGGGTGGTGAAGAGAAAAGTGAAGTGATCGTGATAGAGGCGTGAAAAGTGATGGTGGATGGTGAGAGATTTGGCATTTTCTGGGATGAGAGTGTCCCAGGCAGATCAGAAAACAGATCAGGAAGAAGTTGGCCCTTAGATTGGCTAAGAAGAGGGGCTTTTTGGATATATGGATCCAAAAGGGAATAGCCCCAGTGAGTAAGATGTGGGCTTAAGGTCCCAGTGTGGAGTTGCAAATCTGTCTGATTTGGCGGGAAAGAAAGGGCAATCCGGTCTTCCATAGTGTGGACCGGTGGTGAGCAGCCCGGTGATGACTCAGACCATGAGATATGGGAAGCGGAGAAAACCTCGTCAGAAGTCTGGTCAGGAGAAGGTACGAGAATAGAAAGGGATTAGGGAACATCACAGTTTGTGTTGGTCAGGCAGTCGTCAGGTAATTCGCAGCAGTCTGAATCGGCTCCAATTAGTTCGATACACGTACTGACAGTCATGTCCTCATCAGACGTATCATCCTTAATGTAATCGCTATCAGCATGAGAGTGCGGTGCTGCAGCGGGATTAACCTGAAATCCTGGTGGAATACTCGGAGCTTGCAGAATTTGATGAACCTGTTCCTGAGAAGGTTGTACCTGTGATTGCGGATCACAGGGTACGAAGTTTTGCGGGTTTGGAATAGGTTGGGCGGGAAGAGTGCCCTGAGATCAAGTCGCCATGCTTAGTTGACTGATCTCAGCATTCTGCTGCGCCAAATGGTGCTGAAGAGAGGTTATGTTCTCTTTATGGCGCTTTGACATTTCCGTCATCACTCGCATCAATTTATCAAGAGGCCTTGATGCGTGTTTGGTTTGCGGTACGCAAGGGCCTGATGGCGGATTTGCCATAGGATTAGACTGGGCCCTTGGGATGACGGGTGCGGACGATCGCACTGGTCCACCAGTGGGGTTTTGGCGCAGCGGGTTGTTGGACCATGTGAAATTCGGATGATTACGCCACCCTGGGTTATACGTGGCAGAAAATGGGTTCCCCAGGGTGCAGGCGTCTTCTATGCCAGAAGACGCGTCCGCATGTAAATATACGTCCGAGCACACGGAGGCTTGGTCCTCCGTGTTGAAATACTGGCTCACAGAAGCCAGTTCCACATGACTTACCGAGTCTCTTGGCGCGATACTCGATAAGGAAGGTCTTACAGGGTTTCTCGGGATAAGCCTGGTGTTGGAATTGTGATGAAGTGGTGAGGTGGGGGTGTGTGCCATGTTTGTGGAGGAGGAGGATGATTCGGCTCTTTTTCTAAATTTAGCAGTCAATTCAAACAGTTCAGGGTTTTGTGACCTCCTCCCAAACATGCACTACTGCAGGAAGAGTTGGGGAGATGAGAAGGGAAAAGAGATGAGAGAAATGACGCCGCAAAGGTACACTTGATTACAAATCAATACAGTCAAGTTCCTAACCTCTACAGTGTGCCTTTAGACCTAAAGATCTAAGTTACCTACTATCACGAAGTACGGAACCGAATGCGATCACCGCGGAACCACCAGGCCAGATTGTAAGGCCGTTTTCCCCAGTCTTAGACACCCGATAGCACGCGGGAACTCTCACCAGCACATAGCCGCTACACGCAGGTAGTTAGACCTCCAATCCTTAGCAAGGGTCAAGTTACTATCAATTTTATTTAGAGGCTTAGGATCAAGTG